>CM037852.1:152335407-153535407 GCA_021234595.1 Delia radicum
TTCGAAAATCCATTAATATCATGCAGAGAAGTCTCTTAGCGTGTAGAAAAATATCGACATAAACTTTGAATACCATGTAGGTAAAAACTACTGCAAATATAGTTAAAAACAAATGTAATTTCACTTAAAGAGGGGGACGACTTACATTTCAGTAAATTCAATTAACATTGTCATTTGACAAATGACATTCGCTTTTCAAAAATGAACCACAATTGTAGTAAAAAATAACCACATATGTTAGTAAAAAATAAAGAAACGTTAATTTTTTTTATGTAAAATCATAAAACAGTCACTTGATTCATTTTTTTAAATGAATTACAAGGTTATAAAAAATTTAATTTGTTCTACAAATGACTGACATTTACATTAAAAATAAAGAAACTGCATTACAACCCAAACAACTACATATTTTTAAAGCAATAGTTCCCTGAGTGCATATAAAAAAGTAGAACCTACTCTTTATTGGCTATGAACTTGCTTTGCTTTCGGAAATAATTGTGAAACGATTTATTGTTGCAAATCAGTACAAGTGCCAAAAAATCTTTACAATCAGTTCACGATTTTTCTATAAGTACACGTGACTAAAAATAAGTACACTACTGATCAAATTTTTACTCTATATTAATAACAAATAAACAAAAAATGATAGCAATGTAAATACAATTTTAAACTGATATATTAGTTTTTAACAATTACTGCGTTAAGTTATATCACATTACTGACTTACCTATTTATTTATTCGGTCTACTGATTTATATCTTACAGACTATTGTACGAAAAGTTTAGTAATTAAATAACATAATATTAAAGTATTTAATTTAAAAATCGTAAATAAATTAAAATTAAATTAAAACTTCGGGTTCTGATGAGATCTTTAGCCAGATCGAAATACTAGTAGCAACCTAGCTAATATGTTTGATTTGCTTTATTTTTGAAAATATACGGAGGAAGCTCGTTAAAGATTAAAAACAACATAAAAATAATCTCGATGTATATAAAAATAAAAAATTAACAAAACTGTAAAAAATATTATTTGAGCCAGGGTAAAAACTAATTTTGTTTTATATAAATAGAACATTTTTGGTCTTCAAAGTTTAGTAACGTCATGATGCTTGTTAGGAAAAAACCCTATCACTTACTTGATTACTAAGAAGACAAGAATGGAGCAAAATTAATGATTAATAGGTTTTTTGTTAAAGTTCTGCCTATTATGGAGGCTCTAACTTTTCTAAAACTTCGGGTTTTGATGAGATCTTTAGCCAGATCGAAATACTAGTATCAACCTAGCTAATATGTTTGATTTGCTTTATTTTTGTAGATATACAGAGGTTGGAAGCTCGTTAAAAATTAAAAATAATTAAATTTATCCCTGGCCTAATTTAAAATCCAATAATGATGAAAAAACTATTACAAAGTTTTAGACATCTAGTAATTGGCTCAATATTAGCATAATTAGTTCTATGAAAATCGTCATAAAAAGACGTTCATGATGTAAATCTCGAGGAGAAACATATATTTCACCAGAGCCGATAGTGCTTTACATCTAATCTGATTGGAAAGTATATTTTATATGAAAGTTATAGAAAATGAAGATCTACGACCGAAATATTTTCGTCTATTGGCATCAGACCAGTTCAATTTCCTGAATGCTTCTTTGGTAAAAAGTTCTTAAATTTGTTCAATTCTTTTAGAATGAGTAGCAGCATAGGGGTTCCAAATTAGATAACAATATTGTAATTGACTTCTGACAAATGATGATTTAAGTGTTATCAGCAATTCCAAATACAGAGTTACTGTTAACTTTAGTGAACAATTCGTTAAATTCAGCAGACTTGGGCGACGTCAATTACATTTCACAATCATTCACTTGTTAAATTTGTCTATATCACTAACAATTTCAGACCTACACTTAACCTAAAGTCGTTAGTGAAATTCACATAAATTTTTTTGTTAACTTTTGACAAATTTTATTCTTAAAACGACAATTATTTTTTAAAATTATTGTAAATTTTTGTAAAACCAACAAATTTTATAGCCTTATGCTATAAACACATAGACCACAGCAGACTGCAGAGCTACACGACTACAAATGCCGTTCACTGCAATCGTCGCCGTGTGGCCAGCTACTTATTATTTTGGAAACGACAGCAACATATTAAAAAGCTGTTTTTATACAAATGAATTTTTATTTCAGTAGTGCCAATTACATTTTTTTTTGCTGTATTAAAATAGAACAGCATGCATGGCTGTAGACACGTATATAAAGTTCACTTAAAATACAATTACTTATTTATAATACATTATTATAACGTGTAAATAAATTTATCTAACCCCTCTTGAATATTAATGCAATTATACCATTTAATGTTGCGACGTTTTTTGTGTTTAACAAAATAAAATATTTTTAAGCACTAATTTGTTACATATATTGTTTTATTGTCAAACACTATTTTTGTTTTGCAGCCAACAAAAATAGAAATTATCCTAAGTTGACTACAGCGGCAAAAGTAGTCGGGTAGCCGTGTAGTTGTGTTGGTGCCAAAATAATCGTTTTCATATAAACGTGTGTATTTTATTTTTGACAGGCTGTAGTCGTGTAGCTGCAGTCGTCTATGTGTTTATAGCATTACGAAGCAATTGTCGTTTTACTGTATAATTTTTAATTTTATTATTTTTTATATTTTATCAAATTCTTATTTTTTTAATATATTATTAAAAAAAACATATATAATTAAACAATTTAATTTATAAAATATAGAAGACAAAGAAATATCAATTTTTAATTTAATAATAAATCGACAAAATACGAATTAAAAAAGCACATTGTTAAATTGAATAAAGCGCATTGTTAAAACAACAAAATAATTATTCTGTTTGTTTAAATAAATTTGTTAAAATAACTAAATTCTGTAAATACATTTGACGATATTTCGTCAAAATAACAATCAACAAATAGTTAAACGTCAAAAAATAGATTACAATATAATTTGTTAAAATGACGAACAGGTTCTGTTTGTTGCATAGTGATCACCCATTCATCAATTTAACATGGGATTTAGTTGATTTCATCGCTGTTCTTGGTTCAGTGCATGGTCATTCTTGCGGGCTTGAACGTTTTCTTGGAAATTTTTAATGGGGACATAATATAAATATTTATGTATTTAATTACCGGCCAATTATTTTTTTACTTATAATTACATGTAATTGGGTATAATTGAACAATTTCTCTGTAATTAAATACCCATATGTTGTTAGAAAGTTTACAAATTTTCCAAGGAAGCGTTTAAACTCGCAAGTGTGAACGTAGGCCTGACATTTTTAATGATATAGAAAAATTTCACAAGTGAATGATTGTGAAATATAATTGACTACTATATATGCCCAAACGCCCTCAAGTTCAGATTCTAGCGTAAACTGCAATTTCTGCATAAGCTGCCGGCAGATGCGCTTTCATCCGTAATATCTACTTGTTCGTGAAACATCATACAATCAACATATCGCATACTTGTGCGCTAGTGGTTCAACCCATACAACAAACAACTACAACAAACTTATCCTAAATGCAACAGTTAAAACTAAATATACAATAACAAAATTTAATTTAAAAATATTAAAGTTATAAGTGATGTTACAATTATATTAAGTTATCTTAATTCTTAAATTAGTTAAGTTTAAACTAAATTTAAATCGAAATGAATTACACATGTCTTAAAAACCCTAACCCTAGAAGTGTGTTTACACACATTAGGGTTGACCGATTTGTAAAGACAAAAATTTCAACTACGACATATCAAAAATATCATTTTCGAGGCACCGAAACCTAAAGAAATCAATTTTTTAACGTGCGAATTTCTTTAGAAATAAGCTATATGATACGGGAGAAAATACATAAGAATAGGTTTGGAGCCTTAAAAATAACAAAAAAGTGTAAAAATAGAAACAAAAAAACGATTTCTCGACAAAAACTCGTCTAAAAACCCAAAAAAAAAAACATTCTATTCGAAAAAATGATATCGCCATCATTTTAAGCGTACAATTTTACCTTCGATAGGATATATTTAAAAATATTTAAATCGGTGAATTTTTTTTTAACATACCTACTAAAAAAAAAACCTTAAAAATTAACGCGTAAAAAAAAATCGGTTTTTCGACAAAAACTCATCCATGAAAAAACATTTTTTTTAAATAACTGCTATCGCCATCGTTTTTAGCGTTCAAAGGTAATTGGAAAGGTAATATTTAAAACAAAAATGAATTCAGCCGATTTTTTTATTACCTACAAAAAAAACCTTAAAAATAAAAGTTAAGAAAAAGTCAAAAAAATTAAATTTAGGAGCCTCGAAAATGATTTTTTTGATATGTCGTAGTGGAGCTTTTTTTTCCTCATGCCAAAAGCTATCAAAATATCGATGGCACAATATCGATTGCTAAATCGACCCACCCTAATACACATATACTATGTAATTTCCAAAAAATATTATAAAGTTTCCCATAAAATTTCATACACCTTCTTATTGGAACAAATGAATATACGGTAACGTACACTGACCCTTGAGAATATACCCTTACCCCTCTTACCCGCTTCATCATGGTCATACTAACCCACAAGTGAAAGAGAGAAATAAAGTGTATATTAAAGGTAACAACTTACAAATTCAGTTAGTACAACGATATTTAAATTAGATTTCTGAATATTTTGTGTGCTACAACTAAAATTCAGTTTAAATAACCGAACTTTGTTGTGAAATCTAATATTAAGTTGTGCCAACCATCGTATTAACCAAAATTGAGTCGTAGTAACCGAATTTCAGTTGGCAAACAGCTAAATTTTTCTCCATGTGTCGTACTCCAAATCTAGAATTTCTTCTTAAAATTTAAAAAGTACTTACGTGCTAAAAATTAAAATCTTAAATAAATATTTACTACACAATAAATACAAATTTATTTTTATTTCCCCGTATATGCTAAAAACTAAGGAAACGAACAAGACAAATTAAAAAATCCAAATTAAAAAAAAAAACAAGAAGAAACAAGCAGAAGTAAAACAATAAATAAAATTTAAATAATAAAAAAACTAGTTAAAAACTACATTACACATGGTTCACAAGATAAAAAAAATAAAAATATAAAATTGTTAAAAGTTTTATTTAAAAGAAATTTTAAATAAAAAACACCCACCCTTCAAAGATACAAAATCAAAATTTTATAAACAAAAACAAAAGAGAATACATTCCACTTTTCAAATAAACAAATTGAAAGAAAAAAAAATAGTTTAAAAAAACTTTTAAAACGGTTAACAAGTTAAAAAAATAGAATATTGTTTAAAATTTTGTTTTAAAATAAATTTTAAATTAAAATCGTAAACCCTAAAAAAGTTACAAAAGTTTTACATAATTTACAAGAAAATTACAAAAAGTTTTTAAAGTGACAAAATTGTGTAAAAGGAAAATTATAAAAACAAAATTATAAACAACCAAAAGCACAAAATATTGTGTATAAAAACAATAGACACATTCATTATAAAACCATAAAAAAATATTAAATTTTCGACCTCTATCCGCTTCAATTTTAACCAAACATGGTATGGAGAGTAAGTGTCATGCAAGTATGTCATCGTATTAGTTTTGGGTTGTTAGCTCTAACGGTTGTTGAAATATTGCGATTTAAAATACGAAAAAAAAATTGAAAATTTAACAAAAGTAGTCGTACTTAATGGTCCATATGTTTTTAACGGTTAAAGCCACATGAATTCACGGTTTTCGTGCTTTAAATAAAATAAGAAAAAAAAATATTTTTTTTAAGGTAAAATGCATTTTTTCAAAAATCGCTGTTTAAACCGCTACATTTAAAAAACTGGGTTTTAAAATTAATTATAATTTATTTCACTATATATAAATTATAATTAATTATAATTTATTTCACTATGCCGTTGCCGAATTAATATGTGGAGCTTTTACGGAATTCAAAGTAATGGATAAAATATAATAAAAGATACTAAATATAGTAGAAGAAAGATTTACAAAAAAAATAAAATTATTGGAAAATATAAAAATAAAAGTTTTGAAAAAGTAGTTGCACATAATTGCCATTACCTTTTTAACTGTTTAAGCTAAAAAAGTCATTGATACGAACATTTGAAAGGTACCCAAATCGTGGTTTTCGAAAAATGAGCTTCTTGACGGAAAAAAATCCGTGATGCAAATGGCTGTATTTCAAAAAACTTGTTTTCTTAAGTTTTTAAAAAAATATATGTTTTTAAAAACAATGCATTTTGTGTGATCTAGTAATACCACAATTTAAGTAGCGTTAATATGAGGTATCAGTGGCTCCAGTAGCTTAAGCCGTTAAAAAGAAACAAAATGTTATATACGACTACTTTTTAAAATTTTAGAATATTTTTCATATTTTAAAAGGAGATATTTCAAGATGCACTGGTATTAGATGTCCTACATTTGGACGAAGTTGTGGTTATATGATGCATAATCTTGTGTGAAATTAAAAGGGGTGGAGGAAATCGAGTGCTTGATTTTGTATGGTTTCAGTCAATACACAAAACAAAATTGTATTATTTAAAATATTACAATATATTAATATATGTTTACAGTGTAAAGGGAAAAGATAGTGCATAATAAACGAAAATATTCAATTTTTTTAAAAAATTTCCAAAAGTTTTTTTGTTGTTAAATTACACAGGAGGACAAAATGTTACTTTTTAAAAATTAATAAAATCTGACCATATATATTTCTTTATATATATTTTTTTTTTTTTTAATGGTACAGATTTCGAGAAAACCGTCTTTAAAGTTTGCCGGTTTTGCATTTAAAACTTCTCAAAAGCAATCAATCTGGCTGTGTATTTACGGCTCATATTAAATGAACAGAACTGATTAACGTTTTATGAAGATTTTTATATTTTTTCACCGTTTTCGCGAATATGAACGCTTAATGAACAATTGACCAAAATAAGTGTTAGTTCTTTAAAAAGAGATAGGAAATATTTTGACAAAACAAAATGTATTGCATATAGTTATATATTCGCGATTTTCAAAAATTTTATATGGCAGCATAGATTTTCAAGTTGACCCCACGGTCATACTTTTGGTACATCATACTTTGCGCACATTTTAAAAAATGTTATTGCAAAAATTGAAGCACAAAAGTTAAAAATGCAGAAACTAGTGTAGTCTAATTTAAAAATTAATAGTGTTTATAATCTTTAGACAAACTTTAATTTTCTTACCTTTTTTAGGTTAACTATTTTTTGCCTTTACACTTAAGATATTTTGTCTTCTCTGATAATTACCATACTACACGGCGTATACTTGATATTTTATCAATATTATTACTCATACCACTTGTTGGCCTTAATATGGCATTTTAAAACAAATAAAAAACATCCCAACAATACATTTAAAAAAAGGTAAGGGGGTTTGTAATCAAGTATTTTGGGCAGAACGCATTCATTACTAGATTACCTACTCGATTATTTAAACAGGGCGTGAGACTAAAATAATTGATTCTTTAGAATTGATTATTTTTTTTATCGAAGAACTATTTACTTTATATTTTTAAGAATCACATACATTTTTTAATAAAGAAATAGTTCCATGGTAAAACAACTAACTACTTACAAAAAAAATAAAAATAAATAGTTCCCTAGAAAAAATAAGAAGTACTTACATTTAAAAAAAGAAGTAGTTTCATATTAAATATAATAACTATTTCTTTTAAATCATTTGTATCTAGTTACAATTTAAAAAAAGAAGTACTTCTAGTATTGTTTTTGGAATTAATTACCTTATGTATTTCAAAAAATAGTACTTTAAAATTCGGAAACTATCAATTGGAATTTAAAAATTCGAGTTGAAATCCAAAAACATAATTTTAAATTCAGTAACACAGATAATTTTATCGCCCAACTAAACAAAGAAATTGTTTTTATTAAATTCGTCAAGTTGTTCCTCCTAATATTAATAAAAAATTCTTAATATTAATAAAGGTTTCCTAAATTATATGATACACGATTTTAAATGAAACTTTTTTATTCAGTGTACACAAAATTTTCATACATAAATAAGAAATTATTTTGCTTATTATATCTGATTTTAAAAAATATTTTACGAAAGTGCTATTAATTGACCGCGTCAGAGAAGGACACGTGACTGAATTTTGATTTACAATTACGCTTACTTACAAGGGAAAATCATTATTACGCACACTCACTCAGCATATTTTTAAACTAACTCACTCTCACTTCACTGAATCATAACGATCAAACCTCATCTGAAAAAAATAAAATCCTAAGAAGTGGGACATCGAATTGTTATGATATCATGGGTTTGTCATAATTTTGCAGCTATACACAATTAAAATATAAATTTTCCCAAAAAAGAACAATTAAAAATTTAAATTTAAAACAAAAATATGACTCACGTACAATCACCCTCGAACATTTCTTTTACACTCACTCACCCACGATAACGTCAGTAATTCCAACTTTCACTCACAATGTTCTGCTCACGTGCGCATCCCTAATTTACAGTTTAACAAAATTTTGGCAACATGCAATTTTCGTTTTGAGTATTATTTTCTTGGAAATAAATATTTGCTTGAAAAAATAAGTAAGATAAATTCTTTAAATGAGTAACCACTTCCAATAACGTCCTTTTATTAAGAAAAAGTATATGATTACTTCTTGAGTATAAAAAGTTATACAAATAAACTAATAACATTGTTATTTTCTTTTAAGCAAATAATTACTTTGTTATTGAGTTCATGCTTTCTGGTTTAAATTTAAAGAATTGATTACAATACTACTTCCTTTTTTTGACTCTACCATTGGAATGTGTTTGGTATTGCAGTTACTAAATTTGGCAATGAGATATGTAAGAAAGTGTGGGTATCACCTTCTTTTTTTATGTGTAATTTCCCTATGGGGAATGGGACCGGTTCTGCGTGTGCCACAGGATCGTTCCCTTCGTGCCAGAGACCGGTCCTCTGCTAAACCCTACCCTATGTAAACAACTGGCAACTTTAACATTGGCTTGTCATAGGAGGGGGTCATTTTTCCTGCTTTGAACCACATAGTGGCATGCCACAGGACTAACCAAAGATGGGCATACCACAAGACTGTCGCAAAAGGGCCATGTCGTATAAAATGAACGAAAACTAAACAGCTTCCATTGGGTAAAATTCTGGCCAACTGGCTTTTTCGTGTTAATAAGCATTCTCGTTAAGTGGTATGGCCTCCCTTTACCAGTCACATGATTGGTAATTTTAGGACAATTGACAATGCTTAACCCACTTCAGTATTAAATTATACCAGTCCTGTGATAAGTCCTTCTTTAACCAGTCACTTTTAGGTCAATTGACTCCTCATTCCCCATAGGGTTTTTTCTGGGATATTTTGTGAACTAAAAACAAATTTACATAGAAATCTTGTATACAATATTTTAATACGTTCGAAAACGGGCCAGTTAAAGTAAAATGCGTCATATTTAGTTCGTTGGCAAAATATATTGAATTCAATTTTATAAAACCACACAAGTCTATCAAACCAATTATATACATTTAGTTATTTAAGAATAAATGGTTCATTTTTATATTTTTCTTTACATTTTAAATTATACCATTTTGTGGCTTTGTATGTTAAAAGTTGTTTAATGCTATAATAAATTTGGCTAAAACTTTCCTAATTCTTAAGAATAATTTTGTGGTGAACAAATATATACTTTCGTAAAATACATTGAAATAAATTGTACACATTTATATTAATTTACTTCTTATTTGTACAACCATTTTTAAAAAGGTGTTTGTGAATAAGTTTTAAAAACAAATTAGAAAAGAAAGAAAAAGTCTAGGTTTAGTATTTATAAAAGTCTGCATTTCATACTTCGTAAACTTTTAAATAAGAAAATTTAATGGTTTTTTATAAACAAAAATCATATATACGTGTGATAATTTTTTAATTATATTGTTACACGTTTCTTTATAATGAAAGCGACAAATAAAATTAAATTTTAAACTTTAATTGCAGAGCTTATAGTAAAAACTTGATAATCCACATTTATTTTTTTATGGGTGTTCGTTGTTTTCTAGACTTATATTGATTAATATTTGATAGCAGTCTTGCCCAATCTTATGTTTAGGTGTTATTAAGTGGGGTCCGTCCGATTACGAAGTGCATTAAGCAGTTGAATATCATGGGCTTGACCGATGATATTGGGATTTTCACGGATAGCCAAGCGGCTATCCGGGCGCTGTCTACGGACTCTGTGGGATCAATGACGATACTCTGGTGTAAAGAGGAAATTAACGATTTTTCTACACGGGGACGCATTGAGATTATATGGGTGCCGGGACACTGCTGTATAGCGGGGAACGAAATGGCTAATGAATTGGCTAGGGGAGGATCTTTCCTGAAGTTAGTCACTTTGGGGAACGCTAGACCTTTCCGAGCTCTCAAGGCGGAGCTGGTGGATTGGGCTGACACCACCATTCCTTCCTTCTGAATCTCAGTAGGAAGAAACTGAATCTTTTAGTGGACATCCTCAAGGGACACTCGTCACTGAGGGCTCATCTCCACCGTATTGGTATTGCGGACTCGTTAGAGTGTAAGGCCTGAGGGGAGGACGTGGAGACCTTGGAACACTATCTCTGTGAATGCCCGGCATTTGCCGGGATCCGGGTCGAAATACCATCCAGTGACCCAATATCGACATTGAGGGATCTTAGTGACTAGGATGGAAGAGGTTGAGGAATTTCGTCAGTGCGACGGAGTTCCTGTGTTAGGAATATGACATGGAACCGATTTTTAGAGCGCACAACAAGCCAACTCTCTGGCTTAGGTGTAAGTTTAGGGAAGCCCCTTCTCCGAGTCCTCTTTTCAACCTAACCTAACCTAAGTGGGGTCAAAAATTTCACCATTTTAATTTTTTTTCTGTTTATTTCGTTCTGTTTAAAGTAACTATAGACAAATTTGGTATCAAATTAATGATTTTTTAAAGACACATTCAGAAATCTTGCCCAAAGCCTTTCAAGTAATTTAAGTATTTAAAAAATGTGTTTTGAGTAACATTAAATCTTTAGTTTTATTAATTAATTTTAGTTATATTAAGCTTTAAAGGATGCATTGCAATGCCTAATTAATTTAATCGAGGGTTTGTCTGAGCTTTTTCCGATTTTCGAAATATTTCGGTTTCCCTGTATTGCAAATAATTCAAAAATGTGGCAACTCTGGTTTCTCGATATAGGCAATATGGGTGTCAAAACTTTTCTTTTCTGGAGTACTTTGACTATGCGTACAAATAAATTTAGTTTTCGTAAACTAAAGACAAGTTTTCATACAAAAACCAATTAATTTTTAGGCCTACTTTTTAGCCCTTAAAAGTGAGATTGGGCAGCTCTCTGTCTTTTGCTCCGTTACAACATCTCTAATGTTCAATAATATCTGCGAGTTAGGCTCGGGATACCTCTTCTTTATGTTCATCATATTAAATTTTATTTATTTTTGTTACTTTTTCTAAGTAATTTTTCTCTAATAAACAAAAATTACTGTTAAAACTATTGTTTTTTTAAATTTAAGTACGCTTCTTATTTAGTCTTAAATTACCCCACTAATAATTGGAATGGATCCCAAAATAACACATCTTCCCCTTAAATGATCACTGTATCTTTAAAGATACAACCATTCAAATTATCCGTAGGAATATAGTTTGACCTCAATTAATTAGAAAAAATCACTTGTGTGTTAAGCAAACCCAAGCGCTCTTTAATAAAATACACCTTCTAATAAATATTTAGAACTGCGCCTTTTGCTAATCCTGAAATTCGAAAAAATTAAAATGTGTGAAATTAATTAAAAACTCAAAAAATGCGTTTTTTATGTTATCGAAGAAAGGCAAAAGCAATTTTGGAATGTTTTATTAAAATGCATCATTATTTAGAGACAAATGAAGGATTTTATATAATATATTTTAATTTTTTTTTTTTTTTTTGTTGTCCTTTTGTCATTGCATTTTTGTGTAACGGGTAATTCAAAATTTTATAATTTTTGTTTTTTTCGGTTTTATATAACCAAAATATATTATTTTAAAAATAGTGATACGCAGTTTTTGTTTATTTAGAATTTCTCACCATAAAACCCCATTTGCATTCAAGTCAACATTGTTGAGTATTTAAGGATTAAATGTAAATTAATGATCTGAAAATTTTTTGAAAATTTAGTTAATCTATTTTTTCAACTCTACTAAGATCATATATAACTACTTATTTTTGATTTTTTGCAAGCAAGCCAGTTATGTTTTTATATAACATGTTGAGATAGCTTAGATGGTAGAGGGGTTGACGGACAACCCGAAGACTTAGGTTCGTATCCCGGGTGGGCTAATTTTATTAAAAAAAATTCCAATAAAATATTTTTTTTAATAAATCTAGTTTTTTTTTTAATATTTAAAGACTCGTAATTTTTGTCCGTATTAGTAAGGATACAGGTTACCTATATGGTTACCAATATGGACAAAAAATTTTTTTTCCAAAAATTAAATTAAATAAAAAAACATTTTTTTTTTAATTTTTCATTTTATATTTAAAGTAAGGATAAAAATAAATACTTCTGGGTAACACATTTTTTTTTTTTATTAAAATAATGACAAAATTACGTAGTTATTAGTAAAGCCTTATTGTTTGTATTAATGTAATGCAGAGAGTAAGGAGAGAGTAGTGAGAAAAGTAATGACATATCATTACAATTTTTAATACTGGAACTGGGAAGTCATTTATGTTTTTATCTATCAAGTATAACATGTTGAGATAGCTCAGATGGTAGAGCAGTTGACTGTAAACCTGGAGTTCCGTGTTCGATTACCGTGTGGGGCACATTTTGCTATTAAAAAAGAGTTTTCAAAAAAACATTTTTTTTTTTGAGAGTTTATTTTTAAAGTTATTATTTTTGTCCCTACAGGTAATCAAATATATTAAATTTTTCATAAGCTGTTTAGTAAAGATATGTCATTACTCTGCACGACATCCCCATATAAAAGAAATGAGATATGTAATGACAATTGTACGAGTAAGTACATGCCATATAAGGGTCCGCCAAACAACTTTTTTTTTTTGAACTCCTGAACCAATTGGACTTTGTATGGCGTCATACCAAGGTCTTTATGGAAAATTCGTCTCAATGATTTCTCCGAAATGTTCAATTCATGAGAACGACGGTGAATTGATGTTGATGGCGCTTCGCGCACACTTTCTGCCACAACAGCAATATTCTCGGGTGTACGCACTGTTTTTTGGCTTTTCACGCTTTGGTTTATCGATGAGGATGCCAGTTTTTTTTTCACTTTTTTCACAAGATAAAGAACATACGGACCATATTTGTTCAGCGGAAGGATAAAACTAATTATCTGTCAAATCAGACATGAGCTAAGTGTTACCATTCACGAAATAAGCACTAGTTGAAAAAAAACGTTAGATGGCGGACCCTTTAGGGTAAAAGGGGGAGTTTCGACAATAGGGCACATATGCTGTATTCAATAGAGCTATTAAAATTTTCTTCTCCATAATTTATGCAATTATTTATCATCTTTCATGTCACCAACTTTTACATTTGTAGTTTACACTTGCTCGAAGATAGACATGTTATTATATTTTATCATTACGTGTATTTAAACAATATTTATTTCTTGAAAGTGTAAAAAAATACAAAGTTATGTGAGTGAGCTGATTATGGGGAACATCCCAGCAAAACTTTGGTAATGGGTAGGACTTATTTCAGACCTTCCAAGTATTGACTATCCATTCCAGTTTTTGTTATTTTGAAGGTCCGAAATAATACCTTACTAATATGAATATATGTAACTGCTTATTGGTAAGATAAAAAACAATGCCTTACTAATATTGTGTTAAATATCTGCTTATTTGGAATAGCAAAAATAATAAGTTACTTATTATCACTTATTTCAGACCTTTCGTAGTAATAACTATCCATTACATTTGTTGTTATTTTGAAGGTCTGAAATAATACCTTACTGATATGAACATACATCACTACTTATTTTGAAAGTTAAACAATTATGTCTTACTAATATTGTGTTATATACCTGCTTATTAGGAAGGGCCAAAGAAATAAGGTACTTGTAAGGTAATAAGTAACTACTTTTTTGTAAGGTATATTTATAAAGATTCATAATATATCATAATTAATAATTTAAATGCAGTTTATTTAAGCAAACAAATATATAGTTATACATAAACGACTCTCACAAAACAAAAGCTATTAATAACTAGTTATAATTGTCCTTATTAATAACTAGTTATTTTATTGCCTATTAATACCTCCTTATTTAGGTACATGTTAATACGAACTTATTTTTGCACCTATAAATAAGTACTTATTAACATCCTTACAAGTATACGTCATATAATGGCTTTAAGCATTACTTTTGATGCTACAAATAAGAAATGAAATAAGTACTTATGTGTAACTGGTGATTTCACTACATATTTTTTAACGTCTTATTTTTGTCCCTATATGTAAGCACAAGGAAAGGCCTTGCCTCCTATGACACCCCCATGTTAAAATCAGGTGTTCTTGGCCTCAACTATAAGTACTTCTGATTCTTGGTTTCTTCTTCCATTTCCCATTCTATGGTAATAGCAAGTTTTCCTGGGATACGCCTGACTACCAGGTGGGGTAGTTTTGCCAGTAAAAATTTGTAGCACTTTTAAAGACGTATACTTAATATTAATTTGCTACATGATTATATGTGTTGCACATGTCACACGTAATTTTCTTTCCACAAATTCCAAGAAAATAAACTTTTTTGAATTTTTTTTTTTTTTGCTGAAAATATGGGTCCTTTTAAATACCCCGGAAAGTTGCTTTGCAGCTTTATATAATAATTGAGAAATGTAAATGACTACTACCAAGCCTTATAAAAAAACATTTAGAAAGTTATGTAGGTAGAATAAACTGCAAATGGTAGTTGATAATTTTTACAATATATTTAAAATAAAGCCATCTGCAATAAGTAAGTAATGTTTTCAAAAATTCATTCATTTTTAGACAATCTACCTACTGTGTATTGTTGTTTAAAAATAAATTACTAATTCGTTCAAAAACAAATTTTTTTGTTCGAATTTTGTTTTAAAAAATACTTCCTTTAACATTTTTAATTTGGTTAATATACAAAAATATTTTCTATTTGCATATCTTTTGAGTGGCGAACTAATATCCAAAACAAGAGAATATGTTCAATGTGAAGGAAAGCTTTAATAGTATATTGGGGGAACTATTAAATGCAATTTTAACAATGTTAGATGGCATTTCTATTGTGTTAGTAGAATATTTTATAAATGTAAAATTTTTAATTAATTTAATAAATAAACCTCAAAAATATATATAAGTGTTAAAACAACAGTGTCAGACAGAAAAAAAAAAAAATAATTACAATTTTTATTTATTTACAACGAGCTTTGAACCTCCGTATATCCACAAAAATAAAGCAAATTAAATATCTTAGCTAGGTTCATATATGTATTTCGATCTGGCAAATAATATCAACAGAACCCGAACTTTTAGATAATCTAGAGCATCCAGAATATGCAGAGCTTTAACAAAAAACTATTAATCATTAATTTTGCTCCATTCTTGTCTACTTAGAAATAATATTTTACTTTTAAATTTATACCGATACGTTTATTTATCGAATGCGAAAAAATAGACACTTCAAACAAAGATTAATGTATCGTTATATTTCTTATAGAAATACAAACAATACATGATGGCCCTAAATAACATTTCCGAAGTAATATAATACCATTTAACATCATTAGTTATCTTGATTTCAAAGGGGAAAAAATAAATTTTAAGTTACGGCATCAACTAATGCTTTCTAAGACTTGTTTTAAATTATATGTTTAAGCGTTTTGAACACTTGAAAACTTTTTCATGAGAAAACAAATTTTTTTAATGTAAATTTTCTTTAAACAAATTTATGCTTATCTAACTCTAAGTTTCATACTCATACATAAAAAAAACTTATGGTCAATGGCAACTGGTCATATGTACAATCAAATATAAAATTATATTAGAAATATTAACATAAATGAATGTATAATGCACAACATGTATTCCTTATACATATACACTCTACAAAATTAATGTAAATTCACTGCTATAAAGTATGTAAGTTTTTGTGTAATATTATCAAAACGAATAAATTTAGGCACAAGCTGTGTAAAATTTGTGCATATACATTTTTTGTCTGCAAAAAATTATCAAAAAATGTATTAAAAAGCATTAATTTTGGTGACAAAAGTATTTGAGATTAAATATTCAATACTATTCATTATGTCTCTTTTTACAAAATGTCCAACATTTCTTATAGTAAACAAAAATTGAGGTGAAAAAAAATTTCGAGGTGAAAAAAGTTGAGGTGAAAAAAATTTCGAGGTGAAAAAAGTTTGAAGTGAAAAAAAAATTTGTTGAAAAAAGTACTTGTGGTGAATATTCAACACTATTCACCTCTATATGTCTGGTTACAAAATGGACAGCTTTACATTTTCACTCATAACTTTTGAAGCGCTGGACCGATTTAGCTCATTTTGAACACCAGACTTCTAAAGAAGCTATCAAACAGTCTGGGCGAAAATGAGCGTCCTCGCTTTCGTCGTTATTGCATTTTATTTTTACCCATTTCAACATTTTATTTTCATCCATAGTAAAAACAGAGCAAAAATATGCTAAAAAAGAGTCCACTTAAAGGGCCTATAAAAACAAAACAAGAGCAAAGATTTCAAAACCCTTTGGGGGTTTTAATCTACTAATGGTATAATTTCATTTTTCATTGCAATGGTACGGGATGCTTTTTCTTGTTGCACAGTGTTATCGGAGACTTATTAATAGAAGAAAGTGAAAGGAGAGAATGTATGTAAGACGTTTTCTATAGGAAATAGAATGAAATGCTTACTATAGACGAGGGGCGAACTAAGGACTGTGACGGGTTGCCTCACAGGACACTGTGGCCTTAGGTGTCAATTGTACAAGATGGGACGATCCTCTACGGATACGTGCAGGTTTGTGAGTTGGAACCCGAGACCTCAGAGCATGTTCTCTGCAAATGTCCGAGGCTCTCCAACAGGAGTGTGCGCTATTTTGGTGGTCGAAAAGTGACGCCATCGGACGTTTGGAAATGTTTACCTGGTAGGATAGTTGGCTTCGTAGGGAGCCTGAACCTATAGGATGTATTCGTTGGCAGCACAAAATACCAACTTCTGGTTGCGGTGCATAGTGCCACTCTAGTCTAATCGAATCTACTCTAGAAGAAAAAATGCACATAGTCTGAGGAAATTTCTATAAAAAAGTGGGCAGCATCTACAGCTTTTATTTACACACAGAGAAATAAAGGGCCGACCTAATTGAAAAAGAGTATATCAATAATAACAACTTATAAAATCAGTTAGTACCACGATATTTTTATTAGATTTCTGAATATTAAAAACAGTTGAATTAACCGAACTTTGTTATAAAAACTAATGTTCAGTTTCAAAAACCGATTGAAACTTGCAATAACCGACTTTGAGTAGTAGTAACCGTAGTTTCAGTTGGTAACTAGCTAAATTGTTCTCTCTGTGTAGGTTTGGTTCATAATTCAATGAAATAAGAATTTGCTTACAAAATAAACGATGTTATTAGTTTTTAATAAAACATATGTTCATAATAATAATAACAATTTATTTTTTTTTTATTAAAAAAAAAAAAATTTCGCATTTATGGGTATTTTTAATTCCTTAAGATGTATTTTTATACATTTTATGAGTGTATTTACACGCAAAGCATGCATTTTTTTATTTGGTATATTTCCACATTTATTTTAAAATTTCTTTTAATTTTTACGCACATGCAATGTAAATTTACTCACTTTGTGAGCACCATCTTACACACAATGTGTGTATTTTTTATAATTTACACTCATAGCGTAAATTTACCCAATTTATAGTAGTAGTTCAGTTTCATATTATAAATTGGGTAAATTTCAACAACAACTAATTATAGTGTAACGAAAGAAATTCAAGCCATAACTTCATACATATAACAAAATTTTCAGAAAGAGGTCAATATTTTATATAATTACTAGGGCAAGGAATTTAATGAAAATACGTGTTTGTAGTGAGTCGTTCATAATCGATTTTGACCAAATGCATTTCCGAATCAAAGAATTCGCAACAAAATGGCATCTATTTGTTGTTACATATTTTTACATATTTTGTTATAAATGCATATTTTATGGTATATTTTGGCATGTTGCATATTTTCAATTAAGTGGCTGCCTATTTTCAATTAAGTGGTAAATTTTTTGCAAATTACGTAAAAACTTGAAATTAGAGTTTGATATAATTTTTATTAAAAATAAAAATTATGTTCTTTCGACCTTTAATTGTGCACTGAAAAGTGGTCAATTAATAAATCTAAAAACAAAAACTCTATAGATTATTTTTTAGGACAATATCCTAATAAAGAAATATAGAGAATGACCTCGAACTTGAATAATTTTTTTGAATAATTTTTTTTTAATAAAATGAAGAAAACATTTGTAACCCTAAACATACAATCTCGTTTTCATTTGTTAGACATTTCAATTCATTTAAAACCGATGCAATTGAGTAATAAATTGTTTATTAAAAATCCACAAATTTTAAGTGCACATTTTTTTGATGTTTAGTGTATATTTTATTATTTTAATGCATATTAAATTACCCATGTTTTGATTTAAAATGCTTATTTTGATTGATGTAATTCTTTACTGCATATTTTATGTGAATATTTTTGTTTTATAGTTGCTTGAAATTCCTTGCCCTATTGAAAACTGAAGACAATATGATAGCCGGAAAATGTGACAAATTATCTATTCATTTCAGAAAAATCATAAACTTAAATCAAATTTTTATTAAAAAATAAATGTACTTTTGAAACATAAAAAAAGGCGGTAATATACAGCCCACAGAGACAAGAACACATTTGTAAAAGACTAATACAATCCCACCCATTACATGAAAGTTTCATATGGTTACTCTACATACATAAGAGCATGACACTGAAATCCACATCCGGAATATTTAAGTATTGTTGCTGTTTTTTATTTGAATATATTTTCTGTTATAACAAAAACCAATTCAAACATTTCGAGTAGAATTTTATATTAAAAAAAAAAAACTTCCAAACAGCTATGAAGTGTAAGCATGTAAATGGTTCTCTGAACTATATTTAACATAATGGCTGTTTTTATGCTTTTAACCAGCCACAAATCTAATGACAATAATCACCGTTAAATGCACATAATGAAATTCATATATAGGCTGGAATAACATGTGCCATAGTTACATTACACAGTTCAACAAAAACAAATAAATTTGGTGCGTTGGGGTTGCGACGTATCGTTTATAAAAGACTTTTGGACGCAGATAACGAATATGTGCTTAGATTTTTAAAGTTACCCACCCAGGTGAAAAAGAGATCGTATATGAACATATATGATCATATATGGGATTCTATATGATCATATATGGGTATAGCTGGACATATATGTTCATATATGGTTCGATATATGACCATATATGATATCATATGTTACCATATATGTTCGGATCCGAAATTTGAGGGTATATGGTCGTATATGATCATATATGTTCAGATATGCTAATATATGATCCATATATGCTCACATATGATCATATACGACCATATACCCTTAAATTTCGGATCCGAACATATATTGTCATATATGATACCATATATGGTCATATATTGAACTATATATGGACATATATGGCCAGCTATACCCATATATGATCATATACAAGCCCATATATGATCATATATGTTCATATACGAATAAATTTTCACATGGGCAGTTAGAAACTACCAGTGGTACAAAAAACCATGCACTGGTATACCATTGGCTAACCGAGGTATAGTAACTAACTATATTACTGGCAGAAAACTTGTTTAACACGTTGTACCAGCGTTTTGCCTGCATTTGTTTTACACTAATTTCAGTAGTCCAGAAAAAAAAACATTGGTAAAGAATTGGCTGAAACGAATATGCCAACGTTAGCAAAATGTGTTTCATAGTGCCCGTTCCCGTCAGAAAAGTCTACACACAAGAAAAAAAAAGCCCATATAAATCACGAAAACTACTGATTCAAAATCTATAGTTGCTGAAATTCCGCCAACAAAAAAAAATTGCAAATTCAATTAGAAATTGACAGCTCTTTAATTGAATTATTTTTTAATTAAATAATAACTCATTTGATTAAAAAGTGATCAATATCGTATTCCTTCACAAAAGCCAAAAAAAAAAAAATGTTTTTGCCATACGAAATGTTTTTTTTTTTTATAAAAGTGTTGTTTGTTTTTACAGCTTGAATTTTATAACATTGAATTTGAACCGGCATGAAACTCTCATTTATTTAGCAGATCTAATTATATTTATGTGAACAAATTCACACAGAAATTAGTTTTTTCTTTCTATTGAAGGACTATGGCAATTTTTTTTTGGTTTTTTCTTTGCAGAAATTAGCCGTTTTGTTGAAATCAGAGTAGTTTTTTGTTTGAAATAACTTTTAATTTATTTTTTGCATTTTCATTCTGTTTAAAAACAATTTTATTAAACGAAATTAAACTTTAAAAATTACATTATCAATTTTATGATAATATTTTAAAATAAATAAATATTGAGATTAAAACAACTGAAACTAAATTATTTAACTTAATAAAGTAATAAACCTAATAAAAATTAATACATAATCTAATTGAAATCAATTTAAAATATTTATTACTAATACCACAAAACACAAACATTTATAAAAAACAATTACATAAATATTACAAAAAACAACAAGAATGTGTTTCTATTTACAGTCCGAATTTGAGCAAATATTTAATTGATTCAATTAATTTTTAATTGACAGCTTTTAAGATTTTCAACAAACCGATTTAATTGAAAATAGTAGGGAAATATTTTATAATAACGCAATCAAAATAGTGAATTTGTAATACATTTATTTCTTATCAATGGCAACAAACGCTTTGAAATCAAACGCTTTGACAACGCTTAGTTTTTTGTGTCATCTCTTATTTTATCTGGCACGTTTTGATTTCTTTTCCATTGGTTTTAATGTTAATAAAATTCATGTCATTTACCAGAAACTGAAAATTTGTGTCAAAATGTTCACAAAAACTCAATTTAGCTAAATATTGACTCATTTTTAGATAGCTCTGTTGCTAATAAATAATTATATGGCCGAAGTTTGCAAAAATTACTTAAATTTCTGTGTAAAGTGAAATTACACAGGAATTACACAAAAATGTCATTATTGAAAAAATATACATAGCGGAAGTGCAAAGAGTCGCGTTTTTTAATTATTATTCAAAAAGTGTCAACACTGGAGATAACTCACATGAGTAGTCGTATTTATTATTGGAAATTACAAGCTGATTACGGAAATGTTGCAGTTTTGAAAATCGGTTGATAAATATAAAATTGGCAAAATTTTTGAATACCCGAGGTGTCCTAGTCAAAGAATCTTAAGCTTGAAATTACGTTGGTTATGGCTGTGTCAAGCTTTATGTCAATGCGACCAGCCAATAAGAAATCGCTGAATTACTACCAAAATATTTGTTATACACTCCACTGTGCATTGTAAATTGTTTAATTAGATCCCAAATTCTTAGTTCCGTAATATTAAATATTTAGCGTATCGTAAACCCTTGTTAACCGAAAATCAAAATTGTCCCACAAATAAAATTAATGTTTATAACTGAATTTTTGTTTAAATTAACCAACTGAAAAGAAGTTTAGTTCTTAATTAAGCAAATTTTTCAATATAATAAATTACAAGTATTAAAAACTTTGTTAACCGAAGGACGAAAAAGTCACAACAACAAAAATCGAAATCGGATTTTGTTCATTAGTTGATTTTAATTATGAGCAATTTTGGGCAAGTATTATGATTCGAACAAAGAAAATAGTGGATAATATTATAAAAATTTGCGTTTTTTATCATGTCTGCGAAATTGTGTACTTTTTAATCTATTTTTTTGTTTGTAAATATTCATTTATAACCTTAAATTTATTTTATGTAATATTTTCGTCCTACGAAAAACACGTGTTAACAATGCGCCAAATGTTGAATGTTTTGAAAATAACGAGGGTATCTCGACCCGGACGTGCAGGTATTAACGAACTACGGATATGTTCTAGAGAAGAAAAATGTAAGGGGCCCTTTTTTTTATCTGATCAATCTAATGTTTAGGCATGCCTATGTGTGTCAAAAATTATTCCGGTATTTTCTGTTTATTTCGTTCTATTAGAAGTTTTGAAGGCACATTCAATGGTTTACAAATTATGTCTAAAGACTTTCAAGTACTTTTTCTAATAAAAAAAAGTGTTATGAGAAACATAAAATCTGGCGTTTTATTAAGGAATTTTACTACATATCAATGCCTATTTAACTTAAACGAGGGTGTCTGAGCTTTTTCCGATATTAGAAACGTTCTGTTTTTTGTGACTTTTCCCGAAAATCCTATTTCAAATAATTTATAAATGTGGCAACTCTAAAAATACTTGTTTTTTTTTTTGCATATTTAAAGTTCATTAAAGTCTGCGAATTTGGGTCGGGATACGTCCCATGTTAGTAATATGGATCAAATAATATAATAAACAATGTAAAATTAGTTTCTTTCTCTAAAAACATACTTTTAAATTTATTTTTTCTCAAAAATACAGACCTTCCTCCAAGTCCGCCAGAAATAAATCCGTACACAAGCTAAGTGGATTGAGGGATCCATTTAGTATTATTTTTTTAATTCCTATGATATATTTAATAAAAACCGCACAAAATATTGCGAATTTTTGCAATTCTGTTTTAGTTTTTATTCATAACTAAAGCTTGAAAATTATTAACATTTTATTTTGTCATAAATTTCCCACAATCTTATAAAAATTTAATATTTTTCACCGAATTACTTGAGGATGTATGTAACTTAAAATAAATGTTATATTGATTTATTTTTTTTTTGTTTATGTATATATATGTCCTTTATTTATATAAATATAAATAGAATTACATTTCTGAAAGTTCAGTGTGAACATAGGGCGTCAACAAATTTTCTCCATCTGATTCTATCTCTGGCAATTGTTTTTGTTTGATTCCAGGATACTCGAGCAAGTAAACATTCTTGTTTAAGGCAACGAACCCAGGTGTTACGGGGCCTACCTAGGCGGCGTTGTCCTTGGGGGTTCCAGTCGAGGGCTGTTCTTGCAATTTCTATTTGTGGTCTTCGCAATATGTGGCCTATCCACGTCCACTTCCGTTTACGAATATCAATGTGTGCTGGCAAGGAGTTTGCTCTTTGGAGCAGAGCTTCATTTGAAATACGATCTGGCCAGTGGATGTTAAAGATCTGTCTTAGACATTTGTTGATGAAAGTTTGAATTTTTCTAGTGGTAGCTTGCGTTAAGCTCCATGTGGTGCAGCCGTAAAGTAATACTGACTTCACACTGCAGTTAAAAATGCGGATTTTGGTTTTCCGAGAAATATTATTTCTTCGCCAAATTTTAGATAAGGAAAAGAAGGCTACTCGAGCTTTATTAATGCGATCGGTAACGTCGGCATTTGAACCACCATCCTTAGTTATCTTGCTACCAAGATAACAAAAAGCATCCACATCTTCAATACGTTGGTCATTTATTATTAATGGGGTAACGATATCTGTACCTATGCGCATAAGTTTTGTTTTACTTATACTAATTTTTAAACCAACTTTTTTGGCGTTTTCAGACAGACTTGTGAGTTTAGCTTCTATATCCGAGAAGCGATGGGCCATTAGACATATGTCATCGGCATAGTCTATGTCATATAGAAAATCAGACAATGTCCAACGAATACCGAAAGGAGCATCTCTGTTGGTTTGTTCCAATACGCAATCGAGCAGTAGCAAAAACAAAGTTGGAGACAGGACACAGCCTTGACGAACACCTGTGCCTGGAACAAACGACCGACTCTCATTCCCATTGAAACGTACCCTACATTGAGCGTCCCTATATAGCTCACGTATCATGTTTACTATTTTATCAGGAATTCCCTTGTAGGTTAATGCAGACCACATAGAATTTCGGGATATAGTGTCGAATGCACGTTCAAAATCGACGAAAAGTAAATAAAGAGGGGTGTTATACTCAGCGGACTGTTCAATTATAATGCGCAAGGTATTAATGTGGTCAGCACACGAACGACCTTGTCTAAAACCAGCCTGCTCACCACGCAATATCTGATCCACAATAGGGGAGATTCTATGAAGAATGAGGGTTGCCATTACTTTACCAATGGCGTTTAGAATGGTTATACCGCGCCAATTTTTGCATTGCGTTAAATCCCCTTTCTTGGGTAGTGTGACCACTATACCTTCCTTCCATTCATCTGGTATATAGTCCGATGCCCATGCTTCTTGAATGATAGGAGTGAGAAACTGCGCTAAAGACCTAGCTCCATATTTTAAAAGTTCAGCAGGAATGTTGTCCGTGCCAGATGCTTTGTTGTTTTTGATCCTATTTAAAGCATCTTCAACTTCTGAGCATGACGGTGGCTCTGTAGATATGTCCCTTCTTCGGTTACGACGAGTTGTAAGAAAAAGACGACGAGTTGTTTTGTTTTTTTTGTTTACTAACCTATTTTTATGAAAATGTGTCATTTTAGAAAATCGAATACAGTGGAGTACGGTTATATGGAACAACAGTTATATGGAACTTTTTTATAATGAACGACTTTCCTGGTCTCAACCCATTTACTAACATATTTTATACAAACTAATACGTTATAACGAACACCGTTTATAGCGAACTTTTTATATAACAAACAAATTGTTGTTTAAATTTAAGAAAAAATTTAATTTTTTTATGAAAAATGTGCTGCAAATTTAAAAACTTAAGCTTTCTACTTGAAACGTCACTAAAAAAAATTTAAAATTGTATGAAACGTAATTCGATTAATTAGAGAAATTTTTTTAATATAACAAACAAAAATATAAAAATTAGGAGATTTCAAGACAATAATCTGTCATATTAATAATTTGTTTTTAAATGTTTACCACGCTTACAGCGAACTTTGCTTATAACGAACCAAATTTTCCGGTCCCTACGAGTTGGCTTAAACCGTGCTCCACTCTAATTACATATTTCGAAATTTAAATCAATTTAGTAGTTCCCATAGTTTTCCAAATTCTTTTAAGTTTTTTAAGTAAACGAAAATAAAAATGTAAAACTTTTCACAAATATATTAAGTATTGTATTTTATTAGTTCATTTCACTTAATCTTCCCAGTGTATAAAAGCATTATCATATAAGTGGTTATATAAGTACATATTTGGTAATGGAAAGTACTTTCAATTGTCATTACATATCTCACTGCTTTTATATGGGTATGTCGCGAAAAATAATCACATATCATTACTAAACACCGTACAAACAATAGAAAAATATGTGGTTACAGTATGGACAAAAATAATGAGTCTTAAAATGAAAAACAAAATTTAATAAAAAAAACAGAAAATATTTTTTTATTAAAATGTGCCCACACGGAATTCAAACCGTTGTCAGTCAACCGCTCTACCATCTGAGCTGTCTGTACATATTATACTTGATAGATTTAATCATAAATACCTTGCTTGCACAAAATGACATTACTTTTCAGCTTACAAAAAATTAAAAATTAATAGTTATATATGCACTGACTAGAAGTGAAAAAATAATGCGTTTAAAAATAGATTTTCAAAAAACAGTTTTGCATTGATACTTTATGTTATTTTTATAAATAATGATAAAAATAAGCACTTGTTTTAATGCATTATTTTTTTTATTAAAATAATGAGAAAATTAACTAGTTGTTAGTAAGTCCTTATTATTTGTGATCAAATATGCAGAGAGTAAGCTGTTGTCATTACTGGTAGCTGGAAAAGTAATGACATGTCATTGCCGTTTCCACGCCGGGTTCTTAATATTCACAGTAAAAAGAATAAATAAGTTAAAATTAGCACACATAACAAAACAATTGTGTTTGTATTATTAAAATCATTGAGTGAAGGATATCATCTTAAAGCGAATTAAACAAATTTACAGTAGTCAGTACACAAAAAAAAAGCATTCACACTCTACATTTTCAATTTACATTAAATCAGCAAACTGTTTAAAGCCGTTAAAAGTATTTAACAGCTTGTAGAAATGTCATGCAAAAAAGGGTGTATTACCGTGTATTAGGTACATATAAAAATTAATGGTCGTCATACTAAAACATTGAATATTTGTTACTAAATAACAATTTTGGAGATTACTAAGGAAAGTTAAAAGAACCCAGCAAAAATAAAAAAGTGAGGAAAAATGGTAATAGAAAAACTACAACTGTTAAATCGAATATTGTTTAAATTTGGGGTTTTCTTCGTTGAATTTAACATTGGCTTGTCATACGAAGGGAATTGTTTCTTTTAATAACATTCAATGTTAGTTTAAATCAATAAAAGGATGTTCTTTTTCATTTGTTTTTATTTATTTTTTAATTGAAAAAAGTCTTGTGGCTGGCGTGGGGTTTGAACTCACGAACTTGGTCATGCCAATATGTCGCTTTACCCCTGAGCTATCGCATGATAAAAATTATAGATGACTTTTAGCAGATGTTTGATGATATACTATAAAAAAAAAAAAATCATACATGTATAAATAGGTTTTTAAATAAAGTTATTTTTTTACAGCTTTATTAATTTTTCAATTTATAATGAGATTTCAACGTGCATATATTTACAAAAATAAAGCAAATCAAACATATTAGCTAATTGGAGACTAGTAAGAATTTATCAATATTATTTTTTCTTTATAAAGATTTTCTCTAAATGTTTTAAAAATTTGCTGTAATAAAAAATTAATTAAACATAAATATAATATTTAATGAAAAATAAAAAAACTAATTTAAAGAAGAAAAAAATTGTCGCAAATTATTCTAAAATCTATATATATAAAAAGAAGTGTACATTTTGATTGTCACTCCATAACTCGAGAACGGCTGCATAAAATAAAAAATGGCTGAATACGTGTTGTAGAACATGCAATGAGGATGGTTTTAAAAAAAAAAATCTTTCAAAATATTTTCGTTTGGTCCAGATGTGGTGATTTTTCTGAACATTAGTCATTTTCATATAAATTGTGTGAATATCAAAAATTGTTGCTTTGTTACACAGCATTGCTTGGATACGGGTACAAAAAATAAAAAATGGCTGAATAAGTGTAGCACATGCAATGGGTACCGTGAAATAACTCCCAAATGAAATAAGTCCCAATGAAATAACTCATAATGAAATAAGTCCCAATAAAAATTAAATGAGTCCCAATTTTAATAAATGAAATAACCCCCAAAGAAAAAATGAAATAAGCCCCAACATTTGGGAGTTATTTCATAGTAATAAAATAACTCCCAACAAAGACTGCAACAACTCCCAATGAAAAAAGTCCCAACAAAAATGAAATAATTCCCAATTCAAAAACATCGAATTCTATTTATTTCATAAATAAACGTAAAATTGTACATAATATTAAACATATTATAAATATAGAATTTAATGTGCGTGCGCCCCGGTAGGCTAGTTGGTAGCGTGCTGGCTTATCAGTGCGGGGGTCGTGGGTTCGATTCCCACCAGAGGCACTGGTCTATTTTCGCTACAACGCGCCGATGGCCATAGTAGCTAGTGCTCGGTTAGGGTAATAGTATATAATTTGTAATTATATGATTATTAATTAACCCATTAATGCCTGACCTCCGATTCCATTGTCCAATTTCGATGAAATTTCACACATTCATTACTTAAGGTTTTGGAAGTTATTTGATATAATTTTCTTTTCGATTTGCGATACTTGGGACTTATGAATTAACCACTGATATAAAATAATTCCTCTGTGGTTTTTTAATTAAATTATTTTGTTATGCTTTTTCATGTAAAACTCTTCATTTTTACTTAAAAATAATCGATATTTCAGGCAAGGGAACTTCATAAAACTGTAAATACGTATTTTAATGGTCATGTCATGAAATCATACCTGTAGCCCAAGTGAGTGGTCCTACCCAGCTACAAATTTTTTACACTTTAAAGAATACCTAACACTATTAGCCAGCAATAAAGTTTTCCGATGTGTCGCTTCTCCAATTTTTCATAGGCAATTTAAAATATTTCTTTCAGTTTTTCAGAATATGTAAATTTGCAGACAATTGAGCAGATAATTACCAACCTCCAATTTTACACCAACATTTTCCTAAAGTATTTTTATCCTTCCTACACCTACCTGTAAAAATCAATTTGATGCAACTCTTACCTGGCTTTAGCTATAAATTTTTTAAAATGGCTTCTTTTTGGGTATTTAAATACCCAATAGGCAGGAATGGGTTAATAAAATAAAAAAAAAAAAAAAAGAATTTAATGTATACATAAATATACAAAAATAATCAACAAAACTAATAGAAAAATACATATTAAAAATATATTTATAGAAAAACCTGGAATAATTTTTGTTTTAAAAGTTAAAATAAATAAGTTTACATAGCATGGAGTAGTGAAACAGTGCATAGGGGGGAAGGCGGCGCGCCGCGCCTGTAGCACGCGAAACACGGTGGCGGAGGAAAAAAACCCCTAAAAGCGGCCGAAGGCCGCCACACAGAAAAACTTGTTTTTACAAATTACTTGATGTCTTAAAAATATAAGATTTCAACGGATTCGACATCTGATTTGAAAAACAAGTTCTTCTGGGTGGCGGCCTTCGGCCGCCCTTAGGGGTTTTTTTCTTCGTAGAACGCGGCAGGCGGCTTCGCGAAATAAAGTTTTTTCTGCGTGCGACACAAAAGAAACTTCAAAATTACTGATATGTTGCCACACTGGAGTATAATGTCCATGGACCTTATGTCACCCAAAAAGTGGCATAATGTCCATGGACTTTATGTCATTCCATTTGTGGACATAATGTCACATTGCAGAGTGTAATAAATTCCATGGACATTATGACACTTTTCGAGTGACATAACTTCCATGGACATTATGTCATTGGACGTTATGTCATGCCACCCTTTCCAGACCCCTCCTCCTTCTGAGATGTCTTAACTTTTATAATATTCAATATGCACCAAAATCAATTGCTTAAAACATCTTCTTTTGCCACTCATTATTTCAAATTCAAGATTTGCCATTATTTTTAATCACTTTAATACCGATCTTTACTTACCAAAATTCTAGCAAGAACTGCGTTCCTTTTGGTAAAATAACTAATTGTACACTCAAAAAAATAAGTTAGTAGAAAAGTTAGTAAAACGTCTTGTAAATCAGGTATACTATTTTTTAGCAAAATTTTTTCCTAAAATCGTGTTTTCAGCTACAATTTTTGTTATACTTATTCAGCACTGAACTGTTTTATACTAATGCTTTACTAATATACTAATGTGTTACTAATTAATTTTGCTAAAAAAAAAATGGTGCTGATAAGCACATTAATAGTGTGGACGGCAACCAGATTGAAAGATATACGCAGAATGAAGTAGATGTCGCGGCATGTCAAGATGTAGTAGAGAAGAGGAAAATGATACTAAAAAGTACAACTCTAATAAGACATATAAAAAAATCAACCATGGAAGACTTTTGTATCTGTTTTTTCATACATAAAACAAAATTGAGGATTAAAATAACTTAAATTTTGCGTTGTCACCGGCTTGTGAAAATAATTGTCTATTAATTAAATAAAAGACAAAATAAAATATTTATTTATTTAAACTAAATATTTATATGTGTGGTCAAATTGCAAACAAACATATACAGAAATGTAGACAGAGTAAAGTGAAAGATAAAGACAGGTAGATTTTTTTATGGTTCCTTTTTCTTATTGCAAAAAGGGTTGTTTTTTTCGTTTTGTTTGTTTTTGTTTATTTTTTCATTTCGTTTCTATAATTATCTTCGGCAGTTGCGTCCTTTAAACGATAGCATCATTTAGACAACCATTGATGTAAGTAATTGAAAGACAATTTTTGTTATGTTATATATATTTATTTCTATATATTTTCAGATATTAAATAAATTCATGTCGTCAATGTGGAAAAATGAAAACTTTTATATTTCGTTATTATAGTAAATTATTTTTAAAAGAATCACAAAAATATGTTTTATGATTTTCAGCAAATAAATTAACTAAATTACAATTTTTCTACAAATTTTTTGCGTTTTTTTCAGTCTACTAAAACTCAGCAAAAAATTTATTAATTTTTAGCAAGGCTTTTGTATTTCTAATCTACTAAGTGTTAGCAAAACTTTTGCTGAATCTACAAATTTTGTTGCTAAAAATCAGCTCGCTGATTTTCAGCAAAAGATTTTGCTGACATTAGCAACTTTTTTGCAAGCATCCTCCTGACTAAAATTTTGCTGACTCAGCAAAATTTTTTGCTGACTTTACAAACTTTTTTTTTTGAGTGTATTGCTATTATTTACTTTACGACAATTTTAAGAACCGTTACAAATGGATAAAATTTACCAAAATGAAATTTTAATAGAAATGAAATAACTCCCAACAAAAATGAAATAACTCCCAACGATAAAATCACATTTAAAAATGAAATAAATCCCAACAAAAGTAAAATAACTCCCAATGCCAAAAAGGAGTGAAATAACTCCCAACAATACCTGGTTGGGAATTATTTCATTTGGGAGTTATTTCATAATGAAATAATTTCCAACAGAAGATTGTGAAATAAGTCCTAACGCATTGGGAGTTATTTCATAATGAAATAAATCCCAATTTATATGGAAAATTTTTGGGAGTTATTTAATTTTTTTTTTTTTTTTTGGGAGTTATTTCATTTGGGAATTATTTCACGGTACCCATGCAATGAGGATGGTTTTTAATCCAACCTAATACACAAACTCATACATACACACATTCATTTGATTGACAGCATACATTATTTCTGCTCCTTTTGAAGGTATTTGAAAAGAATTTGGTTTGTCGGTGCAGGCCAACTATCATTCTTCTTCGAAATATCAATCCACCACGACTTTGTAACGGAACCAGACTTTCAATGAAAATAAAATTTGAACGCAAAACAACGTTTGTCGGGTTAGCTAGTTTCTATATAAAATGCACGGAATTAACTTTTCTAAGTTTATGTAATATATAAATGTTAAAATAATTTTGTAACAAATTTAATATTTTAAGAATAATTTTTCTGTTTGATTTTTTTTTTATTTATATAAAATTTCTTAATAAATTAAATGAAACTAAAAAAAAAAAATTAAAAAAAAATCCAATATTTTCTAAAAAAATGTTTATTTTAGCATTAAAAATTAAAAGAGGTAAATAATTGTACGAAAGAACCAGAAAATTTAATTGGCGGTTCCGAGACTCGAACCCGTAGACCTCTGATTGCTAAGCCAGCACGTTTCCATGTAACCCACATACGAAATATTAACATTTTGGCACCTGTGAAAATGAATTCCTAATTGACATATTTTTATTACAAACCACTTCTTGTTGATGTAATGCAACAAGTGATTCAGTTAGAAGTTGTCCCATTTATTTTTGCTATTTTGATTAAATTTGATACTCAATTTAGGTTATGCTTTAAATACAGTTTAAATTAAATTTCAACCAAGTAATTAAGGGATTTTTTTTCGGAATATAAAGTAAACGTGGTTTACCCAGTAAAAAATGTTCATGTTTTTAGAAGCAGGATAAAACAAATACGCTGAGGTAAGCGCTTACTATCACATAATGCTGAGAAGCAGCAAAAGAAACTAATAATTTTCGTATAAAAATAAACAAAAAATGTTGAACTTACTGTTTTCCCTAACAAGGGTGCAGGGGTACAGTGAAATAACTCCCAAATGAAATAAGTCCCAATGGAAAAATGAAATAAGTCCCAAAAAATTTTCCATGTAAATTGGGACTTATTTCATTATGAAATAAGTCCCAATGCGTTGGGACTTATTTCATAATTTTTGTTGGGAGTTAATTCATTATGAAATAACTCCCAAATGAAATAAGTCCCAACAGTTTTTTTGTTGGGAGTTATTTCATTTGGGAGTTACCATTGGCACTTATTTCATCGCAGTTGGGACTTATTTCATTTTAATTGCAAACACAATTTTACGATTGGCCAATGGTTCAATAAAGCCTTTATTTTGTATTTTTTGATTCTTTTGTTACACTGTTCAGTTTTTCTGCGTGGCGGCCTGCGGCCGATCTTAGGGGTTTTCTCCTCCATAGGACGCGGCAGGTGGCTTCGCTGAATACAGTTTTCCTGCGCCCGTCTCATTATCTTCCCTAGTGTGACGCGCGCAGGGAAACTTTATTCAGCGAAGCCACCTGCCGCGTCCCATGGAGGAGAAAACCCCTAAGAGCGGCCGCAGGCCGCCACGCAGAAAAACTTTATAAAGCAAAGATTTTCAATATTGTTGCAGTTAAATTTTTTGTTGAATTATTAATGTTCTATTAATTTTTGTTAATATGAAATTTTTTTATAATTGTTCAATAAAATATAAGAAGAATAAGAATAAGAAATTTAATTGCTTCATTTAAAAAAAAATTTAAGTGAAATAAGGCCTTTACGGCTTTATTTCACTTTCAAAGTGCAATAAAGCCTTTTTGCAAATAAAGGCCTTATTTCTCAATTGAAAGTGAAATAAAGCCTTAAAGGCCTTATTTCGTAAGGCATTATTGCACTCCACCTATGCTTACATATACTTATGAAATAAAAAGTGTTCTCTAACAGAACAACAAAACAAACGAAAATTTGGAGTTAATTCATTTTTGTTGGGACTTATTTCATTGGGAGTTAATTCATTTTGTTTGGGATTTATTTTTAAATTTTGAAATAACTCCCAAAAATTGGGACTTATTTCATTTTTCTCATTGGGAGATATTTCATTTTTTTACATTGGGTGTTATTTCATTTTTGATGGGACTTATTTCATTGGGAGTTATTTCATTGGGACTTATTTCATTTGGGAGTTATTTCACTGTACCGGGTGCAGGTTGTAAGCAGTTTACCCTAATCCCTTATAAGGATGCAGGTTGTAATGCAGAAAGTTTCATATCGTGGATTATAAACGATCTGTACCGATTTTCACGAGTGATTTGCGATTGTGTTTGGTGTTTTCGAGTAAGTAATAAAAAATAATTAGTCATTTAACTGTTTCTGAATAGCTAGCACGTAGAGCGGTAAAAAATTAAATTATTACATTATATATCTAAAATTTTAACAACAAAAATTTAATATCTGTAGAATTTTATGTGAAATAATTTATATTCATATAAATACTTTTGTTTATCATAAAATTACTTTTAATCGTAATAATGTAGACATGAAATATGATTTTACTGAAACCCATGAAATCACAGCTTTTTATAAGCGCTGAAATTCGAGCTTACTTTGCCCAAAAGTTATGCTTCCAAGTGGGAATTCGCCATATAAAAATCATGGCATATGTAAGCAGCGTTTTTTACTGGGTTAGTTACACCGAAAACCAGTTTTTACAGCCACTCAGAAAATTTTCGAAACAACTTTTTCACAAGCTGAATAACATTTCGTATAACTGTTTACCTCATTACATTTTCGATTCGGATTTCATTTTAAATCCTTGCAAATTTTGCGTCAAAAGGCCAACTATTTTTCTATACGGAAATATGCGCCTTTTTTGTGTATTTATATAAACGTGTCTATCTCTAAAATGTGCTTAGTTATGGATAAACCAAACATGGGAAAATCACAGTCTAAATACAAAAACAACTAATGAAGAACATAACACGTACTAGTATATGTAGTAGTAAATACTATACTTCAGAAACATCTAAAACCACCACAACCAATATTAAAATAACTGAATCATATGATAACACATACGATTAATTGACTTCACATCTAAAAGTGTACTGTCAATACATGCTAAAGTAACGCGAAAACAACAACAAAAGCATAATAATCGAAACAACTTCAATTATAAACCAAATACTGTTGAAACAAAATAAATGAAAATTGCTTAATTGTAGAATAGCCAAAATAAGATTTCGCTTTTATTCAAGGAAAACCCAAATGGTTTGAGAACTGAAATGATCAAAAAAAAAATTAAACGTGTTTAAAACTTTTATCAGAATTCCAGCAATTGCAGCTAAAAACAATCAAATCAACGAAAGTTATCAAAGTCCCCTAATAAAATTTGGTTAAAATAAAATGGCTGACAAGTAAAATAGTTAATGAACCTTGTAGAGAATATAAAAGAGTTAATTAATTATGGAAAAGTTGTTTCGTAACTGATACAACAAAGCGTATGTTTAAAGAATTTCAATGTTTATGGTGTCTAATGTCGTCGTTAGCTTAGAGTGATACAGCTGCAACAAAAAGACGGTTTTTAGACATTTTGAATTAGGTAAAGATTGTAAAAGTCGACATTTCGTCTATTCGACTTTGTCGTTAGTTCAAAAGTCGACTATATTAATTTTTTCTAAGTGAAGGATGATTAATCGACTTTTTGTATGAACATTTTTAATTCGCGAAACCCTAATCTTTTAGATTGTTTTGGGGTCAATTAATTGGCATCTTAATGTAGAATTTATGCTTTTTAGGTAATTACAATGAATCCGAATTTCACTAACGTTTAAATAATCTCTAAATATGTTCACATGCAGAGAAAAAATATGGTTGCAGTATGATTGCAGCCACAAAACTATGTTACCTACAGCAATAAATGGTTGTTTCAATTAAACTATTATTGTATCAATCATATTTCCCCAATAATATGGTTGCCTTTATTATGCTCTAGTAAAAAATTCTCTTTTTTTTCAGTAATCATATTAATGTATTGTCTACAATCATACTATAGTATTTATTATCATATTCCTCATTCTAACTATAGCCATATTAGAGTTGCGCCAACTATAAGATGATCAGTCGGTTTTTTTTTATGAGCGTCTTCGCTCTTTCAGTATCTTTCCTGTTTGAGATTTTGTGAAAAAAAGTTGTGAGAAACAGTCAGCCCCAAAAAAAAAAAAAAAAAAAAAAACATCGTATTGACAATCATAAGTCCAAAAATGTATGATGATCTTCCAATATGGTTCCATAAACCATGTTTTTTCTTTGCGTGCAAAAACTTACGCAAGTTCTAAAAAACGCTGTTTACCATTTTTTCGCATTTCACTACTAAATATTCGGCATTTTTTCCAAAAACTTCAAAAAACATTCACAAAAATTTTAATTTTAATGTCAGCGAACAAATAAGTTTTGGACTATATGACTAATATTATCAAGCAGATTGCCAAAAGTCGAAAATCATTGAAATCAGTCCATATTTAATGAAATTAAACGTACAGAATGAATTTTTACACTTGCAGTTTTCTAATTTATTGTACTGATGCTCACAGTGTAACGAAATGGGTAACTCACAACTTAGTTTTAAAAAACCTTACTCCTTCTTTGCAATTGAGCACATTTTGTTTAAGTCCGATCATTTTTGTAAGCATTGACCTCATTTTGGGATTTTTCGCTCATTTTTGGGTTTCATGTCATATTTAGCGATTTCGTTGGCAACACTGGCTTTATGTTTGTCTATTTCCCTTTTTTTATTTTCTTTCAAGCCATACATATATGATGAATAAAAAAGTCGAAAGCAAAAGTCGACTTTGCGACTTTTTTATCAGAACAAAGTCTCGGCTTCCAAAAAGTCGAAAGTCGATTTGTAAAACCCTACATTAACTGCATATAGTTTAAAACCTCAACCAAGCCAATTGTAAACAAAAATTCAATATCGTTGTCCTTTATTCAAACGGAGCTATCTAAATTGTTTTAAGAAAAAAGTTTTGATGCCAAAATATTCACTGACGAACTGTTATCTATGGCATTTATTTAAAATTTAAAGGACCACTCCATCACTTTTTTTTTTTTCAAAACTAGAGTCATGAAAATAATAGTTACACTGATAGAACAACAATTAAAAATTTTTAGTTTTTGTAATAAAAATACAAAAATTGCTTTTTCGAACTTTCTATATTTTTTTATATATTTAGTTAGAATATTGTTCTACCTCAGGTCCAAAATCTAATATCATATTTTCATATTAGATTATATTTGTAGCTTTTCAAAAAGTTTGATCTTTTTCTTGATAGACAATACAATTGTTTCGTTGGCATCTGCCAAATCTTCAGTTGTCTATCATTAAAATTATCCAACTTTTTGAAAATAATATGACAATATGATATTAGATTTTGGAGTTGAGGTAGAACAATATTCTTACAAAATATTGGAAAAAAATAGTAAACAGTTTTGCTAAGCCTACTAAAAATTTGTTCAAAATTAAGTAGAAGAAAAAATTGCTAAATTTAGAAGATTTATTTTTAAATATTAGTAAGAAAAGCAGCAATAAATCGGCTGAATCTACAGATATTTAGTTATATTTGAGCTAAATGTCAGTTAATTGATATATAACTAATTAATAAAAAAAAAAAAAAAATCACATGAAACATCAAAATTTTTAAAGTTTTTGTTGAATTTTTTTAAATTTTTTTAATGCGACTAAAAGTCTTTCCATCTTAAATCAGTAATCTACAATTTTATTTTTAGCAAAAATTTCTGTTGATTTTAGTAGAATAAACTGTTATTTTTATTCTATTAAATTTATGATTAATATAGCAAACATTTTTTTGTTATTACAGTTTTTGTTTGCTGTTTGTAATTCATCTCGAATATAACGAAAATTTTGTTAAGCTAACAGTTTTATTTTTTCTGTTCTTATTTTAGTTGGTACTTTCAGCAGTATTTTTCTGCAACCTCATTTTTAACCGATTTTTAACAGATTTTTTGCTAGTTTTACTGGTTGATTTCTATGTGTGTAACTCTTTATCTTTATGCCAAGAGTAAGTCAGTATTATTACTGGTAGTCCGTAAAATAATGAAAATTTTAAGTAATGAAATAAAGAGAACTCTCTTAGTGTAGGTTCTATTACCAAAACGGAACATACCTTTTACTAATATAATATAAACTTATTAACACTAACAATTTAAAATATACAGTATGAACTAATAAGCTTTTTGATAACCTTTTTTTATTTAAAATTCAGATATTTTAGATACAACTCTTATATGTTCTCTTAAATAAGAGCAATACCACCTATATAAATAAAAATTTTCTGGAGTTCCTAGTATGTTTGTAAAGCTTTTCCCGGAGTTGTCTATTAAAAGCTTTAACATTCAACATGTTTATGTTGCTTTAAGATTCGCTTGTATATTTTACGATTTGAGTAACACACACACACACACATATATTACGTACTTTTGGCATTTCACATGCATCAAGAGAAAATCAGTTTTCCCGTATACTCAAAAGGTAACGTTTAAATTATTTTAAAAGCGGAAGAGTATTCAAAAATAAATATAAAATATAAAAGTTAATATTTAAAAAAAAAAGCGAAAATAAATTTGAGAAAAAAATTAAACTATAAATATTTTTTAAGTTAAGAAATACAAAAAAAATATAAACTAACAGCTTATATTCAGTTTCGAGTTGCCAATTGTTTTGTGCATCTAGTTCTAGTGTTTGTATTTAATATCAAATTATAAGAAACACATCATCATCATCATCATATTTACAATAATAGCAACCGTAATAAACCACAACGGGAATTAAATCTTCCGTTTCTACACTTGAAGGGTATTAATATCTAAGGTATTTTTCATATTTTGGTTAACAAACCCACTGGGGTATTAAATTTAAATATTTGTTGACTTGTTGAAACATTTCATGTTAAAAAAAAAAAAATATAAAAATACGAAACAACAAATATGAATATTATTTATTAAAAACTGTTAAAGTATTAAATATAAATAAGATGACCTTGATGTATTATCAATATTCAAATTATAATTTTTATGACAACGAATAAAATTTTAAAATGGAATAATAACAGCAATAAAGATCATATTAATATTGAATAAAAGCTGGTAATAAAAAAACGCAATAAAAGCAACGACCATATACAAAATTGATGTGTTATTGTTAGGGCAAGGAAGTCTAGAAATTGTAATAAAGTATCATTATTTTATGGACTACCTGTTGTGACACCAATTTTCTCTATTCCTTACTTCCAAAGAGATACAAATGAATAACACTAATACAGTGGTAAATCCGAAGATTTTAATGAAGCTTGGATATGCTGTTGAGCTCGGATATGCTGTTGTCGCTCGTTTAGGGGTTAAAAATAGGCGATCAGAAATTATAAAACTTTCGAATGAAAACATGTCTAAATTTTCAGAAATTGAGATTATTTATTTTATTTATTTATTTTATTAGCATTATTTTTTAAGCATTTTAAAGTACTCAAAATAACAAAAATATTGATACCCATATTGCATATGCTGTGGGTTCAGGGTTGCCACTTATTTGAAATATATAATATATGGGTTATAAAAACTCTTCGGCAAAAGTCGTGTTAAAGCCGAATGATAACGAAAGCCCCGACACTCCCTCGGCAAAATTAAATAAGCATTATTATATATTAAGTTGAGCTCAAAAAAACAACAATTTCTCATATATATGTGGTACATATTCGAAATAAAATGTTCATACCCGGCTAAAAATGTTCCAATATATGTATCCATAAAGGTTCAGTGTATGTTTGTACATTACGGCGTATAGTTACAAAATTTCACTCAAATGATGCATATTGATGAGCTAAATACGGAACATATAACAATTTTTTTTAAAGACCACTTTTAAGTTTTAAATCGCGATTGAAGATATCAAAAATGGTATGTTTGTAAAATAGGTAAGTGACTTTTTGAACTTCCCTCGTAGTTATATGAAATGCAACACTGCTCCCATCAAGTACCACCTGTTAATAGACTACTATCAAATTTGGAGCAAGTTGCGTTTAACAGCTGTTCCAAACATACAACCTCGTGGATTTTTTTAAAAATGGAAAAAAGTGAATTTCGATTGCTCATTAAACATTAAAGTGTAGTAAAGTAAAAAAGTGGTTTACGGACTTTCGTTGTGGTCGCACAAGTACAAATGACGCTGAACGTTCTGGACGGCCAATTGAGGTCAATACACCCGAAAATGTAAAAAAAATCCACGATATGGTGTTGGCCGATCGAAGAGTAAAAGTGCGTGAGATTGTTGATGCCATAGGAATTTCATATGGCAGTGTGGATTCGATTTTAAATGATAAGTTGGGCTTAAGAAAGCTGTCAGCAAGATGGGTTCCGCGTTTGCTCTCAATTGACCATAAACATAATCGTGGCCAATAAGGTGATGGCAACAGTTATTTGGGAATCACGCTGGATAATCAACATCGATTACCTTTAAAAGGGAAAAACAATAAACGGCGAATATTATGCCAACTTATTGAACCGATTTAACGAGGATTTAAAAAAAAAAAACGACCCCATATGGCCAAGAAATGCCTATTTTATGGAAAACGAAAAATTCTATTTTTTGGAAGGGATACAAAATGATAAAATGAGATTATGTTGAAAAATACATTTTTTTTGCAAAAAAAACTGTGTTTCATTCAAAAAGTCACGGACTTATTGATCCGCCCTCGTATATATGATAAAAAGTCTTCAATGGCACTAAGGTCAACAAGTCATTAAAAAAAAATAGTAGTAAGGATTCATTTGAGTATTGTTGTACAAAATTTAAGAAAATATTTAGTTAATATTACACTCAAAATATTCTTACAGTAACTATATGTAGATAATTCGTAACAGTAGTAGTTGTTTTAACTGCTATTACAGTAATTTTCTATGAAAACATGAAAACGACTAATATAAGACAATCATTTCAAAAACTAACTAACCAAAAATACTGTACTTCAGTAACAGTTGTTCTGAGAAGCTATTTTAGTATTTTAATAAGCAACTACCAAAACAGTAATTTTGCAGTAAACAGTTAATTTTTGTCAGTTATTTTAAAAATAAAAGATTATGTCGAGTTTTTAAAAAATTTCGTTTTTTTTTATATTTGTTACTATTGATATAGTCATAGGTTGTAAATAATAATAAGAAAATTTTATTGTATTTCCAATGCATAAAATGTCATAACTGGAATAACGTTTGGAATTGTGACTTTGCACTTCAAATAGGATGTAGAAAATACAATTTTTTATTGTAATTAAAAGACAACAATATTTTCTTTATTAACAAATATTTTTAAATACCGAAAACATAACTGTTAAAAACTGTAATTTTTATGTTTTTTTATTGCTTTATTTGCTCGATTTTATGGTTTTGCATTAATTTAAGATTAGTTGTTTTTGAATACTTCGATAGTCTTTTTTACTACCATTGCAGTTGTTTTATCAACAGTTAGAAATGACTACATGTTTAGTCATTTTTATGACAAATGCAGTCATCGCCCTTTTGACAACATTTGTAGTCACTTAAGTTTAGACCATTTCTACATTCTTAATTTCCAGAGTGTACTTAATAAAAACATAAAAATTATCCGGTGAAGCACGACTGCTCTAAAAAAATGTATATTTTTCTCATAATATACTCTACATAACGAAACTTTTGAGCACCATTTCGATAAAAATAAATGTAAAAATACTTTTTTTCAACAAAACAGACCACTTCTGATATTCAAAAAGTGTGTCGGAATCTAAAAGTACCCTATCGTTATATTTTTCATTTCACCTCTTTAATGCGCATCGTTAGAGCGGTCCAAAATACTTCCTATCCAAATTTGCTATCGGAGGTAAAATAATAGAGATATTACTGATTTTTAGTGAAATTTGAACTATTTTTATTTTTATGCTAAATTTTTGGGGTACTTTAAAATAAAATTCTTAATAAATGCGAAATTAACCCTAAGCTCTTTGTTGTTGTGTCTTCTTTCTGACTTTCTGGTTGAATATTCGGTTTTGGTGTATTCAGCGACTCATAGTAAAATTTCGCGGCGAATATTTTTGCGGAACATTTTAAACCTTTAAATCCCTGTTTTAATTGTGTTTTTTTTATCTTTTGAAAAGAAGGACAAAAAAGAGACTTACCTTGAGGAGTTAGAGGGTTAACATATTCTACAAAAATGTTCTCTGTAACATTTTACATAAGTTTCCTAAACACACATATACAACATATAAACGTAAGCTTTACTCGATTTTATATGCCGATTGACAATACAAATTTTGCATTTAGGGGAAACTTTACCTCCCACTAAAATGAAACCCAGATGTAAACTTTCAAAACGCCGATACACGTGTCTTTTTTTTTGCCACTTCTATCAAAATTTATCGGTCGGACCTTGTAATTTTGGAAAAAATTTTATTTTGTTGTACAGTGTTATTAGTCATGTATTATAATACATCATTGTTCACTAGTGGTACTATGGCAAAAATTTGGTTATAGCCCTAATTCACCTTAATATCGATGCGTGAGTTTATGTGTGAGTTTAGTATACGAGGGCGGATCAATAAGTCCGTGACTTTTTGAATGAAACACAGGTTTTTTTGCAAAAAAAAAAAAAATATATATTTTTCAACGTAATCTCCTTTTAGCTCACTACACTTAGTCCAACGTTTCTCCAATTTTTGTATCCCTTCCAAAAAATAGGATTTTTCGAGGTCCATAAAATAGTCATTTCTTTGATCAATAATTTCATCTTAGAGCTAAATCTCTTTCCATCGAGCCATTTCTTTAGGTTTGGAAGTAGGAAATAATCATATGGCGGCTAAGGTACCTTGCGCAATTCATGGAATTTTGCCATTGAGACTGCATACGTGTGCATCCATGCAATATCTTGATGAAAAAGAACTTTTTTCTTGGCCATATGGGGTCGTTTTTTTTAAATCCTTAAATCGGTCAAATAAGTTGGCATAATATTCGCCGTTTATTGTTTTTCCCTTTTGAAGGTAATCGATGTGGATTAACCCGCGTGCATCCCAAAAAACTGTTGAAATCACCTTATTTGCCGACAAACTTACCTTGGCCTTCTTCGGAGTCGGTTCACTCGGAGAAACCCATTGTTTAGACCGCCGCTTGATTTACGGAGTGTAGTAATGGATCCATGTTTCATCCAAAGTTACAAAACGCCGCAGAAACTCATTCGAATTGCGGTTAAACAACTCCAAGCAATATTTTGAAGTTGTTACACGATTGCGTTTATGGTTAATTGAGATCAAACGCGGCACCCATCATGCAGACAGCTTTCTTAAACTCAACTGATCATTTAAAATCGAAACCACACTGCCATATGCAATGCCTATGGCACTAACAATATCACGCACTTTTACTCTTCGATAGGCCAACACCATATCGTGGATTTTTTTCCGGGTGTATTGACCTCAATTTCCCGTCCAGAACGTTTAGTGTCACTTGTACTTGTCCAACGACAACGAAAGTAAAAACGTCACTTTTTTACCATTGAAACCGATGGTGCATAGTCCGCATAGTATTTATCAAGCTTATCCATGGTTTGATTGACGGTTTTTTTTTTCGCAAAAAGTAATGTTTACTGAGCACTCGAAATTCACTTTTTTCCATTTATAAAAAAAAACTACGAGGTTATCTGTTGTGAACTGCTGTTAAACGCAAAGTAAACGACGGAACTTGCTCAAAATTTGACAGTAGTCTACTAACAGGTGGTACTTGATGGTAGCAGTGTTGGATTTCATATAAATACTATGAAAGCTCGAAAAGTCACGGACTTATTGATCCGCCCTCGTACCCACAGTTTTAAATTGTTAAACCAACTGTTAAATAAAGATAAATTGGATTTCTAAACATATAAAATAAAATTCTTCGTAATTTTGGTCTGCAAAATAAAGTTTTTATAGATTAATCCTCAAAATAAAGTGAACAAAAAAACGCACATACAATTGCTTGGGAATTTTATTTTTCTTCTGTAAGCAAAAGTAAAGTTTAAAAATGTTATAACTTTTTTTAACAACAGCCAACAAGACGTGATTTAAATTAATTACTTAAACAACGTTAGTATATTTGTAAATGTTAGTATATTTAATAAGGCAACAACTTTATTATCCTAAAACATTTATGAACAGTTTATAGCAAATATGTGACACGCAATTTAAAAAGTTAAAATTAGTGGCAAATATTTTCAATATATATATATATATATATATATATATATATATATATATATATATATATATTATTAAATTAGAATAATTATTATTTAAATCGCCTTTTAGCGCTTAATAAATATGTACATTTTGTCTTTACTCAATATCTTAGCGATCTTAGAAATTTAATATTTTTTTGATTTGGTTTGGTAAAAAAAAAAGATATTGGCCAAAATCAAAAAAAAAAAAGAAAGTTACGGCAAAAAATTAATATTTAAATTTTTAACATCAAATATCTTTTTAGTTATAAGAGATATCTTACCACCATAAGCATGCTTTTTGTTTACCTTGTATAGGAGATTATCTTAGTGAAATTTTTTTCAAATCGGTTCACATTTGCCAAAGTATCAAGCACTTAAAAATTTTCTATAGGCGAGGTGGTCAACTTTGGTGTCATAGTAATTACCCTCCGCAAGCACAGGGTATCTCAAATGGCAGTATTCTAAAAGCTTAGGTCTTCCCCCATAAATCGACCAATTTTTATGTGGATTGGGCAAGCAGCATAGAAGTTACATACATTAGCGACTAGGTCATCTTCAGCCTCATTTTAATCCTCCACCCACAAGGAATTCAAGGTTTGATCAGGTATATACAGTATTTGGCAAAACCTAAGAAACACTGCTTGATTTTAGCTTCTGAGTCAAATTATTTTTAAATGAACATATTTCAATTCAATGTTTTAATGCAGTTTTATTAAATACGGTGTCATACAAAATTAAGAAACAAAAAATTGGTAATTATCTCTCACCTAACGGTTCTTATAGTACAGCAACAAAAAAAAAATACTTAAAAATTTACTGGGCAAAACCTAAGAAACTTTTAATATTTGGTATAATACCCCTTATTTTTTATTACTGCGGCGCACCGCCGCGGCATAGATTTTATTAAATTATCAATTATTTTTGGATCTATGCGTTTCCATTCATCCTCCAGACATGAAAACAAATCGTCTTTGTTGGAAAATCGTTTTGATCCAACGTTCCTCTTCAATATTGAAAATAAATTTTCAATTGGGTTCAAATCGGGCGATTGGGATGGCCAATAAAGCAATTGAATCCCTTTCAAATGTACCCATTCCTTGACCAACTTCGATGTGTGTTGAAACACCCATCGAAGTGGCATGTTGCACTCGGCATATGGCAACATCTTAGATTCTAAAATGTCCCTATACACAAATCTGTCCATTTTCGTAGAAATTCTGTGGAACGGCCCTAGACCATGACCTGAAAAACACGTCCACGTCATCACATTGCCGGCCCCATGCTTGACAGTCTTTTTATAATATCGTTGTTTAAGCCTTTCACATTAATTATTAATAAACGAAAGACAAGATGAAAAAGATCAGCGCTGATCGCCGCAATATTTGTTTCATCCTGTCTTTTTATTTGTTAACAATTAGTGGTTCCTAATTGAAATTGTAACATTTAATTATGATCTCAAACTTCACAATTCAAAATGCAATGCAATTTTAAAATATCAACAATACATACAAAATTCGCAGTAAAGAAGTTTTTCATATAGAGCAATTTAACAATATAAAATACTTTGTTCAATGGACACATAAAATTTACCACTGACGAGTCCTTGCAGTTGTCGAAACTGCGGCAATCTGTCATATCCATTGTATCCGTAAAAATGTTTAATAAAAATGTTCACTGCTTCCTCCTCTTCCTGTAAAAAACTAACTAAAAAATTCTTCAGTAATTAATTATAATAAAATTAATTCCGATTGTCAATATATGACGGTTACAAATACTTTACCCCATCATATATATTGTTTACCTTTCAGTATAATTTTTAAATTAGAAATTAATATTGAAATCAAAATGAACAAGTAAATTCCTAAATTACATAATATGGACAATTAAATAAATATTTTTAAAATCTAGAATTCCATGCAGTAAATGGATAATTTATTAAAAATTTTAATTTAAAGGCTTTTTATTATTAAAATTGCATTTATATTTAATTTCGTCATTATTTAGTAGTTAAATAATAATATCTTTCAAGTTAACATTCGATATGGGCTTAAAAAATATTACAGAATGACACTTTATTGTCTTTAGGGATACATGGGTTAAGTATTTCCTAGCTAATTAATATTTTATGACTGTAAAGTCATAGTCTCTACAGACAAATACCTTATTTCATAAATTTTCTTATCTAAAATAATTTCAGTGTAAAGCCCTAAATTAATGGATTTGTCCAGTTTTGACCCCAGATACTTTAGAGTTAATGATATTTGCAACACAAAGAAACAATATAAAATCAAAACGAATATACACTAGGATGGGTCGATTTAGCAATCGATATTGTGCCGTCGATTTTTCAATAGCTTTTGGCATGGAGAAAAAAAAGTTCCACTACGACATATCAAAAAAAATCATTTTCGTAGTAAATATATTGCATTTAACAAACTTCAATAAATATCAAACATTGGATTTTGAGAAACCCTTAAAAATTATTATGTTTTTTTGCTACCAAGTTAGAATACGTTAACAATATCCAAAATTTTTTTTAATTTTTTATCAGAGTATCTATGCGCAAATGAAAAACAAAAAAAAATCGACCTGACTTTAGTTCAAGTGGCTAGACCTCTGTCTAAAGTGTAGTGCGAAGTGCATGTGGCAAAGAAAGCAGGTTCAAGCCACAGTCAGGATTGCATTTAATAAATAAACATTTCATACAGATGCAATCAAACAATAAAAACCATAACAAATAATTACAGTATTGTCAAAAGGATTACTGATGAAGGTTGTGTTACCAGAAACTACGCAGTCTAATTCAATAAAAAATTTACAATGTAGTTATGATTTTTAGAAAAGTATGCTTAATCTTCTCTACCACTCCTATCTCAAACAATTGAAAAATATGTGCATATTAATTATAGTATTAATTGCACACTGTCTAAGAAGACGATGAATAAAATATTCAAAAATCCCCAATAAAATAGTTTTAAATTGGTTAAATTCACAAAAATTTTAATGTTATTTATTTTTAAAAATTTTGCTAATTTTTACCAACATCTTTTAACTTTAAACCAAAATCAGAACGGTCTAGAGTTGTCCGATTTACGTAAAATTTTCAATATTAACTTTTAAGACCACGTTGAACAACTCTCGGCGAAAACCAACAAAGTGCATTTTATGAACACCCTGATTTTCACCCCATTATAGTAAGGGGAAACTGAGATAGCGCCAGCATTTTTCGGGAAACTCCAACCATTTTAGTTTTATATTAGGACCATTTTCCAGTTTCTTTGCCAAAATTCGTTACCCAGTAGAGAAATGGCAATGAAATTTCATTACTATGGGGGCTATCAATAATGACACGAGCTTTCTCTCTGCAACAATTTAGCACAAATAATAAGGGCTTACTAACAAATTGTTAATTTGCCCATTAATTTAATACAAAAAGTAATGAGATACACATATACTGAATCAAAAACAGCGGTGAAATCAACTAAATGCCGCATTAAATTGATGAATTGGGTGATCACTATACAACCAACAAAACCTGTCCGTCATTTTAACAAATTGTTTAGTAAATGTATTTTTTTGACATTTAACTATTTGTTGATTTGACGAAATATCGTCAAATGTATTAACAGAAATTAGTTATTAGTTATATAAAAATGGCGGGAAATCAAAATATTGGAAATAAATAAATGATGTTAAGCTCGTTTAAACTAAGAAAAATTAAATAAAAGAAGATTAAAGAAAACTTAACATTAGTATCTTTTATATTTTATAAATTTATTTTATTTTTTTTTTATATTATTAATTAATAATCATATAATTACAAAGTATATACTATTACCTTAACCGAGCACTAGCTACTATGGCCTTCGGAGCGTTGTAGCGAAAACAGACCAGTGCCTCTGTTGGGAATCGAACCCACGACCCCCGCACTGATAAGCCAGCAAGCTACCAACTAGCCTACCGGGGCGCACACTATAAATTTAAATTTGTAATAATATACATCTTTAGATAGTACGAGGATATTAACAAAATAAGAATTTGATAAAAAAATAATAAAATTAAAACGTAGTCCGTACCCAAACCCCAATTTTTAAAAACACACGAAACATTACATTTACAAAACACATTCATTTATTTAATATTAAAATTAATAATTAATTACATTTTTTATATTTTTTTTATAGTTTTCTTCACTATTAAAGATGATCATTTTAACAATAAAGTTTGTAAAAGGTTAACAAAAATGTTATGTTGATTTCACTTACAACTTTTGGTTCAGTGTAAGTACTTGTTTTTATCTTTAGTTTACATATAAAGTAATCATCTCAAAATTGTTTAAAAATCTACTTTAAGAAGCATTATTTTTTCAACTTTAGTTAGTACATATATAACTACATATTTTTGATTTTTTGTAAGCTATAAACTTATGATATTTTGTGCAAGCAAGTTATTTATATTTTTATCCTTTAAATATAACATATCGAAATAGCTAAGATTGCAAAGTTCTTGCTGGACAAACTGAAGTCTCAGGTTCGATCCCTTGTGGGCACATTTTGTTGAAAAAAATATTTTTTTTTTTTTAACTTGGTTCCGAATGACTGTTTAGTGTGGTTAATCTGTTCCGTAACAATATAGAAGCTGTAGTTGCAAATAAGATAGTAATTTCATTATCATAATGAGTCCCACAATTGATAAAATAAAGAAAATGGTCTTGTGTTGGTTGTTCAATCAGCTCTTTTTTGCTGTCACTTGATGTAGTAACGAAAATTCTGTTTTTAACAGGTTCGTCCAGCACGCAACGTTACATTCCAGACAAACTAACAACTTGCACTCATTTTCATACATCAAAAACAACTCAGCTGATTCGTCACGGAACGTAAGGTACAAACTAATTCAGCCTTAATAGCATTTTTATTAGCGAATTCTTCCAAATTCTCAAAACTCTTACGAAATCCACAAATTTTGTTTTGGCTTTAAAATTTTGATTAATGGCTTTAAGAAATAAGTACAATTTTGTGTGTAATTTTGACTGCCCTTCGTATGCAATTTTTAGTTTCTTTTAAGGCAGCGCGGACAACCATCCGAAATTTTTTATTTAAATTAGCTAAATCAACAAATATTAAATAAATTTCTGCGTGTTCCTTCTATGATGAGTAGTTAACAAATTTGATTAGGCCAAAATTAATAAGAAATGATGTATCGCAAGAGGATGTATTCTTCTTTATTTCATAGTGTAATTAATGGTAATTAAAGCCCATTTAATTCCATCTGCAGCTATAATAAACAAAAACAAGATAAAGCATGTTTAAACGAAACAAAACATGACTGATATCACAGAACAAGGTGGACATTTATTATGATAGATTGTGGATAATACAGCTATTTCATCTAATGTCAAATGTTACTTACAACATTACGCATAAGCTATTTTGTTTTTAGCATCAGGTGTCTCTGGAGATTAAAAAAACGTATCACAATTTAAGAACCAAACATACATGCAGTGTCGCGCAAAAACAAAAGCAACAAAATATACGCAAATCTTTGAATTTAAATATTTGATATTACAAGTCGGTTAGAAAAAATATTTTAATTAGATATTTTAAACTATTTAATGCAGTATATATATATATATATATATATATAGGAAGTAAATAAAAATACTGATCAATATATATATATATATATATATATATATTAGAGTTATTCAAAAATAATTTTTTGCTTCTGATCTTTGGATATCATCACTTTTTTAAAGGTTTTTGCATCAATAACAATTATGGCGTCCTTTTTTTTTCTAAATTCCATCTCCTTACCCGGCCTCTAGGCGACTGAAAACGCGGATTTTGAGTGACGTTTTTAAAATAACCAAAACTGTTGAAAATTTATAAAATTGCACTTGACTATTCGATTCTACAGGAAAAATCAAGTAGATAGGATTTTTCTTTACGCTTTTCTAATGTACCATGCAGCTATTAGGGTAGTCCAAAAAGTCATTTTTTTTAAAAAATATTTTTTAGATTTTTTTTTTAAACGCTCAATGAATATTTGGCTACCTCTGAGGAAGATGGTACAAAAATGTTTTTTTATCACAACCCGTTAAAAAGTTATTAAGCCCCAAATCATTATTCTTAAATGAAGACACAATAATTTATAGTTTTGTAATTCTTATACAAATTTGATTATTTATTTAAAACAACAATAAATATTAATTCAAATAATTTTTTTCCACCGCAGATAAAGCGAAACCATTTAAATTGTTTTTATTTTTCACTAAACACGAATCATTCAGCCTTGAAATTTTACCAACAAGTTGTTCCGTGTAAATACTTGTTGATTGTATATTTTCAGCTATTTTAATTGCATTCTTAAAACTTTTTTGGGCTGGCCATTCATCGACCTTAAAAAGCATAAATGAAATATTAATTCCAAAATTAACAAGAGTTTTTAAACTCTGGAGAGTAATATAATGAAACGTTGATTTCCAAAAAACTGAATCAATATATGTTAACTTGTTAGTTGCATCTTCGATATTACTGACCACTTCTTCGCATTCTACGACATCAATAAAATCTTTCTCATATAGTATTTGATCAGTACCATTAATCAACTTTACAATATCTTCCGTGCTTTCTTCCACTGTAACCGTATTGAATATTTTGTTATTATATTCTTCTAAATCGTTTGAAAAAAGACTAACACTTGAATCAATTGTTGAAAGCTGTGTAAACTGATCTTGATTATTATTGCCTAACAGCTTTATACGCAAATTTTCTTTTTCTTATACAGAAATTCTTTCATCAAAAATTGCAAATATAGAATTTTCTTCACTTACATAATCCATGTGTCTTAATTGAGTTGATTTTGCGCTATTGGCAATCAAGGAAAAATATTTTCCTTCAATTTTGGAGAACTCTTCGAGTTCCATCAAAAAATCCAAATCATTTTTTGGAGCATATATCGTTGACTCGCAAGTAAACCAATACTTTAAATATATTGTTATAAAATATAAAAGCATAGATTCAAATTGTTCCACTAAGGCAACACTTTTCATCACCACTTCTTTAAATGGATTAGCTACACATAGCTCCTTCTGGTGAAGTCGGCATGGTCGGCGATTTAATTGTTTCTTGATTGACTTTTCAAAAAACACTGCTGCACCACCTTTAATACCAGAATTTGCTGCTGTAGTGTCATAAGATAGACCCACAATATTATTTGTAATATTTAAATTATCACATTGTGCCTTTAGTTCAAACGCAATAGATTTTGCTGAACCATCATCTATAAAATTGCACGAAATCAATTTTTGTAGCCCATTTGGGGCAGATACGCTTATCACCAATCTTTCCACCATATTTTTACTATTATCTTCCATTCGTTTACCATCCCAATGCAAAATTAAAAAGTCGGGAAATTGGAATTCTTGAAGTCTTTTTAGTGAATAATGACGATTTTTATTTCGGTTTCTTAAAATAGTGGGAAATGATATCTTACCTTCTACGTGATTTAGATGTTTAAGCTCTAAGAAAAGGCGAGCCATAGAATTTGATGATATTCCCAGATTGTCCAACAGACCACAAATTTTTGGACTTTTAAAGACAAACTTTGAAACTCTTGAATTTGCTTCATTAAGCAACCAATTTGGATCCATACATTCGTTATCAGAATCAACTTGCAGATCATCTTCTTCCATTTTCTTGTCAGCACATACTTTAATAATTGGATTTTTCACTGCTCGCTCAAATTTCTGGGTACAAGGAAAAAAATTAAGGAGCTGGTCACGGAATCTGATAACTTTTTGTTTTTGAACTAATCTTTTTGGTTTAAAATTTTTTTTAGCACTGAGAAAGTCTTCATTAAGTTTTAATATTTTACTACGAAGGTAATACCGCTGTTTAGGAAAGATATTAAACTTTTCAACATCGGCCTCAATTTCAGCAACAACAGTTGAAGCTATTCCAAAGCAATCTTGACTGCGATTTAGATTACGGACAGTAAGAAACCGGCATAAAACATCTAAATTAGTACACGACCGCACGTCTAAGTATAAAATGGGTAAATATATCAATACGTAATACATATTATGTATATTAAATTTAGAATATAATAGAAATACCTGGAATTCTTCTGATTCGTTTTTCAGTTAATATTAGCAAATCACTCATTTTAGATAACAATTGGGAAATTAAAAATGTTTGTGATTAAAAAATAATATACAATGAAAATTTAAATAAAAGTAAAGGAAATGGCTACTATTGCACGAGTTTTTTTTAATTAAAAATAAAAACAATAAATAAAATTTAAAAATTGCAAAACTAAAAATTATGTTTATTCAGTTAAAAATAAAGATTTATGGTTGAATATCTTTTTAACGGATTGTGATAAAAAAAACTGTTTGCACCATCTTCCTCAGAGGGAGCCAAACGTTCATTGTGCGTTTAAAAAAAAAATTAAAAAATATTTTAAAAAAAAAATTACTTTTTTGGACTACCCTAATAGCTGTATGGTACAATAGAAAAGCGTAAAGAAAAATCCTATCTACTTGATTTTTCCTGTAGAATCGAATAGTCAAGTGCAATTTTTTAAATTTTCAACAGTTTTGGTTATTTTAAAAACGTCACTCAAAATCCGCGTTTTCAGGCGCCTAGAGGCCGGGTAAGGAGATGGAATTTTCCAAAAATAAAAACGCCATTATTTTTATTGATGCAAAAACCTTTAAAAAAGTGATGATATCCCAAAATCAAATTTTTTTGAATAACTCTAATATATATATATGTATGCACAGGGACATTTGCTTACTTTGGGGACTGTCCCCAAAGTTTTCGCGCCTTTTCATACATCTAGCGTATTAGATGAGGACAATTTTTTCCATACACCGCATATTTCGGCGACAATTTTGGACGTGTCCCTAAAGTATGCGCTGTGCATACATATATATATATATATAAAATCGCTCAACGTTCAAGGAAAATCGTATTCTAGGGACCAAATAAGAAACTTTGCCGAAAGAACCATACCTCTAAAACGAATTCTGTTGTCCCGACTTTTGACCCGTAGGTTAAAATTTTGAAAAAGCTCACTTTGATATTTCAGAAAGTAGGAGCAATCTCTCCAAGATTATGGGAGCTACTTCTTCTCCGGGAGACACGCTAGCAGATTAATGCATAAAACATCATTCTAGGTGACCGTTAAGGGGTTAAAATTTAAGTTGAAAGAGGGCCTTTTTAGTCGTGTTTTTATAGCAAAATGTGCAAATTTCGGGATAGAGATATTTCAGAAAGTAGGAGGAGTCTTTCCAAGATTAGGGTCTCTATTTCTTCTCCGGAAGACGCTCTAGCAGATTAATGTATAAATTATATTCGAATGGGTTGGATTCGATTGGGGCACTATAAATGGGTCAAAGTGGGATTTTTCAAAATTTTAAACTACGGGTAAAAAGTCGGGACATCAGAATTCGTTTTAGAGGTATGGTTCCTTCGGCAAAGTTTCTTATTTTGATCCCTAGAATACGATTTTCCTTGAACGTTGAGCGATTTTTTTGCCTCCATACAAATCGACCCGGCCTAATATATATATATGTGAAAAGGCTAACAAAACTATGGAAGCTTCCAATATGAGAATGTGTCATACAAAGCATAAACTTGAAAAACGATCAGCAAATATTGTTTAAAAAAATTTATAATTTCTATAAATTATTTTGATAAAATAATTATTTTAAACTTAATTTCAACCATTTTCTATTAGGTATTTGTAATTTTTAAGTATATGAACCTTAAGAATTCACTGAACCAGAATTAGAATGATTTTGCACTCAGGCCGCTGATTTTTTCTAACTTTATGTCCTTGAAATCGAATTGTTGTAGCCTGTAGTGCGACTCAGTAACTTGTTTTAACCAGAACCGAATTGTTAAAAAAAGGTAAACAACAAAATTTACGATTTTTTTTTTCATTAACATTTTTAAACGATATTCGCTATTGTTAAAGAAAGCTGTAGTGCAATTCAGTAATTTTTAACGATCCGATAATCTCAAAATATATCAACAACTTCTGTTTTTTTTTTTTATAAAGAGAAGCAACACTCAGGAAATTCTTCCTGTTAATTAATGTGTTGCTTCCTGCAGAAAGGTATTTGCGTTTGAAAGTAATTGCTCGAGATTGCAAGTCTTAGAACAGTTGTTGCTCGCCAGCTGATGTAGAGTTGACGAATTTATTGAAGCTTGATTCATTATTTTACTTCGGTGGGGTTAAGTGCTATGGGAACACCTAAGGCGATACATATAAGTAATAGAGAACTTATACATATTATTTTGCTAAATTGATGTTGTCGTCACCGGGAATCGAACCCGGGACCATATGTGTAAAAGTCCAACGCGCTAACCATTTCACCACAACGACAACAATTATTGTATTGTTTATTCAATCGACAAAAATTTAAATTTTTAAATAGAAAAATATAGTTATCGACTATCGTTAATCGTTAGTGCAAACAAAAAAAGTTGTTGTTCATATATTTGCTGTTGCCGAAACGTTAAAACTTATTGAATCGCACTTCTGGAGTCAACAAATTAAAAATCAGAATAAGAAATGGTACAATTATTACGGAATTATTTTAAAAATGTAAATCTTTCTCTTCAACAAAGTTTATAACCAGATCAAATTTGATTGTCTTCATCAATTTTTCGTCTCCATGTTTTATATTTGTACACCAGGCTCTGGTATAATAAAAAGCACATTTCGAATTACATATAGCACTACGCTATGAAGGACTGTTAATGCGAATTGTCTTTTGTCATTAAATAAAACACATTTTTCAGTTGCGGACATACAGTTTTGAATATTTTCTGGTAAAATTTCTGCTGTTAAGATATTTTGGGGTTTGTACAGAAGTGAATACTTAGATGAGTTAAAATTAAGGCTGGGTTAGTCAACCGTAACTTAACGTAGCCCCAACTTAACGAATCAGCTATACGACATTGGTCTGTGTAATGTAATAAAAGCAATTACTCATTTAAAATGTCACGTAAACGGAACGACTGAATTTTTAAAAACAAAATTATACGTTAAATTTATGTGGCATTTGCAAACAGCTGTCTGGTAAGTTGGCAAAGTTTGATTTGTTTGTTTTTTTTTTTTTGTTTATTTGTGTCATCAACATATGCTACTTATTTAAAGTTCTTTAATTGCACCGAGTAAAAGCGGTGCGTGTGCATTAAGGTTACATTACAACAACGGTTGGCTAACCCAGCCTTTAGTATTTAACTCATAATGCTACTTTTACAAAATTGTTGAATAGATGCATAATGGATTTCTGTGAACTATACTTTTCAATAAAATTAGATTACGGCAATTTTGATAACTCCTTAAAGTGAAATATATTACTTTCTAAACTGTATAAAGGGTAATATTTTTAATCTGAAGAATAGCCATTAACGTCGACCTTCACAATGCTGCTATTTATAACATTTCATAATTTTTTTTTAACAAATGAAACTAAAAATAACATATATTTTATTACTACGACAAATGGGGAAATAATAAGGGAGTGTTTACAATTGTGGCCAGTTCCCTCAAGTAGATCTTTCGCTTTTTTTCGTGTTGTTGCATGAATATGGGTGAAACTGTCAACTGGCATCGAGTTTAATTTCCGCCACCACCATACATGTGGTATACAATTAGGTATTGACAAAAACAATACTCCACAAAAAGTTAGTACTAGGTTCGAAAACATTGTGAAAATGAAAAACGTAGACACAAAAAATTGATTTTTCGGATTCACCTCTCCCGATGTTCACAAAATTTGGTGTCTGTATTCTCTTGGACCTTCTAGTTTTTCCCAAATTCGGTGCACTTTGCATCTTATCGCAGATTATATATGTGACTTTTTAGTACAATACATGACATTCATAACATAATATCTCTAAACGAGTCATCCAATTGTTATGAGCATAGGTCTCATAATAAATCTTATATAGCTTTGTTTAGAGTTAACTTGAATACATGATTTTTGTTTGCGTTGTCAAACTTGGTATGTCCCTTTGCTGTAGGTGAAAAGCTCTTCTTTCATGTGCTCTAAGAAGCAATAAGCTCATGTCGTCGTAAGCAATGAAAACATCTGTAATGACAATATGAATGCTTCTGTGTATGAATTCCTAACTGCTTCATTGTATGCATGTTTCACTGATTCAAAGAAGGCATTTAGGAAAACACAACAAAATGCGTTTCCTTATTTCTTAATAGTATGCAAGGACGTTAAGCGATATTTTCTAAGCATACACGTGGTACACTCAGGAAACTTCTGGTTTAGAAATATGTAGTTGTTTGGGTTGTAATACAGTTTCTTTCTTTTTATTGTAAATGTCAGACATTTGTAGAACACATTAAATGTTTTACTAACGTTGTAGTTCATTAAAAAAAAAAAACACATCAAATAACTGTTTTATAATTTTACATTAATTTTTAACAGCAGTGTTTTGAGAAATTAAATTCAATTCCAAATTCACAACCGAAATCCAAACCAGCCGTGGAATTCGGTTTTGACCACAGAAATCGATTAGTGTATCATTATTCTGTTGATACAACCGAATTGTTTATTAATTTGGTTGTTTCAACCGTAGAAGCCAGTTATGATGACCGAATTCGGAAACCGAATTTTCGGTTGATACAACTCCGTTCTGTGAGTGTTGCTTAGATTTACATAAACATTTTATAGATTTAGACACTGCTTTAAAAATATGTTGTTGTTTGGGTTGCAATACAGTTTCTTTATTTTTAATGTAAACAATGTTAGTTGAATTTACTGAAATGTAAGTCGTCCTTTCTTTAAGTGAAATCTCATTTGTTTTTAACTACATTTGCACGGGGTTTTATCTACATAGTATTCTAAGAGTAATAATACTCCTAACTATATCCTGGTTTTGGAAACATATATAAACATAATATATCTCTAAAACACTTTTTGATTATATAGCCATAGATTACCGCACAAACTGTCAGATATAATAATATCAGAAAATATTTACTGGTTCACTGATTTCGTTAATCGATTGAATAACTACGACTTAAACACCGATGACATATCTATTATTAAGGACGGTTGGAATACAAATTGTCTCGCCCTACTTCAACAGATGAAAGCCTAATCTTTTCAGAATTACTGGGAAGCTGCACTTAGTAGTCGACGGAGAGTATATAAGTTTTTGGATTACTCGAAAGTTGTCTCTTACTATAACGAACGTAATAATCAGCATAAAATATCAGTGATAATGACAACATGTGGCGATCGTTTACAACTGAATGCAAACAGATACATCGCTGGAAAATGCAGACTGTGCTCGTTATGCAAGTTAAATGAAGTAGAAACCCTTCAGTATTTTTTAGAAAGATAACCAGTGCTAAATGATACAATGCGTTGGTATCTGCCGAACTCAATATTATCAGATTATGAAATTTATGATATTCTAAATGGTGACATAGAGGGAAATTGGAACAGTTTGTTCAATTATGTCAAGATTGCAATGAAATATAGAAAATTTTTAGTCGATGAATTAAAATTGTTAATGAAGATTAATTTTAATATTGTATAAAATACATCAAAACTTAAGTCAGACGGTGCTGAAACTACGCCGTATACTGTTTATTACTATTTTAGGTTTAATAAAATAATAATTTTAATTTTCTTTTTTTTTACATTCTGTCGCAATCAGTTGATAAAAAAGGTTCTGTGATATTAGGATAAAGATTTTTTCTTTGATTTTTTGTAAATTTTGATTATTTATATATTTATTTATTTAAATTTGTGTCGTGCTGTCAACTTTTTATATATGAAAGAAATATTTAATTGATGTAATTTATAAAATCAATTTAATAAACATAAAATCCTGATGAAGTTCGAAAAACAACCAACGAAACGTTGAGTGATAGATGATTAAATTGTTTTTATTCATATCGATTTATTAAAAGACTGACCAGCAACAGCCCGTAGAGAAGTCTAAAATTCATAAATTTTAATTGTTATATTTAAAAGTAATATTTGAAAATAATAATACTAAAGAACTCTAATCTAATTTAAAAATCTAAATTTTTTATGAATAATATGCTGTAAATTTTAAAAACTTATGCTTTTCACTTGAAACTTCACTCAAAACAAATAAAAACTGTATAAAACATAATTTATTGAAAGAATTGTTTCAATATTACAAACAACAATTTAAAAATGATTGGAATTTAAGACAAAAACCTGTCATTTTATTAATATTTTTGAAATGCTTACCACGCTTATAGTGAAAATCGCTTATAACAAACAAAATTGTTTGGTACCTGCGAGTTCGTTATAATTGTACTCCACTGTATATATAACTGTCTCATAGCAGCTATCACTTGACACTTAAATCGAATTCATTTAAAAAATCCGCGAAATAGAGTCATAATTGTGATTTTTCGCGTTCTCCATACAAGTGGTGAGATTTTTTTATGTTACTGAAATTATAAGAAAATACTAAATATTTTGCAATTAAATGGTATTTTTTATACTTAAAAGAAAAACTTTTATACTAAAATTCAAAACGTCATCCCGTCTGGTGCGTAAACTTTTTTAACGATAGCGAAAAAGTAATATATAATTTCTTAATATTTGTTGATGGCTATGCGATGAAGAATTTAATATTTGCAAAAAATGCAAAAAGTTATAACCCTAATAAACACACTTTTTAAAATTTCACCAGAAATACAAAATAAAATGAATTAAAGTGTTTGTTTTTGAATACATAATTTATTTTCCGTTTAATCGTAAAGTAGATAATAGAATTGCTTATTAGGCAACAACATCGGGAGTTACATTGTGTAGCGCAAATGAGCCAATGTTTTAAAATAAAAACTCAAGATGTATTTATTATCCAAATCTATTTGGAAAAACGTATCTCGCTAGGTATAAAGGTATTAAAATTTGTCCTCTTCATAATCCCAGAGGTAAGTGTAATCTTTTAGCTTTCCTATATCTCCTACAACTTCAAATTGTATAGGTCAGTTACTCACTTTTGCATCAAGACTCCGATTATTTAAAAACTGCACTTTTATTACAGAACAAAGAAAATATTCGCTATAACTATATGGGGCAATTATGTTAATTTTGATTAAGAAAATTGACGAAATTGTGTCTCGAAACTAATCAGAAAAATTGTTCAAAATTATTTCCTTCCAATGAGTTTTTAGACCACAATTTGGCAAAATTTCCTTACATTAAAGCGAAATATGTGCTAGTGATACTATTTTATTATTAAATTAATCACAACTACTGAAAACATAACAGTTTTTAAGTAAACTTGTTAAAATTTATTTATTTTAAATAGTACATATAATTATACTTTGGGGATACTTTAGCATTTGGCTCTGAACTTTAAGAAAATTTAGCTATAAAAAAAACAAAGTCGCTGTGTACAGATCGATTTTTTCGTGTCCAGTGTATTCCCATACAATCTTTTTGGAACTCTACATACTATTATGCCATTTTATACAATACCACCCCCATATGAGCAATTCCATTTAATATCACCGTGAAATTAATCGATGTTTTCCGATTTTAATAAAATTTCGTGAGTGTGTTCGGTAGTGAACGCTAGTATTAAAAAACGCAAGTATTACAAATAGCTAACCATGTGTTCTAAACACCCTGAAAATTTCAGAGGAAAGCTCCTTACTTAGTGAGATATCAGAAAAAATGTAGAAGTATGTACACCAGAAAATGTGTTTTTTATTGTTGCTATTGAAGAACTACTATTGAAAAAAAACACATTTTCTGGTGTACATACTTCTACATTTTTTTCTGAAATCTCACTTTTACCAAAAATTGATTTTAAAATTTTTTTTTTCAAAAATTTTTAGTTTTAAAAAATGTATAAAATTTTTTTTTATTTATTTTTTTATACCCCAAAACCTAGCCGTTCTTATGCAAAAATAAATTTGTCGATATTTTTTTGCACATCAAAAGTTATGACCTTTTAAGTTAAGTCCCTACTCCACAATTTAAAGCTATAGGGTTGCCAGAGTTTTCCAAAAAAAAAAAAAAAAAATGTTTTTTAATACTTGCGTTCACTACCGCACACACTCACAAAATTTTATCAAAATCGGAAAACATCGATTTTACGGTGATATTAAATGGAATTGCTCATATACAGAAAAAATTTTATGATTTTTTAGCATAAAAGTATTTTTTTATATAAATTTGTGTGTTTTATGACTATTCGCACTAAAATTTGGTGTTTACAAAGTGATATATACACAAATATAGGGTGGAGATATGGTACGCCCAATATGACAAAGGGAATGCGACAATGACTCAAATTTATACTATTAAAATAAAGGTTTACCCATTATTTTTGGATGTTAATTATATTTTTCTAAAACAAGGGAATTTGAATGAACTAAACATGCAAAAATACTTAGTCCATAAATGTATTTTTCTCAAACCTCAATACCAAATGCTGAAAGTCTTTCCAAAGGATACTAAAACTAAATAAATATTATGTTTCTTATTGAAAAAACTTGTAGTTTTCACCAGTTTTTATTTACCTAACAATTAAAAATAATAATTATCAGCCATTTTTCACATATTTTAAGAAATTTTGCAAATTTTGGTCTAAACACTCATATTAAGGATATAATTTCTAACTATTATCCTGGCCAATTTCAATGTGAAATTTAATTACGTTGTTGAATGAAGACGTTCTTTGCATCCCTTGATATTTATTTATTATATATATATATATATATATATATATATATATGTGCGCCCCTGTAGGCTAATTGGTAGCGTGCTGGCTTATCATTGCGGGGGAATCCCGGGTGAAGCCCACCAGATTCACTGGTCTGTTTTCGCTACAACGCGCCGAAGGCCATAGTAGCTAGTGCTCGGTTAGAGTAATAGTATATAATTTGTAATTATATGATTATTAATTAATAAAAAAAAAATAATATTTATTATATAAAAAAAGTGAATTATTCTATAATAAAAGTAGAGATTTTAGGTAATCCGAGTTTTGGTGCCAAAGTGAGCCAATGAACTTTTTATATACAATTTGAGATTATAAGATACAGGAGCAAAAGGTTGGCCCTCTATGATAACGAAGAGGTCACATTGAAAGCATGGTTGGCAAACACATACACTAAACTACCGATTACGATTCAATACCGTTTCAAGGAACTAAACAAAACAAAGTACATAAGGGTCAATTTCTGTAATCATTAATACATGTGGTTCAATATATGTTGATATCCTCCTTTTTAAGATCTGTAAAATTTTAAAACTAGCGATTTTATTTATGTTTTTAATTTTTAAAAAATGTAAAGCTAGTGAACTGCCTCTGATAGCTTCTGATAGCTTCGATTCCAAAAATAACCCATTACTATTAAAAAAAACATTTTTACTGTTATTTCAATTTTGTAAGGCATTTTTCACTTATTGACTTTGGTGCGCTGTTATCTCTAGAATATACAAAAAAAAAAAAAACCTAAAAATAACGTTAACACTAAATAAACACAACGAAATAACATAAAATAACATTAACCCTAAAATAACCTAACGAAATAACTATAAAAAAAAGTTAGCCTTCATATAACATAACGATATCACTTGAAATAACGAACAGGACAATCATTGAAATCGAACGCTTTTCGAATCAGCGAAATCATATAACAACTTGCGTGTATGCGCCTTTTCAAAAGTACGTACTTTTTGGAATTTTTGGAATTAAAAAAAAAAAACCCCCCGAAAAAGCTGAATATGAAGGTTTGTTATAGGCTCCATAGAGAATATATATTTTTAATATAAAAAAAATCGGAAAACATAATGTTTTTTTTTTCTTTTTGTCTTCTTTCAAAGAATGAATGATATACATATATTCACCCTCCCATGCTTTTTACTAAATTGTTGTATAACTTGTATTTAATAATGTTTACTTATTTTTTATAATAGTAAAAGATTTATGCATTAGTATTAGTAGTTTGTAAACTACAAACTCTTAAACTACTACTACCACAACTTATACCACTGCATGTAGCCCTGTTAATAAAACTTTGTAAAAATGTAGGAATTTAATTGAATTTAAAAACAGGACATTTTTTTTGGTTGCTCATTTTAGTATTCAAGAATTTACAACTTTTATAGTGTATATCTATCATCTGTTTCATTATTTTCTATTAAAATTTATAGTTTTTATACAATTTATATAAATATCTAAGGGACAACTTTTTTGTTTTTAAATAATATAATTTAAGTTTACATCCTTTTAATATTTTTGATTTGTATGCTAAAATGAAAACGTGTGCCTACATATGAAATTAGTTGATAAAGTTTTTGACATAAATGTTGCTGGACTATTAAATTTAGCTTTAGATTTACAATTTTACGTTTAAGATAAGCAGGCAATAAGGTCATAGTTATTAGCTAAACAAAGATTGTTAATATGTAGATTTCTCTAACACAGTTTTTTTAGGAGCCAATTTTACATTTAAAACTTTGAAAATTATTGAAAATTATTGAAAAATTTTTTAAAATCTTGTATACAATTTAAGATAACTTTAAAATTTGGATTTGGAATCTAGAAGAAGCACTAATAGTTTAACGAATGCATAATATATAATTTTCCCCTCATAAAACACAGTTTTAAGATAAAATATATGACTAAATTAACCCTTAAGCAAAACCAAAATGATTTTACACAAACGAACCCCAGGGCCAGGGACTCCTTGTATTTTGTATGGACTTTAATTGATACTGCGTTGAAATTAATACAATATACTTGTAGGTTTTTGAAATAAACTATTTTTTTTATTCATACACAAAAAATATTACAATTTAAGAAAAACAAGTATGTCAATCATGTTGTAAAAAAGCGACAAGGTCCATCGATTTGTTCTTTGTTTGGTTGTATATTTGGTAAGCATTTGGTCCATAACATCTACACCTGTTTTGGTTTTATTGTAGTATATGGATGTAGTGAATTAATGAATTATTGTAGTGAACTGTTGGCCTTATTTTTTTTTTTTGGAACATAAGAGCATATCGCAATATTGTCATGGAACCCAAATTCACTAGACAATACTTCACGTTTTGGATGTTTTTTCATTTCCAGTGGAATAGATCGCTTGTTGCTTCTGAGTGTGCCAACAAAACCAAGACCAATAGCCATTAGTTGCTTACATAAATCAAAAGTCGTAAAAAAATTATCAGCAACGATTGTTCTTCCTGAGCCTTTGTAGCGCTTTGCAAGGCGCATAACCTCGTTTTCTCCGTTTTTCTGCTCGAATTTGGCCCTGCTCTCTGCCAGTATAGATATTACCTTCCAGTGGGAAATGAGTTTTTGCGTCACATGCCCACCATATTTTAATGCCATATTTAGCAGGTTTCGAAGGAATGTACTGGGTGAACTTTGTTCTCCCTCTGAACGGGAAAAGTTGCTCATCGACTGTAATATTTTCATACGGCTTATAATTATTTTTAAGGTTTATGTTTAGCATGTTCCAAACATTTCTTATTGGCGCTGCTTTGTCAGACTGAGATCGGAATGACCTAGTACGGCTGTCATCAAATGGTACAAGTCGTAAGAGATCTTTAAATCTCTTCAAGGACATTGTTGCGCGGAACAAATGTATATTTGTGACTTTCCAGAGCTCAGATATTGCCTGTGTGTTGTTGTGGGTCACTCCAGCACAAATCAGTATTCCTACGAAACCACCTAGTTCTTGTATAGTCATTGGTGTCCAAACTTGCATGTGTGAATGCTCTCACTCTAATAAAGAGAGCATGAGAAAATAATTTGTATTTTAACTAGATATTATTGAACAAACAAAAACAATTACGCTCAAAAATAAACAACCAAGTTTTCATTGTATGCAATGTTTTCTATACATAATGGTATAGGGCCTGGCGGGGCCCTGGGGGTTTAAACTTGAATAAAATTTGTTTAAGAGTGATTACCACGCCCACAGATAAAAAATTATTACTTTAAAATTTTTTTTTATACAAAACACCTTTGTTGAGGAATTCATAAAACATTTAGGAGCTATGGCTGTGCTATATATGTAAAAAACAAAAAAAGATCTCAAAAATGCCTGGCCAGGACCTGGTGTTCGCTTAAGGGTTAAGAGATTTCTAAAAAACTGCGCTATTCTAAATATGGAAGAAATTCATCAATCTTTTTAACCACACTCACAATATTTTTCATAAAGACTACTGAATATACACATTAAATTATTTGAAAATCAGTTCGAAAAAAGGATTACTTACTTTTCGTTTAAAACAATTGTATTTTTTAGTTTATTTTCAACTGTTGAAAATTTAATTGACAAAATCGGTAAAAAAATAGATTGTTTTCGTTTATTTCAATACTCTATATAATATAAAAACTTTTTATTTTCAATAGAAATTTTTAACTGAATATTTTAACTATTGCGAAAGTCTGTTTTTTTTTTTGTTTATTGAATAACAGACATAAAGTTAAAAATATATTTTTTTTTTTGTAATTTAACTTTATATTCCATTGAAACAACTTTACCGAGTGTATATTAAGTATAGTAATGTTCGCTTATAGTAATTTTTCTTTTAGCCCACTTAGCGATATATTCCACATTTTACGTTTTTCTGTGACCTTAAATCAAATTTCATGCAAAATCTGTACGATATAGTCCATTAACGATATAATAACATTTGACAAATATGCCACGTAACTTTGGTTACCAAAAGTAAAATTATATACAAATAAGTCAAGTTATATTCACATTACAAAATATTTGCAAAATAATTCTGAAATCATAAAATTTTTACTTTCTAACATTCAAATGCGTAAAAGAAATCGAAGATTGAGCTAAAGCTGTTTAAACATCGTTTTTTAAATTCAACTTTTTCACCCTTTATAATACTAACTTAATTTTATGTAGGCACATTAATTGATGACTATATTCGAAATCGTTTATATGCAAAAAAATTGCATATATAAAACCTAGGCATACAGTGACATTAGCGATATAGTCTACAATTTGTGTGCAATTTGGAGATGCGAAAAGTACTGTGCCAAAATCATTGCGTATACGCTTAGGTATTCATTTTTATTAACTGTATCGTAACCGAATATCAATGGCGACGAATTTATGGGTTAGACTTTTCAAAAATATTGATGTATGTAAAGCAGTGCTAACCAAAATGAGAATGTATTGGTGAATTAAAAATGTTAATATATTAATACATTGAAAAATTGTATGCAAATATCTACTTTTATTTTTAATTGCATACTTTTAGTTACTTAGTTGCATTAAAAACATTTAAAAAAAATAAGAACTCATTTTTCCACTCTACATTCTACATATTTTCTTTTTTTTTTTAATGCATAAATACATTTATAAACCAAAAATGTGATTGCTTACAAGCAAATGTATTTGTTTATTATAAAATGTTATCAGTGTACGTGGGACATTTTAAAAAAAGAATTTTTTTTTAAAGAGAAGCAACACTCAGGAAATTCTTCCTATTTCTTAATGTGTTGCTTTCTTTGGAAAATGGATAGTGGAGAGATGGAAGGTGAGGAAAGATGAAGGGCTTCAAACATGGCAACACTGTAATTGCGCGAGAAGATAAGTCTTAGAACAGTTGTTGCTCGCCACCTGATGGAGAGTTGAAGCTTTATTTTGAAGCTTTTTGGTTCATAGCCATGATTCATTAGTTTACTTCGGTGGGGTTAAGTGCTATGGGAACACCGAAGGTGGGAGCTGCGATGCATATGAGGAATAGAAAACTCATACATATTATTTTTCTAAATTGATGTTGCCGTCACCGGGAATCGAACCCGGGACCATCTGTGTAACAATCCAACGCGCTAACCATTACACCACAGCGCTCCTAGTTAATATGGTGTTTATATATTTTCATTTTTCAAAAATTCATTATAGTTCGCGTTTAGTCGCTGCTCAAATTTAGGGGTTTACAACAAATGTGTAAGAAATGTTCAATGTTTAAATTATCATAACATTTGAATGCTTCAACAGAAACATTTTGCGTTAGTTTAAAGATCAAAGCCTCTTCTTTAAACAGTGTTGCAATATCCCAATATGGGTATCACATGAAAGAGCATAATCTCTGCTTTTCCACAAAATTATTTGTCAAAATATTTAAAAAAATAGCCTTTTTAAATTTAATTCTTCAATAGCTATTTTAACTAAATTCATACAAAAAAGCTTGACTACACTTTCATACATAATCAAATAACAGCCAAAATACAGTCAAACCTTTCATATGATTTATTTGTTTTGACGAATTCATTTAAAACAATCAAGGATATTTAAGGACTAAATGTTCAAAAGAACATATTTGGTCCTGAAATATTACGACAAATAACTTAGTGGAACTTAATAAGCACAAGTACACTCAAAACAGTTTGTAGTTTAAATTATCCGATGATGGAATTTAACAAAAATTATACATCACTTAAAATCCGGCTTATTTATTTTTCTTGTTATTTATTTTTAAACATCGTTTAAATAACTAACATTTCCATAAAAACAAATGAATAGTAAGTTAAAAATAAATGTTAAAATTTCAACTACAGATCAGTAAAAATAAAAGTTATGTTCAGTTATTTGAAATTATTTCAGTTTTTTTGTTTTTTGCCTACAAAATGTATACACACACATATTTGTATAAACTTTTGCAATTTCTTGTAATTTTTATTGAAATAATTTTAATAAAAAAAACAGACATGAATTTTTTGAATATAAATAAAATATATAATAACTGTAAGGGAAACAAATAAATGACAATATTCCGTTTTTGTGGTTAAATTTATATGAAACTTTAAATAAATGAAAATAATAAATGAAACTAAAACAATCGGTAATGGTAGTAAATTATTTTGAACAAATGTATAAAAAAAGTTGAAAAAGAAATATTTATTTGAATAATAAATGCATATTCATTTATTTTTAAAGCAACTGAAAGCTTTTTGTTAAACTACAAACAAGTAAACTTAATAATATTCTGACTGTATTTAAATAATTTGTTTAGAAATTTAAATGTCCTTTCGAAGGACATAGGATGTGTTCACGAAAATCTGAGAACGCAGTTTATTGCTGATGTTACTAACTTTTTTTGTTGAGTGTACCTCCATAAACAAATTTTTTAAACAGCACAAAGTTATATACCATTAGATACAAATACGTATGCATTAATATAGATGTTTTTATAAATTTATGCATTGAAGCATTTATTTGTATAAAATTATATATGAATATATATATTTTACTTGCTGATATATATTTACATATAAATATAAATAGGTCAAGCTATCGTTTTATCCAAAATACAACACATTTTTTAATACTACACTTGTATTGATTTGTGTCATATCTAATTATATATGTATTCGTACATAATCAGATTAACCGAATATAACTGTATATGTCATATACGATTATATATCGGTCGATATGTAATAAGATGTAATTAATTGTGGCATAGTATTAAAATAATTAGAGAAAAAAAATTATATATAAACATACATAAATATATCTAGCATTCAAAAACATATATATTTTTATAAAATAATGAATGATTATATGTAAACGTTTTTACTCGGGTAATCATTGATAATGTCATATATAATTATATCTCGAGTTTCATAATACTGCATATATTAATATATCTTAAATTATATAGCTTTTATGCTACCATATATAATTACATGTTGTGTTATATATGAGAATGTATTAATTTCTATGGCAATATATTTACCATATCTTTTTATGCATAGCATATATGCTAAATATGCTATTTTAAGAAGCTACATTTTTAACAACATATCGTTGTATATGTTTTTAACTTGTGAAAAAAGAATACGAAGAATTTTTATTAAAAAGTTTTTTTGTTGGTACTAAAAATTAGTACAAAAATTGTAAAGTGGAATACAAAACGTTTTACTAATTTTTCTATTAATCTTCATCTTTTAGTGTATATTTGGTATAATCACTGTATAGAAATTTTCTCATGCATTGCTGGAGATTTCTTTATAATACCTGTTTTTTTTTTTGTAAATTTATTTGCTGTAGTTCTAAGGAATTCATTGTACATTCTTCCTGTTGTATATTATAAATTAGGGACATCGTTAAGGCATTTTGTGCAAAATACTTTTTATATTCACTAGTATATTCCCACATATTCTGTATTTTTTACAGAATTTTTTCTTATATTGTCCTATGTTAAATTTGTGTACTTTTAAGAAAATAAAAAAAAAAACGGAAAAATGTTATACGACATTTTGCTGAAACGTGTCTAATACTTTCATTGTTCAGAAAAAAAAATGGAATTGCCAGCAGTTAAAGAGTGTAAACGAATTCTTTTTTTCTAACAATTTAAACGCGAGTTGTGAAAGTTCTAAAAAATCAAGAAATAAAATTTAAATACTATTGGAATCTTTGAACCTTAGACTTCAGAAAGAATTTTTTTTTTATTTCCCAGGTGAAAAAGATCATATATTGTCATATATGGCCACATATATGAGTTCATATATGAATTCATATATGTTCGGATCCGAAATTTGAGGGTATATGGACATATATGCTCATATATGGACATATATGAATGTTCATATATGGTCATATATGAATGTTCATCTATTGTCATATATTATTACTTTTCCTATATTCTCGTATATAAAAAAAGCTTTTTTAGTTTTTTTTTTCCAAATTTTTTCAAATTTGAAGTTTTGTTTTATGATTTTATACAAAAGTTGTGAATGGATCTGCATCATTTAGGCATAATCGGAAAGGTGTTTTAAATATCTTTCCAAAGAATTATATGTCACCATTCATTAACGCATTACGAGTCAGTTTAACATTTAGTATTTTTTTAATTTTTCTGTCTTTTTTATTTACTTTAAAAATTATCTGTATTATAGGTATGTTTTGAGGCCAGAAATTTATAAACAAGATATGAAGCTTTCAATTAAGGTATAATACGACCCTGTGAATCTATAAACTTGCAGGTTTTTGCGAATTTTTAATAAAAAAAGATGAAAAAATACAAAATTTTAAGATAGCTTAAACTGGGTTAATGGGGACATATCATACCTTTCCGATGGTGCATAAAACGTTCCGATTTATTCACAACTTTTAGATAAAATCGGAAAACAAAATTCCAACTTTGAACCCCTCACCCGGAAAAGGGGTGCGTTCGCCAACAAATTTAACGAATGGTATATTAAGCGTGATAATATCAGTTGATGGACCAATTTTCATCAAATTTCAATTCAAAACTCATTCTCTGCAATCGTTTTTATAAATCAATAAAACATTAATTTATATATTGTTGTCAAGAATTCGTAGACCGGCAGAATAAGGGTTAACAATAAAAAATTTCATCCTCATATATGGTCATATCTGATCAAAAATTAAAACATATTAACCATATATGGAATAAAATATGAATTCATATATGGAGATATATGGCATATATAAACCAATATGTGAACCAATATATGCAATATATTATCATATATTATCATATATGGTGTCATTCATGTCCATATATGAACTTTTCATTTCAATGTATTTACCCATATATGCTCGCATACATTACATATATGTTCTTATATGCCCATATATGGAACCATATATGCTCATACATGAAACCATATATGGCAATATATGATCATATATGAACATTTTCACCTGGGTTCTCAAACTTTTTTATATCAATATAGTTCTAAGAAAAAAAATTAAAATAATATATGGACACTTAAATTCACGATTTGTCGATTTTCGTTTATTTGAATGATTCTATTCAAGACTGCATAATTTTCGGAAACATATCCCTTAAATTTGATAAGACAAAATTAATTCAACACTTAGTGGTCAGGGAACAAAAAAGACCCTTTTTAATTATGACTACAGCATTGTAAAACATAAAATAAAAAAAATATAAAAAAATCTTCGATTAATAAAAATAATTATTTATATAAATTGATCCATATAGGGTTAATGTTTACACATATGGTCAAAAAATACCCACTTGGAAATTTACAGAATAACATCTTCCACAATTTTCTGAAAAATATCACTTAAATTCTATTAGACTATTATTATATTTACTTATACTCAAAAATCGTTTACCCTTAATGACCGGAGGACAAAAAGGACCCACGAAACTTAATTTAACTTATGGTAGAATAAGAAAAAAAAAATTTTTGCGAAACATTAAATACATGTTTTTGTAAATTTTTCTTGGACAAATAGTTTTTAAAATATGTAAACGAAATATGAAATATGCAAAACGTGGATATCTCTGAAACAGGAGCAGCTAGGATTTTATTCAACTGGAGTCATCAACAAATACCACCCTGCTTTTAGGTTTTGTCGACATTTTTATGCAATCCATCGCAGCTTCCTGCCTAGCGTGTGAAAACTTTAATCTTATAGGAGTCAAGTTACACAAAATAATATTTTTTGTTGATCAATTTAAAGGCTTATATACCCTTCTGGTGGTCATAATTTAAACTAAGTTTCATGGGACGTTTTGTCTCCCGTTAATGGTTAAAGACTTTTTGAATAACTGTACAGATAATAATAGCCAAATAAACTGTAAGTAATATTTTCATATTCTAAAAATTTCCTAGTGGGTGTTTTTTATGGATCAGGTTATATAAAATAATTATTTATGTTAAGTAGATATTTTTTATTATTATCAATTTAAAGGCATTCAATCTTGTAATCATAATTAAAATTAATGTTGATTGTACTTTTTCGTCCCCAGGCCACTTAGGGTAATAATATTTTTTCGAAAATTATGCAAACTTTAATCAAGATATTAAAATTGTGGTTTTTCTTTTTTGACAAAATAAGCAATTTTGATTAAAATGTTATGGAAATTAGAAATTAATTAAATTTTTCCCAATTATTTTCTTTAGATAGATATTCGATGAAGTCAGAATTATATATTTGAATAATGTTAAGTATGTAAATTGAATAAATGAAATAAAAAAAAATACATTTTCGAAACTTCGAATTTTGAGAATATTTAATAATACACTTTTTTTACAAAATGTTATATTTTCGGCCGACTTGTGGCACTGATTAACGTTTTCCACAAAAATTTATTTCTGCCTTTCGACGCTATATATTGTAATAAAACTGGGATGTGTGAATACCAGGCCAAGTTTTTTTTGGCACGAATAAAGCTAAAAAGTGGCAGGCAAAATATCACAAAAAATAACCAAAATGGCGAAATAGCTAAACAAAATATGGAAAAATTAAAAAATAAATATGAAAGTTTCATTCTATTTATTAAATTATTATTAAATTTTGATTGCATAGTACAATCATGTGCTTTTTCAAGTTATCAGAAAGAAGCGATCTACTATTGTCACATAAAACAGTTGAGTTTACTGAAAATACGAGTTCCAGATCTGTAGATGTAAATGCAGCACATTTGAAATAATGAAACATCAAAGGGGATAAGTTTTCAGCGTATGAATCCTTTTCATTCTTAGTAAAAAATATATTTTTTGAAAAAATGGCAAATGCTGCAATTTATGAGAAATGCAAAAACTTGCCGTAGTAACGACAATTATATTTTTATCGTAAGTATGTCTGAGAAAACCAAAAATGTCGGTTTTTGGAAGTTCTAAAAGGAAAGTGTTTCCAAAAACTGAAATCTTTTCAAACTTAAAAGTGCTAAATTTAAACTAATAAATACATTAAAAAAAAAAAACGATTTTCCAACGAATTATTTAATATTGCTCCATTTAAGCAAATTTATTTCATCGGCTACAGAGTCTGCACAAAAATAATTCTTGATCGAATTCTGAAGTTCAGATTTATTTTTCTTGTCATAAATGTTATGTAAATGAGCTTTTAAAATAATGCAAAGTTTTCACCCAAAAAAAGGCTCGATAGTAGCAACCATATTTATTGCCAATCGAATGTTTTGGTTGTTGCAAGTGAATTTTTCGGTTGTAATAGCAATCATTCGATTGAAATCACAGAAATTTTGGCACGACAATAGAATTTTGATTGCCTCTACAGATATTTGGTTATAACTACCAACAAATTCGATAGATTTAGCCGAACCATTCGATTAACTACAAATACTGTTAAATATTTAGGAGAACATAAATTTGTATATTATGGAGTTTGAAGACATCTTCCAACCGCTTAACCGTATGTGCTACAATGTGATTTGAACAGACAAATGTATATATAAAAGAAAAGAATGAAGCACTGAATATTGATCGGAAATAGTTGTCAGTTCGCCAAATCAGTTTTCTGGTAAAATTTGGTTTTAATTGATTTAACCTGAGAACAACTAGAATGGTTTATGTAGGTAAAAAGCTAACGAACTAGCATGGAAACTGGTGAACATTACTTGGATCCTTCAGCAACAATAAAATAAAAAAAAAATCTACCCAAAGTGTGGGTAATTTTCAATGTCAAAATAAGTGCAAATTGGAACAATTAGTTAAAGTTGAATAGCCAAAATATATGCAAGATTAATTGTTCAAAACCTAACAAGGACCTTTATAGCGGGAATTCGAAAGTTCGCTCCGTCCCGCAAAGAGTGGTGATTTTTTTTTTTCTAATTTAACGACTTAATAAAATTTCCTTTCTTTTGACTTTATTTATATTGATTTTAGTTTTCCATAATAAGCGTTTAAATTTGTAAAAAAAAATTGTTTACACCCTTTAGTTTATATTTTTTATTTTGTGTATTGAGTATTGAGTATTATAGAAGATTTGAAAACATAAAGTTTTATTGATGTTGACAGGATGTGTGTACTTAAATTTTAAATTATTTCTTAACAAAAGAGTGCTTTGAACTTTTGGCAGCTTAAGAAAAAAAAAATATATTTTTCAAATTACAAATATATTTCATTAATTGCCAAAAAAAAAACAAGGAAAAACATCTTTATATATAATAGTCTATTGTTTGTCTGTTTGTTATTTTTCCCAGAGCTTAAAGCCCCTTGATGACAAAGAAACCTAAAAATTCGAATACCCGAATAAAATTTTTTATATATGGTCTTATATTTTTTGTAGCTTAAAATATATTATAATATATGACTACATATGGTGTCAAGCATGGACATATCTTATTATATGTTTCTAATGTGTATACGATCTTATATATAACGATTTATTAATATATATATACCTTTATAAAATTATATATTGTGCATATAAGTTATACATAATAAGATATGACAGATTTATTGTCATATATAAGAACAAATTCTCATATCTTAAACAATATGTAATCATATATGGTGACATATAAGCTATATTATTTAAAATATAAAAGTACTTTCTTATACAAAATATTTTTTTGAGTGATATAAGATATGGTGGCATATGTATAATTTAATTTAATATATAATTATATATGAAATTAAATGATGTAAGATACAATTATGTAATATTACATACATGATAGAAGTATAACAATCTAGTTTGGGATGTGATTATATATAGTCCAAAATCACTAAAATGTTCTATGCTTATAAGATTTAATTATATATTGTTATATATAACCCCATACATAGTTATACAGGCGAAAATGTCTAAACTGTTTTTCTTTACATTTTGTTTTAAATTTTATGTCATGGGATTATAATAATTCCATTTTAATCTCAAAATATCTCATTCGATCCACCAAAAATTACTTAACATTTTGGCTCTACTTAGATCAAAGTAAATCTAAATTAATTACATGGGATATTTTGTGATCTATCAGGATCTTAAATTAGATATTTGTTGAGCCCCAATTTTTAGATAAATTTTGATCTAACTTAATCCAGTATTATAATTGACGGATATAATCAGATATTACTGGATATCCAAACTTTGAAATAAACTTGGATAACAATAAATATCGATATATATCAAATGAGATTTGTTTTTGTATTTGAGATGTAACTTTTTTTGATCGGGTGGTTATAGTAAATTTCACAAAAGAGATCCTAACGAAGCAGGATTTTTAATTTTCGTGCTGTGGACAAAGGATTTTAGATATTTATTGAAATATTTGGTATTTTTAGTTAAGAGTTTTATTTGCTTCAGAGCTTTATAAAGCTTATTGAATTAGAAAGCTGAAAAAACAAACAGTTCGTACCACAAAATAGTGCATAACGGAGACGTATTTTTGATTTCACGTTTTGTTGGCGAAGGGGCGTGGCAACACGATTTTCAAAAGTTCTACATTATTTTGAATTTTTATTTGATGAGCTAGGAAGTTTAAAACTGGAGTAAATGTTTTACTGATTCCGAGAAATATTTATCTGAAGACAGATCTCAAAATTTTTGGCACGTGGGCTAAATGGCGTAAAAAATGTATTTTCAGCATTATAGCAATTTTCGCTCTTCTATTTAAAAATATTTCTAAAATGGATCTTATACTGTAAGCAAAATTTCAACTTTTGCAATGACACACCAAAACCTCGGGACACGTAAACTTAATTTAGGGTCGTTGAATCCACTCCGATTTAATAAGTCAGTTCAAAATAAAAAATAGTTCGTTTTTAAGTTTGCTTTGACTCAAACTATTTTTTGATTATATTTCAAAGAAACGACATCGAAATCTGTTTTGAATTTACTTTATTTATTGTTTATATGTCGAAACCCAACGCTAACAAAAAGAACGGCGTCCAGTTTGAGATAATGATTTCTAATGAAGTTTGTGAAATATGAAATATGACACTGACCTAACAGATGTCAAGTATAAGGTAAAAGATATTACCTTGACATTTCGGACTGTATATAAATGAATACAATCTGCCTAAAAATGGATCGGCATCGTTATTAGATTTAAGTTTCGAAAAATAAACAGTAAATAAAGTAATTTCAAAAAGATTTTGACGTCTTTTATTTAAAATATAATAAAAAAAATTGCTGGAATCAATGTAAACTTAAAAATGAAAGATCTTTTTATTATGACCTAACCTTTTAAAGCGAAGTATATCACTTTGTTCTACAACCCAAAACAAGGTTTAATTGATCCGGGGTTTTGGTGTGTAATTTTTACGCAGTTACGGTGTTATTTGTCTGTATATTTCTGAAGCTCTTGATGACCAAGAAATTTTAAATTGAACTACGAAAAAGTACATGCGTTATCCAGATGATTCAATTTTAATTTGTGATCAGATGGTTGTATCAAAAGGCTGTTGAAAAATGATATCGTATCTGTAATATTCATCTGATGGCATTCATGGTTTACTAAACACGCACGGTGTAAGATTTGGCCAATCTAGCTTGACAAAAATCCGTTTTTTTAACTTTCCACTTTAATAAATATTTTAATCAATAATGAAAGAGAACTTCTTACTGAGTAGGAAAATGAAAAAATTTCGACATATTTGTCAACAGGAACAAAATAACGGTACCTTGAACTTCAACACCAAACTCTTTTTTTGCACGGTCTTTTTTTACACGATTTTGAAATAACACGGTGCACAAAAAAGACAAACTCTTCTTTTTTACACGGTTTATTTGTTCTAACACGAATCCAAAATAATTTTAAACTAAAAAAATCAAAAACTCTCAGGATGCCTTACATCAAATGTCTACTTAGTAAAATACTTTGTGTGCATTTTTATAAATATAGATTTGATAAAACGACAAAATTTGCTGCATTTTTTTTATTTATTTGTGTTTTGGCAACGCATATTGAAATGCATTGAAATTTCAACGTAACCTCCAGATTTGTACAGCTGGGTACCATGAACTGCATAAGCAACTCGAAAAACCAAAAACCCAGCATTTGATTACAGACTTCCTAACTAAAACCAAACCAACTACAGACGACCTTATTATGGAACGGAACTTATCAATGGATCAAACTCCTCAGATATGTTAGATATACGAGTATCTAGTGATGCAAGCAATATTAGTCCAGTTGGCAATAAACATGGCTAATTACTAAGCAGTTATGCTATTTGCTAATAAAGCTTTTTTCTTTTATTTCTCAAGTTAATTTTTTTCATGTACAATATTTACTTATGGATTTAAGTTTTCTGTTACCTTTTTTTAATAAAAATATGAATTAATTTATTTTTTTTAATTTATGTAACACGTGTTTAATTTTTTTACACGGTTTTTAGAACAACGTATAGGAATTTTTTTATCTACCGCGTTTTTTTTTTAATTTTGGAACACATCCCTGATTTAAGTATGGGCTTCGTGCTTTTTTTTACACGTTTTTTTTTTACACGTTTTTTTTTACACGTTTTTTGTTGGAACGTATCTACCGTGTAAAAAAAGAGTTGGGTGTATATGAGTAAATTAAAATGATAATAACACTTGTTTAAAATTGAGCTTCTTTAAATGAGTATAACTTTTTATCGGTAAACTTATTTTTCAAAAACTTTTCTTAGTTAGCTTAGCTAGTTTCTCCTCTTCATAAATCGTGTAAATACGTTTCTAAAACTTTGAAAGTATTTTTAGTGTTATTTAATTTAAGAAAACATAACGGATCAGCACCAAATTTGTTTTATACAAATAGCTAAAGTGTCTACTTGAAGCAACAAGTTAAATTGTCTGCCGAAATTTGCCGATCTTATAAATAATCTACTATGAGTGACAACATCTCATACCATGAAATTTTTGATATATGACTAACAAAACCCGAAATTACAAGCATTGACGGTTTTTTTGACTATGTTTCTGGAAAAATAATAATTTTATTTGAAAGAATATTCGTAGTTCTGTATGCCTGTGACTGTCCATAAAGTTTTATGGCATTCAAAACAAATTATTGATGAATGCATTCTTCCTATTGGACAATTGTCGGAGGAGGCGTTAGAAGCAAGAAATAAACACCAACGAAAATATCGAGAATACTTCACGCGAAAAACTTCTAAAGGGTCCGCCAAATAACTTTTTTTTTTTGAAAATGCTATAAAAAAAAAACTATTGAATATTTTCTCAAATTTCTTTTTTTATTTGAAAGTACAATCCCTCCGGTTAATAATAGAAAATAATTTCATTCAAATGGCTGCGTCGGCTACCCATGCAGTAGCCTACACGATCGGTCCACACAAAAGATGATTTTTTTGGCAAAATCGGCATTTTCTGTAAGTCCCACTTAGCGAAGCGAAAACGTATTGGATGGTCAGTTGGCTTCAACTCATGAACCAATTGGACTTTGTATGGCGTCATACCAAGGTCTTTATGCAAAATTCGTCTCAATGATGTCTCCGAAATGTTCAATTGTTGAGAACGACGGTGAATTGATGTTGATGGCTCTTCACGCACACTTTCTGCCACAGCAGCAATATTCTCGGGTGTACGCACTGTTTTTGGCTTTTCACGATTTGGTTTATCGAGGAGGATGCCAGTTTCTTTCACTTTTTTCACAAGATAACGAACATACGGAGCTGACGGTGCTTCTCTTCTTCCAAAATCCGTACGCAAATTTCGCACACATTCTGCAACATTGCCATGATTTTCAAAGTAATGTCGCAATATTTCCCAGCGTTGTTCAAGCGTATACACAACTATATTCGTTCAGCGGAAGGATAAAACTAATTATCTGTCAAATCAGACATGAGCTAAGTGTTACCATTCACGAAATAAGCACTAGTTGCAAAAAAAAAACGTTAGATGGCGGACCCTTTAGAATTAACACTAACACAGATTCAATGAATAGACTATTAATATCATCAGATCCATATATCAACAGTTTGCGCAGACCTCCAGTTTATACAAAATCCGCATTGAAGTACTTGAATTATTAGAGAAGAAAGAAGCGCCTGATGACAACCATGAAATTTAATAATTATTCAAATTTTAATTTATGTTTACATTGTAATATATTTTTTATTTTAAAGATAATAAAAAAATTAAATAGTTTTTCATTAAAGAATAATTAAGCATTTCTTGTAATTTTTAACTCGTAAGTATTTATTTTAAATATTCCAATATTTTAAATATTCCAATATTTTAAATATTCCAATATTTTAAATATTCCAATTAACAATGTTTGTCCCATTCTTTACGGTGCTTGTTTAATTTTATATTATTTGTGTTTCTCCGGTAGCGAATGTTGGCCATGATACTGAATGTATTGGAGGCAGATCTCTTTTCTGTACAAGTAGAGAAATAAAGTGCCAACCGAATTGAAAAGTGTATGTATATTAATATAAATTCAGTTAGTACATCGATATTTATATTAGATTTCTTAATATTTTGGGCGTTACAAACGCTCGCAGTACTGTTACACAGATGGTACCGCGTTCGTTTCCCGGTGACGACAACAACAATTTAGAAAAATAATATACATATATGAGTTTTATATCCCTCATATGTATCGCAGCGCCAGCCTTCGGTGTTCCCATAGCACTTAACCCCACGAATTTCAGTTGGTAAGTTTAAAAAAAAGTAGAGAGTTTAAACGGCTTAAATGTAAAACCAATGAAAAATTAATAATATTTAACAAAAAATAAACAATTATTTATTATTTTTTTTTTTTTTCATTTAAAAAGGAATAATAAAATCTTAGTATTTCATAACTATAAATACATCTAACTAAATATATCAAAATTTACAAAAATTTTTGATAAATATTTTAAAGCAACAATTTTAATGCTGCGTGAGGCCTTCTTTTTTAATCAACTCGAAAATTCGATCAGACATACTACCCAGCAAAAAATAGTACTTACACAGAAGCAGTTCTGGAAGGCATTATTTAATTACGGAGCCCTTCCGAAACAATTCCAGAAGGCATGATTTTTGTTCATGATGTCCAACTTGGTATGTCTCTATTAAGCAGGTGAAAAGCGCTTCCTCCATGTGCTCTAAGAAGCAATAAATTCATGCCTTCGTAGGATATAAAATCGCTTTTTTGTGAGTTGACAACATAAATGCTTCATGGTATGCATTATTCACTGCTTCAAAGAAGGCATTTAGGGAAGTACAACAGAATGCCTTACATAATTGCTTTATTGTATGCAAGGCGCTGAAGCGTTACTTTGGAGCATACAAATGTAGTTACTGCTTACAAAAGCGAGGTTATTTTTTGCTGGGTATTTACCAGATTTATTCGAAGTTCTTCCGCTATAGTTATACACGCATCGACAGCTTCTTTTCGACGAACAATGCTTTCATATTGACGGTTTTTAGCGTAAACTCGATGGGTTAATATTCACCAAATTTTCTCAATGGCGTTTTGATCCGGAAAATATGGAGACTATTCCAATACTCTATTTTGATGATATCATCATTATTGTCTGATGGTACATGTAACTAACTATCAGTACATGTAACTGAGGCATTGTCTTGTTGGAAAATGAATTTTCCATTGAAACAAAAAGCGCCCAAACCATTAAGCATCCGCCTCCGAAATTTCATTTGAGAAATATCGTGGTTCCTTACTTAGGTCTCTCCAATAGCTTTTAAAACCATCTGTACCATAAATTTTGAACTTTTTCTCATCAGAAAAAATCACCTTTAAAAGAAATTTTGGTTAAACAGTCCTACCAACAACTGCGATTGTTGACTTACCTTTCTCCAGTTGGTTTGTAAGTTCCTTTTAGCGAATTCAGGTCGACTGTAAAATATGAATGTTAAATTATAAAACAGTCATTTGTTGTGGTTTATTTTTTTAAATAAACTACAACGTAAGTAAAAAATTAAATTTGTTTTACAAATGACTGACATTTACATTAAAAATAAAGAAACTGTATTACAACCCAAACAACTACAATTTTTTAAAGCAGAAGTTTTCTGAGTGTAGTTATGAAACAATAACAAAATATTATTACACAGTTTTCCTCTTAAATCAAAAAACAATTATAAATTGCGGCAAAAAATAATTAAAAAATTTAAACCACTGAACTGAAAACTGTCTGCTCTACAATTTTTTTTATTTATTTTCTGTATTTTAAAACTAAACGCTAATAAAAAAAGAAAATTTTCGTTCGATTAAAAAATAAAAATTTATTTACTTAATCCGAATTAAAATTTATAGTTAAAATCGCAATAAGAACCAGTTTTTACGTTTTTATCAATGTTGGTAACTAAAACGAATAACAATATTGTTGTCGATTCATTTTTTGCTTCAGTATTGGTAACGGAAACGTCAATGTTGCCAACCCATTTCAGATATTTTGTGTTTAAAAATGTACATTTTTAACTGTTAGACAATTCAATGTCAATTCGAGCTGAAATAAAGTGATTTCGATAGCGGTTATTAACCCTTCGTTGCATGATTTAATTTCCTTACAGAAAAAAAAAATTTTGGAGTTTTATTATTGTTGCGTGTTAAGTTATGATTGCAGAAATTAAATTTGGTGGATTTCCTATATCTATTTTAAGAGTTATGTAACATTGCATATATGCAATATCATGCAGCAATTCCATGGAAATGTATAAATTTGCTTGTTTTATACTTTCACGATTTATCGATTTCAATGCTCAAAAAGTAAAAACATTTTATGTTATATAGAAATATTAATTCAAATTTAAAGAAAACAAATTTGATTTAATTCATGTTTTTATTTTTAATTGGATATATAACTACAAGAAGGGTTGTCTTCAATTTGTATTTGAAAAATCTTATGTATGAAGTTTTTTGAAACAATTTCTTGATTTATTGAAGCATGAGGCTGTGTCACACTTTTCGCATTTAATAAAAGAGTATCCATTACAGCCCTGTAATTTTCATGTAATTCGGTTATTTACCCATTTGGGCCAATGATCCATGTGATCTAGTCCAAATTGTTTTGGGGATTTTGCAAACTTCTTGGATGCTTTCTCTAAAATTAAGAATTTTAAAAATTATGATTGTTCGAATAAACTATTGAAAAAAAAATATATATATAAACTTGGTACATACCTTACGGGAAAGATTTTTTGTTACTTCTGAAGGTCTTCCCCGAGCTATTGATGTTTTTTCCCAGTTTGCAAAGCGTTTCACCTACTTTCAAATGAAAATCCGCCAAGATTTCGTTGACATTGTTGCCTTTTTGTAATTCGGCGCGTTTGTATAAAAGTCAAGCATTGACCAAAGCTGTATCTACCAAGTGATAGAAAAGGCGTATATACTATTTTTTAGAGCGTATTATGATTTTGTTGCGCCCTATGAAGGAATCCAGTAAGTCGACCCCACCCATAAACTTGTTATATTCTGATACAATGTTTTGACAATCGACGGTCATTTTTCTTCCCAACTTTTTGTCAAACCTTTCAACGCTTAGCTCAGAGTTCTTGCCGCAAAAGTTTGACATCAAGTTAACAATTTTGTTGTCTCTCCACGAAACAACAGATATAACAAAATTATCAACCGTTGCAAAATATTCGCAGGATTCTCATCATGGTTTTTTCATCATAATATTGTCGTCTGGAAGTTTTAAGTTCGGAAAGCTATTCCCGCGGACCCAGCGAGAAAATACCACGATGTGCTAGTGTGAACTAAACAAAATTATGATTAAATGCATGGAATTGCATGTATGCACGTTTGCATGTTTGCACATATGCAATGATGCATTACAGCGCTCAAGTTAATACTTTGCCATTTAAAATTAGTAGTTATTTACAAAGAAAATGTAGTAAAATACTCAAATAACACTTACATTTGAGTTAATACTTACAGGATTTCAGAATAATAAAAGAAATCAACACTTTTTTTGCGCTTAATTAAAACACTTCTTGTTTCAGCAACTTATATTAACAAATTTTTAACAAAATACGCAAAATTGCAAAAAAAAAAAATAGAATGTTTTGACATAAAAGAGATCAATGAAAGAAAAAATAGCGGTCTTTGTTTAAAAACGGAGTTGTCAGATACTCGCGAAGTCAACATCGCATATATGCAATGGCATGCAACGAAGAGTTAATTTGAAATGGTATTTATGCATTCGAGATATAATGAAATTGTATGATTTTTATTATTATTAACTTATTATTACTTATTATTATTAACTTATTAACTATGAATACATCAATAATAACAAATATAATCATTGAATATAAATAACAAACGCAAATTAACTGTTTAGTTAAAAAATATTTTGTTGTTTATTACAATGCTAAAAATAACTGATTTAAACAACTGTTACGAAAAGAAAGTTGTTTTTATTTTTAATAACTGTTACACTTATAGCAATAAACATGTAAAAATAGCAAAAAAAAAAAAAAGCTACTAAAAATTAGTTCAAAATAAGCTTGTAGACAAAATTAGCAGCTTATTTTAATAAATATTAGTAACATTATTTTTTATTATTTTTTATTTATTATTAGATATTACATATTACATATTCATTAATTTACAATATTTTGATATCTATATTTGGCATAACATGAATATTGTAAGCCAGATTGGCACAATACTAGTTATTTTTAATTTAAAGTTTGAAATATTTTAAATTTAATGTAAAATTCATTTTGTAATTGATTTTGAAAGTAAGAAATATATAAAAAAAGTTTACTTAGATTTTTCATTACAGCATAAAATTTTATGTATCATATTCGTTTATAATTAATTTACGATATTATGAAGATGATTCCATATATTTCTACAAAGCATAGAAATTAGAGCCATTTAGAATGTTCAGTACCTCTTCCATAGTAAGATGAATTTTTCCAAAAATTGTTTGTCTAAGTTTTTTATAAATTGGACAAACTCCAATAAAGTGGTATGTATCCTCAGTTATATTAGTAATATAAAAAGATAAAAAATAAAGCTGTTTAAATTGGCTTGTTTTATTAAGTAGAAAAGTAAATGTAATCGCAGTAAAAATATCAACTAATAATTACTACAAAAACAACTGCCATGGAGACACATACATTTTTGTAGGTTATTCCGTGTTTGAAGTTATTTTAACACATATGAATATTGTAGCTTGAATTCATTTAGTACTAATCACTTCAAACTTCAAATGACAATACAAAGACTTTTTTAAGTTTTCATATTGTGTAACAAATACAAGGAAAAAAGCACTTATGCATTGATCTTTTCTTAAAGATGTTAAGCAATTATGCATTGATCTTTTCTTAAAGATGTGAATGTTAAACAATACTTCCATCCCCCATGTATGGTACATTTTGATAGAAATCTCAAGGTTTTCCTACGAATGGTGTATGTACCATAAACGATAAACTAGCAAACAAATAATAAAAAACAGTCAAAAAATGTTTACTTTAGAACTCGAAGGATTCTGACACGATACATTTAAGGGATAGACATTTAATTAAAAAATCAGTTGATTTATTTTTGAAATTCGGTATATCAGACGATCATACTCAAAAGGATGACTAATTTCGTCAAAGTGTGATCACATTAACTGCCTTTTGTCCGAATTTTAGAATTTCAAAAAACCAAATTATCTGGTAAAATGTTTTTAATTTTAAAGCCTGGCATGGACAGTCTTTTCAACTAGTGTGATATACAATTTTATAGGAAAAGTGTATTGCTTTTTTTTTTGCTTCACCGTGACCTCTTTTATGTTCAAAAATCTATGTATGCTTTTATGACCATTATTTATGACAAAACCTATAAATTTTAATAATATATTGAAAAAAATTTGTTGTTCTAATTAAAACTTTCAAAACTTGAATTAGAAGTTAACTCATTAATGGCAGACATATTAAAGATTCGCTTGCCATTTTCAACCAAACTTTCCAAATAAATAAAACCGTCCTTCATTAAGAACTTTTTTTATTTTTTATTTTTTGTTTTTCTTTAAACCGACCTCTAGTGAATTTATTAACAAATAAAGCTGAAACTTTGACAATATATAAATCCTAGTGGTTGAATATATATTTAAATTTTTAAATTTGTATAATTTTTTGAACAAATGTTTATTCAAAAATATATAAAAAATTTTTTGTTTTAGTTCACCGAGTTTCAAGTTTTTTTTTTTGAAAAAATTCGTGGTTTTTACAGTTTTTTTTAATTGTCATATGGAAGCCCTGATGTTACAAGTTTTATATTTATAGTAGTATTCAAATAGAAACAAACCATTATTTATTTTTTTAATGAACACACAATAGTTGAGACATTGTGTATTTGAAAATTTCATGGTCCGATAAGTACGATTTCCAAAAATTATATACAATCGATAAAGTGATTTTTAGTAGTGAAATATACTTTCAAATTTCGTTATCAACATAACAACCAAAGGCATATAAGATTAGGATTTTTAATATTTTCAAAAAGTTTTTGAAAAAATCCCATCAAAAAAGTTAAAACTTTATTTCTCTAAATAATTATTTGGCAACTCTGAATAACAGCCTTAAAAAATTCCTTTTATCGTCTCTTATAGCCAAGATGTTGAATAATTTTATAATTTTTAAAACATTTAATTGTCTTTATCCAGTAAAAAATTATAGCCATTTAAATGTAAAGGGTCTTAAAAGCCACACCATATCAATAATGAGTTAACAATAACAAAGCAACCCCAGGCGTATGAGTGTTATTTGAACAAAATTAATATCACTCATACGTACAATTTTATATCCAAATTGTTTAACATGAAAATTTAAGATAAATATTATAAATAAAATGAAAATTTTATAACCACATAACTCACTACTGCTTTTAAATTATGCAAACCTTATAAAACAGGGTTGGCTACCGTTTCATTCGGTTATCGGTTTCAGATAACGTTATTTTTTTAATATTTCGTTAGGGTATTTTAAGGTTAACCTTATTTTAAAATATTTCGTCACGTTATTTTAGTGTTAATGTTATTTTACATTATTTCGTTAGATTAGTTTAGACTTAACGATATTTTACATATTTTTTAGTGTGTTTTAAAGATAACAGCAATATTTAGCACACCGAAATGTAAAATTGCAAAATGCATTTCAAAATTGCCACAACAGTAAAAATGACTTTTTTAGAAAGAATTGGTAGTTTTTGGTTTACAGATTAATAGCAGGATTAATTTTTTATTCTTAAATAGTTTCGAAGTTTTTGAAAACCCAAATACGTGAATAAAATCGCGAGTTTTTAAAATTTTCAATATCAAAAAAGGGAATGTCTAATGCTAATGTGCTCAATCGAATGTTTCTGTTCACAATATGAAGAATGTCGGACGACATGATATTAAAAAATGGCCATTTTTCAATCTTCTTTAAAGGAATAAACGTTGAGTTTATTTGTATGTATTTATGATTAACAAAATTTACCCTTTTCAACATATTTTTTGATAATTCTTAAGTAATGATGTTTTTAACAAAAAAAAAAATTATGTATATATTTAGGATATTTTAAGGTTGTTGGTATTTTAAAATTATTTCTTAGGTTTTTTTTTCAATTCACGGTATTTTATTTATTTATTGCGTTAGGATATTTAAAATAGTCCCTTGAAACGGCATTGAATCGTTATCGTTATTTTAGGGTTAGTGTTTGCCAACCATGTTAAAAACCAAAGTCCATAAATAGTTTTTATATGAGCATTTATAATCCCATATTCATAATTTATTTTGGAGCGGATTTTTTGTGACCTTATTTAAATTAAAGTAATACAAAATGTTTTACATGTGTGTTTTTTTTTAAATATATTTTGGAAAATAATTCAAACATATCGATATAAAACTGATTATTTGTTTCAATATTTTTTGTTATTAACCATTGCTAAATTAATTCTACAACAACAACATACATTGAATGTCTACTTTATTTACATTGTCGTTTGCTTATTTTGTTTCGATACCACAATTGTTGCCCAGTTCACGTTTTTCTTGTTTTATTACCGCGTAAGCTTTGTGTGTACGTTATTGTAATACGCACCCAGAAAACAGTCTCAGTTGTGGCCACCGAATTTGTTGCCAACCAAATTATGGCGGTTACGACAACTATTGTAATGTTAAATTATATTTTTGGTCGTGAAAGCTAATATTCTAAAGCAATATTACATTCAAATTAATTATTATTGCGTTCCATAAAATTTTACTGAAATTAAAAATTTTTTTGATTTTTCTGGTACTGAACAGTGGTCTTCAGATTAAAAGTTCTCTGTCTTACTGATTCTACCACAATCACTTTTAATTTATTTTCATTGCATTATTTTCTGTTTAAACATTTAAATATTTTATTTTAATTAAAAAAAACTTTTTGTATTTGTCTTTTCCGAGATTTAAACTCGGAAGATCGGAGTACAAGGCAAACTCTCTATCCACTACACCACAAACATTTATAAATGTTGGGTGCTAAATTTGAATTTAAATATTCAAATATCTCTTCTATTATCACAAAATAATCTGTTGATTCTATCGTACGCAAATACTAACCCAATTTTATTTGAAAAGTTGATTCGAAATATCAATAATTGTGTAAATGGATTGTTTTTTGGTTCCTTTTCCCTATTTTTAATTTCCAGAACAGTATTTTTGCTTTATTAATCATGTAGTGTGTTTGACAAGTCTGCGTTACCATACCGTCTGTATGTAACTAGAGACCCACACTTTGTGGAATGTTGTTTGTCAACTTCTCACCAAACTGACTAGCGTGTGATTTTGCTTACATTGCGAAATCCACGCTATATAATAATATGTTTAAATAGTTCTAAGTATTTTTAATTTAATAAAGAAGTGAGTTGCTCATCAGAGCCTAACAAAAGAACATCGGTTATTTATTTATCTTCACTTCAATCAATTATTAGTAGTTCCAAATAAAATAACGTCCTATCGAATAAATGTTTATGGTTTCGGCCCGAATCCCAACCAATCTTTTTTCTGGGTGTATGTATGTTTTAAAAGTTGAAATTTCTCATTTTTCACGATTTCGCTTATAAAAAATCTACAACAAAAGTAAGACCCAAAGTTTTTTTTATGTACCCTTGGTAAACATCACTGGTTACTTAATTTTAAAAAAATCAAGTAGTTTCTCTTTTAATTTAAGGAAGAAATTGCTTAAACTAAACAAAATTTATAAATTTTTTTAACTTAAAAGTATGAAGTCTGTGACAAATCCTAACTAATAAAATCCAGATAAAACCAATAAACTATGTGTAACACATGTTTTCTAATCAACACCAATCAAATCCAGCTAATTAAAGTGCGTTTTTTTTTTTTAAATCTATTCTAAATTATGTAAAGGGTGTTTTTTATACAGGTATAGAACTTTAATTTGGCAACTTTTTTTTTAACTGGCGGCCATTTTGCCAGCTGTCAAGTGATTTATGTTTAGTTTGGTTTGGCATTTTAATATGAATAGACTGACGCCTGAACAACGCTTCCAAAATATGCGCAATTATTTTGAAAATCGTGGTTCTGTTCGCAATACAGATCGCGCACTACGTCCATTTGACGTTTAACATAATCGTCCATCAAAACAATTAATTCAATTAACTATGGAACGTTTTCGCAGCACGTTTACTCTAAATGTTAATATGCTTCCACAGAGACGTCGAACAGTGCGTACAGAAGAAGTCACTGCTGCTGTATAGCGTAGCGTAGAGGAAGACCCCAATCAGTCCATCCACCATCGTGCACAGGAATTGGATATGTGTCCATCCACTTTATTTAAGATTTTGCGGAAAGATCTTGGTTTGCGTGATTATAAAATCCAACTCGTGCAGCAATTGAAGTCACACTAGCAAGGCGTAGATTCGGTGAATGGGCCCAAAACAAGATTGCCGTTGATCCCGATTTTCTTTAGCGAATTTTATTTAGCGATGAAGCTCACTTTTGGTTAAATGGATACGTCAACAAACAAAACTGCCATATTTGGAGTGATGATAATTCTAAAGTGTATGTTGAGACACCGTTACATCCAGAAAAACTGACTGTTTGGTGTGCTTTATGGGCTGGTGGAATCATTGGTCCGTACTTCTTTAACAACGATGCTGGTCAGAATGTTACAGTCAATGGTGACCGCTATAGAACCATGATTACGGACTTTTTCGCTCAGCAAGTGAACAACAATAATGCGCAGGGGCTGTGGTTTCAACAAGACTGCGCAACATGTCACCCAGCTTGTGTCACAATTGATTTATTGAATGAAATGTTTGGTAACCACATAGTTTCACGTTTCGGACCCTTGAACTGGCCTCCAAGATGGTGCGATTTAACGCCGCTGTACTACTTTCTGTGGGAATATGTGAAGTCGCTAGTCTACGCAGATACGCCGGAAACGATTGACCACTCGGAGGACAACATTCACAGCGTTATTGCCAATATACGGCCACAAATGAAAATTGGACCTCCAGATTAGACTACGTCCCACTTCCGGTCGTATGCCGGAAGTCATATTTAAATTATAATGTCAGAAGATTATCTTTCGAATAAAGTAAATTTCATGTCAATTTAAAAAATTCATCTTTGTTTTATTCCATTTAAAATGTATATACCTCTATAAAAAACACCCTTTACTACGTTCATATTGGGCCCCAAAATACGTATTTGCTGTTTTTCAAGTTTTCGATTTAAAATTTGTATGGTATTTGACAGTCAAGAGCTTGAAAAAAACGTACATAAGTATTTTGGGGTTCAGTGTGCAGACAGTTTGAAACTCCTCTGAAAATAAAAAAATATATAGAAACTGCAAATTATGGGTACAAAAACTAAAATTTTGTATGGAAATAATAGATAAGCTATTTAAAAAAAATTGGGAAAATTGTATGGCATTAACGTCACAGAAAATTTTAATTATATTTAAAAATTTATAGATATTATAGAGCAATTCCATATGAAAACGATCAAAATTGGCAAATTTTTGGACGACCCCTCTCCGATTTTAAAATAAATAGTCTCAATCGATTGCCCAGCAAAAAATAATGTACCTACATATTTTTTTTTTTTATAGTGACTGGTTTAGTGGTGGTGTGCACCACTGTCATGTGACAAAATTGAAGAATTCTTCATAAGGGACCTCATTGAAAGTTGTTTTAAAAAAAACTACTAAAGCGATCGCAACGAGTGAGAGCTCGTTGGAAAGGTATTGAATCAGGCTTTAATTGAAAAATAAAATTTTCCTAATTTTTCTCAGAAATTTACCTTTTTTCCCATGAAAATTAAATTTTCCCATGAAAATTAAATTTTCCGATTTTCCACAGAAGCTCCTAAATTTTCCGGCTAATTTTATTTTTTTTGGATTCCTCATAATTTTTGCTTTAAGAATCAGCAATAAAAAAATGGGCCCCGACTCCTTGTTTGGACAGGAGAAGAGCATTTAAGAGACCACCTTGTTCTAATTGTTTTTATATTTGTTATAATTGAATTATTTTTAATTATTTAACAAGAAAAATTAGGAAAATTTTATTTTTCAATTAAAGCCTGATTCAATACCTTTCCAACGAGCTATCACTCGTTGCGATCGCTTTAGTAGTTTTTAAAACAACTTTCAATGAGGTCCCTTATGAAGAAATCTTCAATTTTGTCACATGACAGTGGTGCACACCACCACTAAACCAGTCACTATAAAAAAAAAAAAAATATGTAGGTACATTATTTTTTGCTGGGCAATCGATTGAGACTATTTATTTTAAAATCGTAGAGGGGTCGTCCAAATGGTGATCGCTTTCATATGGAATTGCTCTATATTAATAAATGTTTAACAATTTTTTAAGGGGAAGAATAAATTCAAAAATACATCTAAAAATTTCATTTCCATAAAAATGGAATTTTTTAATATGATTTTTTTATTGCTTAAGTATGAAAAAGGACAACAAACCAAATGCATTTCTAATTAGAAAAACACGACGACAACTTTTGAATACAGAGCTCTACAAATTCAAAAACTTTTGCGATTTTTTGAATTTTTTTGATAAGTAAAAAAAATTAAAAAAAAAAAAATTAAAAATCAAAAGTGAATAGTGAAAAAATAGCAAGTAATTGAAAATTATATAAACTTAATACTCGTATAAGGCTTAATGGAATGTATGTGTAACTATGCAGAAAACTTGGAAAAAGTTTTTCCATTTTCTGTTTCAATCTCGTATACACATAAAACCAAACATTAATTTGTTCACTCTAAAATAAATATAAACATAAATTTAAGTTTTATGAAATATTAACAAACTTAACATACAAATTAAAATCTTTGGTAAATAATTCATTATTATTTTATGTTTTTAGGCAAAACTAAAAACAACCATAAATTAAGTGTTTAGTACTAACAAAAAAGAACTAAATACTAACAACAGCATCATTAAAGGTTGTGATAAAAAAAAAATACCATGAAATTAGAGAAAGACGGAGAAGGCATAACAACAAATTGTGGGTGTAATGGAAGTGTAAGTTAAATGGAAATCATTAAAACACCTGTAAAAGATATTAATATAAAACTGTTGCCAAAATTAAATGTAATCCAATAGAAATTCACGAAAATTAAAAAGGGGTGACTTAAACAACAACACCCCCTTCAAAAGAAGAAAACGATTATATGACTCTTAAGACTAAAGGCACTTTTCACAAACCATTAAACAGAAAAGCAATATTTTAAGAAAATAACGAAAAAAATCCTTAATAACCCTACAGTAGTGATTGTGAAGATGATGAGATGGTGTTGGTAGTTTTATAAAATATACAACAATACAACAAAAAAATTTAAAAAATGTTTAAAAAACAAATAAAGGTTTTTAATAATTTTTCTACTTAAACTACAAAACTTTCATTGTAAAAGACATTGGAAAAGTAAAGCTTGTTAAAATAATAAAAAAAATATGACAAATGACAAACATCCTTATTCTTCTACATAGAAAAACCAGAAACAACACCCCGTCATTTCAACATTATAATATCCAGCATCTCAACTCTTTACACATTTTTATTCAACGCAACAAAAGAAAAAAAAAACTTTTTAAAATAAATTGCTGAAACCAAAACGTCAATCTTAAACCAGACTCTGATTTATTTCCCTAAAGCATAAGGAAAATATAACGACAAATAAATATTTAAACGTAAACCATATTCCAGGAATTTAACATAGAAAAAGCGCTTGGTTTTTACAACATTTATTTTCTTGAAGTGTACTCAAAAAAACACCAGCCATTACAATGCGCGGTAGCTATTTACGTGGACGATTTAGTTTACAACAGTCGCACAGTGTAAGATTTCACCATTTCAGGGATACAAAATGCTATATCTTAGAAAATAATAAAGCCAGAAATATGAAATTTGGTAGTAGATTTTACTAGACCAGGATGCAACTTTGGAAAATGAGAAATGGTGGGAATTGTACAACTGCCACGCCTACTACCGATATAATTGAAAAAATTTACTTATAGTACCATTTTTTGTTTAAACACGTTGTATGATTAAAGAAAAACCAAAAACCATTAATATGTGCAAAAAATTGGCATGCTAACCTAAGAAAAAATATTTCGAAGAATATGAGGCACAGTGCGATAAAGCCATTGGCAGTAAGGCCATATTGTCTTATTTCACCGTTTTTAGAGAAATAAGACCATAAGGTGTTTTTTCCCATATCATTTGGAAATAAAGCCATTATGGCTTTATTACTCAATTGAAAAATTTTGGTTCGACAAAAATGTAGTATATTTCATTACAAAAAAATAATATTTACAACAAATTTAACAAAAAAAAAATTTACAAATTTTCCTGCGTAGCCTGCCTTCGGTCGGGCTTAGGGGTTTTTTCCTCCAGTATGTCCCACTCTCGGCTTCGCTGAGGAAAGTTTTTCTGTGTAAAAGTAATCTATAAATAATAAGTGGAGGAAAAAACCCCTAAGCCCTGCCGAAGGCCGGCTACACAGGAAAACTTACATATTTATAGATTACTTTACCCCCAAACCATTATTTTGTCACTATGTAACTAAAAAAAAAAATACACAACATGGCTTTATTTCCCATTTGGTTGCATAGCGACCATGTCCTTATTTCCCAATGAGTTGGAAAAGACGCCATATAACATTATTTCCCATTTTTTTGAGAAATAAGACCATATGGCCTTACTGCCCATGGCTTTATCGCACTGCGCCGAATATGAACCTATTATTACACAACTATATTTTGATATTTGAGAGTAAGCATATTCAAAGTAACGGTAAATTTGGAAATAAATGATTTTTTATAGCAAAAAAAAAGAAATAAAAATTTGCCATTCGTCTGTAAACTCGTCTGTTGTTAAAAGTAATTAAAATGTAAAAAAAAAAACTGAATAATCCTTAAATTTTGAATGTATTCTTAATTTTTAAAATATAAACATTGTACAAAGATGTCAGATGCCAAGCTGTCCACGACAACGCACTAAGCAACAGTTTTAATGTGATAACTGGTGTTTGACAAGGGTGTGTATTATCTCCCCTTCTATTTAATAAAGTACTCGACGTCGTTGTAGGAAATGCAACTCAAGCAAATAGGGGCATAAGATGGGGACTCAATCAACATCTAGAGAGCCTAGAATATGCTGACGACATCTGCCTTTTATCCCACAGTTATCGCCACATGTCTGCTAAACTGAAAGCCCTTGAGAATGAGGCTTCAAAGGCAGGGTTAAAGATAAATATAAAGAAGAGCAAGGTCATGCGGTGCAACACCCTTAACACCACTAAATTTAAAATACAGAATATTGAGCTAGAAGAAGTTAATACATTCTGTTATCTTGGCAGCATACTAACAAAAACTGGCGGCTGCAGTGATGATATAGCCTTTCGAATCTCAAAAGCTAACCACTCAGTTGGTATCTTACCACCTGTATGGAAATCTACTGCCATCACTGCCTCCTATACGGTTGCGAATCATGGAACACAACTTCTCACACTATAAACGCGAACCCGATATTCATAAACCGCTGTCTGCGAAGGATATTAAAAATATTTTGGCCCAATACCATTTCCAATACGCAACTATAGGAGAAAACATACCAACGCCCAATCCACATTGATATTCATCATCGTAAATGACGCTGGATTGGTCACACGCTCCGCAGACCACAGAATGACACAACAAAAGCTGCTATAGATTGGAATCCCCATGGAAATACACGAACAGTTGGACGCCCATCTCACACCTGGAGACGGCAACTTGACCTTGGAATTAATCAAAGCGGCCTAAGCTGGAGAGAGATAAAACATCTTACATCAAGCAGAACCGAATGGAACAATTTGGTTGTGGCCCTTTGTTCCTCTTAAGGAACCATAGGACATTATATATATATATTAGGCCGGGTCGATTTGTATGGAGGCAAAAAATCGCTCAACGTTCAAGGAAAATCGTATTCTAGAGATCAAAATAAGAAACTTTGCCAAAGGAACCATACCTCTAAAACGAATTCTGATGTCCCGACTTTTGACCCGTAGTTTAAAATTTTGAAAAATCCCACTTTGACCCATTTAGAGTGCCCCAATCGAATCCAACCCAATCGAATATAATTTATACATTAATCTGCTAGAGCGTCTTCCGAAGAAGAAATGAGACCCTAATCTTGGAAAGACTCCTCCTACTTTCTGAAATATCTCTATCCCGAGATTTGCACATTTTGCTATAAAAACACGACTAAAAAGTCCCTGTTTCAACTTAAATTTTAACCCCTTAACGGTCACCTAGAATGATGTTTTATGCATTAATCTGCTAGCGCGTCTCCCGAAGAAGAAGCAGCTCCCATAAGCTTGGAGAGATTCCTTCTACTTTCTGAAATATCAAAGTGGGCTTTTTCAAAATTTTAACCTACGGGTCAAAAGTCGGGACATCAGAATTCGTTTTAGAGGTATGGTTCCTTCGGCAAAGTTTCTTATTTTGATCCCTAGAATACGATTTTTCTTGAACGTTGAGCGATTTTTAAATCGACCCGCCCTAATATATATATATATATGTATGCACAGCGCATTCTTTAGGGACACGCCCAAAATTGTCGCCGGAATAAGCGGTGTTTAGAAAAACTTGTCCTTATCTTATACGCTAGATGTATGAAAAGGCGCAAAAACTTTGGGGACAGTCCCCAAAGTAAGCAAATGTCCCTAAGCTATGCGGGGGAACGAATAAATGTCTCTGCAGTATGCGCTGTGCATACATATATATATATATATATATGTATGCACAGCGCATACTATATATATATGTATGCACAGCGCATACTTTAGAGACATTTATTCGTTCCCCCGCATAGTTTAGGGAGATTTGCTTACTTTGGGGACTGTCCCCAAAGTTTTCGCGCCTTTTCATACATCTAGCGTTTAAGATGAGGACAATTTTTTCGATACACCGCATATTTCGGGTACAAATTTGGGCATGTCCCTAAAGTACGCATACATATATATGTATGCGTAGCGCATACTTTAGGGACACGCCCAAAATTGTCGCCGAAATATGCGATGTATAGAAATAATTCTCCTCATGTCATACGCTAGATGTATGAAAAGGTGCGAAAACTTTGGTTACAGTCCCCAAAGTAAGCAAATGTCCCTAAACTATGCGGGGGAACGAATTATTTCGGCGACAATTTTGGGCGTGTCCCTAAAGTATGCGCTGTGCATACATGTATATATATGTATGCACAGCGCATACTTCAGGGACACGCCCAAAATTGTCGCCGGAACATGCGGTGTATAGAAAAAATTGTCCTCATCTTCTACGCTAGATGTATGAAAAGGCGCGAAAATTTTGGGGACAGTCCCCAAAGTAAGCAAATGTCCCTAAACTATGCGGGGGAATGAATAAATGTCCCTAGAGTATGCGCTGTGCATGCATATACATATATATATATATATATATATATGTATGCGTAGCGCATACTTTAGGGACATGGCCAAAATTGTACCCGAAATATGCGGTGTATCGAAAAAATTGTCCTCATCTTAAACGCTAGATGTATGAAAAGGCGCGAAAACTTTGGGGACAGTCCCCAAAGTAAGCAAATGTTCCATAACTATGCGGGGGAACGAATAAATGTCTCTAAACTATGCGCTGTGCATACATATATATATATATATATATATATATGTATGCACAGCGCATAGTTTAGGGACACGCCCAAAATTGTCGCCGGAATATGCGGTGTATAGAAAAAATTGTCCTCATCTTAAACGCTAAATGTATGAAAAGGCGCGAAAATTTTGGGGACAGTCCCCAAAGTAAGCAAATGTCCCTAAACTATGCGGGGGAATGAATAAATGTCTCTAGAGTATGCGGTGTACATACATATATATATATATATATATATATATATATATTAAAATACGAGGAATATTTATTTTTTTTTTTTTTAATTTTGATTCGTCACTAGCAAAGTAGTAAAATGCAACAAATTGGGTAACAATTAGGGTGATCAATTGAGTGAAAATCGAGCAAGCCGTTTAACTATATTTCATTTTTAAAAATATTAACATTCAAACTTTTGGCATCATGAATAAGAAAAAGAAACAATTCAAATAATCAATTCTGTTAACAGGTTTTTTATGAATTAAGAAGTTTTCGTAAAGTAGCGTGTTATTAATGAACAAAAGTGCTTAAGAGTAAGAATGAGGCCCGATTACTGAATGTCTAATTAAAATTTAACAAACAGTTAAATTGAAAATTTATATGGGAAACAACAACAAATGTGTCAGTTAAATCCCAGTTAGCAGCTAACCGGACTTTGTGAAAATGAGGCTTTCTCGAATAAGGGTAAAAATCGAATATAACAAATTGTTATAAAAAATGTATTTCATTTAAAATAAGTTTGATTTGATGGGTTCAACAACAGAATTAAGAATTTCTAAATTTTAATATTTATTATTGTAGTTATAAGCAATTTTCGCGTAACTCGGTTTACTCGATTTGATCACCCTCGTAACAATATTATATTTTTATATAGTTTTTAAATTTTATAAATTTTTTGTTGCATAGTATAATTTGGTGTAATTTTTTTATTTAAAAATTTAAATAGGTAGCTTTCCTTTTAAGACTTTTTTGCAACAATTTATCATGTTTCCAATTAAACATTATAATTTTATTGTTTTAAGTTTACCCTCCTCTTTCTTCGTCTACTCTCATTTACTTTATATATGAGTGTGTTTCCTTAAAATTGTATTTCTTAGTATTGTAATTATTGCTAAGTTTTTCGTTGTCTTCAAGATAATTAAACATTATTTAAAATTATTTTTGCTTTTTAGATTCTTGATACATATTTCATTATAATTTCATACTCATTTAAATGTTTAATGATTTTGATTCTGTTATTGCTCTTATATTTTATTGTCTTTTGTTTCAATATTAAATTTGTAACAATTAATTATTAACGTTTAGAGGAGAAGGAAAATCTGATGTAGATTCATACACCCATCTAAGTCTAAGGATAAAGCGGAAATATTAAATATTTGTGTTAAAATTAAAGCAAAAGTTTCAATGAAATGTTTTGTTTTAGCCTTAATAATATGCATAATTGTATAAAAATATTTAATATTTGTTTTGGCAAAAGTTTAATATCAAATAACCAGGGACCGGAGGTTCGTGCAAAAGCATGTTTTTTTTTCTTAACTCTGAGAACAAGGTAAACGAAATATCATTGTGAATAAAGAGCTTGCGCTCAAATTGCATCCATCGATTTGATACTGCATATTTTTGCATATTTTACTATAAATGCATATTTTTCAATATTTCGCTTTAAATGCATATTTTCATTGGATATTTTTGTGAAAAAAAGAGCTTGCGTTAAAATTGCATCCACCGATTTGTTTGTTACTGCATATTTTGGATATTTTTGTATATTTCGCTTTAAATGCATATTTTCATTAGATATTTTTCATATTTTGCATTGAATGCATATTTTTATTGCATATTTTTACTTATTTTACATATTTTTATTTTATTTTTCTTGGGTTTTCGTCAAAAATCATTATTTTGTATATGCCCAACGAGCAGAGATACAAGTGTTCTCTTAAATTTTATATGCAAACTGGGCTTAAGACATACAGGTTTAAGTGTTTTTTGAAATGCGTATTTTTTCAATATTAATAATTACAATTTTCTGTTTATTCTGCAAAACGTGTGCACAGAATATGTTAAACAATACAAGTTTACTTTAGAGTTTAATAACTCTTTTTTTAAAAACGTAAAAATATTTGATTAAAACAAATTTTAAGTGCATAATTTTTTATAATTTTTAGTGCATACTTTAAGTTTTTGTATGCATATTATAGGCGCTAAAAACACTCCTTTTTAGAGCATACACAGTGGGAAATTTTAGGAAAAATATGCCCTTTCTTACTTAGTAGTCCGATTGCAATGAAATTTTGAACAAGCCTAAGTGACATAATGTTGAGCTTAAGTTTTGACCACTCAAAATAGTGAACTTTTTGCATATACAATTTTGAGTACTTGCCATTGTTTTTTTTTTTTTTTTTCTTATTCGATTTTCTATAAATTTACCAATTTGTAATCTGCTAGTAGAGGCTAACAACAAAAATGCTTACATATGTGGCTAATAGTAGAGGCTATAAAAACATGCTTACTATCTCTAATAATTCCCAAAATATTCCCATTTGGAAATGTGAAATTCTAAATTTGGTCCGACTCAAGTCCATTTTTTTGCGAATATCCGGACGAAATCAGGGCCACTTTGTTTTTTAAAACATTGGTTATTCAACTAAATAAATTTTTATTTTAAATTCATAACGAGCTTTCAGCCTCCGTATATTTACAAAATAACGCAAATCAAACATATTAGCTAGGTTGATACTAGAATTTTGATCTGGCTAAAGATCTCATCAGAACCCGAAGTTTTAGAAAAGTTAGAGCCTCCATAATAGGCAGAACTTTAACAAAAAACATATTAATCATCAATTTGCCCCATTCTTGTCTTCTTAGTAATCAAGCACGTAGTTAGGGTTTTTTTTCCTAACAAGCATCATGATGTAACTAAACTTTGAACACCAAAAATGTTCTATTATTAGGCTTATATTCAAAATTGACAAACGTTTTCTATTTCTTTTCAAATTTTCAAGACAATGAATATTTCTTTATTTTTTCTTTTTTACAATTTTATAAATTCGTTATTGATTATTTTAATATATTATTTTAAGCACAGTGCTTACAACTCGGCCACGCTCCTTTATTCACGACCTCGTGAAGAATCTGTAATTAGAACATTATTAAATACAACACAACCAAAAATTATCTTCTAAATTGTGATCCAAACTTAATTTGAGTCGCACTCAAATGATTCGTAAAGTTTGAGTTTATCCGAGGATGTAACTCCTTCATATGGTTTCTGGGATCTATTAGATCCTGGTAAATCTTTTATTACATATCTGTCATTTCCTAAGTATTTAACAATCTGATAAGGTCCACTAAACTTAGGAAGTAATTTTCGATTTCCATCTACTAATTTTGTTTTTCTCACTAACACTAATTGACCTTCCTCATAAACTTGACCTTGTCTCTTTCTTTTACCATATATTTGCTTTTGATACACTTGCTTCCTGTCTATGGATATTTTAGCCTGATCTGGACTTACTAAAACATTACTGACGTTATTCTCAACAACTTCGTTGCATAAATATGAATCACCCTTTCCTCTAGGCAAAAATCCAAACAAAAGCTCATTAGGTATTTTCCCAGTCGACTTGTTTATTGTTGAGTTCAAACCCCACTGGATATCATTAACGCACTCATCCCATTTATCTTCATCTTTAACCGACGAACTTATTGCGGATAAAATTGTCCTATTATATCTTTCCGCTTGACCATTTGCCCTTGGTGTTGCAGTAGCATTGTGAACAACTTTAATTCCATAGCCACGGGCGAAATTCATAAATTTATGACATGTAAATGTACTTGCTCTATCACAAACTAATCTTCTTGGTACTCCAAATAGTTTAATAAATTCTTCTAAAAACTTTGTAAATGGTTCTACCTTGGTGCTCTGTACCGATTTCAACATTACATATTTCGTAAAGCCATCAAAAAGCACAATTAAATACACATTCCTATGAACACTCCGTGTAAATGGGCCAATATGATCAACGTGCACAGTATCAAACGGAACGTCAACTTTCTCAATAGGATGCAAAAGTCCTACTTGTTTTCCAGCTGATATTTTATTGTACGAACATGGCAAGCAACAAGCAATATACCGATTAATGTATCTTCTCATATTTGGAAACCAATACTTTTCCCTTATGCAAGAAATAGTCTTATCTACAGAAAAATGTCCAACCTTATCATGATGATTGAAAACAATTTCCCTCCTGGTTGAATTTGGTACAATCCACTTACTACCACTATCTGTTTTCCAGTATAACCTACCTCGTTTTAGTTCATACTCAGCATGTATTCGCCTTTCTTCTTCATCCTGTGGGACTCTAGGGAGACTTTCGATCAAAAACCTGCATCTATCGTCATTAAGCTGCATTGCTAATACCCAATCGGATTCCGAAATATCAACATGAAAACTTTGATGCCTTCCGTTTCCCCATTTTTAATTGGATTTCTACTCAATGCATCCGCATGAGCCATTTGAGAACCCGGACGATATTCCACAGAAAAATTAAATTCCTGTATTGATAGCCACCACCTACCGATTCGGGGAACTAGGTCCCTTTTCGTAAAGGCAGTTCTCAATGAAGAACAATCGGTTACTACCTTAAACTCTATTCCAAGCAAATACACTCTAAACCGTTTCAACGCATAAACTATAAAACTAACACGGGACGAACTGTAAATTTCTCCTTCAATTCATTGAATGCATTCTGCTGATCTTCCCCCCATTTGAAACTAACATCCTTCTTTACCAAATTCTGAATTGGTCGGGCTATCAGAGAATACTGTGCAATAAACTTCCTAAAATAACTTGTCAATCCCAAAAATTGACGCACCTCATGAACATTTCTTGGAATAGGAAAATTCAACACCCCGTTAATTTTATCCTTTCCCGGTTTAACACCCTCAGCATTGATTTCAAATCCTAAATAGTGAATTGTGTCCTGGAGAAAAAAACATTTCTTAAGCTTCAAAGTCACGCCATTTTCCTTCAACTTTTCCAAAATCATTTCCAAGTTATGAAAACCCTATTCCATAGTGTCTGAAGGAATTAAAATATCATCCATATAAACCATAGCTGTAGTGAATCTCAAATTTCCAAGAATTTTATTCATGGTTCTTTGAAAAACAGCAGGCGCATTAACCAATCCAAATGGCATTCGTAAAAATTCATAATGCCCATCAGGAGTGATAAAAGCAGTCTTTTGAGAGGAATCCTTATCCATCAAGATTTGGTAATATCCACTAGCACAGTCTAGGCTAGTGAATAATCTGCTTCCCCTTAATCTATCTATTTCATCATCTGTTCTTGGCATTGGAAATACTTCTTTAATTGTTTTCCTATTCAGAGCTCTGAAATCAATGCACAATCTGTATTCTCCTGTTTTCTTTTTAACTAAAAGAATAGGACTAGAATACGATGATGATGAATCTTGAATAAGGTTAGCTTTCTTTAAATCTTCTACCATCTCTCGAACAATTTCTCTCTCGGACCATGACATTCTATATGGTTTATATGAAACTGGAGTTTCATCCTTTAGTAATATTTTCATCTGAGCATCTCTAATTTTTCCTAATTCTGACATGTCCTGTGGAAAACAACTTCTATATCTATTTAGTAAATCAACTAAACGTTTTCTATAAACATTGTCCAGTTGAGGCGCTTGGGAAATTACTTCATTTTCACTAAACGCTCGTAAATCAAAAGATTTTACCATGAAACTTGAATGTTCCATACTTTGATCTAAGTGACAAGAAGATACTCTTCCTAAACAACTACCCTTTTCAAAAACAAGTTTCCCATTTGAATCATTTTCTACAAAAACAAATCCTTCTTTTCCAAGTACACACCTCATAATCCGGTACTCAGCATTTGGCTTACTAACATACAATTCCTCCAAATAAAAACACGAACCACAAGACTGCTCAGTTATAACCTCAACAAAACATGCATGTTTTGCTGGCAATGTTACTGGTTCCTTTACCAAAAGTGAAAATTTGTCCTTTAATAAGTAATCAAAATTACAAAACATTTCCTTTTCCTTTTCTATTAGGCAAACTACATTATCTTTTACTACCATGATAACTCCTGCTAGATTAATAAATGATCGTCCAATCAGAATATCAAATTCCTGAACCGAATCAGGAACAACAAACAATTCTACAACTGCCGAAGCTAAATCTACCTGTAACCTAGCTGATATTTTAGGAAAGACTGATATTGTTGATCCGCCATATCCAACAACTTGTTTACAACATGATTCGAATGTTATCTTTAATAAATTTACACAAGATTGTTTAATTAATATTATTGCACTACCCGTGTCAATAAATCCAATAAATTCAATATTGTTTACACTACAATTCTTGTAGAAACAATTCTTTCGAAACTTCGACAAGTTATCATTTTGAATCAATAATATTGAAGACATACCTTTTGTTTTTAAGCAATCTCGTGTCAAATGTCCCCACTTCTTGCAATTCTCACACTTCTTAATAGGCTTTGTGCATTTGCTCGCAAAATGGCCTTCGTTTTTGCAGTTAAAGCATATTATTTTCTTATTCTTATCTTCAGTATCATCCTTAAGCACTGTAATTGTCCTTCCTTCAATGCGTCGTGTTTTAGCTTGAGGCTCGATTATATTGGAAAATGTTGACAGATAGTGTCCAAATAAATCTTCCGGAGTTTGAAAGCGCCCAGCTCTAGCACCAACTTGTATACCTGCTGGAAGCCTATCAATAATGCATGATACGCTATCAGTTCCAGATATCTTACATACATCAACAAGCATTTTCTTTTCAAAATAATAGCTGGTCATCGATTCCGTCGGCAATTTTATTCGATTTACCAAACGCTTAAGATTTTCTGCAAAATCTTGGTGATCAGGAAACGATTTCTGTAACAAGACTTTCCAATCTTCCCAAGTTGACACATAGCTTGTCAAATTTTCGAACCAAATTCGTGCCAGACCTTTTAATCTATTTTGCATGGCAAATATTTTGTACTGATTATCCCAGCCATATAACTCTCCAATTTGCTCAATTTTTTTTCAACCATAATGAAGCTGGTAAATTAATCAGTCCTGGCTCAAATTCTGGAACGCAATCCATTTTGAAATTAATGTTGTTTCTTGGATTAGATTGGTGTCGGTTTTCAGTCAAAGATTTAACCAAACTTTCCAACGCATTAATTCGATTAGCCATTTCAGCTTCTCTTCCACCAACTAATGTATCTCATGGAGGGACTTCTTGATCTGCAGGCATTCTTCGAACTTCAGAACGTTCTCTTTCCAAATTTGGCATTCTTGAAAATACGCTACGATTTCTTAGTTCTTTTGGCATAGATTTTTCCTTTCGATAATAGCTTTTATTGGTTTTAGTTTTTATCCCACCGCTGCTTTATTAGGCTTAAATTCAAAATTGACAAACGTTTTCTATTTCTTTTCAAATTTTCAAGACAATGAATATTTCTTTATTTTTTCTTTTTTACAATTTTATAAATTCGTTATTGATTATTTTAATATATTATTTTAAGCACAGTGCTTACACTATATATATAAAAAATTTTTGTGTTTACTCTTGCTCAAGTAATATTTTTTACAGTTATATTAGTTTTTTGTTTTTATATACATCGAGATTATTTTTATGTTATTCTAAATTTATAACTCTTGATCAAATAAAAAAAAGACGAATGCCGTATTCCACTGAAAAACTACACTCCATTAAAGTAGAAATTAAAAAAAAAAAAAATCAAATTCTTGTGATTTTTTCCAAAAAAAAAAGCACCAACAGTCATTAACCTCCAGAAAATTATTTTCTTTCTGAACATATAAAGTGTGTATAGCGCACTGAAAGTCTTCTTATTTAAAAGCGGGTTGTGTTAAAAAAAAAAAAATAGTTATATATACTTTTCCTCCCAGCCGCTTCTAATATTACCACATTTTTAAGGCAACTATTTACTTTTACCCACTGTTAGAAATTGTGCACGCCTCAAATTCGGTATCGGTGTTGGTTGCAGATACCGCAACAAATACCTAATTTATTAAGTAAGACTTTTCCAATCCCCGCTTTCAAAATAGACATTTCAGCAAATAATATAAAAATTTAATTTTTGGAATTTTTTATTATTATTTTTGGGAATTGTGGGATTGCCACAGCACATCATAAATTTGGACAAAAATTTCACATTTTGACTCCAAAGTCTATTTAAACCAAAAAACTCATTGAATTATGTATATTAATAAATATTTTATTGAAAAGTGAAAATATAAATTTTAACAAAAAACTGAAATTTTGACCTTCCTATTAAGATAACCCAAGTTTTTGTTCTACCAAGAGCAGAGTTCGAAAATGTGTGTACCACTAACATAACGTTCCTATCAAAAAAAAACCAATACAACGATCTCTATTGTTTCGTTCGTATTTATAAACGCAACACAAGTGCTCAAATCGTTGTTTGTAATATAACAAACACGGAACAAAACGAAACGGTTTCTTTCGTCAAACTTTATTATTTCGTAGTGGTTATTTTTTTGTGTTCATTCAACTTAAACATTAAAACGCGTTTTTTTTGTTGTGGTTGGCAAAATAATGAAATGATTTTTCTGCATGTTATCAATGTTTGTGTGCATTAATTTTATGAAATTTCACTGGAACTCCTCCTTTGAAACTTTTTATTAAACTAATGCAATTATTCATAAAATTCAATGAAGAATTTTTTTCACTTGTGATATGACATAAACACTAAGCACGGTTTACAAATAGTTTTGTTCCATTCCATAAACACAACAAAATCAAACTGTTTGAAATATTGGCCAACCAGAACAAAATTGTTTAGTTCGGTCTCTCATCGAAAACTAGTTTGCGAAAGTGTTTGTGTTCTGTTTACAAATCAATATGAAATGTTGTGTTTATGTTTATGTTTACTGTGCACAACAAAATCATTGTGTTGAGTTTCAGCAAAAAGCAAAACAGAACGATAGAAAACCGTTTGCTTGTGTTTAATTTCGAACTCTGACCAAGAGTGCTAAATGGGACTATTTTTAAAAATGTCCTAGTCTACAGGTATTTTACTTTCCAGCCATATCAAACAATTATATGATATGTGTATAACTCCTGAACAGAACATTTTCAAAGGCTACTTCCCATTCTAATATTTCTTATTATCAGTTTTTGCATTCACAGCTGGGATCATTGAGGTCAGGTCAAAAAATAATACAATCTCACAATAAGAAATAAGAAATATAATAAATGTTTTCTTAAGTTATAACTTTTGAACATTTCCTCTTACGGAGTTCCCAGGAAAAAATACTGCTTCTGTGGAAGCAGTTTCGCAAGGGAGATTTAATCCTAAAGCCCCTCAGAAAGCAGTGAAAATTATCATGATTTTTGGTCAAGATGTCTCGCCTGGCAGCACTGATTTCTACCACCTAAATGTCATGAATTCCCTGCTTTTACTTAGTGATTCTCCTTGTCATAAAAAATGTTGACAAATCATGCCATATAGGTAGAGTATTTAAAAATGTTTAAATGCATGCACTTTTTCTTTTCTGAATTGGTAGCTTTGAAGAATAAAAAAAATGTGTGTAAACTACTAGAAAATAAACCAAAAAAATTCCCGAAATAGATCTATCAACACATTACTGATAGTGGTCGATTAATAAATTTGAAAACAAAAACTCTATAGATTATTTGTTAGGACAATATCCTAATAAAGAAATATAGAGTATGACCTCGAACTTGAACAATTTTTATTTTCATTGTAAACTATCTATATATATAAAAAGAGGTGTACATTTTAATTGTCACTTAATAACTAGAGAACGGCTGCATAAAATAAAAAAATGGCTGAATTGTAGAACATGCAATGAGGATTGTTTAAAAAAAAAATTGTTTAAAAATATTTTCGTGTGGTCAAGATGTGGTGATTTCTCTGAACATTAGTTATTTTCATATAAATTGTGTGAATATCAAAAATCCATTATTGCTGCTCCTTTTGAAGGTATTTGAACAAAATTTGGTTTGTCGTTGCAGTCCAACTATCATCCACCACGACTTTGTAACGGAACCAGACTTACAATGAAAATAAAATTTGAAGGCAAAACAACGTTTGTCGGGCCAGCTAGTTATATTTAAAAATTAAAGCTTCTAATCAAAACATGTAAATTATAATCTCATTTTTAATCACCGAACTTTTTCATATTTATTTAGTTTTGTTAAACAAAAATTTTTTTTTGAGTTTGAATTTTAACGTCTTTTTCAGACACTTGCAATTAATAATATAATTAATATGCAATTTTATTTAATTTAAGGCGCGGTAGAGAAGAATGAGTGTATTTTCTAAAAATCATAACTACATTGCAAATTTTTCAATTTCTTCTGAATCAGACTGCACAGTTTCTGGTGTTCAACCTTCGTCAGTGACCCTGTTTTTTTGAATTTTTTTGAATAATGTAATATTTGTTATGTTTTTATTTGTTCGATTGCGTCTATATGAAATTTTCTGTGCAATCATTCACCGTGGTATAGATAAACTGATTTCGAATGCCACATGCACTAGCACTAAACGTTAGACAGAGCGCTTTAGCCCTCTGAGCTATCGTCAGGTCGAGTTTTGTTGTGATAAAAACTACACTCACAATATTTTATAGTTAGAAACAAACGAATTTGTACATTAAAACTATAGAAAAAGTTGTTAAAAACAGGACTACTGATTTTTCGTTTAAAACAATAGTAATTTCCAATTATTTTTAATTGTTAAAAAATTAACTAAAAATATCGATAAAAACAAAGTACTTTCGTTTATTTTAACTATTAAAAAATAATTGCTTAATCCGTTAAAATAAACGACGTTCGTTTTTTTTGACTATCAAAAAATTACCGAAAATCCATAAAAATAAAAGATTTTCCATTATTTTGACAATTAAAAATTTAACTACCAAAACTTAAAAATAAACGATTTTCCTTTATTTTAACCATCAAAATTTTACCCCCAAAAACGTAAAAATAAACGATTTACGTTTATTTTAGCTATCACCAAATTTAATTTAAAATAAATAAAAATGTATTATTTACATAATGTATTATATACTTAATAATAATATATGTTAGGATTTATTTTTAAAACTAAATAATAAGATTAATTGAATAATAATTAATTGAGCGAATGGTGCCTAACATTTATATGGCAGCATAACGAAAAAGGATGACCTTTGAGTTCATCTTTTACTATAATATGCAAATAACTTAAAAAACTATGTGTTTGTAAAATAAAAGACAATTAAAATCTAAAGAAAAACTATAGTGATGGTAAATAAAATATTTGGTTTAGTACTAAAGTAAAAAGCACTTTTGTAAACATTTTGGTACCTTTTGATTTAATTTAATTGTTAAGGTACTCTTGCAATACTATTGCACATATTACTGACAATTTTATTATCATTCAATGTAGCCAACTCAATATTAAATATTTAACACATATCTTGTGCAGACACAAAACCTTTTTGATTTTTTCTAACCTTCCAATATGACATACACACGGGTAATTTGTTGCAAACTAGCAAAAGTTGCACAAGAATATTGCTTAATTTTAAATTTACATTAAACATTGATGCGCTTTATCTTGTTTACCTAAAAAACACTAGACTTTTACCATATTGCTAATTAATTTTCTTGTATTCAAATAATCAGCTAACACATGTTCTATACTGCGAAAATTATAATCCTAACTTTTCGTTTTATTTTATATATATTAAACTTTGTTATTTGTACATGAATAAAGAAACTCAGAGTTTTTACTCTATCTCTATCTCTTCATCTCCTAGATGTCATCTAATAGATGTGCTTTAACATATAAATTTGGAACAGTGAGGGAACTCCATCTCTGTTCTAATATGCACATTATGCACCGTCAATACTGCTCAAGGATGAGAAAGTGCAAATTTGCATCGTGTGCAAATAACCACGCTGAATACCCTCAGTAAAATAAAAAAGTAAAACAAAATTTACTGAAACAAAGCACTTAATCGCCAGCTGGGCCACTTTGGTACTTTTTGGACTGAAAATGTAAATAAGTAATTAATTTACCATCCCCAGTTCATGCATATGAAAAACGTTTGTGAGAACTTTTAAAAAAAAAAGATTACTGTGATTTTTGTGTGATTTTTTTTTAAACAAGTAGATTTTTTTTAAACATGTAGATTTTAAACGAAAATATTAACTGCTACAGAAAATCCGTATTAATTCATAGTTTGTTTTTTAAATAACAGGCAAAAAAGTTGAAAAATATGTTTCTTTGTATTTTAATAGTTTATTCAGTTAAAAACAAACTTTACGGATTACTTTTTAAATAAACTACAATCGGTAACGGAAAATATATTGTGAGTGTAGTTTTATTCTTGCATACATAATCTCAGAAGTACAACTCCAACAACACAACAGTTCTATTTTTAGAAACTTACCTCACTCTAACGTCCACTGTTTTCCCATATGTTGTAAGTGATGCCATATCTATATTCTTTGTATATTTTTTTTTTAACTGAAAAAATATAGAAAATATAAATCTTTGATAGATTTTACTTCTTATATGTTTATAAAACTTAAATTTTTTCTGTAAAAACATAAGATTTTTGAAACAATGCAAAATAAATTCAGTGATAAAAATATAAGCCTAATATTTTTGAATTATATTTATTACAGAACATTTATTTTCACTTTATTTTATGTTTTTGAATTATAATTTTTAATTGACTTTGGAAATTACATTTTGTTATAAATTAATTATCATAAAATTGAAAAAATAAATATTGAATGTAAAACCAACAAAACCATTTTATTTTTTACAGTTATATTAGTTTTTTGTTTTTATATACATCGAGATTATTTTTATGTTATTTTTAATTTATAACGAGCTTTTAACCTCCGTATATTTACAAAAATAAAGCAAATCAAACATATTAGCTAGGTTGATACTAGTATTTCGATCTGGCTAAAGATCTCATCAGAACCCGAAGTTTTAGAAAAGCTAGAGCCTATATAATAATCAGAACTTTAACAAAAAACCTATTAATAATCAATTTTGCTCCATTCTTGTCTTCTTAGTAATCAACCACGTGGTTAGGTCTTTTCCTAACAAGCATCATGACGTTACTAAACTTTGAAGACCAAAAATGTTCTATTTATATAAAAAAATTTTTTTTAAAACCAAAATTTGCTAAAATAATAAGTAAGTGTAGAAAATTTTTGCTCATTTCATTACTTTCACAATCACAACTAAAAACGATCTGAATAATCGATGAAATTTGGTCTTTCATTTCTGCTTTTTAAGTTGCTATGCATTCTGCGAAGTAGTAAGGAAGCTGTAAACGTATGTACTGCTTCTCATTTTCTGCGGGAAATGTGTTGTTATTGCCCTTCAATTAGCCAACTTCCGATTTTTTTTATTTTTTTATATAAATTTTACTTTTAATAATTTTGAAATACTTATATGTATATTAATTTTCGTTCGAGCAACATTCTTTTTATTCAAGTTTTAATAAATTTTAAATTTAAATAATAAGAAAGTGTTGAACTGTTATTGGCCATTTAATTACTTTTTAAGAATCAGAACAAAAAGCAACGAAAACAGTCAATGAAATTTGGGTTTTAATTTCTGCTCTTTAACCACACTCTAAAAAATTATTGTAAATTCACTACTATAAAACGAGTAAATTTTAATGTATTATTACGCAAATTCGTTAAATTTAAACACAAAATATGTAAAACTATTTAGCGCACACTTTTATATACAATAATACACAATTACAGTATTTTTACCCATTATGTGTTTACAACAAACACATTATGACTAAAAGCAGTATTATTTTGTTAAATAAAATTAATAAATATTTAAATATAATATTAATAAATATTTTGACATTTTTAAATTGCAAAAAAAATATATATTAGGTATATGTTGGAGTATCTGCAACTGCTTCCGGTACCTAATTGAAGTTGCGCACAATTTTTATTTTCATTATATTTGTCTTAAAAATGCGGCAAAATTAGAAGCGGGTGGCGGGAAAAGTATATACGAATCAAATCCATTTATATCGCTGTTTTTTATAGAATGACACAAGTTTAAATCATAATAAAACAATTAAATATATTTTTAATATCAACGAAACGGGCTTTATTGGAAAGAGAATTTTATGAAATGAATGTTTAAATATGATTTCTGCCATGTGGCCGCCACGGCTGGCGCGAAGAAGTCGCAATCTAGAACACCAATTTTTAACAACTTTTTGAATATTGGTTTCAAGGTGTTCAAGTGTTTGTGGTTTATCGACGTTGACAAGTGACTGAACATAACCCCAAAAAAAATAACAAAATGGGGTTAAATTACACGATCTTGGTGGCCAATTAATTGGGCCATTACGTGAAATTATTTTTTCATCAAAAGTTTCTTTGAGTAAATCAGCCCATTCGCCGAATTGGCGATGCATACGATGGTCGTTTAAATCTAATTCATGCACAAGTTGAATCTTGAAAGCTTTTAAACCAAGATCCTTTCGTAAAATCTTCCATAAAGTGGAAGGACACAACCCCAGTTGCTGAGAACGGCGATGGTTTGATTGATTAGGATCATCTTCAATGCTTTTCTGTACAGCAGCTACAGCTTCTTCAGTGCGCACTGTTCGGCATCTCACGGGATGCACATTATCAGTAACAGTAAATGTGATCCGAAAATGATCTATCGTTCTTCGAATTAGCCGCTCTGAAGGACGATTATGTACGCCATAAAATAGAAGAAGTGCACGATGAGTTTGACGATTAGAACAATTATTATGATTAAAAATTTCAACAATTTGCACGCGTTGCTCTGGTGTAAGTGGATTCATAATGACATTTCAAAGCAAACTAAACAAAAAGTAACTATCAGCTGTTAAATGGGTGGTCAAATAAAGCAGTGCTGCTAACTCAAAGTAGTGACACTCTAAAAAAAACATGGTTTATAAAAAGACTTTGCATAATAGTATTCACACTTTATATCTTCAGAAAGAAAATATTTATCTAGAGTTAAAATACTGTTGATTTTTTTAATTTTTAATTTAAAAGACTGTTTGAGAGGAACAAGATATTGTACTAATTTTTTTTTTTTCTATTTAATCAAGAATTCACTTAGTTAAATTGTCACCAATTTCGTCCCGCTATTCGTAAAAACTGAACCTGAGTCGGAACAAATTTGGATTTTCACATTTTCAAATGGGAATATTTTCGGAACTATTAGAGATAATGTGTGGGTTATCTAAGCATTATTTTTGTCAGCCTCTACTAGCAGAAACAAAAAAATGGTAAGCACTCAAAATTGTATATGCAAAAAGTTAAAAGTTTGGGTGATCATATTGCCCCGCCCGGAGTATTTCGATGGTTCAAAAACAAAATTTAAGGTCGATATTACGTCACTTATGCCTGTTCCAAATCGCTTTGGAATCGGACCACAAAGTAAGAAATGGCAGAATTATTTCCAAAAATGTTGTGATATATCCCACTGTGCCCTGCAAATCACATTGTTAACATGAATGTTCATTAAAGATTAATTCATTACCTTTGTATATTCAACCTAGACGTATGAGTGTTGCTAATGACATATTAAATATAAATCATACGCAACATATGTCAGAAATGTTTCCCTACATATGGAGCGTATGATTGATATACAACATAAAGGCATAAATAAACTAGTATTAACAATTACAATCCCATATGGTTTCGTTATTGATTTTTAAACTTAACCCTCTCATGCACCAAACTTCTGTAAGGAAACTATATTTTTTATAAATTTAAATATAATGCACAACATCTTTTTACTTATGTTCAAGTAGAATGCAAAGCTGAGATATTGGCCCCCAAAACTTTTTGTAAAACTCCGTTTTGTTAAATTTATAATTTTTCATTAATTTTATTTATGCAAAAAATTCAATAATTTCTATATTGACAAAACATGGTTTTCGACAGGTATACTATAGTTATTCAAAAGTTAGAGTATGCCATGTAAATTGCATTTTAGCTCAGGAATAATTTTGGTCATACGTTGTTTCTTCATATCTCTCACAGTTTTCGAGACAATTTTTTTAAAACTAGAAACAAATGTTTGCAAAAGTGTTCGATCGTTGATTTTGATTTTACCTGCAAAATTATTCCGAGACAACCCAAATACACAATCAAGAAAAATATTTGTGGTATTCGAACTTTTGCGTTGAAGAATTTTCCGGCGTGGCGTGTTTTTTATTATTGATTTGACTCTCATACAAATATAAAATCTGTTACACTCCTAACTATAGTCGTTCTTTAACAACGTTTATTAACCATGTACATGTGCATGAACATCGATGATTTGCGTATAAATCCAACCTTATACATAGTCCTAGCAGATTTAAGTTAATGACATTTTTTGTAATTAAATTTGTAATTCAAATAAAATTAACATGTTTTAATACCCTAAGATTTATCAACGAACAACCTTTTCTGAATAGTCTTCAATCTTATTTACGATTTCGATAAAATTTAGTTGAGCTATAAAATAATCCAACTGGGCTTCTAGCAATTTCGCTGAAGTTTGTTATATATTATGGAAAATCGAAAAGTAAAAAAAAAACTTAACAGTTTAAGCCGTTGAATAACATTATAGGAGATTTTAAATCTCTGTCAATCTTTGAAAATATTTTTGTTCATCTAAATTCTGGAGATCCAAAGGTCATGACAGCTTGCTTTTAAAACGTAGTCTTCTATTATAGATTTAAACTTTATCACCATCAGAGAGTTGGAAAATCTTTATTGGTTTCCGTATTACCACACACAGAAAAAAATTTAGCTATTTGCCAACTGAAATTCGGTTACTACGACTCAAATTCTGTTAATACGAATTTCAGAGAGTTGGCCCAACTTTATGTTAGTTTTCACAACAAAGTTCGGTTAATTCAACAGAATTTTAGTTGCAAAACCCAAAATTTTCAGAAATCGAATGTAAATATCGTTGTACTAACTGATTTTATAAGTTGTTACTATTAATATACACTTTTCAATTCGGTTTGCACTTTTTTCTCTGTGTGCAGAGAAGACAAATTTGTCTTTATTGTTTTTTTTTTTTTTTTTGAATATTTGCTGATTTTTTCATTTGTGAATTTTAATTTTTGGGATCCAAAAATGCTTTGTCTTAAGATTTTTGAGCTTTCAAATAGTTTTTTCAGATTTTCTTTGCCTAAATCCTTTTTTTTTAAATTTTCGCTTTTCCTTTCAACAAGTGAAGTTGGTTTCTTTTTATGGTTTTGCCATTTTTTGACTTTTTCAAGATTTTGCCATTTATTGTCTTCTCTGCTTATTACATACTTAAATTTAAGAGCATTCAGTGAGATCCATGTTTTTTTATTGAATGTACCCTAAATGAATTATTATCCATAGTATTTATTAAAGAATAGAGTTCTTGTTCTTTTTGCGTTTTATTTTTTTTTTTAATAAAATTAAGTATAAATGAATAATTCATAAATCATATTAAAATATTTGTATCTGTTCTGTGCAAAAAGATTTTATATATTTTATAGAAAATTTTTATATTTTTCACCTCTTCTAATAAAAGCCATCTGCTTTACGATAACAAACACAATCATCCATAGATAAATATTTAAACAATTTTCATACAAAAATTATAATTGAATTTAATGGAAAAAACATCGTAGTTACCACACGGTAAATTCAATCGAAAATGTTATTGTAATACAGATTTGGGTGACGTGAATTACATTTCAAAATCATTCACTTGTGAAATTTTTCTATATCATTTAAAATTTCAGACCTACGCTTGTGGGCTTAAACGTTTCCTGGAAAAAGTTTCAATTTTGTCAATACCGGCAATGTGGCATAATAACAATTTCTGTGTATTTAATTACAGACCCATAGCACTTAACCCCACCGATGTAAAATGAATGAGGGATATGAACCAAAAACCTTCAATAAGTTCGCCAACTCTCCATCAGATGGCGAGCAACAACTGTTGTAAGACTTATCATCTCGCACAAGTACAGTGTTGGCATTCTTGAAGCCCTTCATATTTCCGCACCTTTCATCTGTCCTCTATCCCCTTTCCGAAGAAAGCAATACATTTAATAAAATTAAGAATTTCATGAGTGTTGCTTCTCTTTAAAAAAAAAAAAAATGCCCTATAATTAAATACCCAAATGTTTTTACTAATCCCCATGTTTGGTTTTTAAAATTTTACAAATTTTCCTAGGAAGTGATTAAGCTGTAAAATGTGAGCGTAGGTCTGATATTATTAACGATATGGAAAAATTTCACAAGTAAACGATTGTGAAATGTAATTGACGTCGCCTAAGTCTGTTGTAATACAACCAAAAATTGTAAAAATAAAAGCAGAATAAACAAAAATAAAGTAAAACTCCCAAAACTACACTCCTCTTTTGCAAATATTATTACATTACAGATACCAATAAACAAAACTACACTCAGAATATTATGTAGTTTTTTGTTTGTAGTTTAATTAAAAAAAATTTTTTTTTAATTTATAACGAGGGGGTTGAAACCAAAGTTTTAGAAAAGCTGGAGCCTCCAGAATATGCAAAGCTTCAACAAAAAACCTATTCACTCTAGTCTTGTCTTCTTAGTAATCGAACATGTGGATAGTGTCACTCCCTAACAAACATCATGACATTACTAAACTTTTAAGACAAAAAATTTTCTATTTATATAAAAAAAATTTAGTTTTTACTCTGGCTCAAGTAACATTTATTTTTTAAAGTTTTATTAGTTTTTTGTTTTTAAATGTCGATATTATTTTAGTGTTATTTTTAATTTATAACGAGCTTTCAAGCTTTACAACCTTTTTTGTCTTCAAAGTTTAGTAACGTCATGATGCTTGTTAGGAAAACACAATAGCCACGTGTTCGATTACTAAGAGGACAAGAATGGAACGAAGTTCATAATTAATAGGTTTTTAGTTAAAGCTCTGTTTATTCTGTAGGCTCTAACTTTGGGGTCTGATAGACCGAAATACTAGTTTCAACCTAGCTTCATTTTTATAAATAAACGGATGTTGAAAGCTCGTTGTAAATCAAAAATAACATTAAAATAATCTCGATATATATAAACACAAAAAACTAAGAAAACTGTTAAAAAAAGAGTTTTCAGTTGATATTTGTTTCAGCTTTTTATACATTTGTTCAAAATAATTTACTACCATTTACCAATATTTTTAGTTTCATTTATTATTTTCATACATTTAAAGTTTCATACAAATTTAACCACGAAAATGGAATATTGTGTTTTATATGTTTCCATTACAGTTATTATATATTTAAATTATTTTTTCAAAAAAAACAATATCCAAAAAAATTCGTGTCTGTTTTTTTTTTAAAATGGTTTGTTTATACGAAGGCGGATCAATAACTCCTTGACTTTTCGAACTTCCCTCATAGATATATGAAATGCAACACTGCTCCCATCAAGTGCCACCTTTTAGTAGACTACTGTCAAATTTTGAGCAAGTTCTGGCATTTACTTTGCGTTTAACAGCTGTTTAAAACATACAACCTCGTGGATTTTTTTAAAAATAGAAAAAGTGTACTTCGAGTGCTCATTAAACATTATTTTTTGCGAATACAAACCAAGGGAAAGCTTGATAAATACTATAGGGACTCTGCACTATCGATTTCAAAGGTAAAAAAGTGATTTACTGACTTTCGTTGTGGTCGCACAAGTACAAATAACGCTGAACGCTCTGGACGGCCAATTGAGGTCAATACACCCGAAAATCTCGAAAAAAATCCACGACATGGTGTTGGTCGATCGAAGAGTAAAAGTGCGTGAGATTGTTGATGCCATAGTCATTTCATATGGCAGTGTGGTTTCGACTTTAAATGATCAATTGGGTTTAAGAAAGCTATCTGCAAGATGGGTGCCGCGTTTGCGCTCAATTGACCATAAACGTAATCGTGGCCAATAAGGTGATGGCAACAATTTTTCGGGATGCACGTGGGATAATCCACATCGATTACCTTCAAAAGGGAAAAAAAATAAACGGCGAATATTATGCCAACTTATTGGACCGATTTAACGAGGATTTAAAAAAAACGACCCTATATGGCCAAGAAATGTCTATTTTATGGACCTCGAAAAATCCTATTTTTTTAGAGGAATACAAAAATTGGAGAAACGTTTAACTAAGTGTATTGAGCTAAAAGAAGATTATGTTAAAAAATAATTTTTTTTTTGCAAAAAAAACTGTTTTTCATTCAAAAAGTCAAGGTCTTGTTGATCCGCCCTCGTAAACAAAATAATTTCAATTCAAATTACAAGAAATTAAATAAGTTTACACAAATGTGTGTGTATATAAATTTTGTAGAAAAAAACAAACAAACTTTTATTTTTACTGATCTGTATTTGAAATTTGAAACTTTATTTTTAACTTAATATTCATTTGATTTTATGGAAATGTTACTTATTTAAACGATATTTAAAAATAAATAACAGGAAACATTTGCTTTATTTATTTTATATTAATTTTATAAATTTATTTATTGATCATTTATATTAATTTACGTGTTCAGTTAACTTAAACTACAAACTATTTTGAGTGTAAAAGCCAAAAACCATGTATCACTCACACTAATCCCATTGTCTATACTCCATTTGTTAATACTCTTCTGTTTTCAAATTAAATATTTAACTTTTTTGTTCAAAGTTGCTGATGCCATTGGACCAACAAATGAAAGTCGCAAAATCGTTGTTATGCGTTCTGCTAAAGTTGATAAAATCTCCATAATTATACAATGCCTATACAATATATTTACAAAAATATACAAATTAACCATTGAAGGGATGCATCAGGGTATTGAAAATGGTATTTTGGTGGCCACAACCAATAAATTCGTTTAGTACAACCGTATTCAAATGTGGTTTCTGGATATTTTAGGGTATTGAAAATTGTATTTTGGTGGCCACAACCAGTAAATTCGTTTAGTACAACCGTAATCAAATGTGGTTTCAGGATATTTTAGGTTTACCAACTAAAATTAAGTCGTATTAATAGAATTTAGATAGAAAATAAATGGCAAAATATTTCTCTGTGTGTAACTTGTTGATAACGGGGGTAAGTTTAACCTTGGATATATTTTATACATTTAGTTCATATGAGGTAAGTTTTCCTGCACAATATCTATTTTATTACACTAAAATTTTGTATGGGAAAGTAACGATTGTGATCAAATTCTAAAGTTTATAACTAAGTCTGCTGAACTATCACATTATGGAACATTAAAAACAAAACTTTTAATGTCATTGTGGTTTATACATATATTATCATGTGTATTTGTATCTTTTATTTTTGGAACTGGTGGATAAATTTCTTTTGTGTTTTGTACTGAACAATAAAAAGTGTAAAAAAATAGCTTAAAGATAACAGTTAAGTTGGTACGTTGTCATTTCAACAACGTCGTGACAGTTTTTAAATCCATTTGAATTTTATGTGGATTATTTTAAGCTTCTGTTATATTTCATTTCTCTAAATGTTAACTTACAAATGACATAGAATGTGATGAGTGGATTTTAGTGAAAAGTAGTATTGGACCAATTTCGAGTTTTTTCAATTGAAATTGATTTTTACAACAAAAAGGCACAACTACTTAAATGGCATTTTAAATCTTTAAATAATTAATGTGTCAACCTGAAAAATTGAAGCAAAATGCTTTAATATCAAACAAAAGTTTAAAACTTTAGTATTGTATACTAAATATTTTAGTTAGTACATATTCGTCTAATAATATTTTTCCAAAAAAAAAGCTTTTGCATGCATGGGCACCAGGTATAATCTATAAGCTGAAATAAATTCTTTACGGAAGGGCTACATTCATGGATCTATAATTTGTTTATGGGCTCACTTTAAATTAAGAGGGTAAAATCAGTTTTAACAAATATTCTGAATTTGGCGAAATTAAAATTTGTATTCCCCATCTGAAAGGCCCTACTTAATAGAAAACAAATATATGCATAATATGCAAATAACCATTAAATTAACGATTTGTCGATTTTTGTTCATTCCACTTTGCCTGCAAGTCAGGTCTTGGAAAGATAGTAATCTCTTTATTCTATTTGTTTTGTATCATAAGGTTTCATTGGTAAAAAAAGCCTCCCAATTTCCGAGCACCGATCATATCAAATCATAAATTCATATAATTGAAAATGCGTATGTTGCTTCGAATTTTGAATTGCAAATAGAAATGGCACCAAACGAGTTTGACAAATATGTCAAATATCTAACGAGTTTGATAGGCATGTAATTTTCGTATATAATTTTTTTTTTTTTTTTGCTAATCTGAAACTTTGTGAAAAGTAAATTAGATTTGTGCAATTTATTAATTACCTCAATTTAATTTTGTTTTGACTCGCTTACAAGTCTTTTGATCAGACGTTCAATTATGTTCATAATGTTGTGACGATTATTAGATTTAGCCTTTGAGAATGTCAGTAAGTGTGAGTAAGTCATTAAAAACATGGTTGGAATCGATTTTTTTTTTTTTACTTTAAGCTGACATAACGTTCTTTGTTATCATTTAGCTTTAGTGGTTTTGAAAGGGTGAAGTTTTGAAAGGATGTAAGTCATGATATTATTCTGTAACATTAAATTAAAATAATAGCTCAGGTGGTCATGATCGAACTATAGATTCTGAGGATAGTCGACAATCGTCTTCTGGCATTTCATTAAGAGTCGATATGTGGAAAATATCTCCTTACGATGGTACTGAAGATGTTAATGATTTTCTTCAAGGTTGACACTCTCAAGAATCGAGGGAATTGTTCTGAAGAACAAGTCTGCTCTAGTTTCCATACATTTTTAAAAGGCAAAGCCGAAACATGGTTTTGGTTGTACTTAAACAATTTTCTAACACGCGGCATACCGTTCTCAGGCTTGCTTTTACTAGGCAGTTTGGTAAGGTTGAAAATGAATGTAACAAAATGGTCAACATAATCGAGAGAAGGCAATTACCGAAAGAGTCCTTCGATGACTTTTACAAAGAGATGATTGCTATGAACAGTCGTTTGGCACAACCTATGAGTGATAGTAAAATGACAACACTGGTTAAGGGAAATTTAAGAGAATCAATACGATCTCTTTTATTTGCAACTGATGTATATAGCTTAGAGCAATTGCGTAATTTTTGAAGAAAAATAGAGAGATATATATTGCAAGACAGCAACAAATTAGAAATCAGAAACGTTTTGTTGCGGAAATGGAAGTAACAGAAGTTGTTGAGGAAATAGGAGAGGAAGATGAATAAATAACGGCATTTAGGTATCATGGCAATCAGACTAGAGAGAAAGAAGAAATAAATACGAGTATCAAATCAAATCGGATACTTTTTACGAATGTTCATCCGAGAAAAGAAATCTCTTTTATTATCGATGTGGGGAGAAAAATGTTAATACCCCGCAGTGTAAAAAAACATGAGAAAAACAAGATTTCGAACGAGTAACTGAAGGTAACTCGTTCTTCGCTCTATACCATTCAAAAGGATCTCCCATATTAAATATTAAGAATCGTTAGAAAGATTTCAAAGAAAAAAGTTCTAAACCTAATATAATAATACATTTATATGAAAAGGCTAGGAAACAAATATTCAGTAAGAAGTCAAGTTTCAGAGAAAATTAAAAGGTGTAGAGATAGGTTTAAAAAGAGAAGGAAGTTTTGTAAGATTATAGAATCAACTATAATTAATGAGGGGATAGATAACCGGCCATATGCTAAAATTGTATTAGGTTCAGATGACATTTTTGGACTACTCGATTTGGGGCATCCATTAACGTTTTGGGAAAGGATTGGAAAAACCTTTCCTTGAAAACGGCAGATGGCGTTAAACTGAAAGTTATAGGATATGTAAACATTCCAGTAACATAAAAAATATTCTTTTTTATTTATCTCCAAGCCTCAAACAGCCTGCTTATTTGGTCATAAAATTTTGGAAGAGTTTTGATATCGAGCCTCGACTCTTTGTATCTTAGATCTCTTTGGATAATTAATCGTTTTCTGTTAGTAATAGTGGCAATATGCACAATTTATTTGATATGGAGCTGTAAGAATTAAAACGCGTGGTCGAAGACTTTCCGTCATTTAGCAAGCTTGGTTTAGGTCGTACTGATCTGGAAACACATACCATTGACACTGGGGATTCGTTACCTTTCAACCCCACGACAACTGGAGGCATATGGTGAACTGGAACGGATATTGTCATTAGGAGTGATCGAGGAGAGTAACAGCGCTTATTAAAGCCCGGTAGTTTTGGTAAGAAAGCCTGGTAAAATAAGACTTTGTCTCGACTCTAGCAAATTAAATACACTCACGAAAAAATACGCATATCCCTTGCCACATATCAATGGAATTTTGTGTCGTTAACAGGATACTCCCTATATTACAGGTATTGACCTTAAAGATGCATTTAGCAAATACGTTTATATGAGTCATCCAAAGAAAAAACGGCATTCGCTGTTCCTGGCCGGCCACTATATCATCTTACAGTTTTGCCTTTCTGGCATTCCAATGCCGCAAAGAGAATGAGTCGGTTTATGGACCAGACAATTCCTTGTCGACTCCGTGTAAACGTCTTCATCTGCCGTGATGATCTGTTGGTGTGTACAAAGGATTTCAAAACTCACATTGATATGTTGAGAGAGGGAGCAAAATGTTTGATGTCTGCAAAACTTACTATAAATGTCCACAAAAGTCGTTTCTGCCAGACCGAAATAAAATATTTAGGCTATATTGAGGGCCAGGGCCGATAGAACCAAAATTGACACAATTGTCGATTTTCCATTACCAAAGAGTCCTCGACAGATTAGAAGGTATATAGGTATGACTGCGGGTACGCTAAGTTATCCCGAATTTTTCTGACCTAGCTGCACACCTTACAGATTGTTTGGACAAGAGAGTAAAATTCAAACTGACCCCATAAGCGGAAACGGCCTTTTTAAAATTGAAGGAGACATTAACCACTGCTCCCGTTTTGGTCCAACAAAATTCTAATCATCCGTTTACGATACAGTACGATGCATCTCGCGTAGGTGTAGGTGGTGTATTTACACAAACAGATGTATTTTTTAAAAGTGTTGGTCCTTATGTGGAAGTCCTCCCTTTTAAAATAATAACGGACGACTACAGTCTCTGGTGATTAAAGTCCTAAAGGGATCTATCTATGCGCTTGGGTCGCAGGAACCTGAAACTACAAAGCCTTGATTTTTAGATGGGAAAGTGCCTGATGCACCTTCTACATTAAATGTCGATGAAATTTTTGTTCTGTCCATGTTGTATGAAATAAATTTAAATTCTGAGTATTATATTGCTTAGAAATTTTTATTTCTACTTAAAAGAAATAATGCAGATTTCCGAAATATGGCATTTTTACCAAATAGTTGCACATTCAGTTTTTGGGCTTAACAATTTTTAATTATTTTTCGAAAAAAGAGCTTAATTTTACATAGAAAAAACAGAAATTTGTCATTATTTTTTTTATTTTTCAGATTTATGAGAATTAAATTTTAGAATCTAATGTTAAGGAGCCCTTGAAACGTCTCTGTTTTAAAGACTAAACATTTTATTTTGTGGATTTTTCTGTATGTTAAAAATAACAGAATCTACTGAGATATTCTGATTTAAAAATTTAAATTTGTAGCCCTTTCCAGCACATGTTTACCATCGAATATCAGGGTTTTATAGAAAAAAACATAATGTTGAAAGGGTTAAAAATTCCATTTTAAAAACTTGATATTTAAGTAGATTCGTTTATCTTTCATGTAGCGAAGAAATCTTAGAAATTAAATGTATAGTTTTTAAAAGTGTGACATTTAAAGGGCGCCTTATCTCAACAATTTTAAATGTAATCTTTTAATTTTTAAAAATTAAAAAATAACAAATTGTTATTTTTCTAGGGAAACATTGTGCAAGCTTTTTTTCAATAAAACGTTAAAAATAGAAAAACCCCGGAACCCAAAAAAAAGTGTTGTTTCTTAGTAGAAATTGCATATTTTAAAAATATGCATATTTTATTTCAAATCGAGAGTGGCCAAATTTGACAAAAGTACTAGGGCGGATCAATAAGTTCGTGACTTTTTGGATGAAACAGTTTTTTATTCCAAAAAAAAAAATTATTTTTCAACATAATCTACTTTTAGCTCAATACACTTAGTCCAACGTTTCTCCAATTTTTGTATCCCTTCCAAAAAATAGGATTTTTCGAGGTCCATAAAACAGGCATTTCTTGGCCATATTGGGTCGTTTTGTTTTTAAATCCTCGTTAAATCGGTCCAATAAGTTGGCGGAGCTTTGCTCAAAATTTGACAATAGTCTATAAACAGGTGGTACTTGATGGGAGCAGTGTTGCATTTCATAAACCTACGAGGGAAGTTCGAAAAGTCACGGACTTATTGATCCGCCCTCGTAAATTTAAAAAAGAAATTGCATAAACAAATGCATTTCTTTTTAACGCTGAAAAAACTGCATTCCGCAGTTAAAAAGTAGTACAAATATATACTACTACTATTCCAGTACAAATTAAATAGTGATAATCCGATAAATATTAAATGAAATACGAATATTCAAATTTAGACACTTTTTGCATTTTTCTCATTTTTCAAAAAACCTTAATCGCGCAGAAAACCGTGGATTTTTGCTTTAAAATTATAAAGAAATAATGCAAATCAATTTACATACCTTAACATTTCAACGCTACGTCTTTGAAGAAAATCGATCATAATCTGAAATGTTTCGATGGTGTTCGTATTTTTCATTTTAGTCTAAATGCATCTTCAAGTTCGTTCCAGATACTTTTGTTTAGCATAAATGGCAATGGTTAGAGAGGATTTTTTTTTTTTTTTTTTGAGAAATGACCATGTGTAATAAATAGAATGTAGTTTTTATTCCGTGCAGAGTTTTTGAGTTTGTAGGCCTTAAAAGCAAGTCATAATTTTTCTTTCCAAAAAGAAAATTAAATTAACCAAATAAAATTTGGTACACACATTTAGATGGCCCTTGGACTCTAGACATGAAATTAATTTAACAAAATAATTATTATCCAGGCGATACAGTTTAGATTATGATAGACTTTTGTCTACCATTAAAAACACTTTTAATGCAGAGTTTTAAAAAATGTTATTGTTTTTTTTTTGTATTAAAAATACTGATTTAAGACTTTTTGAATAAAGTGCATTATTTTTTTTTTACAAAAGTACGCTGCGCAGAATAGTTGTACTTAAAGTATATGCAATGAAGTCGTAAACTACGCCAGTAAGAAAAAATTCAAAATATTTTAATCTTTTGCCAAAAAAAACATTGAGTTTTACATCACTCAACCTATATTTATTTTGCTGTCAAAAAACAAAAAATTAAAAAAAAATGCAGAAAATACTGTTACTTTTATATTGTAGCAAACACTTTAAAACATTGCAAATATTTTTGAAAATAATCAAAATTTCATGGGTGAACTGATTATTATTTCGTCGACTGTATATCGTTATATAAAGTTTACTGATTATGACAGTATCAAAAATCATTTAACCTTTCACTATTAATTTCTGTAGTAATTCAAGGTTGTACTACTACAATCTCAAACTGACATATTATCGCTTTAAAAAAATATTTTTAATTTAAAGATTCCAACATGTTTAAATTATTCATAAAAACGTTATGGATTAAATAATTTAATTGGATTCTTTGTTAATATTATCACTTTAAAATAACAACCTGGAGCAGTACTTTGATATGTATCGTTGTTTACCTTTATTTGAAAGGATCATATGAATTTCGTATAAAACACAACATATAGTCAAAATAATAAAAAAAAATAATAAAAAAGCTCTATAAGGATTTTTTTATTTACTAAAAATAATTTCAAGTTAACAAAAAAAAAAAAATTTAAATCTACATACAGTCGACGCAAGAACCAAAGCATACAAAATAAAAAAATTTTTTTTTTTCTCATTTCTCGTTATTATTATAAATTGCTAATATTTAATAACTATACAGTAATGGTGTAAGATCCAATGGTCACACATATAAAGGATGGTTAAATTGTAAGGGCTGATGTTGAATGTGAACCACACCTAAGCGTCAAGTTTTTTTCTGCATTTAATTTGACATTTATGAATTTCAGACTAACTCAATTCGAACCATGGAAAGATACACAATCGAGCAACGCGTTAAAGTTATTCAGGCTTATTATGAAAATGGGCGTTCAAATTAAAATGCATATCGTGCACTTCGTGATTTTGATGAGACACATTTTCACCTCAGTGGCTTCGTCAGAATTGCGGCATTTGGGCGAATGATAATCCAAGAGTGATTGTCGAAAAACCAATGCACCCACAAAGAGTGACTGTTTGGTGCGGTTTATGGGCTGGCGGCATCATCGGGCCGTATTTTTTCCAAAATGTGGCCGGTCAGGCAGTTACTGTGAATGGTGTTCGCTATCGTGAGATGATAACGAACTTTTTATGGCCCGAATTGGAAGATATGGATGTGGATGATATGTGGTTTCAACAGCATTGTTCCACTTGCCACACAGCTAACGAAACAATGTCTCTTTTGCGTGACAAATTCAATGGCCATGTTATCTCACGTGGTGGCGATGTCAATTGGCCGCCAAGATCATGTGATTTGACACCGTTGTACATCTTTCTTTGGGTTTATTTGAATAAAAAAGGTGTACGTCGATAAGCCAGCAACAATTCAAGAGCTAAAGGATGAGATAATTCGGCACATTATCGGCATAGAACATCAATTATGCCTTAGCATCATCGAAAATTTGGACCATCGGATGGAGGTGTGCCACCATACATAACTGAGCCATACCAATATTGTCATACTACAAAGAAATGACAACAATTTCCTAAATAACATGTGTTTTATTCAAAATCAATATCGGCCCTTAAAATTTAACCACCCTTTATATTTTATATGATGAATGATAAAATTGTTATTCGTGAATTTTCCAAAACACATTCTTTGTAGATCGAAATAATAAAAGCATACATGTGTCAAACAAACAAATAAATGAAATTAATATGTTAGCATGCAGTGAATGCAGTCTGACGTTCAAGGAAATATACAAGGATAACAGCTTCTTTGTTAACAAAAAAAAAAAAACAATTTTAAGGATATCATTAGATTTTCAATTCAAAGAATTTCAAATTGTAAAAGTGTAGTAAAAAATCAAGTGGTTTACATCATATATGAACAAATTTCTTAAATCTGAGCTTAAATTTAATGAAAGCTAAGAATATGCAATCGAAATTTAAAATAAAACTTTGTGGATTTTAATTTAATCCCATTTTTTAAAGATTCCATAATATCGATAATTTTGTGTTATATTTCTAATTTTTTTTTTTTTTTTCAAGAGAAGCAAAACTCAGGAAATTCTTCCTATTAATAAATGTATTGCTTTCTTTGGAAAGGGGATAGTGGAGAAATGAAAGGTGTGAAAGATGAAAGGCTTCACACATGGCAACACTGTAATTGCGCGATTAGCTGAAGACGATGGCATTATTTTCAAAGTAATCAGTAGACTTTGTGTTTTAAGGAATATACTTTTAAACAACAAAGAAATATTTTGTTTTAATTTAATACTGTCGTTTTTAATAACTTGACAGTTAATTTTTGATTATTTTATTATTTTTCATAGTAAAAACAAACTAAAAGGCAGAAACTAGTCTAGTCTGATTTAAAAATTAATAGTGTTTATAATTTTTAGAGTAAAACGTTTATTCTTCTTCTAAACCTCAAAATTTTTTATTTTTCCAAAAAAAAAAAAAAAATTGATTTAAAAGAAAAGTAAGCAGACCGGTTTTTAATTATATGTTTAGTAGTTTTAAAGTACATATTTCTTTGATTTTAACAACAAAATATTGTGCTACACTCAAAAAATCTTATATAATATAGAGGACATTCCACATAAATATATTTATGAAAGAAACAAATTTTCTAAGCGGTAAATATACACTTAGGGAACTTCTGCTTTAAAAATATGTAGTTGTTTGGGTTGTAACTCAGTTTCTTTATGTTTAATAAAAATTTCAGTCATTTGTAGAACAAATAAAATTTTGTACTAACCTTGTAGTTAATTTTTAAAAACAAACCACATCAAATTACTGTTTTAGGATTTTACATTAATTTTTTTTTTGTTGTTAAAAAAAATAAATGTTTGTTTTTTTTTACTAACATATGTGGTTAATAGTAATTTGTTAGTTAGTAAATGCTAGTTGAATTTAATGAAATGTTAGTCGTTCTTTCTTTAAGTGCAATTTCATTTGGTTTTAACTACATTTGCAGTGGTCTTTAGTATAGTATTTCAACCATCCAAAAAAATTGTTAGCCGGTTTTAGAACAGGATTCTATGAGTGCAAATGTTCCTGTGATTCTAAATATTTAAATTTGTAAAAAAAAAAATCGTTTACTTAAATGGTGTAGACGAAATTTATAAATGAACAAATTTCGATTTTTCAATGACATCGATTTTAGGTTATTAGAAAAATACCACCAAAAATCGATTTTTTTGAAAACTTTGGTAAACGCGAATAAGATTTGAGAAACTTATTCGTATAAATCGTAAGCAAGTTGGATTTTTTTCATCTGTTCAGAAAATTTGATTATTTTATCAGAAATATGTATTTTTAAGTAAAATAAAATAAAAAAAACTCACGAAAATAACTTAAAAGTTATAAAATTTGTTTGAAGTTTTATTTCACATTTTTTTTTTCTGTACATAAATTTGGACTACACCATTTACAATTGAAATTGAAAGCTTTCCATATTAAATTAAGAACAGAAGAATTGATATTGAGATTTTCGATATGAAATTGAAAAAAAAAGAACAAATGAAATTAAGATTGTCCATTTGAAATTAAGAAAAACACAAATGAAATTTAGATTTTTTCACTTGATATTGAGACAACAACAAATAAAATTAAGATTTTAAATTGAGAAAATAACAAATGAAATTAAGATTTTTGATTAGATATTGAGAAAACAACAAAATCAATATTAGATTTTGTAATTTGAAATTGACAAAAACAAATGAAATTAGGAAAAGAACAAATGAAATTGAGAATTTTGTTTATTCGTATTAAAACATGTATATGCCCGTTAATTAAATACATGTACGATATCTGTTGTGCAAAAGATTAATGATATGGTCAAACTAATATCGCGGAGCAGATATTTTTAATTTTTAGCGCCGAAACTATACAATTTTATCCTTTCCCTCCGGTTATTTTTACAGGTCGAAAAGTTCGAAAAAAAATCTTTTGTATAGACGCGTTTTTGTAATTTATTGCACGTAAAATGTATAATTTTATTAGTGAATCAGTTAGAGCATATTCCGGACAAAGTTGCACATAATTTCAGCATATTCAAGTAGCAAATTTTCCCAAAATTATTATTTCTCAATTACATTTCTTATTTTTTCAATTTAGTTTGTACTTTTCACAATTTCATTTGTTTATTACTTAGTTTCAAGTACAAAATCTCAATCTCAATTACATTTGTTATTTTCTCAATATTAAATAGACAAAGTCAATATCATTTGTCTTTTTCTCAATTTGAATTAGAAATTCTCAATATCAATAGTTCGTTTCTCAATTTAAATTTAAAATTCATAAATTCATAGAGAAAAACTATTTCAAATAGAAATTCACAATATCAGTTGTTCTTTTCTCAATATCAAATAGAAAATCTCAATCTCAATCAAAATCAAATAAACTTTTCTCACATTCAAAAAACTTTATTGAATATACTGCAATGCTTCATTGAATCTACGAAAAAATTTCTATGAAATTGTTTCATTAATATAATGAAGGATAATTATTTCAGTGTAGAGTTTCTAAATATTAAGGAGTTTGGACCAATACTGTAGACCTCAAAAATCCAACTTTAATTTTCTATTTATACCTAATTCGCTATTTTAATAACATTCTCTAAAGAATAATCCATGTATTACATAGAAATGTTAATATCGCAAAATCCCTTTCTAATAAAACCAATTCATATGCTGATAGTTGTCATTTTACTTTTGTCTTTTCCATTATGCAAAAATTTGAAAAACAAACAAAAAAGTTTAAACAATTCACGCTGATTTCTCAATGGTATTAAACAAATACAAACCATGTTCTACTTCAAAACTGTGAATGACTTTTTGCTAATGTTTTTCAAAGGACATGAACCAAAAACACAATGAAAAGTTAAAAACACAAACAACTACTGAAACACCACTGGAAAAAGAAACACAAAAAGAAGTGTGAAGCATTTTAACAATAAAAAAACAACAAACAACCCATTTGGAGAAGTGAATTATGAACTTATGGTTGTTGGCTTTATCATCACATCATATATTATTCCTCTTGTGACCTTAACTGCACAACAACAGCTGCCATAACTGAAGCAAAAGAAAATAAAACTGGCAGTATGCAACAAAATAGCAACATGAATATCAAGCTGTGCTCTTTCTCCCATGGCTTTATACGGTGAAAACTTCTTATGGTTTTAATATCATTTTTGGTTGGGACAATTTATGAAGCTTTTTGGTTTATTTGCTTTTTCTATTAACAGCAAAATAGTTGAGGAATATGAGATAAAAAGTTTCAATGAACTTAATGGAGCTTTTAAATTTTGAAAATGCAACAAGTTTATAAACGCATTTTATATGAGTTTTGCTGTTCTTATCTGTTTTATAGAAAATAAATATTTTCGGATAATTTTTGCTGATAATATATAATATAATTTATAAAAATATATAATATAAAAACGGGTTAAAGGGGTTAGGGTATATTGTGTACTTTACCATGTATAAGGAGAATCTTTTTTGAGTAACAACCCAGCAAAAAGTAGCCTCGATTTGGAAAGCAGTAACTGCACACAGCAAACAGTTTTGTTGTACCAACCGAATTTTTACTATTATTAAATTATAATACTTTTGTAATAGCAAAACAATTAAATATTTTATGTTTATGCACTGTAATATTCTATAAATAGATTCACATGCATTCAACAAAATTTATTTTATTAATAAAAAAAACTGTATGCCTCAAACTGGGCTCGAACCGGCAATCTTCCGTTTGTCAGGCAAGTACTTTACCTCTAGCCTAAACTCAATTTAAATATGTATTTTGAAATTTCATCCTTGAATATTTCAAATTTAAATATATGTCTAAAAATAGATTTGTATGTAGAACAGAAATTCGTAATACTTAATTAGAGTTACCAGAACTTTAAAAAATGTTTACATTAAATTATAAATATTTGTCAATAAAAAATTCTTATGCTGCGAACTGGTCTCGAACCGGCGACCTCCTGTTTGTCATGCAATTTAGCCTAACCCAATTTAAATTTGTATTTTCCAATTTCTACCTTGAATGTTTGTTTGTTTCAAATTTACAGAGAAAATTCGTTTTTTAGTCGAACGATTCGTATGTGGAACAAACATCCCGCAGAAGTCTTCCCTGTTACTTACAATTTAGAAAAATTTAAACCAAATATCCACAAACAATACTCCGTCTTTCTTCCCTCCCATACCCTATTTTCCTGGTTAATACAATGCACTGCATGAGTAGGGGGCATCCCCTGAGTATTGGTTAAAATTAAAAAAAAAATGAAATATGTATGTCTAAAAATAGATTTGTATGTACAACAGAAATTTGGTTGCTGTTCTCAATATTATATTAAAGTTACAAAAACTAAAAAAAAACTAATATATTATTTTAAAATTATTTTATTAAACAAAATTCTTATGCCGCGAACTGGAATCGAACCGGTGACCTTCCGTTTGTTAGGCAATTACTTTACCTCTTGCCCACACCCAATTTGAATTTGTATTTTCAAATTTCTACTTTGAATAGTTTTTCTTTCAAGTTTAAATATGAATTTCTAAAAATAGATTTATATGTACAACAGAAATTGGGTAATCTTAATATTTTATTAGAATTACCAAAACTATTAAAAAACTTTAAAATGTTTTAAAATTGGTAACGAAAACTAATATTTTAGATAGAGTAGTTGTTTTTTTACAGGTGAAACTAATATTCGATTTTAACTGCAAATATTTTATTTAAGAGATAAAATATCCGAAAAGTGGTTGGTTGTTGGTATTAAAGGTAATGTAGAATATAATATTTTTTTCAATATGGATTGGGAAAACCTATATTTTGAATGATGTGACTGTGTTTTGGTTAATTTTATATAATGTCTGTTAACACTATAGTTTAATTATTCTGATGATGAATTTTAAGTACTTACAATTAAAATTATTGAATAATGTTCAAATTTTGTTTATTAGAATGGAATTCCAACCATGATTAAATTTTGTTGATTAAAATGGAATTCCAATCAATTTATTCTCTGTGTGTACATTTGTATGCTTCCAAAATGGCAATTAGGGAAGGCATTCTGATGTGCATCCCTTAATATCTTCTTTGAAGCAGTGAATAGTGCATACAATGAAGCAGTAAAGTGGAATGCAGTTAAGCATTAATGTTCACAAGACTTAAAACAAACACTTTTTATTGCCTCCGAAGGCATGAATTTATTGAATTTATGCATGCCATCTGGATTTGCTTTGGAAGCGCTCGGTTATTAAATAATGCCTTACTGCTTCTGAGTAAGCACTATTTTTTGTTGGGAGCTCTTAATGTGTTCAGTAAAGGTTATAAAGGGATTTTTAATTATTCAATATGTTCAATTTACCATAACCCATCATAAAGAGTGCTTACCCAGAAGCGCTTCCAGAAGGCATTATTTAATACGAAGCGTTTCCAAAGCAAATCAAAGAAGGCATGTTGCACTTGGTATGTCTCTTTTAAGCACGTGAAAGGCGCTTCTTTCATGTGCTCTTGGAAGCAATAAGTTCGTGCCTCCTTAGACAATAAGAAGCGCTGTTTTTGTGTTTTTACAAAATTAACGCTTTGTGGTATACATTCTTTATTGCTTCATTGAAAGCATTATTCACTAATTAAAAGAAAGCATTTTGGAAAGCACTACAGAATGCCGTAAATATATCCACTTATTTCATTTAAACCGCCATTACCACTAAATCAGTTAAAACTTTTCTATTTTCTAATAGACTAAAGTATTTACATTATTATTTAGTTTAAACCATTTCCAAAACTATTGCAAATAACGTTATAAACTTCCCCAGTAAATAAATATTAAGTGAGTTTTCAAACAAATATATATTTTTTCTGGTTCTCAAATTTGGAATATTTTGGTAATCATAAACTAATTAAAAAAAGATTAAAGCAAAGTCACATATTAATGATTCAATAATTGCATGTAAAAATGATTTCAATAAATCGATTTACTTTGATATTTTTTCAATGTGGACGCCATTAGGCGGCTCCTGTTCAAATTGACGCTATCAACCGGATTTAAGTAACTAATATCTAAGGCTGTTTGTGTGCTAAGTTGCATTAAGGTGCCGTCAAAAATATTTTTACTTTTTTCTGATCTCAAATATCAAAAATAAAACATTCAAACCTTTATAACTCCAAAACCAATTTAGATACGACCCTAAAAAATGGAAAATATGATGTATACTTTTAAAAAAATTTAGAATCTATGTAAATTTTGTTATTTAAAAAAATATATATATAAGGCATCAACAAAAAGGTTGAATCCTTATATCTCTGTATACTTAAGAGATAAATCAAAATTTAAAAGTAGTTTTTTAGACATTAATGTGGTTAACACATATCTGCAACAACTTTCAAAATTTACCTTCAATTGTAATTTGACATTTTTTTAAAAATTTTAACTTTGAACCGACATAACTTTCGGCGAACTCGCTCAAATTGATGCACGTGAACGGATATAAGTTTCTAGTACTTCAAGTTTAAAAAGCGTCATTGATGTGCCGTAAAAATATTTACACTTTTTTAATCCCAGAAAAAAATTACATTCAAACCTTATAAATCCAATACCTTCAAAAATTGCAAAAAATTTCTATTATTCGCAAAATATAATAAATATTTTTAAAAATTTTTGAATTTATGTGTTATTATGTGTTATTTAACAAAATCATACATAATGTATCAAAAATGAATATGGATCCATATATTTATTTACAGTTAAGGAATAAATAATACATGCGAAAGCAGTTTTTTAGACATTAGTCATTGTAATACATATCTGCAACAACTACTGAAATTTACCAACAATTGTAATTTTAGGAATTTTTTTTTAAATTTTTACCATTGAACCCCCATAACTTTCGCGGCTCTCGCTCAAATTGATTTATGTGAACAAATTTTTCATTTGTTTTACCCCTAAATAAAAAGATTTTGAAAAATGTACACATAGTGTAAACATCTTATCTTTATCACATTAGTGTTTTACGAACCCTTGAAAGTTTATTTTACAATTTGTTTTGTTTTTATATTTCTATATTTCAAACATTTTAAAACTGACAAATAAATAATTGTTTTGATTGTTTCTCAAAACATATTAAATTTAAAATATAATCGAATTTGTATTGGAAATAAACTATGTATATTTATACACCATATACGAACCTATTTTGAATCACCCAATGGTAGAAAATTATTCTCAACAAATGAATAAAACTTTGAAATAAATATTTATTTGAAAAAAAAAATGCATGCTCCTTTATTTTTAACTTAACTGCAAACTTTTTTTATTAAACCACGAACAGAAAACTACATTATGTTCTGAGTACATACGCCGCGTATGAGTGTTAATAATACAAAATAAATATAACTCATACGCGCCGTTGACCATTAATTCAAACTCTACTGTAGGTTTTAATCAAATACAGAATTAAAACGGGAACTAAAATAAAATTCGGAATCTATTTTAAAAAAGGAAGAAATTCTTAACAGTTCCACATTTTCCATTTCTTAAAAGTGTATTTGTTAATGTAGGTTTTTCACAAAAAAAATAAATTATTTTTAACTAAGACTTTGTATTTCTGTGTTAAAAATTACCTTTATTTTAAAAAGTAGGTAAAGGAGGATCCTTTCGCGTTGTGGGCACACGTGCCCATCGGATTTTTCTCTGATGCTAAGTTTTTTCAGTTTTCAGTAGGCTTTCATAGGAAAACTCTAACCAGCAAAACTTTCGGCAAAAAATTACATAATTTTATTTATCGAAATTTTTTTGAAAAAATTTTTTTGGTTCATTAATTTATTCAATACAATTCAATATGGTTGTACTAACCGAATTTATTGATTGTAGCCACCAAAATACAATTTTTAATTCGGTTGGCACTGTATTTTTCGGTGTGTATTTTAACCATGCTTCTGACCAAAACTGCAAAATTTTGATCAGGAGCATGGTTAGAATATGAACAAACTAATTACGAATTAGTGAGTTCATATTCTAAGAAAGCCAACCGAATTCGTTACCAACCGACATTTTGTAGTTAAGTGTACTATCACATTTTATGGTTGTAGACACCAAAATTTTCGGATATACCTATCAGCAGAATTCAGCACACCCAGCCGAATTTGTTTAAAAATAATTACTATCGATTTAAATATACACTGTTTCCAGTATTTTCTTAAAAATTTTTTTCATTCATTTCTTGAAAAGGAAAATTATACAGGTATATATAATTTTTCTACAATAATAAAATATAATTGTTAATTTATTAAAGAATATATACGTACACGCAGAAAAATAAAGTGCCAACCAAATTAAAAAGTACACACAGAGAAAAATGTTGCTATTTGCCAACTGAAATTCGGTTATTGTGGCTCAAATTCGGTTATTACTAATTTAAGTCGGTTGGTAAAACTGAACATTAGTTTTCACAACAAATTCGGGTAATTCAACTGAATTTTAGCTGCAACTATCCAAATATTCAGAAATCTAATAACTGAATTTATAAGTTGTTATCATTAATATAAACTTTTCAATTCGGTTGGCAATTTATTTCTGTGTGTGTGTATCTTGGTGGCTACAGCCAATACATTCGGTTAGTACAACCATATTCAAATGCGATTTTTGTATATTTTTGGTGTTGCAACTAAAATTCAGTTGTGTTAACGAAATTTTGTTATGAAAACCAATATACCATTGTACCAACCGATTTCAGTAGTATCAACCGAATTTTAGTTGACAAATGGCTAATTGTTTTTCAGTGTGTAGATATGGATGTTGTAATAACACATTAATTTAAGAATCGATTCTTTTTATAACAAAACCTCAAAATCTGGGCACTTTACCCATCGGAAAAGGTCTTTATAATACAATCAGTTGCCACAATACAATATATTAAAATCAGGAATCTTCAATTTATTTGGAAAATTTTTTGTTGATTTTAGCAAAATATAATGTTTGCATTCTACTGAGTTTAAGGAAAATATAGCAAAAATTTTGATAATATCACAATTTTTGTTTGCTATTTTTAATCTCCAAATAATTATTGCTTGTTCCTTGATCTCAAACGAAAACCTAGTCGAACGATAACTAATCACTCGAATTCGAATCAATTTGGGTTTATCTATTTCGAGAGTTATTGTTCGCCTATACTTACCTGTGTAAATTTTTGTGTTTTACGGATTTACAAGTCATAGTGGTGCCAGATTTTTATTACAATTTCCTTTAAAGTACCAAAAAAACTACTAAATTGTTTGAAGATAAATACGAGGGCGGATCAATAAGTCTTTTTTTTCAGAAAAAAATATTTATTTTTCAACATAATCTCCTTTTAGCTCAATACACTTATCCCAACGTTTCTCCAATTTTTGTATCATTTCCAAAAAATAGGATTTTTCGAGGTCCATAAAATATGCATTTGTTTGATCAATAATTTCATCGTTTGAGCTAAATCTCTTTCCACCGAGCCATTTCTTTAGGTTTGGAAATAGGAAATAGTCACTGGGGGCTAAATCCGGAGAATATGGCGGATGAGGTACCATTCGTAGCCCAATTCATAGAATTTCGCCATTGAGACTGCACACGTGCATTATCTTGATGAAAAAGAACTTTTCTGTTGGACATATTACACAACAACGTTACAGTACAACATTACTTAACAGTGGTAAGCTGTATACGACAATTGATGTAATGTAAATAAAACAAAAGAAAAATAAATAAATCAAAAAAAGAAACTGAAAAAAGTACACCAGTGTTTTCAGCTGTTCCTTTGTGGATTTATCTAAGCTGAAATTTAAAGTTCATAATAAACCACGAATTTTTGTGTTATTTTATTCTTACCTTTTGTTATCCATTGCTTTTTTACAAATATTTATAATTTTTTATTATATCCAGCAAAGAACACTGCAAAATGAGGATTTTTTTCTGAAGTTCTCCGATTTTTTTATATTTTGTACATGAATACTCTATAGTCAAACTTGCTGATATTTCCATTTTATAGAATAAAGAAAGTTTTTTTTAAAAAAAATCATTAAAAATAGAAAACATGTTTGTCCCATCAAAATTAGTATTTGTATATTTAGCTAAAATTAGATATTTTAGTAAACTGTATTTTTTTCTTTTGAAAATCGTAGGGGGAGAAATTTTGGAATAATGCATTAGAAAACTGCATTTGCATTATGTATGCACTTTTTTAACAATCATTTTGTTTAAAAATATTTAATTATAAAGTAGGCAAGTGCATCTTCTAAATATCGTTTAAATTATTAACATGAGATATACAATTAAAAAGTTATGGCACTTCAAAGTGAAGTACTTGTAGCATTTTTTTGATATTTATGAAAACTAAAACCATGCATAAGTTTATAAAAATTTGGAGATCTGATAAACGAAATGTACAAATGGGACCATAGAGTATTCATGTACAAAAAATAAACAAAATCAGAACAATATTTTGTTACTCGAAATCAGAAAATCAAGTGACTGGTTTTGACATTTACGTTCACAGTGTAGACTCGTTCGAAATAGAGAAACCAAATTTTGTATGAAAACTTTAACGTTTTCATTCGACTTGTACTTCAAGTCATCTTTCGCATATAAATGGAGTTAGAGAAACCAAATCAGTTTTCTTTCGCCTAGAAGCGAACGAAACTTTCGTAAAGTTAACAGTTTTATTTTTGCTTTTCTTATTTTAGTAATATTCAGCAAAAAAAAAAAAAAAAATCTGCTAATTTTAGCAGTTTATTCTGCAACGTAATTTTCCACTTAGTTTTAGTAAGTTTTTCTGCTATTTTTACAGGTTTATTTTTTTGAGTGTATTTGTTTATTAAATTCTGTAAATCTCTCCTTTTCATATAATTTCTTTTTCATAAAATCATACAAGTTTCATCATTCAGTGGAAGGGGGTGAAGTAAAGAAAGAAAAACGCATTTCCTACCAGATGGAAGTGGGAGAAAATAAACCTATAAAAATATGTAAAATAGGAATGTAATGTAATAAAAATGCAAATTTTTTCCTTTATTTGTTTGCATACTTCTTTGTTTAGCAACCACAACCAAAAAAATGTGAATCAAATCTATTGTAAATCCTTCTTACCATGGCAGCGACTTACGTAAACTAAAAAAAATGAAAATATGCGCTTAAATATGTAGTCAAAAATCAAAAAAATATCCGCTCAATATATGCAAATTAACCTAAAGATACATTGATACCCTAAAAGTATATACTAAAAAAACAAAAATATCCACTAAAATTACAAAAATATGCACTTACAATTTGTGGATTTCAACTAGATGCTATGTTAAGTGTTACAAAAGCTTTTGTTTGTTTGTTTTTAATTAAACCATAATTTGGATTTTAAAAACATGCAACAAAAAGTGCAAAAATTTGCATTACAATATAATACGCATTTATAACAAAATATGTATTTATAACAAAATATGCAACAACAAATCGATGTCATTTTTTTGCAAATTCATTGATTCGTAAAGTTATGTGGTCAAAATAGATTTTGACTACAAACTTGCATTTGCATGAAAGTCGCTGCCCTGTTTTTTTTATAAAGCTATTTTATAAAATATTGAAATAAAAATTGATTCATTTTTAAATGTATGTCGCTTGGGTGTGTCTGCATTAATGTGGCTGTATGTGTTTGTTAGCAAGTGTAAGTGCAAGACCTTTTAAACTTCTTGACATATTTTCATAATGAACTATGGGTCAGAAGCCTGCTCATTAAATTTGTTCTTTTTTAAATTTAAACAATCTCCTTTATGACTTTATCGTACAATTTTCTGAACTCCTTAAAGAAAGTAGCCAAGTCGAAAGGCTTTTTTATAATTCAAAATACCACCAGCTTCGGAAACGACTGCTAAACATATTAGCTTAATCCAATTAGCTTAATCCAACTATAATTCTTTTACAAAACGCCAGTTTTAATATCATTGATAAAGAAAAATTCTGGAAAGTTATCGGATATGTTCCATATACCAGTTACTGCATTTCCAAAAGCTCTTTGATCTGGTATATAATTTGTCGAAAGTTTCTCTGAAACAGTTCAAAATAAGACGAAAAACGAAACCTGGGGTAATTCTTAACGCCAACTTCTAACCCCTAAACCTGAGATTGGGCAATTCAAAAATTAATACGTGTACCTTATTTTTTTCTTTATCACATGTCCAAATTTCATTAGCATCGGATATAACCCATCTGGAGACTTCCCTTGTAAGTGTATATATGAGTGCTAAGTTTTTCAATTGAAATATATTTGCGGGAAACACCAAAAAAAATCTTTAACTAAAAAAGTTTCTTATTTTACTTTTCCTTAAAGATATTTTATTTTTAACTTTCAAGAAGAATAAACTTTAACAGAACCGTTGTCATTTAACCCACTTTATACCAAGTGCAGGGACTTTTTGCGCCTTCTACCGTTGGTATTCGCACTTTAACTTCTAAATGTGACGTTTTGTATGTACTCAACGGGTTAATATTTGTTGTCAATTATATTTTGTACTTATTGCTCAAGCAAATATCTCTCAAACTGTGTATTGGTTGATGTGATTTAATCTATCGGATTTTCAAGATTTTTGAAAAATAAAAAATTTGATCTTTTAAAGTTTTATTAGTTTTTTGTTTTTATGTACATCGAGATTATTTTATGTTAATTGCAATTTATAACAAGCTTTCAACCTCCGTATATTTACAAAAATAAAACAAATCAAACATATTAGCTAGGTTGATACTAGTATTTTGATCTGGCTAAAGATTATATCAGAACCCGAAGTTTTAGAAAAGCTAGAGCCTCAATAATAGCCGGAACTTTAACAAAAAGCATATTAATCATCAATTTTACTGCATTCTTGTCTTCTTAGTAATCAAATACATGGTTAGGATCTTTTCCTAACAAGCAGCATGACGTTACTAAACTTTGAAGAGTAAACATTGTTCTATTTATATAAAAAAAATTTAGTTTTTACTCTGGCTCAAGTACTATTTTTTACAGTTTTATTAGTTTTTTGTTTTTATATACATCGAGATTATTTTTATCTTATTTTCAATTTATAGCCAGCTTTCAACCTCCGTATATTTACAAAAATAAAGCAAATCAATCATATTAGCTAGGTTGATACTAGTATTTCGATCTGGCTAAAAGTCTTTTAAAATTCCATTTCATTTTGAATTATCAGGTTGGAGACCATAATTATAATGTTGCTATTACAAATAGAAAACAATAATTGTTAACAGAATATTAGAGAAGATGAAAAAAATCTTGTGGGGGTTATCTCTAGAGAGAGTGCCGTATGTTCGACCTAAGCGACTAGGTCAACTTCAGCCTCATTCTTATCCACCATCCGGAAGAAACTCAAGATTTTGATTAAGTATATATATCAACCAACCACAGAAAGTCGGTGATGTTAATTGATTAACCGAATAAAATGAGTCATTTTAGTCTCAACAGCTTAAAATCTTAAAGCTATTTATTTGGCAGGGTTGCCAGTCCAACTGCTAATGTTACCATTACTGGGAACGAATTGGGATTTTTTTTTCATCTTTTCTTATATTTTATTAACAATTAGTATTTTTTGTTTGTAATAGTTACATTTTAATTATTATCTCAAACCTACAATTCAAAATGAAATAAATTTTTTTTTAAAAATGTTATTTTTAGACAAAATATAAATAAATAAATATATGAAGTAATTTTCTGCATACTAAAGTTTTAACAATCTGTAGAATCTGTAAGCAATTTTTTTTAATTGACATGTCTCCCCAAATCATTTTTGTTTCCATTTAAAGTTTTTTTTTGCAAAATTTTTTTCATATATTTCATATTTTTAGGACTTGATGAGTGCGTAAGTTGTTTTTCCATTTGGAAATAAAAAAAAAGAAACAAGATTTTCTTCATATTCATTGTGCACTGAAAACGTTTTTTTTATGTTGGTTTTTTATTTAACCCAGTTGTTTGTTTAAAGTGAATATTTATATACTGAAGAAAGTAAATAAAAACGAAAGGGAAAATATCCGAAAATGACGAAATGTTAACAATTTTCACTTACTCTTTGTTTTGCACTTTATATAATGGGTGTTAATATTTGTTCAAGGGGAGCCGTTTTTTTTTTCAATGCTTTGTTATGATAAAATTTTTAAAATGTTAATATTTCCTTATTGAATATAAACATAGTATTTAGGAGGCTATAATGAATAAGTACTAATGAAGTCTTTTATATAAGCAAATATAAATATATTAGTAAAATTGTTTGAAAACATTTAACCCATAAATATGTGTATAGGGACATTTCAAAAATAGTGAGCACAACAAAACGAAATTTTCAATTTTACCTCGTCTGATTTTAGTAAAACTTGGTAAAAACATTCTTCTAGGTATTACACTGCATTACAAAACTTTAATTACACATTAATTTTACTTAATTTCGTTAGTTTAAAAAAATTAAAAGATTTTAACCGTCATAAATGTAAAGCCAATGAAAAATTAATAATGTTTAACAGAAAAACAATACATTTATTTTTTATTTTACTATTTAGAAAGGTATAACAAAATCAATTAATGTTTCATGACCATAAATACACTTAAACCTAATATATCAAAATTTACAAATATTTAAAAAAAAAATATTTAAAAGCAGCAATTTTAATAATGCGTGAATCAACTCGAAAATTCGTAGATCTTCTGTTATAGGTCTCACCATTTAGATGAAAAACGCTTTCATATTGACGGTTCTCTGCGTATCCTATACGGGTTAATACTGACAATGTGTTTTGATGCGGAGAACATGCGGGCATACCCATACTCTTATATTTTGTGATGATAGCGATTCCACCGTCTGACGACTTACATGTACTGCGTCATTGTCTTGTTGTAAAATGAATTTTTCTCCGTTGCTATTTTCAATAAATGGCACCAATTTCTCTTCTAATACTGTAATGCTCTCAGCAGAATTCATTCTGGAGCTTGTAACTGATAAATCAACCATACTGTCGAAACAAAAAGCGCCCAAACCCTTAAGGATCCGTCTCCGAAATTTCTTTTCGAGATATATAATTGTTCGTTACGCAGTTCTCTCCAATAGCTGTTATATCCATCTGGACCATTAACATATAGATTATACATTTGTTCGAAATAATTTAATTTGTGTTGTATCATGGCTATCATGATAAGCACATTTTTTTTTACTTTGGTATTTGAATCATATGGAAAAAAGTTAAAATTTTAAGTTCTAGTTTATGCACAATGATACAATTTAAAAATTAGTTAACATGCATAAAAAACAAAAAACGGACAATTTATCAAATTCCATGCAATACCAGTGCGATATATAAACACCGGCATGATTACATTCAAATTAAAGAAAATTTTGTGTAGATTTATATTGTTATAAAAAATTTTATGATTTTGCGATAAAATTTCGAAAAATTATACAAAATTTACGAAAAAAATGAATGATGTACAAATTTTATTTTATTAATTAATAATCATATAATTACAAATTATGTACTATTACCCTAACCGAGCACTAGCTACTATGGCCTTCGGCGCGTTGTAGCGAAAACAGACCAGTGCCTCTGGTGGGAATCGAACCCACGACCCCCGCACTGATAAGCCAGCACGCTACCAACTAGCCTACCGGGGCTCACAAATATGAATTTTATTTTTACTGAACTGTAGTTAAAATTTGAGCATTTATTTTTAACTTATTATTCTTTTGTTCATCCGGATTTATTAGTTATTTAAACAACATTTAAAAATAAATAAGGAACATTTGATTTAAATGAAAAGTGAGTGATTTATCATTTATGTTAAATTACATTTTCAGTTAAGTTAAACTACAAATTTTTTTGAGTGTACTTCTTTTTTTTTAAATTTTATTAAAAGCACAAAATAAGGAATAGCTCTAAAAGGAGTTATCAATTTGTATTTGTATTTATTAAATTGATTTTCTAATACAACAAGACACAATATCTTATAAATTATAGTATTAGAATCAGACAAGTTAAATTAGACAATATAGCAAAATCTATAGTAATAAAAGATTTACATTTATAATGAAAAGAAAAATTAAAATAAATAATAAATATAATAATTAAATTTTAACTTAATAAAAATAAAGTCAAAGGTAAAGGTAAAATTAAAATTAAAAATTTATGAAAAATATTCCCTAAGTAAGCTTCTAAACCTTATTGCGTTGCTAGCTGTTTGCAAATTATTTGGAAGATGGTTCCAGAGACTTATGGTTAATATAAAGAATTGGCATTCTGAAGCATGGTCACGATGCCGAAATTGAATTATATCTTTTCCTCTGCTTGATCTTGAAAACTGTAAACGTTCATAAAGATATTTAGGCTCTTTTGTCATAACAATTTTGAAAAGAAAAATAACGTTTTTTAACTTAAGGTAGTTTGAAAAAGACATGTTCAGTACACGACAAGAATACTGCGATACATTATCAAACCTTTTCAAAGAAAATATATAACGGACGATGTTATTGTACGTTACGGTAAGCTTTCTCATATCATGTGAGTTGCATCCAGTAAAAATTTCGGATGAATATAAAAGTGTCGGTAAAAGATACGTTTTTGCCAGTAATATTCTAATACTCAGAGGGGTAAAGTGTTGAGTGGCCCATAAGCTTCGCAGCATACCGTATACTTTGCCACATGCATGGGTAATATGATTAGTCCAGGTTAGACTTTTGTTAAATGTTACTCATAAGTTTTTAGCAGAATCAACAATATCAATTTTTGAACCACCAAGTAATATATTTAGTTCATTATTTATTTGAAATGATTTTTTTCGTATTATTATACATTTTGATTTGTTAGGATTGAGTCGCAAACCATTGGCCGAAGCCCATAAACTAATTTTATCAAAATCATGATTCAATTCTTGTATTTTAGTTGTAATTAATTCTTTGGAGCAACTAAGATATAACTGAACGTCGTCGGCATATATTTGTATATTGGAGTAACAAAGTTGTTGAGGAAGATCGTTAGAATATAACGAGTATAACAGGGGCCCAAGAATTGAACCCTGCGGGACAGCTCTAGTAACCAGCAAAGGCCGCGAAACAGACCCACCGTTGGTAACTGATTGAGATCTATTTGAGAGGTACGACGACATCAATTTGACAGCAAATGTAGAGAAATTAAATAATTTTAACAATTTTTTACATAATAATGAATGGTGCACAGTATCAAAAGCCTTTGAATGGTCTAATAATACCAAAAACGTTATTTTCCTCTCATCTAAATTTCTTCTAATTTCCTCTATAACATCAGTTAATGCTGTAATGCAGCTACGGTGAGGTCTAAATCCTGATTGACGATCAGTTAATAAGTTGTTGTCATTAACATGCTTATAAATTTGTTTGTGTAATAAATTTTTAAAAACTTTGGATAAATAGGGGAGGATCGCAATTGGACGATATTCATTTCCAGTTTTTGGCACCGGAACAATTTTGGCATGTTTCCACTCCATAGGAAAAGTATTAGTCATTATTATTGTATTAAAAAGGTGTGTGATGTAACGAATTATCCATGGTAGAATCATTTTTATAAATTTAGGATTAATGTTATCTAATCCTTCTGAATTAGATTTAATCGCTTTAAACGCTTCAGCTACTTCAATCACATTTAAGAAATTGAAAATTGAATACACTACTTGAAATATTAGTTGAAATTTCGTCATAAAGTGAGACTGAATCACCGGAGAAGGAATATTGGTAAAGTTTTCATTTAACAAGTTAACATCAATGAGTCAGGCAGCTTTAGCCGTGAAACCGATATTAACGATTATGTACGACTACTTTTGTTAAATTTTTAATTTTGTAATGAAATTTAAATATGTGATAAAAAAAAATATTAGAAGAAACACGGAATTTTTTAACAGACCAATCTCATGATTAGGGCTTAAAAGGTGACGTCAAAAATTACGTAATTTTTAGTTTTTTTCGGCTTATTTCGAATTTTTCAAAGATATTTCCTACAAATAGGGTACCAAATGAAAGAGCATTTGAGGACGCATTAACTGGTATAAGAAAAATGTCCGATAACTTTCAAGTATTTATTTATAGTTGGCTTTAGCTCCCCTTGTAAGTACGAAATGGGCGAATTATTTAAAACAAATTATGACATATCCTACTATGATGCTCGCGCGATATGCCATGCAGTTTTCACATAAGCCGGATTTGTGATTAAAATGATAGTTTGGAATTCTTTACCATTTCGTAAATAAATATTTTCAGGCTGATTTCGCAAAAAAAAAAAATAAAAATTCTAAACTGGATGTTGAACAAATATTTTTCAACATTTGCAGCAATATCTAAGGCGTTGTCAATAGGTCCATTCGTTTACTTTTCCAGTAAAATCCAGTAGATGAGTAAATTTTGGGCAAAATGAAAATTTTACTCTCAGAACTGGCTTTTGCACAAAAAAGTAAACGAACGGAAAAATTGCAAAAACTTGCAGGTTAATTCAAACATATGAGCGCTAAAAACCTTAGTGTTGTAAAATATGTGTTATTTAGACTACCCAGTATATATTGTTTTTGGTACTTGATGCATTGCATTTTAATAATCATAAATTCGTAGCAATTGTATTTATTAAATAAACTTCTGTGGAAGCTTTTAGACTTGTTTAGTTTGTACATGCCTTTTAATTTTGTTTCTAGTTAAATAACATACGACAATACATGAATACTTGATTTTTGATATTCGGTACCCTGAATAATATGCAGTAAGAAGTATTCATATATTCATTAGCTTTACATCTCTAATATATTAATGTAAATAAAAACAATTAACACCAATATTAGAAAACTGATAAATTGTTACTATAATAATTGTAACTGACTTGACTACTTTAATTTGTTTCAGGTTGAAAATAAATATTTTTAGTTTTTGACGCACTTTTAATTCAGCTTTTAATCTTTTAAATGTTTTTATTATTAAATGTATGCTTATTTTTGTTTGTTTACTTAATTTAATCATATGTTTTAGTTTTCTACTGGATTTTACTGGATTTTACTGGCAAAAATTTGTCCAGTAAAAATTTGCAGGTTTTTTGCTGACAACTGTCACTTTAATCTCTTAGTAGATGCTCTCTTTTGCAAATTTATGTGTACGCGAACGCATTTCAGTAAAATCCAGTACAAATTTGTACAAATTTGTGCAAATTTTGGTGTAAACGAATGGACCTAATCACAAAGCTTTTCTTACTTAAGGGGTTAATTTAAGATACGCAATTTTTTGAAAATTTAAATTATTTCTAGCTCTGGATCGTAAATTGATATATTAACTTGCCAACCTATAAATGTAACAATACGTTGATTTTATAACGAGTTATGATCAAAAACAAACAAAGGGGTGGCAATCTGCAAACATTTCCTCTACTTTTTTTAGTTTACATTTTTTTTTTATAATTTAAAAAAAAAAAAAATTTTGCCATCTAGCTACTAATTCTTAGAAAAAAAATACATTTTTACTTAGAAATGTCTGAATTCTGAGATCCTATAAAAAACCACACGCCATATTTTCGTAAATAACTGCTTGTGGTTTAATTAAAAAGTTTTTAATAAAGTTAGTAATAAAAAAATTGTAAAACAAGTCATTTATTACTCATAAAATTAGCGTATTATACACTCTCATGAAAATTCCATTGTGACAACAGAATTCTTTTTTAACCGAAATTGTGAGTTTGTCACAACCGAATTTGTGAGGCTGCAAAACCCGAATTTGTGAGGTTGCAATACCCGAATTTGAGAGGGTGCAACAACCGAATCGATTTGGCAATTCGGTTGCCGCAACCGAAATGATTTATAGCAATTCGGTTGTCACAGCTGAGTTATTTACAGAACGGGGTTATCCGCAGCGAATATTAAACCTATTTTACTAGGAATTTTAAACAATTAAAACGCACGATCTTATTTTTTCAGCGTTTATTATTATAATTAACAAAAATAGTGCTTAAATATACTAAAATTGAAAATACAATTTATATAAAGAAATATGTATAACAAAATACATTAACGTATGCATATTCTTCGCTAGAAATGACAAATATTCAAAAATTAAGATTGTACACTAGGCTTTTAACTTTTTTATAAATAAGTTTTTTTCTTATGTAATAAAGTTTCATTAAGATCAGTGGATTTCAATTCTTTTTTTGAACGATTTTTTTTTGTATAACATAAAAGAACGGAACTTTCATAAAAAAAGTAAGAGATTTTTTCTAGCATTCTCTCAAAAGATATTACATTTATTCTATTTTATATATACATTTTCTATTTTTTTAGTATATCGTAGGCTAGCCTGCAAGTAGTGCTATGTGTTATTTTGAATTTGTTTTTTATGGTAGCATTTAGCGCACCGCTCTGTAACAGAGATTACATCCGGATTTCTTTTAATGTATTATTTTAGTAAATCAATAAGCCATATGATGTTAATAAAATATCTTAAAAGGATAATATAAATCACTTTTTCGCTCTCCTCAAAAACGCATATAAAAAACACATACCACCACTTGCAGGCAAGTAGAAAGAAATTTTCTTTTAGTTCTCTTTTACAGTAAAGAAAACATAGAGTATTATTTAGTTCTTTTATGTAGCATTCTATACACTATTTTAGTAAATATATTTTTCAAAAACTTTAGGGGTACCCTATTTGGAAATACAGTAGGCTCGCGGTGACGTAAACTATTAAAACCGGAGAATTTTCACGTTTGTGAAGTTGTTCATGTTTACGAAGGTGTAATTTGTACATCTTAAAAATAAAATAGACATATATTTAACTCAAATTCATATATATTTTTATTAATTCATATTCATTAATTCATATTTGCTTTGCTAAGCTAGTCATGCTTTTTATTTTTTTCTATTACATCCACTTTTTCCTTTAAAGATAAAAAATTTGGTAGTTTTTGCTACATTTTTCACGACACACTTTATATTAAACTAAAAAAAAATAAGCAAATCAACAGCTCGTGTTACACAAAATGCTAGAATATATTCATAAGCAATCATTCCCAATTTTTAAAAAAGTAGTGATTGCTTAAAAATTTTCAAAAGCAAACAACGTTTTCTATGTTCCATTAATTTTACATTTGTTCGCGTTATATGGCTTTCTTACTGTGTTCACGCTACAGAGTAGTCAGTGTAAAAAAAAATTATGTTCATGCTAGCCGGTGTTCACGTAAGGCGGTGTTTTTGTTATCGCGAGTCTACTGTAGCAATAATTTGAATACCCAATCTGTACATTTTGTGCCAAAGTTTAAAAAATTACAGTGAATAACGTGGATGTGAAGAATAATATAAATTTCGGCTTTTTTGCTACGGCTTCCAAAATCAAATCCAAAACAATATCTTATTGGCAAAATTTTAAAAAGTATTTTTAACAAGAGGAATACACGTCACCTCCTGATCGTAAACGTTTAAGATCCAATTGTTGATTTTACTGAAATAGAATAAGTGTCAGTACTTTGCACGCTAATTTCTCATACTTAAAACCACATCACACTCTGCAAACAAATTACATTAACGGTCAATGTTGATAATTTAGGCATATTGAATGTAAAAAGCCTCAAAATTATAGGCTTCAAATTTAAGCTTATTAAACGCTTATTAATAATCTCCTTATCAGCAAAAATATTTGAATTGGTGGCAAATAGTTTTGTTTTATTTTTTCTGCAAAAACAAATTAAAAGTGTTACTAATTTTTACACTAGCTAGTTAATAGTTTTATACAGATGTAGATAAATATATTTTTTAATGCAAAATTTAGGTGTTCGTGTTATATTTTCCCTTATTTATAATTTTTTTTTTCTTGATTTCTACAATATTGTTGTTTTCTGATTTTTTTTTTTTTTTTTAATTTTTTATGACTTCTATTCGTTTTGAAGTTTTGAGAAATAAAAATTCAATTCCATAATCACAACCGAACTCCAAGCCAATTCGGGTGGAGCAGCCGAATCAAAAAGAAATTCGGTTGTCGCTGCCGTGGGCTTTGGTTTTGTCTACAGAAATCGATTATTCCCAGTAAACAACGCTGCTTACATGCAAGCAGATTTGTAAGGGCGTAAGCCAAAAAGAATCCCTCACAAACCTGTTTACATATGCTATGATTTTTATATGGCGAATTCCCACTTGGAATCATTACTTTTGGGCAAAATAAGCGCTGATTTTAGCGCTTATAAAAAGCTGTGATTTTATGGCTTGCAGTATATTCATATTTCATGTCTATTTTACTATTAAGAAAAAAACTAATAACATGAATACACCATATACATATAATTTATTTTACATAAAATTCTACAGATATTAGTTTTTTGTTGTTAAAATTTTTGACATATAATATAATCATTTTACTTTTATATTTAGCGCTCCACGTGCTAGCTCTTCAGAAACAGTTAAATGACTAAATATGTTTTATTACATACTCGAAAACAGCAAACACAATCGGAAATCACTGGGGAAAATTGGTACAGATCATTTATAATACACGATATGAAACTTTCTGTATTACAACCTGCATCCTTATATGGGATTAGGGTAAGCTGCTTACAATCTGCATCCTTGTTAGGGAAAACAGTATGCTCAAAATTGTTGTTTGTTTATTTTTATACGAAAATTATTCGTTTCTATTTTCAATTTATAACGAGCTTTCAACCTCCGTATATTTACAAAAATAAAGCAAATCAAAAATATTAGCTTGGTTGCTACCAGTATTTCGATCTGGCTAAAGATCTCATCGGAACCCGAAGTTTTAGAAAAGCTAGAGCCCCCATAATAGGCAGAACTTTAACAAATACCCTATTAATCATTAATTTTGCTTCATTCTTGTTTTTTTTACTGCTTCTCAATATTATGTATTAGTAAGAACTTACATCAGCGCATTTGTTTTGTCCTGCTTCTAAAAACACGAACATTTTTTACTGGTTTATATCATTATTCTGTTGATACATCCAAATTGTTTATTAATTCGGTTGATTCAACCGTAGAATTCGGTTATGATGACCGAATTCGGTTGTCACAACCGCATTCGGTTGCGGAAACCGTATTCTCGGTTGATACAACCTCGTTCTAACCAAATCGATCTGTGAGTGTTGCTTCGATTTACTTAAACATTTTATAGTTTTAGAAACGGTTTTTATCTTTCCATACACTCAGGCAACTTCTGCTTTAAAAATATGCAGTTGTTTGGGTTGTACTACAGTTTCCTTATTTTTAATGTAAATGTCAGTCATTTGTAGAACAAATTAAATTTTTTACTTTTCATTTAAAAAAAAAAACAAACCAAATCAAATGACTGTTTTATGATTTTGCATAAATTTTTTTGCATTCGTTTTTTGTTATTTAAAAAAATAAAACAATAAATTTTTGAATAATTTTCATTTTCGTAAAACAATTAATGTTTGTTTGTTTTTTACTAACATGTGTAGTTAATTTTACTACAATTGTAGGTAATTTTTTGAACATTAAAAAACAAATGACAATGTTAGTTGAATTTATTGAAATGTTAGTCGTCCTTTCTTTAAGTGAAATTTCATTTGTTTTTAACTACGTTTGTAGTGGTCTTTACCTTTATAGTATTCTAAGTGTAAGAATTAAATCATACCAAAAAGATAAAAACTTTATTTATATTTAAAAACACACCGTAATACAAATTTAAGAAAACTCTTACAAAAGCATATTAAATTTATTTTCTTTCTTTTTTTTTTCTTTCTTTCAAGGTTTAATATGCCACCACCACAGAATCTGTTGTAACTGTAGACTGGGAAAATGATTTCGCTGAGGTATCAGCAGCACGTAACGAAAACATAATACAGGTTAGTAAAAATTATATATGTTTCTTCAACAAAATAAACAATTTCAAAATTTTACAGGTTTTTAAAGAATTACTATCACAAGAAAAAACTACTTATAACGTCCAGCTTTATGTTTCTGTCGTCAATCGTCACCAGTGAAAGTGGGTAACAATGGTCCGGCCACACCATCAGAGTTACACCATTATCATCAGCATCAACAATCTCATCTGCCACATATTAATCATATGCTAGATGGCACAACACATGAAGCAACACCATCACAATTGCAACATTTAAAAATAATACAAGAACGTACAAACAGAAAAAAAAAACAATTGGTACAATCGAATTTTGATAGTTACATTTACTAATGTTTATTTTACATAAAAATTTAAATAAATCATTGAAGCTTGGTTATTTTTGTAGAAGTTCGGTCTGAGTTTAATTAAGCAATACACCATTGCACAGTGGACGAGAATCTGCATTTTTTGGTCAAAAGTACCTTGCAGGTGCAGTCAAATTTTTTTTATGTATGTATTTAAACCTAGGAATGTTGAATATTTTGTGAGTACAAATTGTAACATTATGGCTAACTGTTTTTTCTTTGACAAGTGGTCAAATTCAAAATTTCATAATTTTGTGATTTTTTTTTTTCAAATATACAATAAAAACTTTTTAAATTAAAGAATTATTTAACGAAAATCACAAAAAGGTACTAATTTAAAAATACAAATCTAAACCACTCATATATTTATCAAAATTGCACTTTTCCCCACAGAAATATCGATGTTTTCAAAATCCCCAATTTTCAAAATCGATCTCCAAAAAGCTCCAAGAGATATTTAAAAAACTTTACCGCGAATGTATTCCGTAAGTTGTCCTGTAACAAAATTTTTGCAAATATCCGCGACCATTCATAAACTTTTGAGATATTTTCTTATAACTGAAAAATGGCGTTTAGATAAAACTTCTTAAATGGGTTTTTGAAGTCACCTTTCTCAAGTTAAACAAAAAATATATAAGAAATCAAAATGGAGAGTCCACTATGGCGAACCAACCTACACTTAAAAAGCCATTAGGCTGTAATTTTAATTATAGTGCTTATTTTGCCCATCCGATAATATGTTATAATACAAAGTTTTTACATATGAAATATAAAGATGTGATATATATATTGAAGCAAGGAAGAGTACTAAATTTGAGGATAAACATTGGGCAGAATCAATAATGTAGTAAAAAGATATAAGCAAATATCAGCGAGAAACGGACGCGACAAATATAGAAGTTATGCTTCAATACACTGAGGATATATACCGCATCTTTATATTCCTTTATTGTTTTTGGCTCAACTAAAAGTGCGCGAATGTTGCGTCCGTCGCCCAGGAATCGCCCATATGTGTATAGTATGGGGTCATTTAAAATTAATTTGTCATTATACCCCCCACTTTTCTAACAAATATTTCCAAAATTAAGCAATCATTTTGTTTTTTTGAAAACGTTAACGCTTGCCGCTAGGCGGTCGAAAATGGCGAAAAAATTTGTATTATTATTAAAAATTACCAAAATTCGAAATTTCCAAAAAAAAATACTTTTTATTTAAGTTGTTCATTTAATATTCTCAAAATTATTCAGATATTTAATTCTGACTTCATCGGATATCACTAACCCACTTTAACCAGGAATCCAAAAATACAAACGAATTTAATTAAAATGCCTAATTTGCAGATGTCGATTGCTATTTTTGTAATATAATAGTTTTAATTAAAGAAAAAAAATAAATTACATAAATTATAATTCGAGTTTGTGTTTGGAGCGACTCCTTTCCAGGACATTTAATGAAAATAGCTTATTTTGTTAAAAATTTAACAAAATTTTAATGTATTCATCAAAGTTTGCATAATTTTCATAAAAAGAGCACTTAAATTTATTAAGAATATCTATACTTTTATTTAAAAAATCTTTAACCCTTTGTGGCCTGTGGACAAATAAAAACCCATGAAACTTAATTTTAACTTCATAAAAAATTTAAACTTGATCATAATAATTATTTTATGTAACTTGATCCATATAGGAGGATTCATTTTTATATGTTTGGGCAAAAAACGTACACTAGGAAATTTACAGATTAACATCTTCTAAAGTGGAGACAAAAATAACCTTAAAAATAAGATTGGGACTATGAAGAATTGTTCTCTACTTGTGCAGCATCTATCGCATATATGAATTTAGTACAAAAAACACGATTTTTATTTGTTCAGTAAAAACGGTACACAGGTGCGAAATTTTTTTTTTTTTTTTTAAGAGAAGCAACACTCAGGAAATTCTTCCTATTAATTAATGTGTTGCTTTCTTTGGAAAGAGGATACTGGAGATTTGAAAGGTGGTGAAAGATAAAGGGCTTCAAACATGGCAACACTGTAATTGCGCGAGATGATAAGTTTTAGAACAGTTGTTGCTCGCCACCTGATGTAGAGTTGGCGAATTTATTGAAGCTTTTTGTTTCATTATTTTACTTCGGTGGGGTTAAGTGCTATGGGAACACCGAAGGTGGGTGTAACGGTACATATAAGTGATAGAAAACTCATACATATTATTTTTCTAAATTGATGTTGTCGTCACCGGGAATCGAACCCGGGACCATCCGTGTAACAGCCCAACGCGCTAACCATTACACCACAACGCACAAATGCCAAGCCTGACTTTCGATTTTTTCTACATTGCCTATACAACAGGTTGTTTCATATGTATAATCATTAATTATTGCTTTTAACAAACTTCAAAAGCCATATTAACGTTTTTATTTAACTTTAGACAACTGCTACTGAATAAGTTTTGTGTTAAAGAGAATAATAATAAGAGCTTTGTCTCTTAAATTGCCTTATAACATTTAAATTTAAAACATATTTTCATATTATTTACTTTAAAAATATTTGATTTAAATATTTAATATACCTTAAAGTACAGCAATAAGCAATAAAGAGAAAAAAGAAAATCCAAATTACTTATATTTGATAATATAAAGAGCTTTACGGTATTTACAACCATCAGCAGTGGATGATTTGGTGATTTAACTCTTTTATTAAGAAAAAAACTAATGATATGGTGGCATGCATATCTAATTATTTAGGGTCCAATAACTAATCAGATATACATAATTTAATACGGAAGTCCTCACAGGTTTCCACCATATAACTACCATAACTTTGTTGATTTTTTATAAAATATTACAAAACAACTATTTTGACAGTTATTTTAAAAAACAACTGAAGAAAACTAGTGTATTTTTTAACCGTTGTTTAAACCAGTTATTTTAGTATTTTAGTAAACCACTACACTTACAAAAAAAGCCCGTACAAATAGTTGAAAATTTAGCTACGACAACTGAAAAAAATATCCAAATTCGCTACAGCCGAATTTTCAATAAAGTTGAGAATTACTTTCTGTTAAATTTAGGGGACCTAAATTTTAGGTAAAATAGTAAGTTGAAGTATAATAATTTGGCAGAACAGCTGTTTAGTGTAAATGCAATGAAATCAGTTTAAATCAGCAGGATCCAGCCCTAGATTTTGAGGGGTGATAATTTTTGAATATTTTTGTAAATTTTAAAGAAAAATTTTCTGATTTTTTGAAAGGGTACGGGAATTCAGAGATGGATTTTTATGCGAAAAATTGGGATATGAACCATACAAATTTTTTAATTTTTTCTTGTCTCATATTTTCGCAAACCTGTATAATTCATTACTCAAGAGTTCCAGGCTACTAAAACAAATTATTCGTGGCTTAAATTATTACAAATTATATACTTTTGATTACCTTAAATGTAAAAATTGAGAATTTTCAAAATTAAAATTTCTTTAACTTCAATAAAAGTATGGGTGCGAAATGTAGAATTTTTAATTTTCAGTGACCATTAAAAGAACAATTTGTATATCGCATAAAATATGAAAAAAAAAATGTCAAACACTAAAATTTAAAAAAAAAAAATTCGGAGATTTTGTTCTTTTAAAACCAGAGAAAAGTTATTTGTCATGTTTTGGCTATTTAAAATTGTTTTGATTTTTAATTTTCGAGAGCTCGTGTAAATTTTTGTTAAGATTTTCTGGGTTTAAAATATATGAACTTTGTTGTTTTTTAAGTGTTTTTCCACCTTTGGTTTCTTACTGATTTTTAATTACAATTTTATTGAAGAATTTAAATTTTTTTTTGTTAAATTTTCGGGCGTGTATTTGTTCTAAACAAAACATTTAAACTTTTATAAATCTAAAATTCCTAGAGTTTTTTAAGGATTTTTGTTGCACAAAATATCCTCTGTTTTGGCGCAACCAGAAAGAAATATGATGTTTAATTTTTCTCCTGTGTGTCGTATTGAAAAATTAATGAGATATTTATCAAACAATTGATAAATTCTGGCGTTGATTTGTTATAGCATATTTTTGCATATTTTGTTCTTCTTTTTGCATATTTCGATAAAAAAAAAGTCTTATTTTCGATAACAAAAAATCTCATTTTCGATAAAAAAAAAAATATATATATTTTTGAGCATATTTTTGGACTTAAAAGAACAAAAGCATATTTTTATAGCATATTTTCTAAATTATTTTTATTTAGTTTTTAGTTGGAACAGTTTTATGATTCAATAAAAAATATTTTTTTAAGTTTTCAACACTGATTTCGGAAGTTTAAGCCATTTTTACAAATTTAAATTTATTGTTTTAAGACTGTACCGATTTAGTTATATTCAATATTTTATATCCTTTTTTGTTGGCAGTTAAAATTAATTTTTCATGGTTATTTCAACTATACCGAAAAAAAGTTTTAAAATACGAATTCTAAAAGAAAATTTGTGTTTTAAGACCAAATTTTCCGTTTTTAGTGCATGTGTTATAGGCTAAAAATTTATTTTTCACAGCATATTTCCAGTTGCTTTGTTTATTATACATTTTGAGAATGAATTTCGACACTTTTCATGATAGAAATTAAAAAAAAAACGATTGTTTTTATGTTCCGAAATTCTTGTGGTATTTCTAGTAAACCGAATTTTCAAATTTTTCTACAAAAATTATTTTAAAATGAAATATTTAAGATTTTTAAACTTTCTCTTTACCATTTCGAAAGAAGATTTACAACATTTATATAAAATTTTACCATTTTCGGATTAAAGGACATATTTTAATAGCGATCATAAATATGTAAAGATCGGGTAACTTTTTAACAGTGGCGTACCACCACTGGCATGCATCTCATAGCTTTGGCAGTCCTGGTTTAGGCAATCAACAAAAATTTGAATGCGCAAACCTTTTTAATTTAACCATGATTTAAAATTACAAACCGTATTATTTTAAAGTTATTTTGTGTCGTATTATATATTATATATCTTCTACCGGTTTGCTATATATCCCCCTTATCCCCCCCCCATGGACCCGCGCCTGGTTAAAGCTAGATAAAAAATTCGGTTAAGGGGGGACATTACATTCGCGGCAGAGAAAACAGACTTTTTTTAAAAATTCATAACTCAGTCAAAAACAAACATTTTTCCAAAAATTTTATTATTGTAGAGAATTGAACAAATTACAAGAAAAACATTCAAAAAAATATATTTTTCAATCCAACATAGTTTTTATAGTCCGATCTGGAAAAAAATGACTTTTTTAAATCTTAACAAAATGGGTTATCGTATGACACGAGCTTTTTTTTAAATTTTTTTTCAATTTTTGGTGATGTTCCAAATTTAGAAGTGTGTTTTTTCGAAAAAATATTCATAATAAATCGAAATCGATGTTCATAAAAAATCAAAAAAAAATATTTTAAAAAAAAAAGCTCGTGTCATACGATAGCAAATCAAGTTTAAAAAAATACAAAAAAAAAAAAGTTCGTCAAAAAATGAACCCGCAAGTGCCGCAACCAGTACGAAAAACATGGTTTCGTGATAAAAAAAAAAAAAAGGTTACCTCCAATCTGCCATGCCTGCTTCGCACTGTATGCCTTCGTTATCTTGTGTTGTGCTGTTTCTTCAAAATTCAAATTCAAAAACAGAAATTCAAATTCAAAGTCCCAAAAAAAACCCACCCTTCAAGTAATTACGAAATAACAACCACCAAAAGTCAGGTAGCAAGTAAAACAAGTATATACCAGCTGACGTACGTAGGTAGGGCGAAAATAAAAAATGCGCTCTCACTAATCCGGCTGTAACTTTTGAACCCGTAGGAATTTTTCCATGAAATTTTTTTCTTAGAATCTTAAAAATATTTACTAAAAAATTATAAAAAAGTCGATTTCAAAAAACGGTCAATGTCATGTCCCCCCTTAAGTTACAAAAATTTAGAAGAATTTTTTTTTAAAATAATTGCTGCTGACATAACTAACATTTAGACAATTATTTTTTAATGAAAACAAATTTCATTTAATTTTATTCGTTTATAAATAACAAAATTGAAAATACCATAAAAATTCACTTGATATCGTTTGATTTTTCACTTTTTTTTATATCATCCTTGCTTGTTTGTTTTTGCTTTTTTTCTTGTTTTCTCTGTTAATGCCATGTAGAATTGTTTGAAAATATTAATGGGCTGAAAAAAAAAGAAAAAAAAATACGTAATCATATTCACATTAGTGAATATATATTTTATTTTAACTAACCTTATTATTTCATCAGTTTAATTATATCTTAAACTGTAATTTTTTGTTTTTTGTTTCGGGCTTGGCTTCATACAAAAAAAAAAAAAAAAACAGATACTCAAAACAACCACCGCGTTTATTTTTCTACATAAGTTTTGTCTGTTTTTGCTTATAGTTTTCTTCAACAATGCCATGAAGAATTGTATGAAAATATTAAAAGGATGAAAGAGAAAAATAATACTTAATAATATGTATTTACATATATAAACGTATATTTTATTTTAATAAGGAAATGTTGCAAATTGTGGCCTGTTCCCTAAAGTGGACCTTTCGCTTTTTTTGTGCTGTTGCATGAATACGTCCAAACTGTCTACTGCCATCGAGTTTAATTTCCGCCATCGCTATTTTCAAATAGTTTTAACTTCAATACACACGTTTTTCTTGGTTTAATTAAGTCATTTCAAATAATTAATAAGCAGTGAATAACAAGTCAGATTTTTGTAAACGGTAAGTATTTTCTTCACAATTTTAATGAAAATAATTGATTCACTAAAATACACAATATATAAAACAAAAATGCCAAATTTAAAATTTTCGTAATGTTATTTCTAATTTTTTTAAATTTTTTTGCAAGTTTTAGCTTTTTTTAAACTGTTTACTTTTACTATAAATCCCTTTTACTATTCTTGTCTATTTTGGACAATTTTTCAATATGTTCCACAAAAAAAAAATAATTGTCAGTCTCCCGCAATTAAAAAAGTTATTATTACACATTTTTGCTTTAGCTTTGAACCAGCTTTAAACGATAAACAAAAGCTTTTAATAAACAAAATTGAAACAAATTTTAATTTAAATACAATTTTTTGTCGATTTTACTCAATTTTCTAACAATTTTATATCCACTTTAGGGTACAAGTTCCCTAAAGTGGACCTTTTGTGCTACTTTTAAAATTATAGTATAACTTTTTTAAATTAGTTCCCACAAGAAAATTATAAATAGCCGAAAAATTACCAAGGAGTTGGCATACAAGCTTATGTAATTGGATTTGGAATACTACAATTAGTTTTATTTACATGGCTCAAATAACAGATGTAGGGCCACATTTTGGATACATTTCCTTACTTACGTTATTGTTTAATTTGTATAATTTAATAATTATTTATTAATTCAATATTTTGCCGGCCATATTTTGACTTGCTTTCTTCTCTGAATTTTTTTCTGACTGAACCACAAACAGTTTTTTATCTACAATCGCTTGTTGTGGTTTCTATGTAAAAAATGTATAAATTTTAAGAGGAAAAATTAGTTTCGAGTACAACTTAAATTTGTTCATGTGGTAAAATGCGATAACTGATTAATATAGTTAAATAACAAGTTCAAACGTTATCAACAGGAAAAATTAGTTTAATTGAGTTGGAACCCATTTAACAGACTATTGAACTAACTTTTTTTATGAGTGTAACAACACAGTTAGTTTTTGTTAGTTAGTTCAAAATAGAAGATATATCGAGGTTTTAAAAATTCACGTTTAGTTTTCATTTGTTTTTCTTAATATGTTCATAGTTTTCAAATAGATTTTACACTCAGAAAACTTCTGCAGTAAATATTTGTAGTTGTTTGAGTTGTAAGACATAATCTTAATTTTTAAGTGAAACAAACAGTAATTTGTAGAAGAAATTTAATTTTTGGCTACATATGTAGTTCATGAAAATAAAAAACCACATAAAATTACTGTTCGATGATTTTACATTCATTTTATACAGTACACAAAAAAAAATCCATACTTAAATCAACCTACATTGTACGAAATATTTCGTTGTTTCGCACCACGAAAAGTTGGTGTAAAATATATGAATACGTACGATAGTATTTTGTACAAAGAACGAAATAAATTTTATTTTTTAGGAAATGTTTTTTTTTTATATATATTACGAAAGAATTGTTTTTAGCAGTGCCTTATAATGGTACAATCATAAAAATTCAATAAAATAGTGATAGGGATATCCGAACAAAATATATGAACATTTTTATTCAATATAGAAATTTAGTAAAATAATAATAATATAATTAGCCACATCTCAAAATTTTGCACATATTAATTTTAAATAATTACTTTTCTAAACTTAAATCAACAGTTTTCCACACAAGCAAATATTATATGAATTTGTTTCGTTAGTTTCGTAAAAAAACAAAAGAATTTACACTTTGCGTTTCCTAAAATAAAAGAAGCTTTCATATATATTACGAAAAATTTGAAAAGGCTGCACTAAATTTATTTTTGTAAAATTAAAGAAAGTTTCTTGTATTTTACGAGAAAAAAAGCTACGAGAGTTTTTTTCGTATAAAATGGCATGGTTTTTTTTCGATGCATTTTGTTTTTTATTTAAAAAAGTAAAACAAATAAATGTTTGTTTATTTTTAACTACATATGTGGTTCATTTCAACTAATACAGTTCTGGTTCATTTTTTAAACAGTAAAAAACACTTGGCAGTGTCAGTTGAATTTACTGAAATGTAAGCCGTCGTTTTTTCAAGTGAAATTGCATTTGTTTTTAACTACATTTGCAGTGATATTTGTCTACATAGTATTCTAAGTGTAAAATTATTATTGTATCACCAAATCACTAAAACAGCATAACTGGAGTACCGTTTGGAATTTTGACTTGGCATTGTAAGTAGGATGTAAGAAATACAAACTTTTATTGTAATTGAAAGAAAAACAACATTTTGTTGTATGTTTTAACTACATTTCTTATTTGTTTTTTCAACATTTAAAAAGCAACACCTTTTATAGTTATTTTAACGGTAATTACCTTTCTCGTCTTTTTAACTGAAGTTACAGTTATTTGAACTGTCACATATACACAAACACTAGTTTGGGTATATGTGCACGTGCCCACTCAAAACACAGGCCAGGGAGTTTCACTTTAACCTTTGTCGGGTTGAATACTGCGTTGAAAGATGATTTGTGCAAATAAACAAATACTCAAAGAAACTCTAAAGTATTTATTGATAAAAGAATAAGAAGACGTTGACAATGGAATATAATAACCAGATAAATTGAATGAAAACAAAAACTTGCTACAGTTTCAAATTTCAGCTTCAAAACCTTTAAAAAGTGTTCATATAAAGAGAAAGGATGGAAAAGCAACAAAATACTTTATTGAATGCGGTTGATAAGGATGAAAAAGTTGAATGTTATTGTATGTAGTATGAAAAACAATGTCTGAGGGGCTTTTTTTGTATTACTTTGTTTTGTGGTTTTCTCAACAATTGAAATTTGTGATATTGAAGAAAAAGACACAATTTGTTAAATTGCTTTTAAGGAAATGGCATGGTATTTTTATAGATAGAAAGTAGGCGAAATAAGAGATTAAAAGTTATTATAAAAAAACAAAATTATAATTGGAACAATTACTCTATGATTATAACAATTAAAATTAAACAAGTGACATAAGCATTAATGAAATTTTTTATGGGTACAGATTATATATACACATAAAAAATTAAATGGTTTGAATTACGAAATTAGTATATGTGTTTAGTATGTGTTTAGTTGAAGAAAGCTCCAATTTAACAATTTAGTTAACATATCAGTATCACTCATTCTTTGATAGATAATAAAAAAATTGCCATTTTTCACCTGATGTCTTTCGATTATCATTATATTTAAAACATATATTCTCTATGGAGCCTATAGCAACTCTCCATATTCAGTTTTTAAATTTTTCAAAAACTAGCGATTTTTTTATGGTTTTAGTTTGTAAAAAAAATTCAAAAAAATCCCATAATACTTCGAAGATTTTTTTCTTTCACACTAATGAAATAAAAAAATACATTTAAAAACAATGCATTTTTAATGGAAATGCAAATTTTAGATGCTTTTCCGAAACTCTCCTTCCCTTCGGAAATATAATATATTTTTTATTAAATGAAATTTAGCTTTTTGGTGACACAAATGTCATTTAATTTTCTCGATTAAAAAAAACCCCTCCTTATCCATTGTTTTCATACAGACAATATAATTGAAGGGCTTAGTGCAAAAACTTGATAAGCCACAAAATTAAAATATTGAAATAATAGCCTTTGAAGTTAAAAAAAAATGCATAAAATAAGGCTTTAACTAAACTAGAACGTAACTAAACCAGAATGGAAACACACTTTACAGTGGTGTTCATTTGCAACTGAAATCATGGTTTAGGTAATTATAATTTTTTTGATCAAAAAGATTTGTGGTACAAGTTATTGTTTTTTTTTTATTAAATTCAGTTATAGAATATTATTTTACAAATACAAAAAAATTATTCATATCTTCTCAAAAATAAAAAAAAGTAATTTTAACAAAATAAGTCGATAGTGCAGTGTTCAAAATATTTGCAACTCTTAAAGTAATTAACAGGAAATACAAACAATGGTTTTAACGCTTAGTATTTTGTAGCGTAGCCATTATTTTTTATAACTTCAGAACACCTCTTAGGCATTGAGGCAATGAGCTTTTTAATATAATTGTCAAAAATTTCATTCCACTGCTTCTGCAACTCGACGAAAAGTTCATCACCATTTCGGAATACTTTATTGCCGATATTCCGTTTTACAATCATCCACATGTTCTCAATCGGGTTGAGATCGGGAGATTGAGCCGGCCACTACATGATATTAATTTCATTTTCCTGCAGCCAAACTTTTACAACCCCCGCCGTGTGTTTTGTTTTGCCCAATACGAAATTTCATTATTTCCGCAATCAGAAATTATAATGTGTGTTTTATTTTTCGTTTTTCCGGGAATCCCTGATCTCCACACATTTTTTTTTGTTGATGTGGCAACATTCGCGACAATAACGGCTGCACTGTTTGTTTTGTATTTGGCAATTTGGGGAATCCCAACCTATTTTTGTTGCTCAAAAAACACTAGATAAAAAACATTCGACATTCATTAGTGCACATTCGATTGTATACGTGCGTAGTTGCTTCTATTGCAGTCAAGGTTTGTGAAGTGTGAAAGTCAAAATAAATAATTTTTTTACAAGAAGAAAAAAGGAAAAACACCATGTCCAAAAGGGTATGTATAGGTTATAAAAATCTTGGTTTTTTTTCCATAAAAAACATATCTATATGTTTCAAATTCAATTAGTCGGCCGTGCTAACTCAGCGCCAAATAGAAGAGCTGCTGAGCGAATCAGAAAATGAGGCTGAAGAGCGTACACTCGGCCATGAAAGCTCTTCTGAAGATTTCGAAATTTCATCAGATCAAGAATCAGGGACATATATTGCCATATCTGAAGGAGAAAGTGTTTTCTCCGATGCACAGCAATTTTGTGCTCCAGCGCAAGAAGATTTCCCATCTTCTGGTTTTCTTTCTAAGGACAAAAAAACAATTTGGTACGACAAATGTGACAGCTCATTAGTTGGTAGGAAAAGGGATGAAAATATTATTACTACTACTCCAGGACCAACTCAGTATGCAATTGCACGTGTAAGTGATATCAAATCCACATTTGAGTTGTTTATGACCAATGAAATGCAAACTATTATTATAAAGATGACAAATATTGAAGGTAATTTTCATCGTTTTTTCGAAAAACTAGCGCATAACAAACTAATTTATATGTACATTACTACTTTCATAGGTGTAAAAGTGTTTGGAGAAGCTTGGAAGGAAATTAACCATGCATCCTTGAAGGCATATTTTGGATTACTGTTATTAGCTGGCGTTTATCGTTCTTGTGGTGAAGCAATGGAATGCTTATGGGACGATGTGAAAGGAAGGCCCATATTCAAAGCAACAATGTCGCTGCGTAGATTTCAAAATATTAGTAGAGTTCTTCGATTCGACGATAAATCAGATAGAGCGGATCGGCGGGCTCGCGATAAGCTGGCACCTATCAGAGTTTTATGGGACAAATGGGCTTATAATTTGAAAATTATGTATACTCCAAACGACTGCGTGACAGTCGATGAGCAGCTAGTTGCATATCGTGGAAAATGTCCATTTAGGCAATATATTCCTTCTAAGCCAGCGAAATACGGAATTAAAATTTGGGCATTGTGCGACTCTAACACCAACTATGCCTGGTCAATGCAAGTATATATTGGACGAAATCGTAATTGCGCTCCTGAAAAGAATCAAGGCATGCGAGTGGTACTGGAACTGTCAGAAGGACATAAAGGGCGAAACATAACTTCCGATAACTTTTTTACCTCACACGATCTTGCTGTTGAAGTTCTGAAAAAGAAAATGACTATAGTTGGGACTGTCCGAAAAAATAAGGTGTTTCTACCCCCACATATTTTGGACATGAGAATGAAACCTGCTTTGTATTCAGAGTTCCTATTTGATCATAAAAATAAGGTGACGTTAGTAGCGTATGTTCCAAAAAATATCGGTGCGTATATCTGATAAGCACATTGCACCAAGACGCAACAATAAGGGATAACCAGTTACAGAAACCAGAAATAATAGAATATTATAACAATACAAAGGCAGGGGTTGATACACTCGACCAACTTGTTGCCACCTATACTTGTAAGCGGAAGACCAATAGGTGGCCTGTAGCTCTATTTGCAAACATGCTTGATGTATCTGCATGCAACGCTTTCGTGATATGGACAGCAATAAATCCCGAGTGGAAGAAATCAAAGCATTTTCGTCGTAGACTCTTTTTGGAAGAACTAGGATTTGAACTTTTGGAAGAAGAAAAGCAGCAGCGTAAAACTCAGCCATATGGTTCTGTCGCCAGGAAGCTACATCACCCGCAAGAAGAGAAAAATATAAAGAGAGGTCGTTGCCACTTCTGTGAAAATAAGTCTAACAGTACTAAATATAATACAAAATGTATGAATTGTAACTTATTTGTATGTAAAAATCATTCCCGTGTAGAAATTCTGTGCAATTCTTGCAATAACAATTAATAAGCCTAATAAAATTGTATTGGGCAAAATTTGCCCAAAATACAAGATTCGTTACTTATTTTCTTTACAGGATGAGTGTTAAGGAATTCTTATATGGCATATCCGTTGATGGATGAAAGGTAACCATCGGAAGCAGCTGTTTCAAATAAAAAGTGTGGCTTATCAAGTCATTGCATAAAGATGAGTATAGAAGTTTATAATCTGAAAAAATGGTCATTCTTGATCTAGATGCTTAAAATAAGTGCCAAAATGAAAACAGTGAAAATAATTTCAATGTGGCTTATCAAGTTTTGCAGATATTTTATTTGTAACATTTTTATAAATGAATATGGGAAAATCACAGCCCCATATTCAGTGTTTCAAATTTTGTAATTTTGAAGAGCCCTATATTGAAAAGTCGCATTTCTCTGTTTCGAAGAGCATTCGATTTTTATAAATGTCCTTTTTAATAATTATGAAATTAAAAGTACATATTAAAAAAATGCATTTCTTATGGAAATGAAATTTTTAGATAAATTTTCAAAACTGTGTTCACCATCAAAACATTTCAAGCATAGATAAATCGAAAATTTAAAATTTGCTTGATTACTAAGAAGACAAGAATGGAGCAAAATTAATGATTAATAGGTTTTTTTGTTAAAGTTCTGCCTATTATATAGGATCTAGCTTTTCTAAAATTTCGGGTTCTGATGAGATCTTTAGCCAGATCGAAATATTAGTATCAACCTAGCTAATATGTTTGATTTGCTTTATTTTTGTAAATATACGGAGGTTGAAAGCTCGTTATAAATTGAAAATAACATAAAAATAATCTCGATGTATATAAAAACAAAAAACTAATATAACTGTAAAAAATATTACTTGAGCCAGAGTACAAACTAAAATTTTTTTATATAAATAGAACATTTTTGGTCTTCAAAGTTTAGTAACGTCATGATGCTTGTTAGGAAAAGACCTAACCACGTGCTTGATTACTAAGAAGACAAGAATGGAGCAAAATTGATTATTAATAGGTTTTTTGTTAAAGTTCTGCCTATTATGGAGGCTCTAACTTTTCTAAAACTTCGGGTTCTGATGAGATCTTTAGCCAGATCGAAATACTAGTATCAACCCAGCTAATATGTTAAATTTGCTTTATTTTTGTTAATATACACAGGTTGAAAGCTGGTTATAAATTGAAAACAACATAAAATTAATTTCGTTGTATATAAAAACAAAAAACTAATAAAACTGTAATAAAATATTACTTGAGCCAAAGGAAACACTAAAATTTTTTTATAAATAGAACATTTTTGGTCTTCAAAGTTTAGTAACGTCATGATGCTTGTTAGGAAAACACCCTAACCACGTGCTTGATTAGTAAGAAGACAAGAATGGAGCAAAATTGATGATTAATAGGTTTTTTGTTAAAGTTCTGCCTATTATGGAGGCTCTAGCTTTTCTGAAACTTCGGGTTGTGATTAGATCTTTAGCCAGATCGAAATACTAGTATCAACCTAGCTTATATCTTTGATTTGCTTTATTTTTGTAAATAGGAAAGCTAGGAGGTTGAAAGCTAGTTATTAATTTAAAAAAGAAAAAATTTATATAAACTTAAATTTGGCTTTTTCTGTGACGCGAATATCATCATATTTTTTGATTTTTTTTTTGAAAAACCTTTTCCATTATTTCCATATAAAAGTGGGCGTTGTGGTGTAATGGCTAGCGCGTTGGACTGTTTCACAAATGGTCCCGGGTTCGATTCCCGGTAACGACAACATCAATTTAGAAAAAAATAATATGTATGATTTTTCTATCACTTATATGTATCGCTGCGCCCACCTTCGTTGTTCCCATAGCACTTAACCCCACAGAAGTAAAATAATGAATCAGGGCTATGAAACAAAAAGCTTCAATAAATTCGCCAACTCTACATCAGATGGCGAGCAACAACTGTTCTAAGTCCTATCTATTCGCGCAATTACAGTGTTGCCATGTTTGAAGACCTTTCACCACCTTTCATCTCCCCCCTATTCCCTTTCCAAAGAAATTAATAGGAAGAATTTTCTGAGTGTTGCTTCACGGAGAAAACTGTTGTTCACTATTTATGCATAAGCTGTTCATAACTTTAAAAATTTTAAAAATTTAAATTTTGTGCATATATTATGAACAATAATCACAAATTGTGCATAATCTATTAATCTTATGCATAAGTTATCCACAAGAAGGGTGCATGTTTTGAGATAAATGTTCATGACTTAATAATTTCATAATTATACCGTATTGATCACAATATATGCACATTGTACATGACTTGTGCCTAACTGCAGTGCATTATTTATGCACAAGCTGTTCATAACAATAAAATGTTTCGTCTGTACAACGTTAGGCATAAATTATTCCCAATGTTCATAAATTCACCGCAATCTATTTATTTTGTACATAAATTATACACAGAAGCTTGTATATTTTGTGCACAATGTTCATTTCTTCATGTATGTTCTATTGATCACAATATATGCACATTGTACATGACTTGTGCACAGCTTTTTATCTTGTGTAGAATTTATGCACAACTAACTACAATTTATTTCATATTGTGCACAAGTTTGCTTTAAATTACAGTTAGATCATGAGCAGCGTTGCTGATCATGAGTATCATTTATCATTTGGTTTCATTACATGTGTTTATTCTGCGTAAAATTTTCTAATCAAATGCTTTTGAAAAATGACCCGTTCAGTATCATTGAAATTCACAATATAAAAAGTGTAACCATACAAGAATATTCCTTTAAAAAATTTTTACTTCCATTTGGTACAAAAGAAGTAGTAAATGTTACAAATTCTATAAGTTACAAAGGAACAACTTTCAAAATTGGTTTTTATGTTTTCATGATGGAGTGTGTTTATAATATTGTTGATATAATTTTATTAGATGAATCTATATTTTTGTTACTCAACGAATACCAAATAGAAAAGTTTGATTTGCATTATTATGCGCACATTATTGGGGAAAAAACAGAAAACTATATATTAAAACCAATTGAAGCGCTAGCATTTCGAAAGCCGTTTCAGCTTCACCCAATACTGAAAACACAAGAATGTTTTTTAATAAATGTTTTATAAGAAATTATTATTTGTTCATTATATTTATTTTAATAATTTTTATATTAATTTCATTTTTTTATATTGATTAAATATTAAATAAAGACATTTGAATATAAACTGAAATTTTGTTTCTTTAATATGAATAATAGGTTAAAAAAATAGTCTTAGTTGTGCATAATGTATGAGCAACTTGTGCATAATATATGAGCAACTTGTTCATAACATATTCCTAGTTGTTCATAACCTATTCCTAGTTGTGCAATACCTATTCCCAGTTGTGCATAATGTGTGATCAAGTTGTTCATAGCTTATTAATAGTTAGTCACAAAACATGCACAAGAAAATGTTTTATCTAAATTTAAGTTATGCACAACTGGGAATATGTTGTGAACAACTGTTCTTAGTCATTTTCCGTGAACGATTTGTACATAAGTTATGCCCATAGCGCATAATTTCTGCACACTTTTTTCTCCGTGTTCTCTTTAAAAAAAAAAAAAAATGTGCTTAATTTGTCTAAAAAAATCATTTTTGATGCAGATGCAAAGAAATCACTCCGTACGTTGCAGTCTGCGCTGCTGTCCAGAACGTTACAGTCAATGGTGACCGCTATAGAGCCATGATTACTGACTATTTCGTTCATCAATTGAACAACCATGATGTGCAGGAGCTGTGGTTTCAACAAAACGGCGCAATATGTCACACAGCTCGTGCCGCAATTGATTTATTGAGGAAAACGTTTGGTAACCGCATGGTTTCACTTTTCGGGCCTGTGAATTGGCCTTCAAGATCGTGCGATTTAACGCCGCTGGACTATTTTCTGAGGGGATATGTAAAGTTGCTAGTCTACGCCGATAGGCCCGAAATGATTGACCACTTAAAGGACAACATTCGCCGCGTTACTGCCAATATACGGCCACAAATGTTGGAAAAAGTTATCGAAAATTGGCCGAGCCAGCCGTGGCGGTCATATGCCAGAAGTCATATTTGAATTACAATGCTGGAAGATTATCTTTCGAATAAAGTAAATTTCATGTTAATTTAAAAAATTCATCTTTGTTTTATTTCATTTCAATGTTCAATACCTCTATAGAAAACACCCTTTATAATTTATAGTTTTTTAATGCATTCAAAATGAAAGTTCAGAAAAAATTAATAAAATATACCTAATTTTTTTTTTTTTATAAAAAGATTTCATTCATTTTAAAAAAGTTTCAATAAAAAAAATTATAAAGCTCGTCGTTATTGCCAATAAATTGTTTATTTTGAAACGAAAATTTCCATTACTTTAGTAAAACTTTCATTTGAAATATTTTGAAACTTTTTGTCTGTGCCTTTACTAAAAATGACAATTTTTTGTTATGCCTAAAACCATCAATTATGTTTTACTTCTATATGCCTGCTATGATGCTTAGCTTTCCATTGAATTGTATACCATATTGTACATACTTCAAATATATTTTTTATTAAAAAACTTTCATGTAGAATTAAAATATTAAGCATATAAAAAAACTCTTTAAAAATCATACTCCGAATAGGCATTATGAAAATAACAAAATATTTCTAGTAACTATGTACTGTAGACATGCTTTTTTATAATTTTTTTTTTTTTTAACATTGTTTCTTGTGTCAAGTTAAACAAATCATCCTCATCTGTAAAATTCATAAATCAAAAAATGTAAAATAAATGAAATGAAAATTCATAAAGCTAATCTTGTTGGTAAGACAAACAAAGTTAAATGAATGAAGAAGTGATATAAATTTATTACAATTTATTATAACAATATAGAATAAGATGCACGTTTTATGGTGGTGTCTATGTGTAGGTAGTACTTATACAAACAAACACACTTTCAAATACAATATTACTTGCTTAACAATGGCAACACGTTCTTAGATGGTATATTAAGATTTAAAGTAATAATACCGTAAAAAGCACAAAAACTTGAATGGAGCTACAAAGGATTAATTCTTTTTGGAATGAATTATAAAATTAAAATTATAATTATAATGAATTATTACCCAGTAAAATAGTAAAATCCAAATAACTGGTTGCAGAACAGCTTAAACTGTATTATAACAGGTTCTAATTTCTGTTCTGCAACTGGTTTTTTTTATATGAAGTTTGTCCTATTTGCAATAGGTTATTTACCTCAACAAAAAAAAAAACGCTGCTTACATGCAAGCAGGTTTGTATGGGAGTAAGCCAAAAGAATTCCTTACTAACCTGCTTACATATGCTATGATTTTTATATGCCGAATTCCCACTTGGAAGCAATACCTTTGGGCAAAATAAGCGCTGATTTTAGCTCTTACAAAAAGCTGTGATTTCATGGCTTGCAGTAAAATCATATTTCATGTCTATATAATTACGATTTAAAGTAATAACATGAATATGCCATACATATTTTATTTCAAATAAAGACATTAATTTGTTGTTGTAAAAACTTTTGACATAAAATATAATCATTTTATTTTTTTTTACCGCTCCACGGGCTAGCTCTTCACAAATAGTTAAATGACTAATTATTTTTTATTACATACTCGAAAACACTAAACAGAATCGGAAATCACTCGGAAAATCTGGTACAGAATGTTTATAATCCACGGTATGAAACTTTCTGCATTACAACCTGCATACTTGTAAGGGATAGGGTAAGCTGCTTACAACCTGCATCCTTGTTAGGGAAAACATTAAGCTCAACATTTTTGTTTGTTTATTTTTATAAAAGAAGTTGTTCTAGAACAGGTTCAAAGGTAATTTGTTCTAAAAATTTTGCTGGGTAATTTAAAAAATTAAATTAAATTTTATATTAAGGAATGAATTAAATAATTTGAAAAAGTTGCAATGCCTTTGTGACGACTCATATCATTTTCCAATACCGCCTCTCATTAGAAGGCGGAAATTATCCTCTAAAAGTTCCCATGAATGAATTCGAATAATCAAAATTTTGCGATTGAATTACCTAACCAATATATTAATAATTCCAATAAAATACTTCATTCACCGCAGAGTTCACTATAAAATAATAACATTTTCCACTAAATGAATTGCTCCAGAATTCATATAATTGTGCACTTAATTTTTTAAAGAAGTTAACACTTTCTTTAAATTCCTAAAAGGAATTTTAATTACCATTTAACTGTCTGAAAAAAATAAACATTTTTATTTAACTCTCTTAAGGAATTACCTTTTCGTTTTAATTGCCTGAACTTATTTTGTATTTATTTGTATTTGTATTTATTAAATTTGAATTTCTAATACAACAAGATACAATATATTATAAATTACAGTATTAGAATCAGACAAGTTAAACAGGACATTGTATATAAATAAATTAATTATACTTAAAATTAAATTACATATAACAGAATTTCAAAACTTTAAACAATTTTAAAACATACTAAATTTGATGGTAAATTAATTTAAGATGTCGGTATTTAAAAAAAAAAAAAAAAAAGAAAAAAATTAATACAAAAAATTACGAAAAATGCTGAAACAATAATTTCCTAAAATGTATTGCGTTGCTAGTGCGTTGAATATCCCAGGGAAGTTGGTTCCAGAGACGAATGGTTAAAATAAAAAATTGACACTCAGAAGCATGGTCACGGTGACGGAATTGTATTATGTAGTTTCCTCTAGTCGATCTGTAAACGTTCAAAAAGATAATTTGGTTACCTGGTCATTATAATCTTGTGTAAAAATATGAGATTTTTGAACTTAAGGTAATTACAAAAAGAGATGTTGAATACACGACATGAGTACTGAGACACATGATCAAATTTCCTAAGGCTGAAAATGTAACGTATGATGTTATTGAAAGTTGTGCTCAGTTTTCTATAATCCTTCGTGTTACATCCGGTAAAAAGCTCAGATGCGTATAATAGAGTCGGTAACATATATGTTTTTGCCAGAAGTAATCTTACTCTTGGCGGAGTGAAATATTGAGTGGCCCACAGACTTCGTAACATACTGTATATTCTCCCACATGATTTGTTAATATGATTCGACCAGGTTAGATTTTTGTTGAAAGTAACACCGAGATTTTTTACCGTATCAACGATATCAATTTTTGCGCCGCCAAGAAAAATATTTATATCATTCCCCATTATCATTGACCTTTTCGAAATTATTATGCACTTTGATTTCCTCGGATTCAGTGTCAAACCATTCGCCGAAGCCCAAGTAAAAATTTTCCCTAGGTCATAGTTCAATTCTTGGACTTTAGAAGCAATGGTATCCTTAGAACTACTGAGATACAACTGTACATCATCAGCGTACATCTGAATATTCGAAAAGTTTATCTGAAGTGGAAGATCATTGACATATAAGGAGTATAACAGTGGCCCAAGAATGGATCCCTGTAGAACATCTCTTGAGACGAACAAAGGTTGTGAAATTTATCCATCATTGGCAACAGATTGAAATCTATTAGACAGGTAGGACGATATTAATTTAACAGAGGGCGAAGAGAAGTTAAAAAATTTCGCTAGCTTAAGTCAAAGAATTGTATGGTGCATCGTGTCAAATGCTTTTGAATGATCTAATAAGACCAGAAACGATATTTTTCCACTATCCAATTTGCCTCGAATATCCTCTACTACATCAGATAAGACTGAAACACAGCTACGTCGAGGCCTGAATCCAGATTGACGATCAGTCAGAAGGTTGTTGTCATTAACAAATTTATAAATTTGTTTTTGCACAAGATGTTCAAAAACTTTGGATAAATAAGGCAGGATAGCAATTGGACGGAATTCCTTAACCGATTTAGGTACCGGGACAATTTTGGCATATTTCCAGTCGATTGGATAAGTGCTGGTAGTAATGATAGTGTTAAACAGATGCGTAAGAGTTCGACTTATCCAAGGTAAAACTATCTTCACGAACCTGGGATTTATGTCATCCAAGCTGACTGCATCAGACTAAACAGCATTAAAACCTGCGGCTACGTCCAACACATTAAGGCATTGGAAATTAAATTGATTATCTGTTGTGTTCAAAGGAAGGTATTGATCATAGAAGTCAAACTGTACAGATCGTGCTTTGAAAAGGCAGATGCAGCCAGTTGCTCTTAATATAAAACTTTTCTCCCATTACTAACAAAAAATAGGTCCAGCAAGCTGCTATTTGTGGTTGTGAAGTGTGTAGGTCTAGTAGTATTGACTGTAGATAAATTAAATATTGACATAGCGTCAGTAACATCCGTAATATTGTCAAGCAAATTGCTATTAAAATCGCCAGATATAACAACTTCAGAGTACGAAACCGAAAGGAACTCCAATTTAGCAATGAAAGTGTCAATTTTCATATGCTTATCCGGTCTATATACACATCCAAGCATCATATTTTCACCATAATAATTGACCTCAATAAATACATATTCAACCTCATCGGCAACATTATACGAACTATTAAGTTTGCTTGAAATGCTATCTCTAATATAGATTGCAACACCTCCAGCATGACTACTTCTGTCAGATCGAAAGATACAGTATCCTTTCAGTTCATATATGTCGTCATTTATTTCCTTGATAAACCATGTTTCTGAGGCACATATTGCATCGATACCAGAATTCTCTAATAAAAAACGAAATTCATCAAGCTTAGGTAACAAACTTTGAGCATTGATGTGACAAATAGAAAAAATTTGTTTTTTAGCCAAGATGCGAACCATGTTATAGTTGCCATCTCTAGAACCAAGTTGATCAATAGATAAATTTATCATATTGATAACCTAGAGCAACGCAATAAAGTTTTAAGAAATATCGTAAATTAAAAAATATATATATAAACATTTTTCTTTTTTTTAAATTAGAAAATAAAAGAAAAAAGTATGAATTATTAAGATTTAAAATGATTTTAGAATAATAAAAATATAATATAAATATAAAATTATATAAATGAAAAAAATGGCATTACAGCCAGTGGAGTTAATGATATGTTTCCAAGCATTATTCGCGAAAAAGATTATCGAGTTCTTCAGGAAACTCAATCAGTATAGGATCATCTGACTCAATTTTCTTCACATACACCAAGCCACGCAAAGTAAAAGTGGATTTTATTTTTTGGGATTTTCTCATGCTTAGCGCTGTTTTAAATATGCGATGATTATGTGGTGTTAATTAATTATTATTAAATTCCCTGAATTTAAATTTTCCACTTAATGCCCAGAAGAACTGAACTTTATACATAAGAACATAAAATACACTTAAAATAATAAACTAAAGCAATATGTTCAGATAAGTAAGTGTGGAGTCCCTCAGGGGAGTTCTTAGGCCCCCTTTTATTTAATATATATCTTAATGATATCAATAACCTCGGACTTACTGGGAAAATTTTTATATATGCCGATGATTTGTGTATTCTTTATCCGTATAAGGAATAGTTAATGTTTAAAATATTTGCTGAACGTGATGCGGCTTTAATTTCAGAGTTTGCCAGATTAAATAAATTGGTATTAAATCCCAACAAGGCCAAACTCGATCGAAATCGAAACATGAGTACAATTTTTATGGATGGAAAGGAAATTGTAGAAGTTGACTCTATAAAGTATTTGGGAGTTATTCTTCAAAATAATTTGTCATGGCACCAACATATTCAACATGTGCGTTCTAAAAAATCATCAGCGCTTAGAATCTTATGTAAACTTAGATACCAACTGGATGAGAAAACTAAATATATAATTTTCCAACTATCTAACGCTTATTTATGGCTATAGAGGAAATTCTGATCTAAAATCATTACAAATCGTTCAAAATAAATCATTAAAAGCTGTTTTTAATCTCCCACATTTGTTTCCCACAGTATCAATATATAAGGATGTTGCTCAAAAAGTTTTACCAATATATGGACTCTTTAAATTACAGTTGTTGCTTTACATTTATAAAGTCGTGCATAACGTTGGTCATCATACAATCAGCTTTATAACGAATCAAAATGTTTTTAATACAAGCAACAATTCTAACCTAAGAACTGCTAGATGTAGGCTAGAAGTAACCAAGCAAAGAATAGAATATATCGGTAGTATGGAATACAGTAATTTACCTCAATGTTTAAAAGATTGTGTATCAATTTCTTCATTTAAAAATAGACTAAAAGAATATTTACTACAAAATATTTAAATGCTTTTGATATAAATAATAACATTATATAAAACTTTTTTTTTTGTTTCTTTTTCTCATAGGTTAAATTTAATACATAATTTTATAAACACAAATATACTTTTTTTTTATTATAAATTGTACTGTAAAATTAGTTAAATTTATCTCATTACCAACTTTGTCTCAACAATGCCCTGGAGGCGCTGAGGCTCTATTATTTTACGAATTAAATTTTGTAAAAATGAATTGAAATAAATAAAAAAAAAAAAAAAAATTGTATACAGGATAACATTTTATTCCTGATATTTGGACCGGGAAATATTTACAGTAGGGCCAACTTTTGAAGATTTCTTATATCGTTGGAAGGTAAATTAACTGTAGACTACAATAGTTTTAAAAGAATCGCACTTACAAGTGAGGTATCCCGACCCGAACTAGCAGATTTTAATGAATATGTTTTGAATATGTTGTAAAGGAGCAAAAAAAAGAGACACGTATTTTTTTAGCTGTCCAATCTCACGTTGGATGGTTAAAAAGTAGGTTTTAAAATTAATTTGCTTTTGTATGAAAATTTGTCTTTAATTTACGAAAACAAGATATATTTGTACCCAGGGTTAAAGTACACCAGTAAACAAAAAATTTTATACCCATATTGTCTATATAGTGAACCCAGAATTAGCACATTTTTGAACACACATTTCAAGAAAAGTCGCGTAAAAACCGAGCGGTTTCAAATATCGGAACCTTGATTAAATTTAATAGGCATTGATATGCATTATTTTTTGCTTAATAAAATTAAAATTCCTTAACAAAACGCCAGATTTAATGTTACTCAAAACGACTTTTTTGTAATAACAAAAATACTTGAATGTCTTTGGGTATAATTTATACACCAGTGAATAAGTGTGTTCGATTACTTTCCCAGTAAAGTCCAGTAAAAATTACTCAGTAACAAAATTACAGAGAGTAAGACAAATTTACAGAAAAGTAAACGAATGGAAAATTTGTAAGAATTGGTAAAATATATAAAACAGCTGATTTTAAATACCAAATATTAAAAAAAAAAAAAAACTGGTCATTATGGAAAAGATAAAAGTTAATTGAAATTGTCGACCAGAAATAATTTAGAATGTTTTTTAATTTCTTCCATAGTTAATTCTTTAATATTTTGCACTTTGAATTCATAGACAAATAAAATTAAATTTAATATTTTTTTTGTTTACTAAAAATACAAGCATATTTTTTCAATCATATGTTTTTTTCTTCTTACAAATTCTTACTGGCAAAAATTTATCCAGTAAAAACTTGTAAGTTTTTTGTCAACAACCTGTCACTTTACTCTCTCTTCTTACTATTTTTTACTTAGTATTTGTGTAAACGAACACCTTCCAGTAAAAACTTTTACAAATTTTTAAAAATTTTTGTGTTATCGAACACACTTACGCCCTGTTTCTAGAACACGTTTTGCTTCACGTCCGTCTAAAAACAATAACAAAATACATGCAATGCAAAAACAAAATACATGTAGTCACCCGTTCGTGTAGAGGCGAACGTGTTGTAGAAACCAGGGGTTAATGTTTGTATACCTTTATTTGATAGCAATTTTGTTAGAGTTGGGATTAATAGTTCAGATGGGTTACTCGTCATTATCGTTCAATTCGAGTAAGTGAACTAGTTCTTTCAAATCGTTCAATTGTACTTTATTTTTATAATCTGTGATTGAGCTGCGTGTTGCGAACTGTGTCCTTTATTTGACAATGTATTACATTACTTATGTTTTACGAGTTTTTCACAAATTTTAATGGGCATAGACAAAAAGTGTTATAAAATTTAAACTTTTCTAACAAAAATTGATTTATTTTGTGTAAAAAACATTTTCTTTTAATAACTTTAATTGTTTTTCCTAATTTAGAACAATATTATAACTATTTGCAAAAAAAAAAATTATTTCTCTTCCAAACAATTTGAATGAATTGAGATGCAATTTTTCTATGAATAAAAATAACGAAATGAACTATTGAACGAAAATATCGAATATTGATGAATGATTCATATCGTTCAATTGAGTGAGTCGTTCAGTTAAGCTTGTTCGTTCATGACTCTAAAATTTGTCTATAGTTACTTTCAATAGAACGATATAAATCGAAAGGAAAAAAAAATGGGGTAATTTTTGACCCCACTTAGTAATGCCTAAACATGAGATTGAGCACCTAAAACAACACGACCCCTTAACCATGCATTCTCTACAACATATCAGAAGTTCATTAAGATCTGCCGGTCCGACTCGGGATACATTCCCTGTTAGTACTCTTGGTAGAACAAAAACTTGGGTAATCCGGCGTCAAAACTCATTATGTTTGTTCGACTACGTCGTTTTTGTAAGTACCCAGGCAGAAAAATACAATCGGCATACTGTTGGCAAAGCGTCGGAGACGGTCGGTTGTTTGATGGCAGAACATGGGATTAAGAATATTGTTACCTGATTGATTCCAGTGGCCAACTGTTGGTTTGAGCGAACTTGTGACCGTCAGCATGGCGTTGGAAATTCAAAAAATGTTGTGCTTTTAAAATACCTTCTTTTGCATCATATCTAAATATATTATATATAATAAAATATTAAAAAAAATAATGCTAATAATTGGTTGTAATATTGATGAAAATAATATTGCCAAAGAACTCTGAGGGTGGTGCTGTCAAAACACATGCATTGCAAGCAAAATAGTGCTTTTTGTAATTTTTAATACGGTGGGTTTTACAAAAATAGCATTGGTTTGCCAGTACTATTTTTTTCGGCTTTATGAAAAAACGCACAAAGTTTGTACTATCGCTTAACAGCTGCCTTACAAAAAAATAAGTGGTTACCAAAATAATTACTACAAGTTTGTAAATAATAATTCTTACTTGTCGGCTACACGGCAACCTTGCCTTATTAGAGATGGCATTTTTGTAATTAATTTATGTCATTGTATTTTGTTTGATTGTATTGTTGGATACATTTTTTTGTATGAATAGATTTATATGTATTTTATTTTTCTAAAAAGAAGGAGCCATTTTTAAAATGGTTTTTTGCCATTTTGCGCCTAGCCCGTGAGCAAGAAACCACGCAAGTAAAAAAGGCTCCACATATGTATTTTATTTTAATATTTCTTATGATTTATAATTATTGTATTTTTATTTGATCTCATTAGAGAATAAACAAATTGTATCAAATTGTACCAACCCAACTTACAAATTCATTACAACTTTGTTACAACTCTATTACAACAATTAACATTAAATAAAATCAATCACTTTTGTAACATAACCTAATAGAATTTTGTTGTTCGTTTATTCTCGCTACGGCGCAAAAGGAAGACCCCTATCGTGATCACTGGGATCACGACATTATTCTTATTGTAATTACGCAGTGTATAAAGCATTGATATATATGTGGATACACATGTACACTCACAATATTTTTACGTTAAAAACTACCTAAAATACCTATTAAATTAACGGAAAACACAATTAAAAAAGATACTACTGATTTTTCTGTTTATTCAACCCACTTTGATATTTACTTTCAAACATTATTTTAATATCCGATACAAGTTGTAAAAACAACAAAAGGTCTTTTAAAACAACAGACAAATCATAAAAAACGATTTTTTTCCTTTGTTTTTGAAATTTGAAAGTTTTTATTTTTTTTTATTACATAACAGAACACACATACACAAGCCAATTGTTGCATTTGTTTGTATGTTTATTATGTTGGTGTTTTTGAATTTCTTGTAAATTCAATTGAAATAATTTTGTATTTAATAATTTTGTGTTGGTGGAACGTGGGATTTATTATTGGCATTGAATTTTGCGGGTGGGACTGGCAAACACATGCTTTCAACCAAAACAGTGTTTTCATAGTACAATGTTTATTACACAAAAAAAGCAATGGTTTACCAATACTATTATTTTGGTACGGTTGGCAATTTATATCTGGTCATGTATTTTTATAAATCTGGTCATATTTATATTTGGTCATATATAGAGATTAAATGCGAGCCACGACGAGTTTAAAAAAATAAATAAATTGTTTTGTCATACCATCCCAGGTAGAAACTGCCAACCATACCAAACAAATAGTACTGGCAAACCACTGATGTTTTTGTTAACACTAACATTACCAAAGGTACAACTAATTTTGTACTAGGAAAACGCTATTTTGTTCGGAAATCATGTGTTTTCCATACAACCAATTATAATTATATTATTTGAATATTTTCTTATATTTCACACATTTAAATATGATGTCTAAGACTTAGACTTTTAAATTATTATACATATTTTTCAAATTAAATTTAAGCTATTTTAAAAGCAACAAATTTATTGAACTACCAATATTATGCCAACGTTAACAAGTCCTCTCAAAAAACCCGATGGCCACTGATATCAATCAGGTAACAGGGCAATACTGTCAAGATTACTAGTCCCACGTTCTACCAACGCATAATCGACCGTCGCCGATGCTTTTCCAACACTGTGCCGATTGCTTTTTTCTGCCTGGCAAGTTTCGTGAAAATTTTAAGGGGTCGAGCTAATGACTATCAATGGTACTTTTGGAACGACCCTATATTGAAACCCGTTTTTAATTTTCTTTGTGTATGTTTTTGCATATTAACATAGTTTTGTTTCCTTTTTCCATTTGTAATACAAAATTTTGTTAAAACAACCCAGTAAAAAAATTTCATGTCCTCAGAAGCAGGATAAAACAAATGCGTTGATATAATACTGAGCAGCAGCAAAAGCAACGAGCCATGTTCTTTTAAAAATAAACAACAATAAAATTTTGAGCTTACTGTTTTCCCTAGCAAGGATGCAGGTGGTAAGCAGCTAACTCTAATCGCTAAAGATGCAGGTTGTAATGCAGAATGCTTCATATTGTGGATTATGAACGATCTGTTCCAGTTTTCCCGAATTATATCCGATTGTGTTTGGTGATTTCGTTTATGTTAGTAAAAATAATTAGTCATTAATCTGTCTCGGAAGAGCTAGCACGTGGAGCGCTAAATATAAAAGTAAAATGATTATATTATATGTCAAAAATTTTAACAACAAAAACTTAATATCTGTAGAATTTTATGTAAAATAAAATATATAATATTCATATTATTACTTTTAATCGTAAAAATTAAGACATGAAATATGATTTTGCTGAATGCAATGAAATCACAGCCTTTTATAAGCGCTAAAATCATCGTTTATTTTGCCCAAAAGTAATGTTTTCAAGTGGGAATTTGCCATATAAAAATCATGGCATATGTTAGCAGGTGTGTAAGGGATTCTTTTAGGCTTACTCTCTTACAAAGCTGCTTGCATGTAAACAGCGTTTTTTACTGGGGACTTTTTTCTTAGCACTTTTTGCAATTAGCATATTTTTCTACTGTACATCATATGTACTAATTGCAAATTTTAATATGCTTTTAAACTGATGATTTTTTGAACAAGTTCTAAAAACACGTTATTAAATCTGATTATAATTTGCTATTTTAAACAAAAATGTTTAAGGTTATTTTATTAGTTTTCCCAAAATGGAATATTTTACCAAAATATATTACCGCAGAAAATAATTTAAAAAGTATGTTAGTAAATTATATGAATTTAGCAATTTATATGCATATGGTGTGGAAACACATGTAATAACTAGATGAATTCAAAAAAAAAGAAACAAACAAAAAAATATGTAATAATAATGTATAGTACATGTTATTCCAGCCTATATATGAATGCCATTATGTACATGTAACGGCAATTGCGGTCATTAGATTTGTGGCTTGTTAAAAGTATTAAATATAGATCAGAGAACTATTTACATACGTGTACATTAGGGTGGGGCGATTAGAACGGAAGGAAAAAAATCTTAATGGGCGCTTCGCGTTTCTGATTCTTGGAATTGTACTGAGCAAAAAAGTCCACTAGACCATACGTCTACGGTGAAAATCGAGCTTCCAGATTTTTTTTTATTTTGGCCTATAACAGCCAAACCATTGACATTTTCGATCCAATAGCCAATACGTTTATTTAATGACGTTTATTTATTTACATCAGCTATAGTATAAAATACATGAGCTGGAAAACCAAATTTCGAAAAATACAGAATAATATAATAATAATAATATAATATAAATATATGAAGTAATTGATTAATATGTAATGAAATAAGTAATTAAAAACATACAAAACAAATAAAAATAAGAATAAATTAATTTTAGGCAAAAATACAAATTTTATATATCGAGAGCCTATATTCAAAACCCTCTATCTTAAAAAACACAACTTTTCAGGAGAGCCAAAAAACTGTTTTTTTTCGCGTATTACTTGAGTTATTAAAATTCGGTATTCTACAATATTTTTTAAAGCAATTACTGAATCTCACATATAATTGGTTTTTAAAATGTTGCATTATTGGGGACTTTATGATAGATAGAGGTATTTGCTTCTCAAAAATATTTAATGTTTATGTATGAAAATGATCAGATAGAGGGTTTTGCACTTTAATAAAAATAAATTATTTTGATTTCATTTATGCCATTTGTCAGTTTTTAAGGTGATTTATTTATGATAACGGCTTGTAATACAACATAACAATAAAAACAATATGAAACAAAAAGTTATGTGTTTTTTTTTAGCTTTTTTTAAGTTTTTTTGGAGTTTGATTGTAGTAAATTATCGTAATAATAATGGTATTCCGGTGGTATTACGCTCTTCAAATCTTGCAAATTCTTTCACTTATTTGGCTGAATTGATAGTGGACCAGAATATAGAGGTTTTGGTTCAATATGTCCTGTGTAAGGTTGAATACGAACAGGTAGATCCATGTAATCTGTATCAAAATCTAATTTATATGTTATGTTACCATCTGGAAGATATAAAAGGGATCTTAAATTAGACACAGTAGGATCGTTCTTTACTCGTCCTGGTGTAATGGAAGAAAACGCATAAGTTTGTCATTGTTGTAATAATTAAAGAAATCATAATTTAAACATTCTGCATCAAACAGGTTTTTTACGATCTCATTGTAAATTTCTACAGTCTTTCTGACTTCTCTAGTAATTCTAACATAATCGATTGGCAAGTGTATATATTGATTTTTCAATTTAATCTCTATCTTAGCATGGGCACTATCGCACTCCATTTGCGTATGGCCTGTTTCTAAGAACTTCTGTTCAATAACTTTATTATTTTCGCAGCAAAATTAGATAGAGCATTAGATAAATAATGGTTGCGGTTTTTAGCCACAACCATCCATATCTTCATTTAATGATGCATAATGGACTGCTATACGTTGCAAGGAATTAAAAGCCACTTTATTTTTCTGTTCACACAAAATATCAAAAGTTTATTATTAAAATCTAATTATTAAAGTAAATTTTAAATTTACCATTACGTAAGTTTATCACGCGACAATAATATTTTAATTATGATTTTTAATATCATATAAATTATTTTTTTTGACTATAATATCGTAGATGACATTTTAAAAGTAGAAACTTTTTTTAAGCAAGTTGCAAGTTTAACCATATATTTTTATGCTATGGACATTAAATTTTCCAAAAACCAAAAGGTAAAATATTTTCATTTTAATTTAATTCAGAATCATTTTTCGCTATTTTAATAAACGATTATAAAATGTAAAATTCATGTTCAGCATGCAAAGAAATAGTAAGAAAACATGTATTGCAAGAAGAAATTATTCCAAAAAAATATTTGCAAATTTATTATTTGAAAAGATAGAGGGTTTTGCATTCAGAAAAAAGATAGAGAAATAACAAAAATGCAAATAAAACGGCAAAAAAAAATATTTTTGTTATGAAATTCACACCATATATGAGGGCTGTTTTACTGAACATTTTAATATCAAAAAGTCATTTTCGTGAAAATCAAAGATAGAGGGCCCTCGATATATAAAAACATAAATTAAAAATTAAAAATTAAAAAAAAAAAAACAAAAAACAAAAAAAAATTAAAAATAAAAATTTAAAAAATAAAAAAATAAAAAAATGAAAAAAATAAAAAAAAATGTATAGACAATAAAGGACAAACACAAGATTACAAGTCAAATAGAACAACAACATAAAAACAACACAGACAATAACAAAACAAAAAAATTTACATATAAGAAATAAAATAACACAAATATAATAAATAAATTAATGATGAGTTATTGACGATAAAGAGCAGACAAACAGCCAGGTGCAAAAGCTGGAACACATCAAATAGACACACAACAAGCACAGGAACCCACAGCAGAAACAGCACAGGAGAAAAAACAGGAAGAGACAGGCAGGAATTTAATAAATTAAACTGGAACAATGGATAAATAGGCAAACAACCATCACATGAGCATAAACAGGAACAGACAGAGCAGGCAGGAACAATTTTGCAAAGTTTTCTACAAAATACCTGGAGGCAGTCGGAAAATTTTCACACTCAAAAGAAAATTCCGACACATCGCTACAGGCACAATATTTGACAACAAAGGCCATAAAAAAAAAAAAAAAATCTTTTTATTTTCCCTAATAAATTTAAACTAATAAATATCTGGAGGCAGTCGGAAGATTCTCACACACAAAAGAATAATCCGACACATCGCTACAGATACAGTAGTTGGCAACAGCGGAAACAAAAATTTAAAGTTAAATCTCGCGTAATAATAACCGTTTTATTTTATGAATAGTATCGGACACGGAAAATAAGTTGTAAAACTCATTAAAATTTGTACATAGACATCGAAATGGATTAAATTCCTCATAATTATATCTGCAAAACGACGTTTGTATAGGAACATAATTCCTCGTTACCCGAACTGGAACATTAAAATCTATGTTCCCAAGTATGAACCGCAAATCAATTTCACCTTTAATTAATTTAACCATAAACGTTACGCCTTAATCTGCTCTTCCAAAGTGTAGGGAGATCAATAAGCTGTACACCATGTTCATAGGGTGACAGATTTTGAGTCACAATAAAACCTAATCCGCGTAAAGCAAATAACAAAAACTGTTTCTGAATAGTTAAGAACTCTCTAGTACATCGCAAAAGCATTGGAACGCTCCTTCAGGCAGTTTTGACCTTGTGAAAGTGCAAAGGGACAGGGTTACTATCACAAAATACGGCTAAAAAGGCCTATTTTGAAACTATTGTTACCATAACCTTGGATAAGCTCCTCCTACTTCCTGAGATATGTCCATCCCACACATTGTTACTTTCACAAAATAAGGCAAAAAGCCCTATTTTGAAATTAAAAATTAACCCCTTAAACCCCACCCACAAATATGATTGATGCATTAATCTGCTGGAGAATCTTCCAAAGAAGAGATTGATACCATAATCTTGGATAAGCTCCTCCTACTTCCTGAGATATGTCCATCCCACACATTGTTACAAGCAAGTCAAAATCTGTTTGCAAGTCAAAATCTGGAAGCTCGATTTTCACCGTAGACGTATGGTCTAGTGGACTTTTTTGCTCAGTACAATCCCAAGAATCAAAAAAGCGAAGCACCCATTATGATGTTCAAATCGCCCCACCCTAGTGTACATACACCGACAGCTGTTTGTATGTATATAATTTGAAATATAAAATTTTACACAAAATATTTGAATTGGTTTCTGTTATAACAGAAAGTATAATAAAATAACATACACTGAGTAATGCATTTCTTTATAGATTTAAAGAAAATTGCCACTGGAACGCGTCCATTGAAACTTTTCTTATAATCTATGAAACAGGCTTCATTAAAGTCAATGTATATGAAATATTTGCAGAATTAATTAAAATATTCTTAAAACTAAGGAGGTATAGTTTACAATAATGTAGAAGGGAGATATAATAACGTAGTAAAAAGCATGTTTGAAGTTTGAAGTCTTAAATACAAAACTAAAATGGTTTTTATATATTCAGATATAATTTTATGCAATTAGGTGTTTCAATGTATAAATATATATAGTCATATAAACATATATGTTAAAGCATAAATATTTCTATCCAATTGTATATAGCTTTGTGTTGTTTCAAAAAATTTTATATGGGGGTATATAAGGCAATATATTATTTTATATTGTCTTATATACAAATATACTTAATATACCAACCCAGTCAGAAAAATACAATCGGCACAGAGTTGGCAAAGCATCCGCGACGGTTGGTTATGCGTTGGCAGAACGTGGAATTAACAATCTTGACAGTATTGTCCTGACACCCGATTGATAACAGTGGCCAACCGTTGGTTTGAGCGAGCATGCCACCGTTGGCATGACGCTTGTAATTCAAAACATGTTGTGCTTCTAAAAAAGCTTAAATTAAATTAATTTTGAGAAATATGTGTAATAAAACACATTTAAAAAGCAGCAATACAGTTCGGTCTTAGTCTTTTACATCATATTTAATGTGTGAAATATAATAAAATATTAATAAAACAAATGCTTCGGGTTGACTGTAATATTGGTAAAAACAATATGAACAACGAATTTTTGCGGGTGGTACTGGCAAACCCCTTGCTTTGCAAACAAAATTTTGTTCCTAGTACAATATTAGTTGTACCTTTGGTCATTTTTAACACGGTGGGTTTTACAAAAATGGCAGTGATTGCCTGTAATATTTTTTTGAACTGTTGGCAATTTCAATTTGGGTAATTATATATTACTATATATAGTTATATGTGCGTTCATATATCATTCAACATAAATGTACATTTACTTATATATAACTTCATGTGAACCAACATTAAAAATATATTTTTATTATTTTTTATAAAGCCATATATTGTTCAATGCAAAATTATATATAAATATATGAGGTCCAATGCTTTGGATATATTTTAATTGACTTCAGATATGATTATTAGTGTCCGACCGAACAGTTTGGCCAACAAATTATATTTGGTCGGTTTATTAGTATCTAGAGGCAATGATGAGAAATTTTGGTATTGGAAACATGTTTGTTGAGCCCATTTAATTCCATTTTGTGTATACAATTTTTGGAAAAAGCTGATGTTTATCTATAAAGTTAAAAGTTCCACCGCTGAACTATTTTCGATTTGGTCGAGCTTTCGGAGGACGAACTGTTGGACACTAATGAGTATATATGGTCCACTATAAAGCCACATTTACAATATGAACAATATTTTCAAAGTGGTTTTAGATATAATAATATAAATGCAGAGTTGTGATTTATGATCAACTTTTATCTAAAAAGCTCAAATTATATCTAATTCAATACAATTATGTATAAAGCTCAAACATTTTTTGTGGGGACAAAATTCGGATGAAATTATATCTAATATATATCAAATTGTACATAATTGTATTTCATTTCATCGAATTAGATCTAATTCGATGCGACTGTATCGAATTCGATACAATTTGATGTGTTTTAGATGCAGTTATATGTTCTCACATTTCTGATCAAATTTGTTATCGTCGCATATCTAATTTGTATATAATTTAATATGATGATGCCCCATATAATTGTTTTATACTTGCAGATAATTTTAAAAGAATAAATACTATTGTTCTAGGTTGACATATAATTAATTAAAAACCAAATTTTTTGAATTTTTTATATAGCACTTTGTAGAAAAATTATATTATTAAGATTATATTCTGATTTTTTTAGGGACGAATTGAAAGTTTTTTGAATGAGAAAAATTTGTTGTTTAGTATGTACTTTTTATTTAAAATTAAAAGATCGGATCACTTTCAAATGCAAAAAATTATCATACTTGCTTAAAAATCAACAAATATGAATTCATTTATTAACATGCCTGAACTTATGCATGCTCATATATGAAATCATTCGAGGTGATGCATGTCCATATACCACCATATGGAATTCATATATGTTCAAAGGCGTTCATATTTGTACATACATGCAACCATGAATGGAAATGTGTGGATGTGAATCATTATATGTGTAAATATTACCTCAATATTCGTTAATACTCATACATGAACATATATGATCCCTCATATGAACATATATAAATAATTTATATACAGATATGCATCATGTATGTATGCATGTGGACATGAATGAATCATGGTTACTCATGTATGGATACATATATGTCGATTTTAAACAGGGTATTTTCTTTTTTACTGTGAAAAATTAGCTAGTTTCTCCCAACGAACAAAACATTTAAAAATTTGTTCGCCAGTGTTGCCATATTACAATTTTTAAAAATTGCCTAAAAACACTAATATTTTTAAAAAATTCTCAAAAACCGTAATAATCAGATAGATCAAATTATGTATTACAGTTAGATAAACATTTACTTACGCAGTAACAAAAAATTATAATTAAGAACAAAAACTTAACCCGTTAAGTACATACAAGGCGTCAAAATTTAAATTGTGAATACCACACTAGAGAGCGCAATAAATGTACGAAAAATTCATTAAAAGCTTATTAAGACAACGTAACATCTTTCTAACAAATTCCGTAAAAGAAATTAAACGGAATTGTTATATATCATATTCAAATTTTATTTTACATCTAATCTAAAGTCTTTAATGACAATTTGGAATTGAAACTTAAATTTCCCGTTGGGCATAACAAATAATACAAATTAAATTGATGTTTACAATTAAAAATTTAGAAAATTTTTAACATAATTGAGTTTAACAAAATTTTAAAATAATATTTCCATTTGTAATTTTTCTTTTTAAAATATCAGCAGAAAGCGTGATGTGTTGATCTGAAAATTATAAAATAACAAACATACCATAATTAAACTTTTGCATTGGAACTTGCAAAATTTATTGATTAAATTGTGTCTTATTATTTGAAATTCAGAAAATTTTAAGTAAAATGGGAAAATAAATTTAATTTGAATATTTTCGCTATAATTTAAAAATTTAAAAGAAATATTTAATTAATTTATAACTTCTGTACACACACATGAAAGCTTTCAATATCGATTGCATATTTTCTGCTTTTCAAATAAAACACTTGCAATTTTCTTGATTTCTGCTGAAATGGTAAATTAATACAACAAACTCGTTTGTGGCTTATAAAAATATAGTAAATTTTATGTTTAGTATATTTTTACCTTGTTTACAAGATTTATGTGTGTTAATATAAGAGAACAGGTGTTATTATTTTGAAAATTGTAAGTATCCGTACGATATATATATTTAAACCATTGTGTAAACCATTGTGTAAACCATTTTATATCCTTTTATATTAAATTAGATATAATCATATCGTATAACGTATAATTCGATAATATTGAATGAGAACAAAATTTGGAAAAAAAAAACTATATAAACTTACTTCTCATTGTATCTAAATAAATCTGAACTGATACAATTAGATGTAATTAATTGTGGGGCATTTTAAATTACATAAAATTATTTAAAGCTCCATATGAGTATTTTTTTATCGGGAATCCAATTATATAATGCCCCTCTAATATGGTATGGTGTCACATATTTTAAGATAGAATTAAATATCCAGTTGTATGAAAAATTAAAGTACCGACGAAAAAAGTTCCGATGTAATCATCATCACATGTCATGTAATCCGAAAAATGGAACACATAAGCTGAACTTTGTATAGTATTTCATGGGAGCTAATCTCAAATAGTTTGAGTCGAAAAATGGGTCTATAAAATATGATCAAATTATATATAATTTGATACAATTTTGTCTAGAAAGTTTTTTAATTAAAAATTAAAAAAAAAAAATTAAATGTTTTAGAGATCAGTACATTTTTTTTTAATCCAATTAAGTACTACTTGTAATTTATTTATAAAACATATAAATATTAATTTTAAAAAATAATATTAAATCTGAAGATTTATGTTTTCTATGATCCTGAAGTTGGAATATTCAATAAATTTAAAATTCTAGGTGAAAAAAAAACAACATTTACCGAGCAAGAAAATCAAATTTTTAGTTCGCAAAATTTTCAATAAGATGATTTTTTTCAAGACCAGAAATAAACAGCAAATACAAAAAAATATATACGGATCAACACGATTTTTTTTTTTACCAAGCATAAATCTCCCTATTTAGTTTTTCAGCAATTCCAGATTGTTCAAAACAACTATTTTGTTAACCACAAAATCGGATCAGTTGTAAAAAGTATATTATCTATAGTGGAACTAACTAAATATCTAATTTTTTAAATTAAAAATTTAGAATCCATTAGAGTTCGTCACGAAAATTAGATGTTGGGCTATCATCACTATTTTTACGGTTTTTGCATCAAAAACAAACGTTATTATTTCTTTTAAATTTCAACTCCATCCACATTCACGCGGCGCACAGTGGGTTGAAACATAGGTAAACTGAGGATTAATTCAGGGAAGCCAATTATTGTTGATATAAATTTTTTTTTGGAATAACTATACATTATTTAGTAAAAAAGTATGGTTTTTGAAAAAAAAATTGATAGAAAATATTTTTTTCTTTAAAAACGAAGAGAAAAATTATATGTACATATATTTGTATCCATTTTGGTTATTATTGTGATAATAGCTTTAGATATCTTCAACATCATCATCATGGTCGCGGTGCATAGTGTCACCACTCATCACCATAATCATCATTATCATTATTATGATCATTATCATTATCATCATGATCATAATCATCATTATCATGATCAGAATCCTCATCATCATTGTCGCCTTCTTCGGGTAGAATTAATAATTCCAAAGCTACCTGCGGTATTTTGTGTGAATTTTTTTTTTTATATTAGTTTTACTCATGCTGGAAATAAATGGATCTGAAGTAAGCAGAAATCTATTTAATATGTCTTTATTAGTTTTTTCCCGGCTGCATTTACGCGCAAAGTATTCCTATAATTTTTAAAGTCTTTGTTTCAAGCCTCTTGTGCTTCCTCTGATAGCTCACCAATTGGCAAGAGGGCATTGGATATTATTTCCGGTCCGTGTATAAAAAATTTATGAAGGGTAGGTGACATTTTGAACCATGGATATATTTTAACAAAATGTTTTGCAGTATTGTGTGCAAAGTCACTAAACTTTTCACTATTGAACTCGTGGCCACATGACGCGACAATAAGTATTATATGCATTCTGTTTATTAACTCTAAATCAATTTTTGTTATTTCTGAGGAAACTTCTGCATTCTGAAAAAAACCTTCTCGCGGTATTGCCATCATTTGTGTTGCCAAAGCCTGGTTTTGGTTGGTCAATGATCAATCCAATTCTTTCTTTGAACTCTTTTGGAATTCTTGTTTTTGTGTCTTTAACAACTTGTTTGTCATGATCTGACCTAGCTTGCCACTTTTTAAGTGGTAATTTATATGCCACACAAGAAGACACTTACCCAGTAAAAGACGCTGCTTACCTGCGAGCAGGTTTGTAAGGGAGTATGCCAAAAAGAATCCCTTACAAACCTGCTTACATATGCCATGATTTTTATATGGCGAATTCCCACTTGGAAGCATTACTTTTGGGCAAAATAAGCGCGGGTTTTAGCGCTTACAAAAAGCTGTGATTTCATGGCTTCCAGTAAAATCATATTTCATGTCTATATTATTATGATTAAAAGCAATAATATGAATAATATGTAATTTATTTTACATCAAATTATACAGACATTAATTTTAGACATAATATAACAATTTTATTGTTTTACCGCATCACGTGGTAGCTCCTCAGGAACAGTGAAGTGACTAATTATTTTTTTTAACATACTCGAAAACACCTAACACAATCGGAAATCACTCGGGAAAACTGGTTCAGATCGTTTAAAATCTACGACATGAAACTTTCTGCATTACAACCTGCATCCTCGTAAGGGATTAACGTAAGCTGCTTACAACCTGCATCATTGTAAGGGAAAACAGTAAGCTCAACAAAATTTTTTGTTTATTTTTATACGAACAACATAATAGTAAGCACTTACTTCAGCGCATTTGTTTTATCCTGCTTCTAAAAACAGGAAAATTTTTTACTGGGTTAGATAAACCGAACTTAAATGTATCCTTGTTCACACTTCTGGCAATCATTTCATCAATACAGTTGAAATCTTTGCTCGTAGCACCACAAACGTAACATTTTTGTGTGTATGTTGTTTCGGTTATAGCATTACACACTTTGCCATCAATCATCACTAACATTAGTTTGTGATTTATTTTTATTGATTTATCATCTACTAAAACAACAGAAGCCTTCAGAGTTTTGATTTCATTTTCTACTCTTTCTTTTTCAAGTTGTGAAGTACTTACGGTTTCTCTCAAAAATTCAATTTTTATGTGTCGACAAAATCTAGTAGAAGAAGGTCGAGGATTTTACGTGAGTCAAAATTAACTCACGCAACCATCTCTGATAGAAACCAAACTAATTTATAACAATAACTTTAATACCGAAAATAAAGAAAAAAGAGAGTTAAAAACAAGCAAGTTGATTTGTTGTTTGTTTTTTCAGCTTAAGTATTTAGCAAATGGAGTTCTTTCATATATACAAGCTAAAATACTATATTAAAATATTATTTAATAAAATTTTCTGGATCGCGATAAGAAATTTGTTGAAACTCTGTGTAACTATATATCGAAAATACCCCAAATATGGAGCACTTTTTAAAAAAATATTAAAAATATTTGCAAAACATTTATCTTAAAAAAATTTATGTAATTATGTTGCCAAGTTGATGGTTCCATTTTAATATATTTACTTTTAGAACGCTTAATAAGAATTATCAGCACTCGAAATATCTCAATTTTTACTCAAAACAAAAGTTTTTGGCAAATAGTGATGTAGAATTTAATTACCTTTCACCCAGTACCAAACACGAATGTGTAGGATAAAGTTCTTTTGAATTAATCCTCACTTTTGGTACATTTCAACACTCTGTGCGGCGTCCAAAAGCGTTGATTTATGGTACTTTTTGCTACAGAATAAAAACATATATATTTATATAAAATTTTAACTCAATATTCGATTATGTGCCAAAAATTAATTAAAACAACTTTTTTTCCAGTTTTTAATGTGCACCGTTTTTGCAATAGAGTGGACAGAAAACTCACTTTTTTTAAAAACTTTTTAAACCATTTTTTTAATCACACACAATTAAAACGTATTTCCGATATTTAGCGAACCGCTAAAAAATATTAAGGTATAAATTTTGTAAAAAAATAATAAAAATAGTTTTTATTACACACAATGAAAAAGCATTTTGAGCTACGAAAAATGCTGCAATCACTTTCGATATATTGCGGCCCGTTAAAAAGTTATTAATCAATAAAATATTTCATTTTACTAAAGACAACATTTTGAAAACTTAATAATTTGTTACAGTGTTATCATAAAGCGAAAATTTGTAAACCATTTTTCTCAGCAAAAAATGCTTTTTGATTGTGTGTTATAAAAAATGCTTTATATATTTTATTTTTTTCGGACCACTCTATTTCCTAAATGGTGCTCTTTAAAAACGAGGGAAAAAAGTGCGTTTTTGGCAGCCGCGCGAATGTGGAAGGAGTTGGAATTTTTTAAGAATAAAAACGCCATTTTTCATTGATGTAAATCCATTTAGTAAAGTGATGATATCCCAAATATAAAGAAATTTTAAACATTTCTGGTGAACTCTAATGTATTATATAATAAAAGTTTGTGCGAAAGATTTCTAGTTGACTTTACATTTTTGCTCATCACTTTTGAACCGTTCAAATGACTTTAATCATTTTTAATACCAAAATGGTTATAATATCTACAAACAATTTGGTCACAAACTAGAACACCCTCTTTAATATTGGCGAAGTATTTTACGTTTCCACAGACAGGAGGACATTGCCATATCGACAAACGGATGATGGTAAACATCCCCTGGACAGTGGAATTGATGGTATAAAAAAATAAATTAGTGAACTAATTCCATTAAAGCTCTGGATATAGTATATATATTTGCATATATACGTATATGTGTTCATACATTTACCAACTGTTGGCTAACGGTATAGTGTTGCCAGTACATGCATATACCGTTAGTAGTGGTAGTCAGTATAAACATTCAAAAACACACACACACACAAACATACATACAATGATGGTGCGTGGTGCTGTTACGTTCTTTTGACAGTATGTTAATGTAAACAATTCACTTGAGTTGTTAAACAATAATAACAAAAAAAAAGAATGAAAGTTAAACAATAGGCGCAGCATGAAAACAGCACAAGACAGTATTGGCAAACCGTGAAATATAAATAAATTTTATTAAGGGTGGCTAACTTTTGAAAATATAACCAGAGTTAAATTCTAAATGCAAATATTTTATTATAAATTAGACTTTCCTACCCTATGACTAACAAGGGAGGTATCCCGAGCCGGACAGGCAGATCTTAATGAACTTGGGATATGTGGTAGATTTTACTCAATGGAGTCAAAAGTTAGTCCGTTTTACGTTTCGGTTTATTACGGTCTATTAAAAGTAACTACCCGGTTAAAAATCAACATATATGTATCCATTTATGAACATGTATGAACTCAGTCGTGTTCATATATGAAGTAATTCGAGGTAATACATAGCCATATATCACCATATAGGCTTCATATATGTTCAAAAGAGTTCATATGTGATCATATACATAAATATTACCTCAATTTTCGTTAATGTATACATATGAGCATGTATGGAAATGTATAGGCATGTATGATTATATATGTAAATATTACATTAATTTTCGTTAATGCTTACACATGAACATATATATGATTGATCATATGAACATATATAAATAATTAATGAACAGATATGTATCATGTATGTATGCATGTGGACATGAATGAATCATGTATGGATCCATATATGTCGATTTTTAACAGGGTATAGACAAACTTGGTATCAAATGTAAGGTTTTTTGAAGACACACTCACTGAAGACACATTCACTGCAAAGATATTCAAGTCTTTTTGTTATTCGAAAAAATGTGTTCGAGTACCATTTAATCGGGGGTTTTATTAAGGAATTTTAGTTGTATTAAGCTAAAAATAATGCATTGTAATGCCTATTCAAAACCGTTCGGTTTCCCAAGGAGCCTACTTCAATTACATTACAAATATATATTTAACCCTACTTTACACCCTTAAATGTGAGATAGGGCAGCTAACTAAAATACGTTTTTATTTTTTGTGGCTCCATTACAACATATCCAAAATTCAATAAAATCTGAGAGTTCGGTTCGGGATACATCCCTTGTAAGCACTTAACTTTGCATATTTTGAAAAATATTTTGAGAAATAAGAAATTATTTTTGAAACATCTTAGCATACAATTTTATCACATTCACACTTACGTTTCTTTTGTCAAAACATATTTTTCGAATTTTGTATTCGGGCAAAATTATAATACCGCCCACAACCCAGCAAAAACATTGTAATGAGTACTCATTATCTTCTGCATTACGTCCTTTTGTAAGCTAAATGGTAAGGTGTTAACAGCAGTCGACTGTTAATCTTACGATCCGGGATTGATTCCCGCTTACGAATTAAAAAATAATAATTTTTTTTTTTAATTCGTAAGTATTTGTTTTGGATTCTCCTTTTAGATCCATTATTTTTTCCCTCTGGTAATGGCTTATAATTTATAGGAGTGGACTTCGGCGATAGGCGGGATCGGTTGAAATAGACATTAAAATATTACTTGTGGAATTTTAGACAGATCGATACGAAATTGAAGGATTATATACGAAATTTATCAAATTATTTTGATAAAAAAAAATTTTAATAAAAAATGTATCACTTTAATTTAAAATTTTGAAAATTTGTTCACTAATAAGGGAGGTATATCTTAATGAACTTTCGATATGTTGCAGAGAATAAAAATTTAAGGAAACCGTTTTTTTGTTTCTTAGCTGCCTAATCTCATGTTTATGTGTTACAAAATGGGGTCAAACCTTACACAATTTTATTTTTTTTGTCGGTTTATTATCAAATGAAAGGTTTTTTGAAGACACATTCACTGGTCTAAAAGTTTTCTCTAAAAACTTACAAGTATTTTTTTCGAAAAAAAGTGTTTCGAGTAAAATTAAATCCGGATTTTTATTAAGGTATTGTGGTTGTAAGAAGCTGAAAATTAGACGAAGTAATTCATACTTAATTTAATCGAGGGGGTGTCTGAGCTTTTTTCGATAATCGAAATTATTCGGTTTTTATGCGAACACGTATTTTAAAGCTTATTTTATTCAGTGAAATTTATTCAATTCCTAACAAGAGAGTAGTTTAAAAGATTTATTACACCTCAATCAGTATACTCAGAGAAAAATTTAGCTATTTGCCAACTGAGATCCGTTTACTACTACTCAAATTCGGTTATTTCGAATTTCAGTCGGTTGGTAAAAGTGAAAATTAGTTTTCTCGACAAAGTTCAGTTAATTCAACTGAATTTTAGTTGTTATACCCATAATATTTAGAAATATAATATAAATATCGTTGAAGTAACTGAATTTATAAGTTGCTACCACTATACTACACTTTTTAATTCGGTTGGCACTTTATTTCTCTGTGTGTAGTCTTAAATCTGAAAATTCAAATATGCAAAAATGGTTCGAATTTTCAAAACTAGTGTTACAAATCTGGAAAATTTGGAAAAATAAACTTTTGTTTTTTAAAAAAACTGAAAAATGTGATGAAAAAAAAAGCTTTTTGCTCCAAAAATTATTTTTTCCCAAAAATAGTTCCTATGATCAAAATATGCAAAAATACGCAGTTAAGAGCAAAATATGCAAAAATCTGCTATATTAAATTGACGCCAGAATTGGTCAATTGTTCTGAAACGGATAAATGTCTCTCCATTTTTTAATAGGAAGCACAGGAAAAACATGATACAGCATTAGGCAGGGGCTATTACATTTGAATAGTTGTTCGATTTTGACACCAGATGGTTGAAAAAGAAAAAAAGTGCAAGTGAATAAACAAAAAAGTAATAACAATTGATTTATAAATAAATTTGAATTCTTAATAGATTAATTAATTCTCCATAGATGTTTAGAACTATAAAATGTATTCAATTGTTTAAAAAAAAATAACAACTTTTCGAACTTCCTTATTAAAACTTCAATTATTGTCTGACTTCGAAAAAAAATTGAAAATTTAACAAAAGTAGTAGTATAAAATCGTTTTTATCTTGTTAACGTCTAAAATTACGCGATTCATTGATTTTAAAGCTACAGTTATCGTGCTTTAAATCAAATTAGAACGAAATATTTTTTTGAGGATAGAATGCATTTTTTTAAAAGTCCGCTGATCAAACAGTTTCAAAAACTCTTTTTTATTTAATTCTTAAAAAAATATATATTAATTTCAAACTATTTTCCTATAAGTCGTTGCCAAATCCCTTTATGGAACTCTTACGGAATCCAAAGTTATGAATAAAAATAAAAATAAAATTAACATAAAAAAATATTTTATTGAAAAAATAAAAATCAAAGTTTTACAAAAGAAGTCAATCCGCGGTTCAAACCGCGTGTTATTCATTTTTTTTATCATATTATCTTAAACAGTATTTTTTTCTACAGTATGACGACAGTAGCTTTAAAATAAGACATTAACGAATCGCGTATCTTCAGTCGTTATAAAGATATAAACGATTTTATACGACTGCTTTTGTTAAATTTAGAATGTTTTGGGATATATGGACATTTATGTACGACTTCTTTTGTAAAACTCTCAAATATTTTTCATATTTATTTTGAAATGCCATTTTTCAAGATCTTCTGGGACAAGCTTTCCTAAACTAGCTATCGTATACCAAGATTGGTTGAAATGCTTTCAGTCTGTACACACAAAGAAAAATTTTGCAATTTGCCAACTAAAATTCGGTTACTTTGACTCAAATTCGGTTATAACGAATTTCAGACGGTTGGCACAACTTAACATTAGTTTTTACAACAAAGTTAGGTTAATTCAACTGAATTTTAGTTGCAATACGAAAAATATTCAAAAATCTAATGTAAATGTCGTTGTACTAACTAAATTTATTAGTTGTTTTTATTAATATACACCTTTCAATTCGGTTGGCACATTATTTCTCTGTGTGTAGGAACACCGAAGAAAATAAAATATTGTATACAAAAACAATTTTGGCTTTAAAAAAAATGTAATTGAAATTTTTTTTCTAAGTTTCCCGAACAATATACATATTGATATATCTATGATTACATATGTCGCATGTAATTGCATAAATTTGTATGTAATTGTATCTTATTGTATGTAAATGTATCACATTTGGATGAAATTGTATCAATATATATAATTACATCCAATTAAATATAATTATATCAAATAATGTCTAATTGTATCAGATTTTTTTAATTCAAGAAGCATTTTTTTATTTCCACACATTTCAATATGTAGAATAAGACTAAGAGCGAATTGTAGTGTAGCTTCTTAAATGATTTTTATTATAAATATTTCTTAAAATTAATTTAAGCACCAAATTTTTTGGTTTTCCAATATTATTCCAACGGTTGCAAGTTCGCTCAAACGAACGGTTGGCCACAATTATCAATCGGGTAACAGGACAATACTGTCAAGATTATTAATCCCACGTTTTGCCAACGAATAAACGACCATTGCCGACGCTGTGTCGATTATATTTTTCTGCCTGGTAGGTTCAAACTCATACAAATTGCAACCTAGTGAATTCTGAATAGCCACTTACTTTTTTATTACAAATAACTAACAGCAAATGGTTGTATAGATGTATAAAATTACATTTTTTAATAAATAAGAAAAAGGAACATAAATTAAAGTTTTTTTAAAATTTACTATGTTGCTCAGCCCCATATTGGGAACTTCCATATTTCCCACATATTTATCTTAATCCGGGTTTTTATATAATTTCGAAAGCCCAGACTTGGGCGACGTCAATTACATTTCATAATCATTCATTTGGAAAATTTTTTGGTATCATTAATAATTATATTTTAGTAAAATTTTACGGCGAATATTTTTGCGAAACATTTTAACCCCTTCTGTTTTAATGGTGTTCTTTTGCTCTTTTTTAAAAGAAGGACAAAAAATACCCTTACCTCTACACGTTAGAGGCTTAGTTTATTCTACAAAAATGTTTGATTTTTGTGCATTCAGGGACTTATAGTAAAATGTTAACATTTTACCCCTTAAATCATTGTTTTAAATGTGTTTTTTGCTCTTTTTTAAAAGAAGGATAAAAACGACCCTTACCTTGAGGAGTTAGAGGGTTAACATGTTCTCCGTAACATTTTACATAAATTTGCTGAATACACTATATACTTTAAACGTAAGCTTTACTCGATTTTCTATGCCGATTGACAATACAAAATTTGCATTTGGGGGAAACTTTACCTCCCCCTAAAATGAAACCCAGATGTAAACTTTCAAAACGCCGATACACGTTTTTTTTTTTTTTTGTCTCTTCTATCAAAATTTATAGGTCGAACCTTGTAATTTGTTTTCGTGTTGTACAGTGTAATTTCATACATACGCTCATACTTGTGAGCTTAAAAGCTTTATAGGCAAATTTTCAATTTTGGCATAATACCAATATTTATGTATTTAATTACAGGCCAATTACTTTGTTATGTCTGATTGCCTGTAATTGAGTAATTGCCCTGCAATTAAATACCCAGATGTTTTTACTAATCCCCATGTTTGGTATTAAAAATTTTACTAATTTTCCAAGGAAGCGTTTAAGCTCACAAGTGTGAGCGTTGGTCTGAAATTATTAATGATATATCTAAATTGAATGATTATGAAATGTAATTGATGTCGCCAAAGTCTGCTAAATACTCTATTCAATAATATAAAGGGCTAAATTAAAATTTTTTTTATAACCGACCTGGAAGATGCAATATTTCAAATCAAAGATATGCGTTTGTTTTGTTGCTTTTGTTTTTCCCGAAACTGTATATGCGACAAAGACTGTATATTTACAAAGCATGTAAATGAATGCAATTTGAAAGTTTATATAAGTGCAAATGTTTGAACAACACGCCAATTTATCCGTTATACAAAATGTCATACACATATTCACTTATGCTATTGTTGTTATTGCTTTTCTTTTAGTTGTCTGCTGTATTACTTGTAGCGGTAAAAAGCATACACACTAACTACACTTACGGCATAATAATAAACACATGATGTTGTTTGTTTCCGTCACAAACAACATGGATATTGTTATGGTAGTTCCTGTTACTTCTTTTGAGTGTGGGATAGTAAAAACCATAAAAGAACAGTAAAAACAAAACCTCAACAACACATAGAAATACAATACGTACTAGATATATGAAAAAAATCATAGGTTAACTAGAATCTATGTATTACCCACTTAAACTTAAGTACTTTGGTTAACTATCAACATACATTAAGATTATATGTGTGTATATATACCAACTCACACGTACTTCTATTACAATGTTATACTCAACAAATGGTGTCATCATTTTGCTCTTTAATATTTACTAACTAACCCATACAAACGTTTTGTGGAGTTTTTAAAAGTGTCTATGTGTGTATAAGAAATAATATTGTATGCATGCATTACTAGTTGTTTGGTTCATATTACATGACATTAATGATGACAACATTTACTACCACTAACAGCAGCAATAACAAAAACAATATCGGCTGCAGCAGTGTCCTATTACAGCGCAACTAAAAAATTAAGACATTAGTGCACTATGGCACATAGGACAATTAAAAGCTCAGTCTGAAACTGAAATCAAGCACTGACATACTACAGATTAATGGAGAAATTTTAAATAAATTACTGGAGTTTTCAAATAGCCAGTATTTGTTTTACAACAAGTTTTGTGGTTTATAGAAAACGACATTTGAAAAATAAATTGGCTTGAGGTCAACATTTTTGCCAGACCGGGTGGCTTTATGATAATTAGGAATATTTTAACACATAATAAATATGTACTCTTAGTTTCTGAACAATATCAGACTAAGTATACAACTATGCCCATTTTCGGTGGGAACATTAAAGAATCATTAAATTGCAGGTCAATATCTTAAAAATTCGATTTTTGTCGTTCTAAATTGTCCAAATGTGATACCGTGCAACTGTTACTCTCCAGTTATAATTTAGATACACTAAAAAAAAAAAAAATGTTAGTAAAATCAGCAAAAAAATTAGCTGAGTCAGCAAAATTTTAGTCAGAAGGGAGTTTGCAAAAAATTACTATTGTCAGCAAATTCTTTTGCTGAAAACAACGAGCTGAATTTTAGCAATAAAATTAGTAGATTTAGCAAAAGCTTTGCTAACACTTAGTTGATTAAAAATTAATAAATCCTTGCTAAAAGTTAATAAAATTCTTGCCGAACAGTACGTGACTAAAAAAAATAAAGTCAAAAAATTTGTAGAAAAAAGTTAATTTATTTGCTGAAAATCTTGAATTTATTTTGTGATTCTTTTAAAAACAATTTGTACCTCATTTATACCAGGGAGTGAGATCGAAAAAACCCCCAACTACATTTGTTTACTACACGGAACTTTTTTCTTATCAAGTTACCTTTAAAAACATTGTCGGGTTCTGATGAGATCTTTAGCCAGATCGAAAAACTAGTATCAACCTAGGTAATATGTTTGATTTTCTTTATTTTTGTTAACATACAGAGGTTGGAAGCTCGTTAAAAATTAAAAATAATATAAAAATAATCTCGATGTATATAAAAATAAAAAACTAACAAAATTGTCAGATTATGTTTGCGTAATATTAAAGCGAACGGCTCATTATTTCGCTTTCAAATGGAAAATGAACAGGAATTGAGTAATGGAGTTGTGCCCTAATTGATAGAAGCGCACAATTTCCAAAAAAAAATTACAGTATTGCGAACTTGTTCTTCATCAATCATTTAAAAGAATCTCAATATCAATTGATTGTTCTGAGTTCTTTTTTTTGCCAATACTTTTTGTTCAAAGTCCATTTGTAAACCGACTAATCATTTGACAAATATTTTGAAAACATAATCTGACGACTTTTTAAAATGTAACTTGATCCAAAAAAAAAGTTCGCTTTTACACATAAAAAAGTTATAAGTGAAAATCTGTGTCGAGAATTATTCGATCTCAATACCGAGTAGTTTTAAAAAAACTATTTCTTTAGTTGTATTAGTGTAGTATAAATGTTGTATTACAATACGTTACAAAATATAAAAATGTTCATACTACCACATTGACGACAGGAAATTTAATATATAGAAACTTGTAAGTATATATAAGATAAACAAAATTATCTTGCTATGAGTAAATTGTGAACTTTCATTGTAAATGAGATACAGAGAAAATTTCAGGTAGTCAATGACAATGATGCACAAAAAATTGTCATATGCATTAGTAAAATTCAAAAATTAAATAAAAGTGGAAATGAGATCTTAAAACAGACTTTTAGAAATTTTTACATGTATTATGCAATAATCAAGTGTAAATATTTGTAGTAATAGGAAAATCGGAATGTGTTACTTTCAATAAGAAAATATTTTTTGTAAATCAGCTGTAATCAAATTTTAAGAAGAGTTTTTTTTGAAAGTTGTTTAAGATTGTTTGTCAAAGTTTTCCTAATATAGTAAAAATTCAGAAACAGTAATCAATCAAGTTAATTAATATTAAGGAACGTATCCCGTGACAGGTCATAAATTTTACTTTCTGTAGTTATTTTATTGATTATCTCATTGTATATATTATATTATTATTATATTGTATAATATATATAATTTCAGAGTTTTTTTCTATTTACTTTCAAGTTTATTTTTAGACATGCGTCATAAAGCTTAGAATGAAAACGACGTATAAAAAGTACGACTAAAGATCGCTACCTGCCACTTGGGGACATGTCCAGCGTGCCACCTCCGAACCGGCCATTTTGCCCACATGGATGACGACATGTCACAGAAACCGGGTTTTTTAAATTCAATCACGAGTCTCATTCTCTGCGTCCCATAGTATAACATCAAGTACACACTTATGTAACATGTAATTAGTTAATGTTAATGGTTTTCAGTATTAGTAATATTGTTATTATTATTGTTATTTATTTCCTACTGTCTTGCACACGCATGTTAACACTCAAATATATATATTGTTCATTTGACATTTTTTATAAAAACTGACCATTAAAAAAAGAACAAAATGAAATGTAATGAAACAAAGCCATAATGTCAGCTCATCATTACAGTCAGTGGTTTTAATTGTCCTTTTAACACATTGTTGACAATTTATCATCTCCATTGTACTACGATAGTGCTTTGCGGATGTTGTTTTTTTCTGATAGTAATGGCTGTCATAAAAACGTTACAAAAGTACACCTGTTGTGTAGGCTTTAAAATCAGGCAGAAATGTTAAAAATTTATAAGTTGGAACAAACGTGCCGACGATTTGTTAAATTAATGTGCTATTAAATATAATGTAACCATTTTGTTAATATTCAGGATGACCTTACAATAACTTATTTGTGGAACTTTAGTCTGGTTGTGTTTTTACACTCAGAATATTATGTGGTTAACTGCTTGTAGTTTAATAAAAAAAAAAATCGTTAGAGTTAAAAATAAAGGAAAATGCATTTATTTTTTATAAAAATATTTAATTCAAATTACAATAACCCAGCAAATATGGCAATAAGAGTCGCCAATGTTATTGCCTGGGAGATACTTTTTATTGTGTCAACAATCGTTGTTGTATTTCGGAAGATACTAAACAGATAGCTAAACACTTCCTACTATAAACAGGGTATCAAAGCTATTGAAAATCGCTGGGAATAGTGTATGGAGCTAAAAGAAGATTATGTTGAGAAATGAATATTATTTTTCTCAAATTTATTGCGTTTTCTTTGTAAGGTCAGTTAATTTTGGGACAACCCTCTAAACTTCTTGAAAATATATCATCCGAATGTTTATTGGGAAATTGAAAAAGTGTATACAAATACTGCAGCCATTCAAATAAAATCTGTGTTAGTAGTGTGTTTTTCTCCAATTTGTACAAAAAAAAAACAAATAAAAAAAAAGCTGAATTAAAATCACATAACTGAACATAACTTTTATTTTTACTGATCTGTAGTTAAAAATTAAACATTTATTTTTAACTTATTTCTAACTTTTCTAAAACTTCGGGTTCTGACGAGATCTTTAGCCAGATCGAAACCTAGCTAATATGTTTGATTTGCTTTATTTTTGTATAAATACGGAGGTTGGAAGCTCGTTATAAATTAAAAATAACATAACAATAAACTCGATGTATATAACAAGACTGTAAAAAATATTACTTGAGACAGAGTAAAAACTAAAAATTGTTTATATAAATAGAACATTTTTGGTCTTCAAAGTTTAGTAACGTCATGATGCTTGTTAGGAAAAGACCCTAACCACGTGCTTGGTTACTAAGAAGACAAGAATGGAGCAAAATTAAAGATTAATAGGTTTTTTGTTAAAGTTCTGCCTATTATGGAGGCTCTAACTTTTCTAAAACTTTGGGTTCTGATGAGATCTTTAGCCAGATCGAAATACTAGTATCAACCTAGCTAATATGTTTGATTTGCTTTATTTTTGTAAATATACATGAAACATTTGATGGAAATGAAAAGTAAATAGACCGGATTTGAAGGGATTATGCATTTATGTTAAATTACATATTCGGTTAACTACAAACTATTTTTTACAAACTATTTTCAGTGTACTTGAGCTTATTAAGTGATTCCAATAAGGATATCAGAAGACTGATAATAATCTCTAATATTCCACAAAGTTATTTGTCGCAATATTTCAGGACCAAAAATTTTTAAAATGTCCTTTTAAGCATTTAGTCCTTAAATATCCTTGATTGTTTTAAATTAAAACAAACAAATAATATTAAAGGATTGACTGTACTGCAATACTCACGGAAATTTCATACTTCCAATTTTTTTAGTTTAGCAATAGAAAACCTCTAACAAAAAGCATACTTGGGCTACATCAATTACTTTTCAAAATCATTCACTTGTGAAATTTTTCTGTATCACTAATAATTTCAGAACTACTGTTAGACTTGTGGGCTTAAACGCTTCCCTGCAAAATTTAAAATTTTGTAAACATCAGACATGGGACACAATACCAATATTTTTGTATTTAATTACAATCCAAATACTTGTTTACGTCTAATTACATGTAATTGGCCTGTAATCAAATACAGAAAAGTTGACACTAATACCCATATTTGGTATAACATTTTTTTACAAATTTTCCAAGGAAGTGGTTAAGCTCACAAGTGTGAGGTTAGGTCTGAAATTATTAATGATATAGAAAAATTTTCACAAGTGAATGATTGTGAAATGTAATTGACGTCGCCCAATCCAAAAAGTATTCTTTGAAATAGTTCGAAAAATAACTTTGTGGAATAGCGGAGATTATGATCTTTCATTTGATACCCATATTGGCATATTGCAACACTGTTTAAAGAAGAGGCTTTGAACTTTAAAAACATTTCTTTAATTTTCTGTTGACGCGTTCAGAAGTTACGATAATTCAAGCATTGTATATTTTTTACAATTTGTTGAAAATCAACAAATTTAAGCAGCGACTAAATGCGAACTATAATGAAGTTTGGAAAAAGAAAAGTTGTACTAAAATCAAAAGAGGTAATGTTGATGCAGTAAATTTTCTTAGTAGATGCAGCAGAATATACGTGATGTGTTTGCCTTACCATTAAAAGTTTAAATATAAAATAATAAAATTATCTTTCTTAACGTTAAAACTTCATTAAATTCTACACACAGAGAAATAAAGTGTATTAATGGTAACAACTTATAATTTCAGTTAATACAACGATATTTACATTCGATTTCTGAATATTTTGTTGCAACTAAAATTCCGTTGAATTAACAAAACTTTCTTATGAAAACTAATGTAAAGTTGTGCCAACCGCTTGAAACTCGTAGTAACCGAATTTCAGTTGGCAAAATAGCTAACCTTTTCTGTATGTATAAATTTCAATAATGGGTCTAAAAATAAACTTTCAAAAAAAAATTTTTTATTGAATATATTTTTAGTTAAATGTGTCACCACGGGTTCGAACCTCTGACTACAAGGTTGTCAGTCAACAGCTTTACCATCTGATTTATACTTGATAAATAAAAACAAAAATGATTTGATTGCACAAAATGTCATTACTTTCCAGCTTACAAAAGTTTAAAAATAGGTATTTATATATGTACTTGCTACAGTTGAAAAATAATGAGTCTAAAAATAGATTTTCAACAAATTTTTAGATCATAATTTTATATTTAAAGTAATGATAACAAATAAGTACTTAGAGGTAACACATTATTTTTTGCATTAATATCATTGGAAATTTAACTAGTTATTAGTAAGTCCTTATTATTTGTGTTAAAGAAAATCCGCGAACATGTTGAAAAATTGTCCAAAACAGAATAGAGCAATTGAGGTGATGCGTAAACTACATCAAAAAGACAAAAACTGGGAAAAAATAAAAAAAATAGGAAAATGTATCAAATGTCCAATTTAGGGGACATTTCGAAAATTTAATTTATAATATTTAAGTATGAAATCAGTTAGTTTTATTAAAATTGTGAAAAAAAATTCTTACCGTTTACAAAAATTCGGCTTGGAAAACTACTTGCAACTTGTTTGTTATTCACTTTTTATGTTTCCGAAAAATTGAACATTACATTGCGCTTTTTTTGCTACAACGCAATAAAGCCAATAAAAACGTGTGCACTCAAGTCGAAACTTTTTTGACAAAGTGATAACGGAAACTAGACTCGATGACAGATGACTGTATTGACATATTCATGCAACAACAGGAAAAAAATGCGAAATGTTTAACTTAGGGAACAGTCCACATTAGGGAACATTCCCTTACTTTAATATTATGAAGCCATTGCTAGAACTTTTAAAGCTGTTGTTCGTTGCTCTTATCCACAAATGCTTTTAAAAAAAAAATAATGTATTTTTGTTTAAAGCTCTATATCATGTTCTTTCTTAATGGACCTCTAAGCGTATGATGAACATTAATACTTACATTAAATATAAATCATACGTCTAGTAGGAACATCTTTTTTATTTTTTTTTAATATTGTTCAGTAGTTTTTTAAACAAAACGTTCAAATCCCATTCAAGTCAAGTCCTCAACTCATATTTTCTATCCCTCTTAATTGTTAAAATGAGTTTTCAACAAGTTTTCCTTTTTTGTTTTACATTTAATCATCAACATATGAATTTTTAAAGATATCATTGACAATATTAATAACCACAAATTGTTGCTGTTATTCTTACTTAAAATTTCACCACTCAAATGACAAACCAAGCAAAGAAAAAAGAACATCGAAATAGAAAATTTGTACAACAATAAAAATCAAATTGTCATTGTCTTTTATTTTATTTAATCTGTTTCAATATAGGAAACCATAATAACGAATGAGGACATTTCAAAGAAATCATACAGACATACCAGCAGCAATAACAAATACCTTTAATCCAAAAAAATGGCATTTTTCTACATCATCAATATAAAAGTTTATCCCTAAACACACCTACACGCAGGCAAACGCATTCAGACATCGTACGTATAGACCCACATGCTAACAACGCAGAAACAATAAAAAAAGAGATTTTTCATTATCTCAATTTGTGTCAATCCTATTATCATTTCCCATACACACTTATGAGATATACAAACCTTGTTACATAAAACGCAAAAGGGAGAAAAAATTGATTTAAACAGTAGGAAAAAAGAACGTTACAAATGTTTAGTCATATGTGCGCATAATAGTCTTTGTACAGCATACATGGTCTGAAAGCAAAATTACTTCACAAAAAGTAGCCTACCCAGCAAACCCACACATTACCAAATAATGGGTAAAGTAATGTATAGCCATAGGGCATCACTCATTACAATACACCTTACTTCACTGATGAATTTTACAGGCGATGAGCCTTAAAGTAATGGGTGGACCCATTACTTTGTAGGGGGTAAAGTAACTGGTTACTTATTTGAATACATGATGGGAAGAAGTAATGGGTCTATACATCGATTTTCACAAAAAAAAAAACAGTATTAAAAAAAATTATTAAATTCTTTTTATTAAATAAATAACGTCGTCTCGCTGGGATTCGAACTTCGGGTCTTGTGGTTGTTAGGCGAGAACTCTGCCCACTGAGGCGAGAACTCTACCCACTGAGCTTAACATGTAAATGAATTATTGTGCTTCCATTTTCCGTTTGTGATGTTAAAAATATATACCTTACCTTCATGCTTACAAAAAATTACGAAGTAATGTGTCTAAATATAGAATTTCAAAAAATATTTCAATTATTAATTTACGTTTATAGTTCATACATTATGTAATTGATGATCAGTAAGTCATTATTTTTTGTTTCGTAATAAGGCAAAAGGTAATTATGGGTCATTAGACGGCAATGCATGAGTACACAATTATTGGTAAATCATTACTTTATGTTTCGAAATAATGCTGAATGTAAGGAGTGTGCATTACAAAGTAATGCATTATGTAACCCATTACAATTTGTTGGAAAATAATTATACAAGTAAGGAGTATACATTACAAGGTAATGCATTGCTTTATCGCACCCATTACCAAAGTTTTGCTGGGTACTTCTTAAAAAAGTTGAAATTTTGAAGCGACATCCCTGGGTTAGATTAAGAATCATTAAAAAAAAAAATTCACGAATTTTTTCAAAATTTTCGAACCAAAAAGAATCGGTAGCTACCAGACTCTGAAAATTGTACCGATTTTCAAAAATTTCATATTTTTATATAAATATATTTTTTCAAAAACTTAAAAAAAAAATTATATTAAATTTGTTTGTGTGATCTTTAACCCCCAAAATATTTAGTTTTCATAAGATTGTTAACCCTTAACCAATCTCGGGCAAAATCATTTTTAAAATTTTGTATAATTTTCAAAGCACTCATTATGAATAAAAAATTAAAAAAAAATTTTGAGACTACAAATACTAAAATAATTTCTATCGTTTTTTCAAACATATGATGGGAATAAAAAACAAACGTTACTGAAGAGATCCTTCAATCCACTTAGCGGGTGGACCGATTTAATTTTGCTGGATATGGAGGAAAGACAGTGTTGTTGATAAAAAAAAAGTTTTTAAAATATGTTTTCGACGAAAGGAACTAATTTAACATTATAATTTCTATTATTTGATCACAATTACTCAGTTCCATAGTATTGAATATTTGGAGCATTGTAAGCCCATGTTTTCGGTAGGTCAAAAATGTCACATAAAATACAGTTGATGCACTGATAAAATTTTCTTACATAGCATTAATAAATTATTTTCATTTAAATGTATTAAATGGTCTAATGCATAATTTCATTAACTGAATGAAAATTCCTAAATATTGTTTTTTTTTTCATTAAATATTTTTATGATTTTTTGATAATTTCCCAAGAAAATTCATTATATTAATGAAACTCGTAATATGCATAAAATATATGTTTGGTGCAATATCTTGGTTTTTTCTCTATAAAAAATAAACGATTAAGTACAGAAATTACTTATAACGAATGGCCCAGTTTTAATCTGGACGCATTCATAACGTTGTTACAGCGCCCCCAGTGTATGAAATTTTAAACCACTTAGATATGTTGTTGACAAGACATATACCGTTATTTGACATAATTTTCAAGTCTGTTATTCTAATTTTTTTCTTAGAAAATCCAACATTCAGTGGTTCGAAAAACACATGAATCCTCCTAACTGCCCACAATTTCGACCAATCGAAAGATATTGGGCAAATGTAAAAAATAAATTGAAGAAGAGTAACGTTTGGTGAATGAAATCCGAACAACCATAAAAATAAAAAATACATGTGTTTATAAAGTTTTTTTGTTTTAGTTTTTATTTATTTTATATCTACAGGTATAAAGAAATTTACAAAAAAAAATTTGCCCCGTACCGATTAGCTTTCCTAATTTTTGCTGGTAGTTCATTCATTGACCTCTGAATGCCCTCTGTATTAATGGTTTTTAGCTCCTTTTTTATTTTTAAAATTAGGCAATCTACATTTTTGGCCCTGTATCCATTTTCGTATACTTTTCTCTTCAAATTGACCCAAAAAGTTTCAATAGGTCGCAGTTGAGGAACATTCGGGGGGTTCATTTGCTTTGGGACAAATTCTATTTTCTGGTTGCTCAAATTCTGTATTGTGGCGTTGGCGTAATGTGAGGATGCCAAATCGGGCCAAAAAATAACTTTATCATGTGAATGATATTTTTTAATAAAATTTTTAAGTGCTGGTATACATTTTTCATTATAAACTTGGGCATTGACAGCTAACCCTCCTTTGAAAACACTGGATCACTGATACCACGCTCACTAATGGCTAACCATAACAAAACTTTTCCAGGAAACTTGGTCTTATGAATAAATTTCGATTTATCGGGGGCTTTGTGACTGGAAGATTCAAAGTAATTTTTGACTGCCATTCACTGCCTTCGACGGTGAAGTATGACTCGTCATCCATCACGCATTTGTACTCTGATGAGCAAGAAAAATAATTTTTAGAAAGTTCGCGTAACCTGCATTTAATAACATTTTGTTGTTTTTCTGTAGTAAATGGTGCTGTTTTTTTCTTCTTTTTCACAATTTCCATGGATTCTAAATATCTTTTAACAGTATTTTTGTCACATTTATATTTTTTACCCAATTGACGGTACGATTTGGCACTACGGCCTGCTGTTTCAGCTTTAAGCTTTGCCCGAAATTTGGAGTCTTGTAAACTGCATTTCTTACCCGATCCAGGTTTTCTTTCAACTGATTTATTATGCTCAAATAAATTCATTGTGTTATAGATAAAAGTTTTTTTAAACCCCATATCTTTAAAATGCTTAAAAACTTCACTTTTTGTTTTGTTCGGATTTTCCTCACAAAACTTGCAAATTAATTTGCGACGGTTTAACTCGTTGAGTGACATTTTTTAAACTAATATGCAACTAATGCATGTGTTCTTATTTTTTGCTTAATAACTATATAGTACAGTTATATTTTCCGTTAACATTTTTGTTGTAAACATCATGTGTTTTTTTTAACAACAGTGTTACACTTGTTCGGATTTCATTCACCAAACGTTAATAAAGAAGCAAAAAATTAAGTTATAATGTTACAAAAATGGAACCAGAGTGCTAAAAAAGTAAAGCCGAAGGATGTGCAAAAATTAATGGGGAGCATCAAAAAACATGTCCGTTCTTTTATTCGTAACAAAGAAAATTAATTTATTTGTATGATTTTCCTTAAAGCTGAATAAATTTCGTTTAATTTGGTGTATAATTTATAAAAATGTGTCTGTTATTTACAAAGTTATAACTACTTTTGTGCGTCCAGATTATAACTGGGCCATTTTAGTTTCGAAATAAAATGTAATTAAAATAGTTAAGTAAGTTAATTTAATATTTTTTTTTTTTTAAATGCCATTTTGGTAAATTTCTATACCATGTTGGTCCTTACAATAAATGTGACTCCAAGTCAGTGTTGCACTTGAACTTGGTAGCCAAAAATCGCTAAATTAGTTTTAAAAAAAAGGTTAAAATATAGCAAAAAATGGCTTAGCAATATTATAGATAAAACCAACGATTTTTCAATAAAAAAACTAATATAATTTAATAAGTTTTACAGTTTTTTCAATTATTTTATACAATGTTTATTTCAAAAAACTTCAAAACCTTTAATTTTATGTTAAATTCACTTCGAAAAAAGTAAAATTTAAAATTCAATAATTTATCTTTACTAAAATCTAATTATATTATATATTTTTTTATTGAATCTCTTAAAAGAATAAATGAATATGAGAATTAAAAATTCAATTTTAAGATGATTGAATAAAATATAAGTTTTTCATTCCGAAATTTTTTAAACACCAAAAAAGTTAAAATTTGATAACATTTTTAAAAAGTAAACATACACTTAATATATTTAAAATTTCTATTCAAAACTGAAAATTTGTTTGAACACCAAACATATTCCATAAAGTTGTAAACAAGTAGTAGCGTTTCTTTTAACCCTCCATCGCATAGTGCAGGAGGGTATATATCACTTTGTTTTTTGATTGGGCTGTTTAAGAATGGGTACGCATTTAGATATTCTTAAAATAAATTATGTGCAGATATTTTTAACAAATATATTGCATAATTTTTATAAAAATACTGTGATTTTGGACTAAGTATTTCAAATATATCGAATCCATTAATATTGAGTATTTATTCTTATTTGCTTACAGAACATCTCATTTCCCAACCCTGCTTTACTTAAAACAAATAAAGGGACAATATTTGAGCGTGTCTATTTCGTGTTGGTGAGTGATCTTTCTATTTCCATTCCTATTAAGAAACTATTTCGCTTTTCTATTTCAATTGTACACTCATAATATTTTGTCCGTAAAGACTACACTCAAAAAAAAAAGTTTGTAAAGTCAACAAAAAATTTTGCTGTGTCAGCAAAATTTTAGTCAGGGGGGAGCTAGCAAAAAAATTGCTAATGTCAGCAAAATTAGTAGATTCAGCAAAAGTTTTGCTAACACTTAGTAAAGGGTGTCCCAAGAAGAGCGCAATTTTTAAATTTTAAATAAAACTCAGATATTTAAAAACAAATCGTGAAACTTTATTATATCGTAAAGTAGACAGAATGAGGTTATGTATGGAACAATATATCGTGCAGATGGCCGCCGCGGCTTTGCTGGCATGCACGCGATCTTTTAATGAAATTTTCAATGACCGTTTTGCATGAATGCTGCGGTATTTTATTAATGCAGCGTCCAATTTCCTCTTTTAAGGCTTGAGTCGTCGTCGGCTTATTCGCGTAAACCATTGACTTCAAAAAACCCCAAAGAAAAAAATCTAGTGGTGTTAAATCGCACGATCTAGGCGGCCAATTCTGATCTCCAAAACGCGAAATAACACGACCGGGAAATGACTGATTCAGCAATTGAATTGTTTCTCTGGCTGTATGACATGTGGCGCCGTCTTGTTGGAACCACATGCCCTCCACATTCATTTCTTCAATTCTAGGCAAGAAAAAACTGGTTATCATTTCACGATACCGAACACCATTGACTGTTTGCGCTTGACCTGCCTCATTTTCATATAAAAAAGGTCCAATGATTCCTCCAGCCCAAAAATCACACCGCACAGTGACACGTTGAGGATGCATTTGCTTCTCGTGAATCACTCGAGGATTTTCCTCACCCCAAATGCGACAATTCTGCCTATTGACGAAGCCATCAAGATGAAAATGGGCCTCGTCACTGAAGATGATTTTATCTGCAAAATCAGCCGCAAAACTTTCACCATTTTGGTAAAACAATTTCACAATGAGAGTGCGTTGTTCATTCGTGTAGCGCTCCATTTTTACTAACCTCGTACCTTCTACTAGCAAACAATAACAATTGTTCAAATGTCAAACAATGACACTTCGAATGTTGCCAGATTTAAAAATTGCATTCTTCTTGGGACACCCTTTAGATTAGAAATAAAAAAGCGTTGGTAAAAATTAATAAATTTTTTGCTGAATTTTAGTAGACTGAAAAAAAACGCAAAAAAATTGTAAAAAAATTGTAATTTAGTTAATATATTTGCTGAAAATCATAAATCATATTTTTGTGATTCTTTTAAAAATAATTTACAATAATTACGAAATATAAAAATTTTCATTTTCCCACATTGATGAAGTAATTTAATATCTGAAAATATATAGAAATAAATATATATAGCATAACAAAAATTTTCTTTCAACTATTTACATCAATGGTTGTCTAAATGATTTATAGAAACGAAACGAAAAAATAAACAAAAACAAACGAAACGAAAAAACAACCCTTTTTTTTGCAATAAGAAAAAGGAACCATACTAAGATGTGTGTCTTTGTCTTTCGCTTTACTCTGTCTACATGTCTGTATATGTTTGTATATATATACTACGACCATCCCCGAAAATGCAAGTGTGCGAAAGGGCAGCCGCTTGAAAATTTTTAGGATTGGTGATCGTAGGGTAAAATTGCTAACTTCTGAACCAGTGGTCGGATTTTAAAGCTCTGTATCTCGGCGATTTCACTTTTTTTAATTTGTTTATTTATTTTGTAAGGTCTCCCAAAGACTTTTCTACCAAGCCCAAAAACAAAAAATCCGGCCACTGGTTCAGAAGTTAGCAATTTTACCCTACTACCCTCCGACCACCAATCCGAAATTTTTCAAACCGCTTCCATTTCTCAGACTTGCATTTTCGGGGATGGTCGTAGTAGACATATTTTCATGAAATAAGCCAAGGAAAATGCTGGTGAAATTCGGCGGTTCGCGACTGAATCACCCTGTATAAAGTGACATATTCTAATGGGTATGCCTCATGAATAGGGTTTTTTTACCCGCACTTCTTCGTGAGAGCGGGAAAATTTTTTTTAAATTTCCTGGGCTCCCGGGATCCCACTCCATAGAAACAATAAAAATAAGTTTAGTTTGTTTTAATAAGAAACTTTTTATTAAAAAGCATAAATTTACTTGCTTAAAAAGTTAAACAATGTTAAATACTATTAAAATAAATTTTAATTTAAAATGAACATGGAAACTTAGATTATTTATTTTTAACTTTTAATAAAGAAAAAGTATTATTCTGCAGATATGAGATCAGAAACATGAACATAACAATTCAATTAATTATAGAATATAAAAAATACAGGTACTCAAAATATGAGATCGAAAACAAAAACATAAAAATTTAATTCTTAAAATATATAAAATATTTTAGAAAACTTAAACTTAAATTTATTTTGACGGCGTAGGAAATAGTTCTTTATTACACTCAAACCATTTATTGTCTCGTTTGAAAGTCTATTTCTGATTTTATTAACAAAACGGAAAACACTCTTTCACTTTCCACCGAAATTGGACGAACAGTTAGAAGTACATTAAACACCTTTTCAATATTTTGAGTTTTTTTAACCACTTCCTTCAAAAAATTTGAGTTCTTTTTTTATTAAACATTTTGCAGGTTTTTTGGAGATAGATTGAGAGCATTAATTAACGTTATTAATAGCTGCATTTAAAATTTGTTGAAATGTTTTATTTTCAGCAGCAATACGTACACTCAGGGAACTTCTGCTTTAAAAATATGTAGTTGTTTGGGTTGTAATAGGGTTTCTTTATTTTGAATGTAAATGTCGGTGATTTGTAAAACAAATTAAAATATTTACTAACCTTGTAGTTCATTTAAAAAAAACAACCCACATCAAATGACTGTTTTATGATTTTACATTCATTTTTTACAGTTGGTTTTTGATATTTAAAAAATAAAAAAAAATATAAATGTTTGTTTATTTTTTACTACCATGTGGTTCATTTTTACTATAATTGTTAGTCATTTTTTGAACATTAAAAAACAAATGACAATGGTAGTTGAATTTACTGTAATGTAAGTCGTCCTTTCTTTTCTTTGTTTTCAACTATAATTGCAGTGGTCTTTACCTACATAATATTCTAAGTGTAGATGAATAGCTTCAAATATTTTTTTGCCAAGAATTGATGGAATTGATTAAATTTCTTTACATAAGGTTAATATATTTATAACACGGCTACTCAACCTTTCCACAGCTACTTTTATAGGTTTTAAAACTTCAAGCATATAATTCAAGCAAGGTAATTATAACAATTGAAATTCCCGGGATCACGCAAGGAAAATCCCGGGAAAGCGGGAAAGTAAAGTTATTGAAATTCCATACTCATGAACGAATATAAATAAAAAAAATGCTTTTTTCAATAGGCTTTTTTTATTTTTTAAGTAAAATGTACTTATATTATGAGTTTCAGCAATATATTATTTTTTTTTTATAATAAAAAGTAAATAATTGTTCTACGTTCCAAAAATCATTTCGAAGAAACATTTGCAGAAACATTTTTCTTAAAATCTAGCTCCAGATTTTTAATTTTTGTAAACACTTTTTCCCGATTGGACCAGTACTTTGAACGATCCATACTTATTACTATGTTTTTTGTGTTTGGAACCACTGTACGACAATATTAGATTTAAGAACTTCAAATTATAGAAGAATCGGTTCCGTAGTTTTTGAGATATTTGGCTTATAAATTATTAACTTTTTCCCTCCACCAATATTATGATGATGTAAAATAAAAACTAAACAGCAACATTTTTCTTATAAACGTCTACTTTTTTCAGAGATCTCATTAAGAACCGTCGCTCTGTTTTATATATTTTTTTTTTATTCTTTTTTTGCTTGTTTTATTTTTTTATTTTCTCCAATTTATTTTCAATAATGTCAAGAAAATAAAGCGATATATTTGTATCCCTTAGCTTTACTTAGTTGACTTATTTTTCATTAAACACATGTAGTTGTATTAGTAGAATGTGTGTATGTATGTTTTTTATTTCTTTTTGTATATTTTCGGTTAACATTAATGAGGATCCATACTGTTCATGTTCCTGTTGTGGGAGTGGTATGTAAGTGACTTGATATTTGTTAGATTTCCGGTTTTGATTACTTTAAATATTGCTTAGGCAAGCAAATATTTTAAAGTTCATAGTTAAGCTGGCAAGAGAAAAACAAACATAAAAATAAATCCGAAAGATATAAAAAAAAGTCTGTTTGATTAATGATATAGGTTGGATATTTGGTTTTAAATGTTGGTATGTTTTTTTGGTACATGTCTGTTATGTGGCTTAATAATATATCAAACACTTGCAGACAGACGACAGGCGTGCTTATATTTTTTAAATACACCATCCGCTACACCCAACTAATCTTTACCTAAAACTTGTATTTGCTTTTTAATTTTTCTTTCGTGTTTGCTGGAAAAACTTTTTTTTTTTTGTTTTTTATACAACAGGATTTAGTTTTTCTAAATTGTTGCTTTACTGTTCATTACGAACGCAGAATAAATGGGACCAGTTGTTGTTTTTTTTTCGTATAATGCTATAAAGAATCAACCAGCAAAAAAGGTCATTTTTTAATTTAAACCCTAACAAGTTATGTCCTTTCTGTTGTTAAAAAAGATGATTGCAAGAATATAAAAATATTAAATGAAAACTTTCTAAACATTTGATTGGCTTAATATAGACTTAAGTTAGTGTAAAATGAAAATACAAACTTAAAAACTTTTAATAAATATATTATTTGTTGTATGAGTTTTACTTTTAACAAAAAGGATTCTTGTCATTATAAAAAGGTCATATAAAAAATGTTGTGCCCTTAATTAGAGGAATATCGTATAATCTACTTGACAAGAAATAGATCAAAATGAAGTTGTTTTTTTTAAGTTAAATTTTTACAGGGAGAAGAAGAAACATTTTTGTTGAAAAATTTAACGAACACAATGGATAAGCCAGACTGTCGCAGTTTCGTCTCCTCCAAGGACTCGTTATTGGTCAATGTATGTGTCAATTGAACAAGGTATTTTGTATGCTGTTAAATTGCTCTATATGAAAATTTTTACTTTGCGTCTTAGTGAGTTTCAAACCCACAGCCATACATCAGGATATGACTCGTAGCATTACCTCCTAGCGAATTAAATCTAAGCGAAGTTTTGTCAATAACAACATTCACAATATATTGTTTGCACAATTTTTTTTTTAACTAGAATGATTACTCTTTTTAATCCTACCCAGCAAAAAATAATTTCGATTTGGTAAGCAGTTACTTCTTTTCAGTGCTTCCAAAGAAGCGCTTAGTCGTCATGCATGCAATGAAGCAATTCTGGAAGGCATTATATTGTGCTTCCCTGAAGGCATTCTTTTGAAGCAGTGAAGAAGGCATGCAATGAAGCAGTAAAGAAGGCCTTCTATGAAGCACTTCTGGAAGGCATTATATTGTGCTTCCCTGAAGGCATTCTTTTGAAGCAGTAAAGAAGGCATTAAAAGAAGCAGTGAAGAAGGCATGCAATGAAGCAATAAAGAAGGCCTTCTATGAAGGAATTCTGGAAGGCATTATATTGTGCTTCCCTGAAGGAAGAATCGCTTCTCGAAGCTCTTCTGGAAGCTCTTACGGAAGCGCTTCTATCATGTGATTCTTAGATCGGATAGAAGCGCTTCTCACCTGCTTAAAAGAGACCTACCAAGTGGGACATCGCGAACAAAATTCATGACTTCTGGAAGGCCTTCAGAAAGCGCTTCGGGTTCAAAGAAGGCCTTCCACAAGCTCTTCTTGGAAGCACTATTTTTTGCTGGGTATTGTTATCTCTTTTCACAAGTAATTATTACATTGTGAAGCGCTTTATTCACATTCATTAGTTGGATACCAAGTGTATGTTAGAGATAGAGTTGCGGCTGGGCAAATTTTTTCGTTAACAGGGCTTGGCTGTTTTTTTCTGAACTTTTAAATTCAAAATAGTTTTTAAGAACAATTGTCTGATTTACATACAAAATTTTAAATTCTTAGATTCTTATATTCTTATATTAATACATTTTAAGACAATATCATGAGTTTTTTGATAAACACAGAGAACAAATTCATTGTGGCAATCGAATTTGTCGCCAACCGAAATTGGGTAGTTGCACTTACTATCTATCATATTATTCGGTTATAGTTGTCGACATTTGTAGTTATGTCTACTATATTTACTATAGAACAGCATATTCAGTACATTCAACCGAATTTTGTGTTTAACTACGTTGGTGTAAAATAAAACACTGTTTCCAATTTCATTCTGTTTTTTTAAGAATTATCTATAAAAAACAAAAATACATGATTCAAAAACTAATAAAAATATAATTGTTAAAAAATGTTAATAATGCCAAATAAGATATTAACAATTTAATTTACCATTTTCTAATGAACACCTCATATTTTCTTATCTTGAAAAAATGCATGCTCTAATGTCATATCCCAGTAAAAAATTTTCATGTTTTTAGAAGCAGGATAACACAAATGCGCTGATATAAGCGCTTACTATCACATAATACCGAGAAGCAGCAAAAGAAACGAATAATTTGCGTATAAAAATAAACAAAAAAAATGTTAAGCTTACTGTTTTCCCTAACAAGGATGCAGGTTGTAAGCAGCTTACCCTAATCCCTTATAAGGATGCAGGTTGTAATGCAGAAAGTTTCATGTCGTGGATTATAAACGATCTGTAACTATTTTCACGAGTGATTTCCGATTGTATTTGGTGTTTTCGAGTAAGTAGTAAAAAATAATTAGTCATTTAACTGTTTCCGAAGAGCTAGCACGTAGAGCGGTAAAAAAAATAAAATGATTACATTGTATGTCTAAAATTTTAACAATAAAAAATTAATATCTGTAGAATTTTATGTGAAATAAATTATATTCCTATAACTACTTTTATTTATCATAAAATTACTTTCAATCGTAAACATGTAGACATGAAATATGATTTTACTGAAACCCATGAAATCACAACTTTTTATAAGCGCTGAAATCCGCGCTTACTTTGCCCAAATGTAATGCTTCCAAGTGGGAATTCGCCATATAAAAATCATGGCATATGTAAGCAGGTTTGTAAGGGATTCTTTTTGGCTTACTCCCTTACAAACCTGCTTGCATGTAAGCAGCGTTTTTTACTGGGATGTTGATGTAACAAATCCTATATTCTCATAGAGATTATAGTCCTCTTAGACTAGTTCAACTAAATAAAGACAACAAATAATTTTTGCTAGAAAATTGGACTTTATTTAAGTTTATAATTGTACTTTCTTTTTTTTTTTTAAAGAAGCAACACTTAGGAAATTCTTCCTATTAATTAATGTGTTGCTTTCTTTGGAAAGGGGATAGTGGAGAGATGAAAGGTGGTGGAAGATGAAGGGCTTCAAACATGGCAACACCGTAATTGCGCGAGATAATAAGTCTTAGAACAGTTGTTGCTCGCCACCTGATGTAGAGTTGCCGAATTTATTGATGCTTTCTGTTTCATAGCCCTGATTCATTATTTTATTTCGGTGGGATTAATTGCTATGGGAACACCGAAGGTGGGCGCAGCGATACACATAAGTGATAGAAAACTCATACATATTATTTTTCTAAATTGATGTTGTCGTCACCGGGAATCGAACCCGGGACTATCCGTGTAACAGTCCACCGCGCTTACCATTACACCACAACGCCCACAAAATTAAAAAAAAAGTTTAAAATCAAAAAAAAGTTTAAAATCAAAAAAAAAGTTTCATAATATTTATTGATATTTCATTAAGCAGTGAATATTGAAAATCTGTTGTTACTACACACTGATATTTGCAAGTACTAATATTAGTGATTTGTTACTACTGGTTCTACCGATCATTGCCACAATTATTCTTTTAAATCATTTTTTGGTTGGTTTTACCAATTATTAACCCTTAAATGCATAGTGCAGCCATTTTGCAACAAAATTTTAAATTTGCAAATTTAATTAAAAACTCAAAAAACGCGTTTTTTTGATATCGAAAAACAACCGAAATAATAAAATAAGTTTAAATAAAAAACACATTTAAATAAAAATTTAAGCTTTCAAATTAAATGTTTTTTCGTCCCTATGTTACTTTATTTTTGTGTAGAGGGTAATCAAAAATTTTGACATTATTGGTTTTTCGGTTATAAAAGGCGTAAAAAATTATTTTAAGAAACGTGGTAGGCAGTTTTTTTTAATTACCATTTTATATCATAAATACACACTTTAATTTAAATCGACGAGATTATTGGTATAAAGTATCATTGCATACTTTTGGTTGTAAAGGGTGTTTTTTATACAGGTATAGAACTTTAAGTTGGCAACACAATTTTGTCAGCTGTCAAGTGATTTATGCTTAGTTTGGTTTGGCATTTCAACATGAATAGACTGACGTCTGAACAATGCTTCCAAATTGTGCAAATTTATTTTGAAAATCAAGGTTCTGTTCGAAATACGTATAGCGCACTACGTCCATTTTACGGTCAACATAGTCGTCCATCAGAGCAACTAATTCGATTAACTGTGGAACTTTTTCGCACCACGTTTACTCTTAATGATAATATGCACTCACAGAGACGTACCACAGTGGACAATTTTACGATTCTAGGGAGACAAAGTTCTATATCTTAGAAAATAATTTAGCTAGAGTCATAAAATTTGGTGGACAATGTTCTCGGACCAATGTTCACCACCCATATAATTGAAAAAATGTGCGTATGATACAATTAATGTTGAAAAACACTGGATGATTAAATAGGAACTAAAAACCATTAAGTTGTACAAAAAAGGGACGTGTCTACTGCCTTTAAAAATATTTCGTTTGAAAACTCAAATATGCATTTTAATATTTAAAATAAATACTTACGAGTTAGAAATGACAACAAATGCTTAATTTTCTTTAGTGAAAAACTATTTAAATTTTTATTATCTTTAAAATAAAAAAATATATTACAATGTACACACAAATTAAAATAATTTATAAAATTTCATGCCATGTTGTCATCAGGTGCTTCTCTAGTAATTAAAGTACTTCAGGGGTCAATGCGGATTTTATTTTTATAAACTGGAGGTGTGCGCATACTGTTGATATATGGATCTAATGATATTAAAAGTCTATTAAATCTGTATTAGTGTCAATTCTAGAAGTTTTTCGCGTGAAGTATTCTCGACATTTTCGTTGGTGTTTATTTTTTGCTTCTAACGCCTCCTCCGACGATTGTCCAATAGGAAGAATGCATTCATCAATAATTTGTTTTGAATTCCATAAAACTTTATGGACAGTCACAGGCATACAGTACCACGAATATTCTTTCAAATAAAGTTATTAATTTTCCACAAACATAGTCGAAAGAATGGTAAATTCTTGTAATTTCGGGTTTTGTTAGTCATATATCTAAAATTTCATGGTATGAGATGTTGTCACTCATAGTAGATTATTTATAAGATCGGCAAATTTCGGCAGACAATTTAACTTGTTGCTTCAAGTAGACACTTTAGCTATTTGTATAAAACAAATTTTGTGATAACCCGTTGTGTTCCCTAAAACTTACAGCTTAGAGAGCTCTTTTTTTTGAAAATTTCCGAAAAAAGTTGTTTCTTAAAATAAATTACACTGAAAATACTTTCCAAGTTTTAGAAACATATTAACACGATTTATGAAGAGGAAAAACTAGCTAAACTAACTAAAAAAAAAATTTTAAAAATAAGTTTACCGATAAAAAGTTATACTCATTTAAAGATGCTCAATTTTAAACTAGTTTTATTGGCATTTTAAATTTTCTCATAGATATTCAAGTTCTAAGTACCGTTATTTTGTTACTGTTGACAAATATGTCGAACTTTTTTCCTACTCAGTAAGAAGTCCTCTTTCATTATTGATTAAAATATTTATTAAAATTTAAAGTCAAAAAACGGGCTTTTGTCCAGCTAGATTGGCCAAATCTTACACTGTGCGTCGTACAGTGCGTACAGAAGAAGTCATTGCTGCTGTAGAGCGTAGCTTAGAGGTAGACCCCAATCCGTCAATGGCGACCGCTATAGAGCCATGATTACTGACTTTTTCGTTCATCAATTGAACAACCATGAAGTGCAGGAGATGTGGTTTCAACAAGACGGCGCAACATGTATTACAGCTCGTGCCACAATTGATTTATTGAGGTAAACGCATCGATAAGTTTTTCGATAAACTCCACACGAGAAATAGTTTGCCCTCGATGACTTAAAAAATGTTGCACAGTGTTATTTAAGTAGTATAAATTAAATTTATTGAAAGATTATAATTACATAAAGCAATTGATGGTTTTGAATTTATTACATAAAAAATATTTCTCTGTTTCATAAACAAAATTTTGTAATGAATCGCTACATTACTTATTTTTAGTGTTTTTTAAACAGGTTTAAAGTGTGGCTTAATTTTTATATTTAATAGTAAATTTTGAAAAAAAAAAATTTAATTTAGTAATTTTTTTTACTTACAGCATGTTGTCATAACTACCATATTTTTTTTACACTCAGAGAAATTATATAAAAAGTATTTCAAATATCTTGTAATATATATTAAAGTAAGGTCGAGTATATAAAAAATACAATGGGTTTACATCTAGAGAATTTTGTTGTGAATTATTTTGAAAAAAGTTAATATTTTTAATGAAAACTGGATATATTTTCAAAATATCTTCTGTGATTATTTTTTAATATGATGTAGCTTCTAAAGATTTTTTGATTGAATATTTCTTACACCCTCCAAAAAAAGAATTTTCAAATAAAAAAATATACTCTTTTAAAAAATCATACATGAATACAAGCCAATGGTAAGGTTGTTGGTGTACTCAAATTACAATTTCTCAACTGATTTTCAGTTGCCACAACTGAAAAATACAGTTACCACAGTCAAACCAGTCGATTGGCAATAAAATCAGTTGTCAGCACGAATTGTCACCATCCACTCCATTAAATAAAATAAATAATGGAAGCAATTGAAGACAGAAATTTACTAATCTTTTACTCTTATCGTGTAGCCTTTTTTCTACAAAACAAATCAAGGTGTATTCTATAAAAATCCATGGATTAATTCTGAAGTTATTGGCAATAATATAGGGAAACAAATATGTTCTATGGTACTACGCTACGTATGAGTGTTAATAATTATTAAATAACACTCATACGTACAGTAGTACAGTAGGATATATCACACACTTTTTGGAAATAACTCGTCCATTTCTTACTTATTTGTCCGATTGTAATGAAATTTGGAACAGGAGTAACCGCCGTAATAAGGAGCTTCCAAGACCCAAGGTGTCGGTCATATTTTTTTAAAGTGAATATATGTCAAAAGTCAAGTGAGCTCATTTTGTATTGCTTTGGATATGAAAGTTAAAAACTATAAGCAAACAAATAAAGTTAATAAAAAAAAAACTCTTGTAAGTTTGAAGCAATAGTTTTCATTTTCGACTTTTAAATGGTGTACTCAAATTACAATTTCCCAACTGATTTTCAGTTGCTACAACTGAAAAATACAGTTAACACAGTCAAACCAGTCGATTGGCAATAACATCAGTTGTCAGCACGAATCGTCGCCATCGACTCCATTAAATAAAATAAATAATGTAATAAATAATAATAATGAATAAAATACGTTTCACGAAGACGTTTTAACGTGAAAGCTTTTAAGTATAGTCAGTTTCAACATGTGTTGAAAATATTTGAAGTAGGTCATATATTTAAATATGAAATTAAAAATATTACAAAAATGTAATATCCCAGGTGAAAATAATAATTAATGGCAATATATGAACAGGCATGATTCCATGTATGAGCATATATTGTTTCATATATCAGCATGCATGAAGATGTATGCCTTGTACGGAATATTATATGGGTCCATATATGCAAACAAAAAATTCATATATGGTAATGCATGTTATTGAAATAAACGCTAAATATTGTTCCATATTTAATAGCAATTTTATTATGTGAATTCATAAGTGATTATATATTAACTTATATATCGCTAAAGTAGAAAAAATGCAATTATTGTTGTAATATTTGTTCATGTATCATTGACTTAGAATTAAACGATTATCGTTTTGGAAAGTTAGATTATTAACTCGCAGAATGATTTTATTTTAAAAAAGTCTTAAACTTGAAATAGACTCGCTAATAAAAACATTTAAGTATTGTTTCAAGTTATGTTTTATTTATATTTAAATAATGTTGTAATGTTCTACTATTTTACAGAGATAATTTCATAATAAAATATACAGTTTATTTTTTTGCAACAATTTGATCCAAATTTGTTTCACGTTTACATCTTATATACAAACACAGATATCATATACATATTACTGTTTATATTTTTTTGTATTACGAGCTAATCTTCACCACTAAGTTCTTATGTTGTACTGGAAATGGTGTATTTAAAAATCTCAATAAAAAACTTATCATTTTGAGTTTTTAAATTTTCTTTTATTTTCTTCTTTTGTGCTGTTTTGTTTTTCAAACCAAAATAAAAATGTTTGAAATTTCTGTGAAAACAAAAAAAGAAGAAACTATTTTTTATATATTTGAAAATTTTTTGAAAATTAAATTGAAACAACAAGTTCCAGAATGTTACAATCAAAACAATATAATAGAGGCCGGATTATCAGCCATCAGGTGTAACGAATGGTTTTTGATTTTATTTTATTTGGCTCTTAGGTCAGATTAAATAAAAAAAACTATTATTTCATTAAGTAATAAAATAGAATAAAATCTATTTAAAAGTTTTTAATTTAATCGGACCTCAGAGACAAATAAAAAAATCAAATATATACATATAAAATAAATAAATATATGAACTGAAATAAAGGGTCCGCCAAATAAATTTTTTTTTTAAATGCTATAAAAAAAAACTACTGAATATTTTCACAAATTTCTTTTTTTATTTGAAAGTACAATCCTTCCGGTTAATAATGGAAAATAATTTCATTCAAATGGCTGCCTCGGCTGGCCATGCAGTAGCCTACACGATCGGTCCAATTTTTAAGCACATTATCGATTGTGTGCAGCTGTATTTCATCAATGGCTTCCTGTTCCGTCCTGTTGAAACCAAATGTTGCCAATATCCTCCTCTTCAATTTTTGTGAACAAAAAATTCGTTCAACAAGGCCCGATAACGATCGCCATTGACTGTAACGGCCACTCCTTTGCGAAGAAAAATGCAATTTTCGCACACATTCTGCAACATTACCATGATTTTCAAAGTAATGTCGCAATATTTCGTTCAGCGGAAGGATAAAACTAATTATCTGTCAAATCAGACATGAGCTAAGTGTTACCATTCACGAAATAAGCACTAGTTGAAAAAAAAAACGTTAGATGGCGTACCCTTTATATGGTGATACCTAATTTTCACATGGGTAATTAAAAAAATGATTTCAGTTTTTATCAAAAAGAACATGAATTTTCAGTAATTTCTAAGAAAAGCAACATAAAAGAAATTTATACATACTTTCGTATAATATATTTGTATACAGTTATAACACAGAATACGTATTATTAAACATTTTCATATCTTCCCGAGCAAAAATGTGCACATACAATCATCTCTAATTTAATATTTTTTTAAATAAAAGCATGTAGTTTCATATAGCTTACTATGAATATATTTGATTGCATATAATTTTTATATTGGATTTTGTTTTTAGAACTTTTTTAATATGGTCCCATACATATTAATATGCTAACATATATTAATTAATATTACTATAAATGTGTTATATCGAACTACATATGGTATATAAAACTTAGCATAATTTCATATATAATTTCAAATGACTTAATACAATGTTATGTACAATAATTTATGTAAACATCAGGGATAGGAAGTTCATGCAAATGTATGCTTTTTTCTTTAAGTCTATCTTTGGGAATCAAAGAAATGTTTATATACATCGGTTTGTTAGGGCATAGTTTTACATATTTTGCTATATTTATGCATATCTCGCCTTAAATGCATATTTTAATTGCATATTTGTACTAATTTTACTTTAAATGTACACTCAGGGAACTTTTGTTTAAAAATATGTAGTTGCTTGGGTTGTAATACATTTTCTTTATTTTTAATGTAAAAGTCCATCATTTGTAGTGCAAATTAAATTTTTTTACTAACCTTGAAGTTCATTTTAAAAAAAAAACAAACCACATGAAATTACTATTTCATGAGTTTACATTCATTTTTTACAGTCGCTTTTTGTTATTTAAAAAATACAAAAAAAAATATTTGTTTATTTTTTACTAACATGTCATTCATTTTTACTACAATTGTGGTTTATTTTTTGAAAACTAAACAACAAATAACTATTTTATTTACTAAAATGCTAGTCATATTTCCTTTAAGTGAAAATTCATTTGTTTTTACCTACATTTGAAGTCGTCTTAACGTATATAGTGTTCTAAGTGTATATTTTTCCATTTATTTTTTATATTTTAAAGGAAGTTTTCTTAGTTTTTCGTAAAAAACCACTTTTATTATTATTGCAGAAAATATATTAAGCAATACAAATAAATTTTAAAATTAAATTAAAATTGCTTTAAAAAATAAAAATAATTGGTTAAAAAAAATTCTAGTGCATATTTTTTAATTTCTAGTGCATATTTTAAGAGTTGTCATGCATATTATAGGTGCCTAAAATACTCTATCAGTGCATTATGTTCCTGTCCCTTATAATCATCAACAAATTTTGGGGCATTTAATATCGACCTTCTGCACTTCAGTTTTATGATCCTTTATTAGCAGTAGCAATAGTATATTCGTTAATTTTTAATTGAAATTTCGCTTAGTACATGGTAATATACAAATGGCTGGCGTTAAAAATGTTTCACGATCTCAAATGTAGGTGATGCTGTAGTAGAGTTGAATAAAAAAAATAATATTTTCGGTTGTAATTTTAATATTAAAAAATCTCAACACTAAGTTTTATGTAATGTTCTGAAATTTATAAAATTACAAACATAATAGGAATTATGCATTAGAAATTGAAAACAAAAACTAGAAATTAAATTGGGATTATCTATTTTAAATTGGGAAAATTTTAAGTTAAATATTAAATAAAACTAAATTCTTCATTTTAATTTGTATGAAATTAATATTTTAAAATTTAATGGAAACAATATGCGTTCTTAAAATTTAAATTTCGGATAAAACTGTATCAAATCACTTGTATAATTGTATCTAAATTAATCCAATGCGATACAATTAGATATAATTGGATACAATTTAATCCATCCACGGATGAAATTTAATATAATTATGTTTGTTGTCATATTAAATTATATTAAACTATATGCAGCTTTATATCGGTTTTTTTTAATCGGGTTTTCATATTTTTAAATTTTTAAAGTTTTTCTGAATAGTCATATCTTATCTCATTTTCCTTTTGGGTGAGCAATGTTACATATTATAGTTTTAGTTTCATCATGTAACACTTTTTTGTATAATTACAAAAATATACTTTCCTTATTACTTTCTTCTCTATATATTTCTTACTTTTATACATACGTACATAAAACATACAACTTATTGCACCTTAATATGTGCTAAAGTTAGAAAATCACATTTAAACGTGATCACTCACTCACATGTGACAATAAGTATATAGAGGTTAGAGTGTCCCAAAATCGTATGGGAATCAAAAAGTAAATCGTACAAGTAAACGTACCTAAAATTATAAAATAGGGTGCCGATCATAATAAATTGAACAAAATTTGAACATCCTCCGGGTACTGGAAGGTGGTGCAGCTCGATCATTTGTGAAGGCGATTTCGACCAAAATCTTAAAAAATTTTATCTTGTTATCGAATTGATATAAGTATATATATCAAATTAAAGCTATTTTCAATCTCTTTCAGCAAACTATGTCACAAATTTATTGACGACGCAGTCTTAAAGTTATAGCTATTTTAGTTAACTTTAGGTATCCGGAGTAAAAACGTTCATATGCAATCATATCTTCCCAGGCAGAAAATTCAATCGGCACAGTGTTGGCAAAGCGTCGGCGATGGTCGATTATGCGTTGTCAGAACGTGGGATTATCAATATTGACCGTATTGTCCTGTTACCCGATTGATAACAGTGGCCAACCGTTGGTTAGAGCGAGCATGCCACCGTTGGCATAACGTTGGTTCTTTTAAAATAGCTTAAATTTAATTTTTTTGAGAAACATGTATAATAAAACACATTTAAAAAGCAGCAATATAGTTTGGTCTTAGTCTTATACATCATATTTGTATGAGTGAAATATAATAAAATATTTAAAAAAAAATGCTTCTAATTGGTTGTAATATTGGTACAAAGTATTTTATAGTTGGTACTGGCAAAACACATTGTTTGCAAATAATATAGAGTTTTTCTAGAACATTATTAGTTGTACGCTTGGTAATTTTTAACACAGTGGGTTTTAAAAAAATAGCAGTGGTTTGGCAGTTAAAAAAAATTTTTTTTTCATATATAATTTTATCTTTTATTTGTTTTTCCGAAAATATTTGATATAGTTCCATACATATTAATATCTAAATATATATCGATCGATATTACCGTATATGAGTCATATATTACTACATGTGGAATATACTAATTAGATGGAATACATTAACATGGAATATATTAATCATATCGAGTAATACAATGTTACGTATATATGGAATCTGCAGTGTTGATTTTTCTAAAATTTAAAGTCCGGAAATTTTTTGTAGTTTTTGTTTTTTCTTTGATATTTCAAATGATAAAATATGCTTCTAGACGAGAACCAGAAATTCTCATTTAGTTTGTGATTTAAGCTATCAAATTCAAAGAACTTTGTCCATTGACGATTTCCTAAGGCAAGAATAAAATCCGAATGGGAAATTCAGAAACTCGAAGCGCCCATTAAGATGTTCAAATCGCCCCAACCTAATATGCAATCTTATAAAATTGCAATCATGTAAAATTGGTTTCGATCTAATCTAATGCAATTAGATAAATGTCTGATACAATAAAATCATAAATATGCCTCGATAAAATTGTATTAGATTTTATAATTTTTTTATGTAATTGTATATATATAACTATATAAATTTGTACGAGTATATTGTACTGTAATTGTATAATTAGATCCGAGTTTTGGTCTGGTGAAATTGCACTAAATGTTACATTTTTGTATATGATTGTGTGAAAATATATACATTAGACTGGCTCAAAATGCAAAAACATTAAAATCTTGTGCTCCACAAGGACAAATAGACAAAATAAATATATATTTCAAATTTCAGACAAATCGGCCAATATTTAGAGGTCGCTAGAAATTTACGATTTTTCGGGGTTCATGTCAAATTCAAACAAAAATTTAATTTTTATAAAACAATTTATTATTTATGTACATAAAATTTACATAATGACAAAACACTTTTAAGTGTTGCTTATATTATTTCTTTCGTGGTAATAATTACATTTCTAACGTTATTTTTATTCTCCGAGTTTCATCTTTTGAATGTTGCCTTTTGAAGCCACAGGATATGTCTTTCTATGTAAATCAACTAAGCGGAGCAAATATTGTTTCTGTTCTTCATTTTTTAGGATAGAGTTGTTAAATTCGGTAACCAAAGCAATGCCACGCTCTGCACAATCGTTTACAACTCTTTAAACGTTCGCTCTAAATTGCATCATCCTTCCACACTGCAGGGTCCTTTGTAAGGAATGAATCAAATCATCCATTAATAAATCAAATAAAATACTTGTGCGTTTGGTAACAAAATTTTCAAGAGGATTGTGATGATTAAATCCTTTACTGCCGAGCCTCTTTAAGACGGTTTCTTGTACGTTGTATTGTACTTCGTGATAAAGTTATATTGGACACAGGTTTGCCCAATGCGTGAGAAATAGCTCCGACAACAAACATTGCTTTTCTATCAGAAAGTTTTACGCGATCAATTGATGCAATAACGTCTTTATTTAAAACTGATTTGGTTATGGTTGATTTATTTTTTTTTCATAACAAATAAATTCATCACTCGATGAATAATCCGACTCGGTCTCGGTGAAACCATCATAGCTGTTTAATGCAGAAATGGAGCTAACAACAACTTCACTTGCTTTCTGATTTTCGACGTATCGCAGCTTACTGGGTTCAGCTTTTGATTCTCTCATCTGCTTTCTACTTTCCGCCTTCTTTGAGCACAAATCTGTTCCAGCTTTACTACAGCTCATGTTGTCTTCTTTTTGCATTGTAAGAAACATTTTGTCCTCTCTATTTTTCATTTTGCTGTAAGCATTTTTAATGGCAATATCAAATATTTCAGTCGAATTCTCCTTAAACATTTCTTCTTTGATGCGACACCTTTTAGAATTGGTTTCTCGATTCTTCTTTAATAGAATAAATTCGGATAGCAGATTGCGGAGTTTTCTTTCGATGGCATCGGACCTTTGAGTAGGAATTTTAGCTTTCTTCCAAATATCCAATACTGCAGTTACTGTCTCCTTAATACTAACCTTTTCAGTCCTTTTTTTTCAAAGTGATGAAAATTAAACATTTTAAGCACATACATTTCTGATGGAAGCCTTGCTGTGGAAAAATTTTCAATTGGATTTCCTATTAGCCACGCTCTTGGAGAGCTTCTCATAAATTTTGAACCAGTATTAAAAGTCATGACTTTTATCTTAAAAGATCGCGAAAATAAATAATCGTTTACAAAAGCAATATTTCTTTAGCACTACTCACTCTTTTAACCATTAATAAAATGCACAAAAGTAACACTTAAATTTGCTTATTGCCTGTATCGAAAATTATATAATAGCACCTTTATGTTTAAAGAATTCTTCTTATTTGATTAAATATTAAATTACAGGGGATTTTCCGTATTTTAATTTCTTTAAGCAAAGTAAAAATAAGTATATCTATGCTGGAAATAAGAAGAAAAAGGATGGCTATATTCGTTTTCATATAAACTTAACGCTATAAGTAAGAGTAGGACAACTATTGACAATGACGAAACTTAATAAATACACTGTAAAAACATATGTACACTAATTGAAATTTATACTAATATAAACAAAGCAGAAAAATAGTACTACACTATAAAATGTACGTAACTTGAAACACAAAACCAAAAAGTTGAAATTTCTAGCGACCTCTAAATATGGTTCGATTGTTCCAATTTTTGGTATGCACACTTCTTTTGATGACTGCAACAGGGGCGGCCTTGTGGAGACAAAAAAAAATTACATCTGCAAATTTCATACACTCTTGAGCCAGTCTAATATACATATATATGCGCACCGGTATGCTAGTTGGTAGCTTGTTGGATTATCAGTGCGGGGGTCGTGGGTTCGATTCCCACCAGAGGCAATGGCCTGTTTTCGCTACAACGTGCCGAAACCCATAGTAACTAGTGCTCGGTTAGCATAGCAGGATATAATTTGTAATTATATGATTATTAATTAATAAAAATTATAAATAATAAAAACAATAAATAGAAATCGTTCGTGGTAAATTTCATTCTAATTCAACACACAGAGTAATGTGGGATTTAACGTTCCCCATTTCTTTAACATGTGAGTTAAATAGATGATATTTACGATTAACACTAAATGGCACGAAGAATGTTGATGAAGACCGTAGTGGGTCAGAAAATTCATGCCAGTGTCTAATAACTTCTTCTGTGTTTTTTTCTAATAGTCAAAGTAAATTATCATATAAAAATTATAATTTTTCTGTTAATTTAGAGAAAAATTTGGCATGACCTAAAACCGAACAAATAAAATCTCACTAATAAAAACAATTTCATACAAATGTATGGCCATCCTATCATATACGTTAAGTCCATAAACAAATATTAAGAAACCTATTACTTTTTGAAGTATTCTGAAAATTACTCAATTTTTCTGAAAATTAATCCATTTGCACAGTTATATTAGATTATTTTTATGTTATTTTCAATTTATAACGAGCTTTCAACCTCCGTATATTTACAAAAATAAAGCAAATCAAACATATTAGCTAGGTTGATACTAATATTTCGATCTGGCTAAAGATCTCATCAGAACCCGAAATTTTAGAAAAGCTAGAGCCTCCATAATAGGCATAACTTTAACAAAAAACCTATTAATCATCAATTTTGCTCCATTCTTGTCTTCTTAGTAATCAAGTACGTGGTTAGGTCTTTTCCTAACAAGCATCATGACGGTACTAAACTTTGAAGACCAAAAATGTTCTATTTATTAAAAATTTTTTTTTTCTCAGTTTTAGTGTAAATGATGAACTAAACAAAACAGAATTTAAAAAGATAAGGTAATAGCTTTAGACGCAAATAAAAAATGCAGTTTTGGACAAACCTCAGCCTTTGAAGTACATACAAAACCTCAAAGTTTGAAAGAACTAGAGAGCGCAATGAAATCACAAAAACTAAAAACTACAAAAACTTCATGCCAAAAATTTCCACGGGATCGATGAGCGGTATGAAATGGGTTAAAGAACTTTATCGTCAGCATAAAGTCTAACAGTCTTAATCTGGGGAACGTTTGAGGACCAAAAAAGGGTGTTTTACTTATAATTTTTCATGGGTCTAAATGATGATGCCAATTCCCTAAAATATTTATCAAGAATTGAAAAAGAGTTTGGTCGAAATAACCAGTTAACAATGTTGGGAAATAAGAAAAGTTACTAAAATTCATAAAGAAATAGAATTCATTTTTAATTATATAGATATATCAATAAACTGACTTAGAAGATGTTCACAAAATTTAGAGTATATATAATTATATATATAATGATATTTTATATATTATATTTTAAGTTATATTATATATTATATATATTATATATAAAATGTCAGCCAAATTTATCAACCGTGTACTATTATATATAAATTTCAGAACAGTATTTTTTGATATATGATTGGATATGCCTATACCTACAAAAAAACATTTTGAAAATAGTGTTTTATATAAATACATATTGATACATATGCTATTTTATATAACCATATATTTTTATATTAAAGAATATATTTTTATGATCGACATCCTCTTTCATAATTTGAGGTACAGTTTTGTGTAGCTCAACAGAAGTGTTTTTTTGGGACACCCCAATCATCCATATTTTTTGCTTAAACTAACAAAAATTAAAACAAATCGCTATTCTTGTGTGATATAAATATTTTATGGCATTTTGCCACTCTTATCATTTTGAAAATGTAAAATCTATACATCATTTGATTTATCACTTTTTTCTTCTCCAGAAAATATAACATATAAATGTATTAAACACAACAGCATAGCAGTGATGCCTGCAGGGGAGTTTCCGATTCTTCAAAATACCAGACAATCGATTTTTAAGTAGTTCAATGGACACACACATCTGAAAGAGTGATTAGTAGTGTCCGACCGAACAGTTCGGCCAGAAAATGCATTTGGTCTGTATTCGGAATTTTAAAGCATTATGGACAAATTTGGTGGATGGAAAAATGTTTATTGGGCTGATTAGATGCTATTTTGAGTGTCAAATTTGAAGAAAAGTCTTTAGTTAAGCAATGAATTCACTGTTCGGCCTCAGAAAGTTCGGCCAAATTGAAAATAGTTCGGCGGCCGAACTTTTAACTTTACAGCTTAACTTCGGCTTTTCTCTTAAATTTTATACACAAAATCGAATTAAATCGGCTCAACAAACATGTTTCCAACACCTAAATTTGTCATCATTGCCTCTAGATATCAAAAAACCGACAAAATATAGTTTTTTGGCCGAACTGTTCGGTCGGACACTAGTGATTAGTGGACTAACTTAATTGCTAACTAACTTGTAAATTAACTCATTTGTTAGTTGATTTTGTTCCAAAAATTATATTTTGGGGTGAAGTGAGAAATTTTTGAAGAGATTTATTAATATATAAAAAAAGTGCTGACTGTCATGTTTGCACAATTCAAATGAACGGCGCTCTTGCATGTGGTGCAGTTTTCGGAGTTTAAACAAATTATGAAGAAGAGGATGTTGGTTTAGCCTTTTTAGACGACTTTTTAGTTGCCAAATCCTTCTTAGTAACAAAATGATATTGTAATTACGTGTCACTCTTTTCGTTTTTTATTTCTTTTTCCAAATAAAATTGGTATATAACTGGGTTTGTTATTTTATAATGTATTTTAGCGGAATGCTTCTTAAATTAATTTAAAAATTCGGATTTGCAAAATATTCTACTAACGAAACATAAATTCACTACATTACTTTAATTTCTATTAACAATTCCTTCCAAAATTTCATTAAAACTTTACCAAGTTGAACTTTCATTCGCATATTTTAACTTATAAGTTACCAAACATTTAATCCGCTCTCTGATTTTGTTGTAATTTTAAATATATGCTATTACGATTTGCAATATTTGTTGGAATGACACATGTTTTTAAAGACACGTTCTAACAAACTGTAATAAATAAAAATAAAAAAAAATATTGATTTAGACGAATTACTTTTCACGCTAAAATTATTTATGTTTTTTAATAAATTAAAGTGATTTATCGGAATAAACAACAAACAAATGTTTTTATAAAAAATATCAAAATGTAAGAATAAATTAAAAAAATAAAATTTGATAAAGGGTCCGCCAAAAAACTTTTTTTTTTGAACTCCTGAACCAATTGGACTTTGTATGGCGTCATACCAAGGTCTTTATGCAAAATTCATCTCAATGATGTCTCCGAAATGTTCAATTGTTGTGAACGACGGTGAATTGATCTTGATGGCGCTTCACGCACACTTTCTGCCACAGCAGCAATATTCTCGGGTGTATGCACTGTTTTTGGCTTTGGTTTGTCGATGATCATGCCAGTTTCTTTCACTTTTTTCACAAGATAACGAACATACGGACCATATTCGTTCAGCGGAAGGATAAAACTAATTATCTGTCAAATCAGACATGAGCTAAGTGTTACCATTCACGCAATAAGCACTAGTTGAAAAAAAAAACGTTATATGGCGGACCCTTTAGATGTTTTGTTACATAAAGTTTGTTCGCTTACGCAAAAATTTGTACCAATTTGTAAAAGTTTTAACTGGAAGTTGTTCGTTTACACAAATACTCAGTAAAAAATAGCAAGAAGAGAGAGTGACATGTTGATAACAAAAAGCTTACAAGTTTTTACTGGATAAATTGTTGCCAGTAAGAATTTGTAAAAAGAAAAAAACATATGATTGAAAAAATATGCTTGTATTTTTAGTAAACAAAAACTAATATTACTTTAGTTAGTCTCTTTACAGGAAGAAGAAGAAAAAAACATTTTTATTGAAAATTTTTACGGACGCAAGGGATACACCATACTGCCGCAGTTTCGTCCCCCTCCTGAGACTCGTCAGTGGTTAATTTATGTGTCAATTGAACAAAGTATTTTATATTGTTAATTTGCTCTATATGAAAAACTTTTTATTTTTTGGTATCGTACTGTGATTTGAACTCACTGCCTTAGCATCAAATATTAACGGGCTGTTTTTGTAAAACGTGTCACTCAAAAAATTCGTGTAAATGAGTGAAGAAATTCATTTCGGGGTTCTGTATCGCAAATGTCACTGTGAATTAAGTGAACACGTAGGAGTTGTCGTTTTCGTCTCTTTTTTGGTGGTTTCCACATTGCAATTGGAAACTTCAAAAAAAGACGTTCACAAAAAAGTATTCGCCAAAGAAAAAAGGCAACACAAAAAAGAAAATACTTTTTAACAAAAAATTGTAATAAAAAAATCATTATCAAAACTCATGGCAATTGACCCGATCATTTTTATTAGTTAATGTTTTTTTTTTTTTATACAAATTATATTTTTATCACCACTTTTATTGTTTTCTAAACAAAATAAATAATTTTTTTTTTTCAAGCAAAAATCATCTGTTTTGTTTATATCATTTACAGTGTTGGGTAGATGGCAATCTACCAACGAAAAATTAGTTATTTGTATATGAAAAAAAGTAAACAAAATGCGAAAAACATTATGTTGGCAATCTTACTGTTTGACAAAACATAAAGACGGAAAGCAAACGTAAGTCAGACGAACGAATTATTAATACGTATTCGTTCGTGTGGTAGTATACACGTCTTGTAAAAACAATTATTATTGTTTATGGATTTAGGGCCATTATTACAACTTACCAATAGCTAAAGTTCGGATGTTATCTGACAGATTATTCGTTTTTCGTTATTATAAGTATACTTTAAGCTAAAAGTGACCGATAAGCTAGAGGGAGATATTGTTGCCTTTAACTTTTAACGTAAGGTTTATGTGTTTAAAGTTGCCACATTTGTCATTGGGGCATGTGTGCAAATAAATAAAAGTACGTTGCCACTGCGTATTTTAATAAACCAATTTAGTTGGTCAAAAATAATCGGTTTTTCCTTTGGTGCTGCCACATTATCAAATACATTAATTTTATTTTATTGGGAAGTTGTAATAACGAAAAACATTATAGCTCACTTTATTCTACACTTTAGCTAAAGTTACCTTTTACTAACATTTACTTTAAAGGCAAGTTGTAATAATGGCCCTTAAAGTGAAAAATATTAAAGAATTAACTATGGAAGAAATTAAAAAACATTCTAAATTATTTCTGGTCGACAATTTCAATTAAGTTTTATCTTTTCCATAACGACCAGTTAATTTTTTTTAATATTTGGTATTTAAAATCAGCTGTTTTATATACTTTACCAATTCTTACAAATTTTCCGTTTGTTTACTATTTTGTAAATTTTGTTTTACTCACTGTAATTTTGTTACTAAGTAATTTTTACTGGACTGGGAAAGTAATCGAACACACTTATAGTAACGTGTATTATTAGCTTTTTGAAAGAATATTAAAAATTGTCATTTCCTTTATATTCAAAATATATGATTATTCTCAATGGAGCCTACACTGAAATAAAAAAACCTGTAAAAGTTACAGAAAAGTCAGTAATTGTTACAAATTGTTTTCTAATATTAGGCCAGCAGATCGTGACTGTAATTTTTTATTAATGTAAGAGTGTAAAAAAAATTAGTGAAGTTACTAAAATTTAAAAATTTAAATTGGGTTTGTAACTGCAATTTAAATTCCCGCAGTGTAAAATTTTAAATAATTCGAATTTTTTATCAAGTTCAGCCGACGGTAATTTCAAGAAAAAATGGGATATCTTAAAAATTCAAAAACTGAAAAAAGGGTAAGAGTTGTTTTAAAAAAAAAAAAAGTTTCCAGGATAGTGAAAAATCGGAGCATTTTGATAAAAAAAAACGACACTTTTCTCTTTTTAGCTTGAACGCCTGATGTCGGAGAGTGTTCTAGTACTCCCCACAGTATCTCCAGGTCTGCCAAATCTGATATTACATTACCTGCAATCATCTTCCTAAATAAATTATCATTGCATGTTGAGGAGTAGTATAAAATATTTCGTATTCAATGTAAGCACAAAATTCTGTGAGATTTACATGAAGAAAAGCAACTGGAAAATCTCCGACATCATTAAATTGTGCATTGCATGATGACATTATGTTAAGCTTTTTTTACACTTATATAGGGAGAAAATATAACGTGTGTTGTGTTTTTTTTTTTTGTATCCTCTTCCTTCTCACATTTATCTTGTTGATTTTATTACTTCTTATGCTCACGTCGGAGTTTATCACATTTTGTTATTTTATTAATTTTTTTTGTTGTTAAAAACTGCATGCTAGTATTTGCTTTTGGCAATATACAAACATCTCTGTAAATCCTGATACATACTCTTCTTTCCATCTTAAAGGACAGGTGTAACTTAGCGATGCTGTTTTATTTTATTTAAGTTTCATCCTGTTCGCGTGCTTGCGTCTTTTATGTTTGGCATTTAAGTTACATTGTTTTATGTTGTGTTTCTTTTAAAGTAATTTTGTTAAGAATAAAAAAAGTTTGGTGTATTAATTATTTTAAAATAAACCCTCTTTAAATTAGTTTTAAAAATTCTTGTTTGTTTAAAAGTTGAAAGCTTTAATTAAAAAGTTTGTAAAAAAAAACGATTTTTTGGGCTAAGGAAGTACTCATTTTTTAAGACATTAATTTTTATGTTATTTACACTTTTACTTGATATTTGCTGCAGGAAATAATATGAAGAATTAGAAATTTAATGTTAAATAAACTTTGGATAACAGTGCGCAACGCGAAAAAAAACAAAGAGTACCGACAACTGATCCTAAATGTTTGGGCCATGGTGATTATAGTGGCGTCCCCAGTTTTTTCAGTTATGTGAAATTTTTTTTGGCAAATTTGCATTAAATTTTTGCATGTTTTAACGCGATTTTTTATACACAAAATTTTTCTAAAACTGCTCTTTATAGCAGGCTCTCCAAAAAAAAAATAGGTCCTCTCCAGTATTTTATTTTTGGTAAAGGGGGCCGGGGACCGTGGTGCCCAAAAACCGGTACGCGTAGTAACATTTAAGTGTGGGTACTCTTATGAAAGGAAGTTTCTTCAGGATTTCAAAAATGATATTATTTTTAATATATATGATACTTAGCGCGCTCTACACAAATTTTTCCTGCAGCTCTACTTTCGAAAACACTTCCAAATACATCGAAATTACAACAAAATAATTTTTTTTTTAGATAAAATCGCAAAATGGAAAAACTTTACTCAACGAAGCTGCTAAACTGCCTATCACATAGGAGAAAACATCTATGCCCGGCCGAATAAGGCGTGTGACGTATAAAAACTTTACTCAGCGATACCACTAAACTGTCTATCACGTAGAAGAAACCCCTAAGCCCGGCCGAGAAAGAAAAAGAAAAACCCGCTGAGCCCGACCGAAAGCTGGTCAAGCAGAAGCGCGTAAAGCACATAGGGGAAAACCCCTAAGCTTGGCCGAAGGCCGGTCATGCAGAAAAACTTTCCTCCGCAAAGCCGGGCTTTGGACGGAGTAGAGAAGAAAACTCTTAAGCCAATCAATTTTGTACTATCACCTTCAAGTGGTTATCCCTGGGTAATAGCAACTCAGTGCGCTAAAGCGCTCTGTCTAACGTGTAGTGCCAGTGCCTGTGGCATTAGAAATCAGTTTATATATTCCACGGTCAGTGATTGCACAGAAAATTTCATATAGACGCAATCGAACAAATAAAAACATAACAAATATTACATTATTCAAAAAAAACAGGGTCACTGACGAAGGTTCAATACCAGAAACTGTTCAAATAAAGTTCGTTATTTGAACAGTAAATTTTACAAAAATAACCAAAAAAAATAAAAAAAAATCCTCCCTATTTTTGTAATTGAAATATACTTAAACTAGCTCTAGAGAGCACTACGCACTAGCACTTTCTTGAGGAAATTTTCTTTAATCTGAGCACCCATACTTATATGTTTCTACGCATGCCGGTTTTTTGGCCGGGCCCTTTTTTAATTGCAGATGTCATATTTTTTATTAACTTTTTTTTTTAGGAGCGCCCCATAAAGTGCAGTTTTGCAGAAAATCAAATCAAAAGACAAAACTGATTATTTCGTGTAAAACAGAAAAATAAAAAAGTGCGGTTCATGGGAAAATAGCGAAATGTGCCTAAAATTTATATGTCAGCATAGCGGAAAAGGTCGACCTGCATACTGTACTAAAAAATTAACTCCTTTTTCGTTATGCGGTTATATACAATAGCCCATGAACCGCACTTTGATTTTTTTTTTTTTTATACGAATAATTGGTCAGATTTGTCGGTTTGCTTATTTTGTAAAAATAGTAAAAAACAGAGATAAAATGCGAATTTACTTGTAAATGGTGCACATTTATTAACCAAATTTGATACCCGAAGGCAAGCGAAGATCTTTTATGTATGTACAATAAAAAAATTACGTATAAATATTTGATTCTATAAATTGTATGCAGAAAAAATTTCGTTAAAACATGCAATGCAAAATTGCGAAAAATCTGGCATATAAGTGAAAAAACTGGGTACGCCATTAAAATCTTAGTAGTCGAAATATAAAGGATAAGAGTGGTACCGACCACGTGTTTTACTTTTAGATGTGTGCAGTGTTCTTATCACTTTGAGCGATCTATATTTTAGGAGACGTAGTTTTAATTGCTTTTTCGAATCAACTATAAAACTGTGCCCCGGTAGGCTAGTTGGTAGCGTGCTGGCTTATCAGTGCGGGGTCGTGGGTTCGATCCCATGAGAGACATTGGTCTGTTTTCGCTGCAACGTGCCGAAAGCCATAGTAGCTAGTGCTCGGTTAAGGTAAAAAGATATAACTTGTAATTATATGATTATTAAATTAATAAATAATAATAAATATAAAACTTATACAAAAAAAGTTTTTGTAAATGATTTCTTTTATATTTCTAGACAGGTACGACAAAAAAATAGCACATACAAATAGTCATAAATTCAGCTGCAACAACAGAAAATAGTGTCTGGATTTGCGCATGCAGAATTTTTAATAAAGTTGATAGCTGGTTGTATCACAAATATTTTGAAAATATTTCAGCCATTTCTTACTGGCTGATCGGATTGTCATTAAACTTCACGTAGCCATAACCATCGTCACTTTAAGCTTAAGTTTCTAAGACGGGGCCACTAGATTAATCAAGCGCTGATCAATTAGACTCCAAATTAGGACTCCTCCGGCATTCAAAAATTTTGAGATTTATGCTTATCAACCAAAAATGAAACATTTGTGTAAGCTGCTTCTAATTCCCAACATGCTTACTTATGGGACTATCTCTTAAAGTGCCTGAGTTATCCGCAGTTAAAAATCAAAATTTTGCATTTTTGCAATAACCTGATCCGGGTTTTTGCAAATGGAATAAGCTAGTCTAGTTCGATTACTTTGAAATGGGTTTGTGTTATGAACAACTTGTTATTTAACAACTTGTTATTTAATTAAAAAAAAATACTTCAATGAAATATCATATAAAATAAAATCCCTCTAAAGTTGTAAATTATAAAAAAAAAACATGAATTTAGTAATTTTTGTCCAAAAATACTTTCAATATTAAAAGTTCCATCAGAAACACATACTAAATTGTTTATATTTCTCTGAAAGATAACATCATTTAGTTGCGTTTTATGAAAGCTATATCCCCCAGACCCCTCCGAGTTTGAAATTTTTTACTCAAATTTCAAATGTAACAAAATAAAAGTTTAACTTTTACACAAAAATTTCATAAACAATTTTTAATCGGATATCCGAAAATTGTATCCGATTTGGTTGAAACTTGGCACATATTTTTAATTCCATGAAGATGTGCCAAATTTGGAGTAAATCTTCTTGCAGTGTCATATAAACAGAAATTGTACATAGTGTAATTTACAGTCAAATAAACTTTGTTTCTAAATATTAACCAATTTTCTACAAATTTAGCACATCTTCATATAATTAGAAACTATGTGCCAAGTTTCAACCAAATCGGATAAAATTTTCGGATATCAGTCAAAAAATATTTTTTTTTTTTTTAATTTTCTTGAAAATTTTAAACTTGTATTTTGCAAGAAAATATTTGTTAATAAATGTATTGTAATGAAATTAAATACTATGCTTTACCTTGCTATATTTTTTATAAAAAAAGAAATAAAATTGATATAAAGCTAAAGGAAATCCCATAATTCCCAAAAAATTAAAAAAAATTTGTATTCATGTTAATGAAGTTTTACATACACAAGCCCAATGTGTTTTACAATTTGGTTAAAAAGAATACGTTCAAATTCCCAGGTGAATTAGGTAGAGGTTTTTACCGACATGAATTATATTGACGATCTTCCAACAGTTAGGGAATTTAGATTTGGTAACGATGTCATTAAAGTTTTGAGTTAAGGCTGGGAGTAAAAACGGTAGTATAACCCAGCAAAACTTTGGTAATGGGTGCGATAAAGTAATGCATTACCTTGTAATGTGTACTCCTTACCTGTATCATTATTTTCCAACAAGAAGTAATGAGTTACCGATAATTGAACATTCATGGATTAACTTGTAATGAGACCTCATTACCTTTTACATTACTTCAAAACATAAAATAATGACTTACCTATCATCAATTACATAATGCATGAACTATAAACGTAAAGTAAATATTAATATATATTTTTGAAAATCTATTTATAGACACATTACTTTGTGATTTTTTGTAAGCATGAGGGTAAGGGTTATATTTTTGATATCACGAACGAAAACACGAAGCACAACAACTCATTTAAATTTTAAGCAATATAATATTATATGTATCGATAGCTCAGTTGGTAGAGTTCTCGCCTAACTAATTGTTAAATACCAGAGGCCCAAGGTTCGAATCGCAGCATGACCACATAATTTATTTAATACAAAAGAAAAAAGTTATTTATTTAATTAAAAAAAAAATATCTATAAAAAAAATTTTTTATGCATTTTATTTATGAAAATCTATTTATAGGCACATTACTTTTTCCCACCATGTAACCATATAAGTAACCAGTACACCCATTACTTTTAGGCTCATCGCCTGTCAAATTCATCAGTGAAGTATGGTGTAATGTAATGCGTGAAGCCCTATGGCGATACATTACTTTACCCATGATTTGGTAATGTGTGTTTTTGCTGGGAAGTTTAATAAACTTATTGCTAATGCCGTCATATCGAACAGCAGACGATTTTGTTGATGTAATAGCTTTTCCTATTTTCTCAGGGGTAAACGGTTCGAAACATACAAAGTGTCCTTGATATAATAGATTTGTGTTAATATGAAAATAGCTGGGAATATTTATAAAACTGGATCTCAATAAAAATTCGTTCATCGTTTCTGTACACAAAAAAAAATCGTTGCAAAGTAATTGGGAGCATTTCAACTAATAACCACCACCTTTTAGGCCGTATTTCCAATCATTACACACAGAGAACAAATTCGTTTTGATAACCGAATTTGTCGCCAACCGAATGTAGGTAATCACACGTACTATCACATTATTCGGTTACAGCTATCGTCATTTGCAGTTATGTCTACCATAATCAGCATAATCAGTATAATCGACCGAAATTTTATAAAATTATTTGCAAAATAAATAAAACACTGTTTCCAATATACTTCTGTTTCATTAAACTTTTATACATATGTAAAAATTATTGATGTTTAAAAAATACCAAAACAGAAATCAAAAATCTTCAGCTGCTACAGTGCGTTCATAAATTATAGCACATTTGCCAATCTGTAAATCAATGTTTTATAAAATTTCAACAGTGGATGCTATAATCATCATCTCTTTGTGGAACTTGTATCAATATATCCTCTTTCTAAAAATTAAATAATAATAATAATTAGAAATACCGTTATTAAAATCATTGACATTGCAAAACATTGCATATTACAGCGTTCAAATTGTATAGACAAAAACAAAAAAGTCTTTGTTTAACAAAAATAAACAATTAATTCCTTTATTTATTTTACAAAAATAACAAAAATAATAAAAAATAACAATATCTCAATAATTTGTAATACCACCTTTCGCTTTAATGCAATCAAATATCCTTTTTTTCGTATAACTTTTTAATCTTTTCAGAAGAGCTTGATCTAGTCCTTCCCATACTTTGAAAATTTAATTTTTTAGCTCATTCGATTGTCAGCATAAACTCTTCTGGCGAGAATTCCCCATATATTTTTATATATGGGGAATTCTACATCATTCGAGCTTAACCATTCATTTGTGAATTTGCTGGCACGTCAGGCTACATTGTCTTGCTGGAAAATACATATATTGATACAAGTTCCACAAAGAGATGATGATTATAGCATCCACTGTTGAAATTTTATAAAACGTTGTTTTACAGATTGGCAAATGTGCTATAACGCACTGTAGTTTCCTTATTTTGCTCTGAAAATGTCATCCTACTGAGATTTCAGAAGTACATTAATGAATTCTTCATGGATTCTTTCAAATACATATCTTCGAGCTCTGAATTGTATTCTACTTGCAGATGATGTTTAATTCCATACGAGTTTTCTGCACAGATTGTTTCAACTAAAACAAAGAAGACCAATATTTTTGTTAGAATACTAGAATTATATTTATTTTTATATTGGTACTAACCTGAACAATATTTTTCTTCCAATTTCTTGATTTTGTCAGCTTTCCCATGTTGATTAACATTATTGTTATAATATATTTTTTTTTTATATATCACAATAAATTTTCCATAATTTTATTGACATTTTATTAGGAAAATGAATATTGAAAAAATGTTCGTACTAAATAAACATTGGTAGTTCCAAGTACTAATATTTATTTATTGTAATGGATGGATCGACCGATCATTACCACAATTAGTTTTTCAATTCAGAACCAATCACTGAAATATTGCAGAATAAATTTGATTGTATAAGAAAATTATTAAATGAAGCATATATTTACGGTTCGAATTAAGTAAATTCTATAATCGGTGAAAATTTCTGCATTTCAAAAAGCAAATTTTAATTTACTTTCTTATAAATAAATTTTCTTAACAAACTCATTTTTAGCTTGACATACAATACATTTTACAAGTTATATGGAAGTTTTTATCAGAACAAATAATACTAATGTTTTATTCAAAGAACCATACGATATTTATACTTAAAATAATATATAGACCATGTTATATACAATTTTATTAAATTAGATATAATGTTATAGTATAACGCATAATTTGATAAAATTGGATGAAAACAAAATTCGAACAAAACTATATCAAATCACTTCAAATTCTATGTAAATTAATCTTCTATGATACAAATAAATATAATTTGATAAAATTTAATCTGGCCATTTTTCGGATCAAATTTTATATAATTTATTACTGGGGCATATTATATGTGTTGAAACAATATAACGCTCCATATTAGTTTTTTGTAATAGCGGAACATGATATTGAGCCTTCAACTTCTTGCCAAAAAAAAAAACGAAAACATATTTTTTCGAAAATATCTGCAAAACTTAAAGTGCCAAATTGTTAATAAAAAAGTTGGTTAACTATTTTCATTATAAAATAACAAAATTAGAAATTTTAATAATTTAATAATTTAATTTATTTATTTTCAGAAATATTATAATGAAAGTATTTTATTTACTCATACATTTGCCACTTTGTTTTTTGTCTACAAGCACTTGAAAAATCTTTAAATGCATTAAAATATTTTAAGTATCTGTACGTGTATGTGTGGGTAGTAAGTTAGTATGTGTATATGAAAATAAATATAATGTTTTAAACACACAACTTCTGTTAGGCAGTCACTTCATGTTGACACAATTTTGAATGTACTAAAGCAATAACCCAGCAAACATTTTTGAAATATTCAAAAGAAAACATGTTAAATTATTGTGTGTTCTCTTTTACAATTAAGAGTAAAGGCTCCATTAGTCTTGCCGTTCCGTGACGTTTCTGTAATTTGCCGTTCCGGATGGCTGTTTTGTGTGGTTAGTCTGTTCCGTAACAACATAGCAGCTTTGGCTAAAGAACTATAGTAATTGTTTGAGTAGTTGCAAATGTAGTTGTAATATTATTATTATAATTTGTCACAAAACTTTTTTTATGTTATTTTGTACAATTATGTTATAAACACATAGACCACAGCAGACTGCAGAGCTACACGACTGCAAATGCCGTTGACTGCAATCGTCGCCGTGTGGTCAGCTACTTATTATTTTGGAAACGACAGCAGCATAGTAAACAGCTGATCACGATTCAATTTAAAAATATCAACAGCTGTTTTTTATACAAATCAGGGATGTTAAAGTTGGTACAATTGTACTTTTTTTGGTACATTTTGACCTTCTAAAGTAGCGTGGTACTACCGCGACTCATTTGGTACAATTTAAAAATTTTTAATTTTTCCCCTTTTTGAATTTTTAGTATAGCAAACAAATTGTTATTGTGTCCTTTTTCATTGCATTTATTCGTTTTATGTAATGAGCTCTTAAATATATGCGACTATATCCGCCAGATTTTACGATTTATCATCATTTTAAGGATTTTGAAGAATAAAGTTGGCAATTTTTTTTTTTTTAATATCGATTAAAAATTTACGATTTTTTACAAAATTTATCTGGCAGCTCTTACATATATTGACACTTGTTGCAGCCAACTTCACTTTTATTTTGAATTTATTAAAATTCTGAAGAAGTGAAAATTGATGTATAGATATGGCATCACTTATAACATATGGGAAAACAGTGGACATTAGAGTGAGGTGAGTTTCTAAAAATAGAACTGTTGTGTTGTTGGAGTTGTACTTCTGAGATTATGTATGCAAGAACAAAAACACCGTGTATTGAATAAAACTAGTTTTAATCACAACAAAACTCGACCTAACTATAGCTCAAAGGGCTAAAGCGCTCTGTCTAACGTGTAGTGCGAATGCATGTGGCATTAGAAATCAGTTTATCTATACCACGGTCAGTGATTGCACAGAAAAATTTCATATAGACGCAATCGAACAAATAAAAACATAACAAATATTACATTATTCAAAAATTCAAAAAAACAGGGTCACTGACGAACGTTCAATACCAGAAACTGCGCAGTCTGATTCAGAAAAAATTGTTTAATTTAGAACGAGCTCTCAACCTCCGTATATTTACAAAAATAAAGCAAATCAAACATATTAGCTAGGTTAATACTAGTATTTCGATCTGGTTAAAGATCTCATCAGAACCCAATGTTTTAGAAAAGTTATAGCCTCCATAATAGGCAGAACTTTAACAAAAAACCGATTAATCATTAATTTTGCTCCATTCTTGTCTTCTTAGTAAAAATATTACTTGAGCCAGAGTAAAAACTAAAATTTTTTTAACTGAAGTCGTTAAAAAATTAAAACGTTTGTAGTTTTTGGTCGGTAGTAGCTAATTTTCAAAATGAACTGAATGTCAGTATGTTTCCAGACATTTCTAGTCGTTGCTGGAATTTTATCCATTCCACACTGGTCTGCAAATGTGGAAAGAGTTTTTTTTCTTTTCAAAATATAATAAAAACTATGGAAAGAAACAGACTACATTAGCCAACATTATCAAGTCTCATACAGACTAAGGATTGGTTAAGAGCGACAAATTTATGCTGCTATGATGTAGAAATTCCAAATAGTTTATTAACTAAACAAATAATTCCATGATTTGGTCTCATATATTCATAAGACTTTTTTATGCCTTATTTTATTCATACATATAATGTATGTTATTGGAAGGGTTTGTTTTTTTTTTCTGTACAAGAGAATTTTTATGTATTTTTTTTTTGTTGTTTTAATAAATTTAAAAAAAATGGTACCGTCCACGTCCAAAAAGTACAATTTTTTTGGATGTTGGTACAAAATTGAAAACTCCATTTAACATCCCTGATACAAATGCATTTTTGTTTCAGTAGTGCCAATTACATCTTTTTTTTTCTTTATTAAAATAGAACAACGTGCTTGGTTGTAGACACGTATATAAAGTTCACTTAAAAATACAATTACTTATTTATAATACATTATTATAACGTGAAAATAAATTTATATAACCCCTCTTGAATATTAATGCAATTATACCATTTGATGTTGTGACGTTTTTTGTGTTTAACAAAATAAAATATTTTTAAGCACTAATTTGTTACATATTTTGTTTTATTGTCAACACTATTTTTGTTTTGCAGCCAACAAAAATAGAAATTAACCTAAGTTGACTACAGCGGCAAAAGTAGTCGGGTAGCCGTGTAGTTGTGTTGGTGCCAAAATAATCGTTTTCATATAAACGTGTGTATTTTATTTTTGACAGGCTGTAGCCGTGTAGCTGCAGTCGTCTATGTGTTTATAGCATTAAGCTTATAAAACTAAAAAAAAAATGTTTTTGTATTGGTTGTTTAGTTTTTTTTTATGTGAGAGCAATCAGCTGTTTTTTGCTGTCACTTAAAGTAGTAGAGAAAATTGTGTTTTTAACAGGTTCAACCGGCACGCAACGTTACATTTCAGACAAACTAACCACACACACACTCATTTTCATACATCAAAAACAAATCAGCTGATTCGTCACGGAACGTAACGTACAAACTAATTCAGCCTTTTATATAACAGCATTTGTTGAGCACAAAAAGAATTTTTTTGGAAGACAAAAAAATAAAATTTTTCAGTAAATAAATAAAATTTGTCTTTATAAAGTAAACAAAAATTATTTAAAAAAAATTTTTAAATAAAACTTCTTCGTTGAGTTTATGTAAAAGTTTATGACATTTTTCATACAAATTTATGAAATCTTATATTATTATAATAAAAAGTTTCAATGCGCTTCTGGAAGAGCTTCCAGAAGAGCTTCTCGAAGCGCTTCCAGAAACCCCAAACCTCCCTTACCAGAAGAATTGCTGCATAGAAGGCCTTCTTTACTGATTCATTGCATGCCTTCTTCACTGCTTCTTTTCATGCCTTCTTTACTGCTTCAAAAGAATGCCTTCGGTGAAGCACTATAGAATGCCTTCCAGAATTGATTCATAGAAGGCCTTCTTTACAGCTTCATTGCATGCCTTCTTCACTGCTTCTTTTCATGCCTTCTTTACTGCTTCAAAAGAATGCCTTCAGGGAAGCACAATATAAAGCCTTCCAGAATTGCTTCATTGCATGCATGACGGCGAAGCGCTTCTTTGGAAGCACTGAAAAAAAGTTACTGCTTACCAAATCGAAATTAGTTTTTGCTGGGATATGATTCAAAATTAATTCAAGCCTCCTACTCAAAAATAAAAATTCTTCAAACTTATAATAAATATTGTCCTGCACTCATTTATAAAATAAGCTTGTGGAAATAGTGCAAAAATCTAGTAGAACTTAGTTAAAACTGACGTTGCAGAAAAGATTGCTTAAATTATCAGACTTTTTTGCTAAATCTTAGTGAAATAAGAACAGCAAAAATAAAACTGTTAGCATAACAAAATTTTAATTAGATTCTAATTGAAATTTAGTTAATTGAAAATAGAAATTTACTTTGCTTACGTAAGAAAAATCTTCTGCTTAATATTTGTAGACTAAAAACAGAAAACAAAAACTGTTATGTCGACATAATTTTTAAATTTAGTCAAATGCAAATAACAGCATATTTTGCTAAGAGCTACCGAAATTTTTGCTAAAAAAATTTTAAACTGCCAATTTCCGAAGGTCCGACTCTTATGTGCATGAATTTGTTTCAAAAATTTCTCACATTCACATTTTTTTTGTGTCTACACTCAGGAAACTTCTGCTTTAAAAATATGTAGTTGTTTAGGTTGTAATACAGTTTCTTTATTTTTAATTTAAATGTCAGTCATTTGCAGAACAAATTAATTTTTTTACTAACCTTGTAGTTCATTTGAAAAACCAACCCACTTCAAATGACTGTTTTATGATTTTACATTCATTTTTGACAGTAGTTTTTTGTTAAAAAAAAAATAAATATATGTTTATTTTTTACTATAATTGTTAGTCATTTTTTTAACATTAAAAAACAAATGGCAATGTGAGTTGAATTTAATGAAATGTAAGTCGTCATTTCTTATAGTGAAATTTCATTTGTTTTTAATTACATTTACAGTGGTCTTTACCTACATAGTATTCTAAGTGTACTAATATTTAGAAATTTTTTTAAATTTTTGAAAATTTAATTGAAATATTACAAAATTTTTATAGATTTGGCAGTTTAATATTTGGTATTCTTATCCTACTACTATTAAGCAAAAAATTCTGATAAATTTATACGTTATTGTGAACTAATTTTTAGTAGGTTTAGCAAATTATTATACAATTTTTTTTTCTATTATTGTACCTATTATATGTTTTTTATAAAACAACATTTTAAATTTTTGTCAAAAATTTGCGTTATGGTTAGCATTCATTTTAACTATATTTAAAATTAGTCAAAACTGACGTTGCAGTAATTCCGCCGGAAATTTTTCAACTAAATATTCCGGAAATATAGAACCATGCTACATTAAGAAATTTTTGTATTTTTCTTTTGCTTTTAAGCGTCTTTTTGCTTTAAGCGTCAGATTCAAAAATTATATTCAATCGATAAACTAATTTCTTGCAGAGAAAACATTTTCATATTTCTTCATCAACATAACAATCAAAGATATGAAAAATTAGTCGTTTTTATATTTTTAAATAGTTTTTTAAAAAACTTCCAACAAAAAGGTAATAAATTGATTTTGTCAGATAATTTTTTGGCAACTCTGGATAACCATTTAACACAACTTTTTTTAATCATGATTGTAACCAAGATGTTGAAAAGTTTCCGGTTTCTAAATCACTTAATTATCTTTTGCCAGGAAAAAAATATAGCTGTTTAAAATACTGGGTCGAAAAAAACACTGTGTCAATAATGATCTTCAGATTTTTGTTTTTAGTTTAATTTAATTTGTTATTCATATTTCAATAGTTTGAGCTTGTTCTATATGCTATGAAAATTTTGGAGAAAAATTGCAGAAATCAAAAAGTTACAGTTTGATAAACATACTCCTTATCCTATATTTTACATGAGCAATATTTGCTTTAAATGTTTTTTTTTTGTCAAAACAAGTTATTGAAAATCGGGTGCCACTATGCAGCCTTAACGGGTAGACCAATCAGTTTGCTTTGAATTGGACTAAGAAATGAAGTCCCTAACGTAGACACATTTTTAAATTTTTGACTAGTACTTTTTTTTTAAATAAAAAACAACGATTTTTTTTGTGTTTTTTTTTCAATTTTTTAGTTAACCCTCATACCATTTTAATGTAAATCAAAAATTTAAAAAACCGTCAATTTATTCGTGTGTAAAACAAAATTAAAATTTTTTCTCAGATGAATACCCAAAGCTCCACGATGGCACACGATATAGTCTTTTTCTCTCTCAAAAAGTAGTTCTTGAATAAACCATGTATTTTTTATAATTGCTTAAATATTGCCATTTTTATTGATTTCTCAAGCTAGTAGACCCATTAATGTTATTTTCTGAACTTTTCTGTATCGATAGAAAAATATGATAGATAGTATGATAAATATGATAGATAATATGATAAAAAAATATTCGATTAAAAAACTTAAACTTTTTTTATTTTATAAGTGTTAAGATAAAGGGTCCGCCAAATAACTTTTTTTTTGGAAAATGCTATAAAAAAACTACTAATTATTTTCTCAAATTTCTTTTTTTATTTGAAAGTACAATCCTTCCGGTTAATAATGGAAAATAATTTCATTCAAATGGCTGCCTCGGCTGGCCATGCAGTATGAGGTTCATCTGAAAAGATGATTTTTTTGGCAAAATCGGCATCGGAAAAAAAACGTTAGATGGCGGAACCTTTATAATTCTGAAATTTTAAAAAATATATGTATTTATAATTGTTAGCGCATAAAATGTCTTTTAGAAAAGTGAAATTCCAAATTTGATGATATTCCCCGAAAAAACAGTAAAACGATATGGTAAGAATTAGTTTATTTTGCTTTATTTGATCGCACTATATACGCGGGTTTTTAGTAAATATAAAAAATAATGTTTTACGAAAAACTACTCACAGAGAAAAAAAAATGCCAAACGAATTAAAAAGTGTATTTTAATGGTAACAACTTTTAAAATCAGTTGGTAAAACGATAGTTATTTACATTCGATTTCTGAATATTTTTTGACTAAAACTAAAACTAAAATTCAGTTGAATTAATCGAACTTTATTGTGGAAACTAATGTTTTGTTGTACCAATCGTCTGAAATTCGTAATAATCGAATTTGAGTCGCAGTCATCAAATTTCAGTTGCCAAATAGCAAAATTTTTCTCTGCATGTAGTATCAGGCAGGATCATATTTGTGGCAAGTTTGAATAGGAATAATTTTTCCCCGTATATACAGATAATATTGACGAAATTTATATGATGATATGAGAAATGTTGTAACATGCAAACACAAGTAAGTTATATGTTACATACTTAGAAACATTATATGTTTGTAAATATGTTTCTGTATGTATTTGTCCGTTAAATGTAACAACTTTTACAAAAAAATTTACATTATTTATGAGTGCATAAATATAATGCATTTTCCTACAAGCAGCATCAAAAATAAAAAAGAGACTACACTTGAATTCTTCCGCCAAGCATGTTCTCACAAGGAAACTACTTAAGGTGATCTCTTAGATTTTGATTTAGACTAAAGCAACGTGACCCATAATAGCACCGCAATCTCACTTTCTTTCATAGAGGTGCATCTAGGTGCGGAAAGCTTTCTGTCTGCTATTCACTTGGGAATAGCAAGAAGCGATTCCTTTATTGAAAAATCTAAGCAGCTCACTACGTCCGGTTTCTAGTAAACCACGTATTCCCTGGAAATGTCGTTCAAACACCCGTTTGTCGGCAGCTAAAGTGAGAAGGCGGTCAATTGATGCCCGACTGGCAATAATATCAATGCGTCTCGGGTAATTAGGTCACAATAACCGTGACTGAAACTCATTTGATTTAAACTTCACCTGCCTAGAGGTTGTTGGCAGCCCCAACACTAGGATCGGATGCTGTGGTCTAACCAATCGCACATTTTAAAATTAAAAGGATTAACGAAACAACACAAATACAAACGGATTTAACGGCACAACCAATTGGCTATCGAATAAGGACAAGAATCGGAACATGGAACGGTTGCTAGAAGCTCCAATGGGAGTAATGTAATTATATTAATTATAAGTACATTAACTAAAATAAAAAAAAAAAAAAAAAAAAAAAAAAAAAAAAAAAAATCTCACTTTCAAATAAAAAAGGCTGTAACGCTAAGTATAGCTAATTTTAGCAAAACCTGTGATTACTATGACACCAAAATGGACCACCTCGCCTATAGAAAATCTTTAAGTGCTTCCTACCCAGCAAAACTTTGGTAATGGGTGCGATAAAGTAATGCATTACCTTGTAATGTGTACTCCTTACCTGTATCATTATTTTCCAACAATAAGTAATGAGTTACCGATAATTGAACACTCACGAATGACCTTGTAATGATACCTCATTACATTTTACATTACATAAAATAATAATAATAATGACTTACCGATCATCAATTACATAATATTACATTAATTAAATATATAATATAAATTAAGAAAAAAATTTGGTATTTGCAAATAGCCGATTAAAGAAATAATATGATTCAACAAAGAAATGTTTCAAATTTGATATATCCTTATATCTAATTGAAATGCTATTTGATCTGATAAATGGTGGATCATATTTTATATAAATGGATTATAATACATTGAGTTGAATATCATTTGATACGATTCAGTCGAAATTTGACGTTCATTTAAATTTTAATTTTATATGCTTGTACGTCAAACTAAATCTTTTGGAGTTTAATATTTTAAATTGTGATTTTCATTTAAGATAATTTCAATAGATATTTTCAATGAAAATGTTCCTCTGTAAATACAATTTCATATAGAATGGTTATTGATTTCAAATCAAAAACGTCACTTTCCCACAACGTGAAAAAAAAAATGTATATATTTTTACATGGGGCAATACATTGGTGTGTTTAAACCCTTATATTAATTTAATTTTGCTAATCCAAGTATATATTCAATAACGTATGATATAACATATTGTAAGATACAATAAAATATGCCGTTTTACGAAAACTTATAGTGGCAAGTAAAATTTTATCGTACTATACTTGACGTCTTACTTCACTATATTAAATTTTATGAAACTGGATCACTGTATACAAGATTGTATAAAATGATTTTTACTTGGGTAGAGAGTAATAAGAATTTTTACTAAAGAGTAATTTTTACTAAAAATTAGTACAAAAACTGTAAAGTGGAGCATAAAACATTTTACTAACTTTTCTACTAATTTTATATTTGAGTGCAAAAAAACTTGTTTGTTTGAAAATTTGTAAACACTTTTGGTGACTCACTGGGTAGTTCTAGTTTCCAAAACCAAAAAAAAAAAAAAAGTATCAACAGATTAACACGCTAAACCCTTAAAAGAACGAACACTTTTTTCAATCACATATACAAATTTAATCAAAATCTCACAGTCGGCCCTAAAGTTATTTCTTTGTCAGTTAGTTTGTTGCAAATAACTGTGTGTCAGTATTAAATGCTTAAAAGTTCATTTACTTGAGAAATATCAATGTGACAGACATTTCAATGTTGTTTTTTCTTTGTTTGAACAATGTGGGCATTAAATCATATGTATCTGAATATATATATTGTATATGTATAATGCCTCAATATTTTAGTATCATACGGTGATAGTTTATTATTTATGTTGACATGTGAAGACATTTGTATTACAAGAACTATGCCTGCTGTTTGCATTATTTAAAGATTTTGAATTATTTATTAGAGTTCGTTAGAAAAGTTTAAAGTTCCTTTGCTTTTGGTATATCATCACATTTTGAAATGCTTTGGCATCAATAATAAAGATGGTGTTAATATATAGAGCAAAGAGAGCTGTATTTATATGAAATTTTAATTCACCTTTCGATTATACACCAACAATTATTTTTAAAAAACTTTTCCCCTGTTTTTAAAATACACCATTTCGGAAATAGATTTATTGGAAAAAATTAAGTTGTTCAAAAAACTTATAAAATACTTTTTTATTACACGCAATCAAAAGGCATTTTTAGCTGAAAAATATAGTGCAAAAATGTTTGCTTTATGGTATCCCAGTTAAAAGTTATTACATTTTCAAATGTTGTCTTTACACTCAGAGAACTTCTGCTGTATATATTTGTAGTTGTTTGAGTTGTAATACAGTAATTTGTAGAAGAAATTTCAGTTTTGACTAAAATTGTAGTTCATTTAAAAAAACAAACCACATCAAATTACTGTATTATGATTTTACATTCGTTTACACAGTAATTTTTTTTTATTAAAAACAAATAAATGTTTGTTTATTCTTTACTGCATATGTGGTTCATTTTTACTACAATTGTGGTTAATTTTTTGAAAAGTAAAAAACAAATGACAACGTCAATTGAATTTACTGATATGTAAGTCGTCATTTCTTCCAGTGCAATTTCATTTACTTTTAACTACATATGCAGTGGTCTTTACCTGCATAGTACTTATTATAAGTATTCTTAATTGCAATATTTCTGATTAACAACTTTTTAAGCTGCCGTTTTCGTTGTGTGCTAAAAAAATATTTTATTATTTTTTTTACAAAAGTTATACCTTAATAACATTTTAGCGGTTCGCGATATGTCAAAAAATGTTGTGACATTAGTCTCAGTTGATAATATATATTTTTTTTTTTTTTTTTTTTTTTTTTTTTTATTCTGTGCGCCCCGGTAGGCTAGTTGGTAGCGTGCTGGCTTATTAGTGCGGGGGTCGTGGGTTCGATTCCCACCAGAGGCACTGGTCTGTTTTCGCTACAACGCGCCGAAGGCCATTGTAGCTAGTGCTCGGTTAGGGTAATAGTATATAATTTGTAATTATATGATTATTAATTAATAAAAAAAAAATAAAAAAAAATAAAATTTTTATTGTATGTGATTTAAAAAATTATTTTTAAAACTTTTTGAAAAAACACTTTAAAAACCTGGGAAAAGGTTTTTTTTATTAATTGTTTTTTTTTTTAATAAGAGAATCGAATATCGAATATCAGTTTCAAACTTCATATAAATTATCCTCTTTTTGCTCTTAGTAAAAGAAAACCTAAACTAGCGTTTTTGAAAAATTAAAAGCATTTTTTATTAATGCAAACACAGTAAAAAAAAAGTAATTATATCCCAAAATCAAAGTTTTGTGACGAACTCTTGTATTTATGTTTGATGTCACTTCTGTTGCGCTTTTTAATTTTTCTAAATGGAGACTTTGTTTTTGACATGTCTATTGGATTTAAAATTTCAATTAAGTTTGTTTAAAAAATATTGGTTGTTCGACTAAAAATTGTGCTTTAATGGTTAGTACCATTAAATTTGTGTCGATAAAAATCAATTTTGTACACTAACATTGTAAATGTGTTTCAAAAATTGAATGTTAGTGTCTCAGAAATATTTTTAAATTTTTAATATAAGCTCTTCTATAGAAAGTGCAATGAGTTTTTTTTTTTAAATCTGTGAAAACTATCTCAAAATTTCCTCAAACTGAAAGTATTATTTATACACTCACAATATTATTATGCCAAAAACTACGGAAAATACCTATAAATTAATTGTAAACACAATTAAAATGGAAAACTAATTTTTCTGTATATCCAATCCATTTTCAAATTTATTTTAAACATTGTTTAAATAACCGATAAAAGTAGTAATAACAACAGAAAGCCTTTTAAAACAATCTTCAATATTTAATCTTGATATTTAAAATCTTTTTTTGTGATTACAAAACAGAACACATACACATTGTGTATTTTGGTTGTGGGTTAGTTATGAAATAATTTTGTACCCGGGTAAAAAATAGATATATCTAGTTATATATAATATGATATAGTCAAATCTGACTTTGAATAGAGTCACATTACAGCTTATATCATTATATACAAATACATCTGATAATTTTTATAGAGAAATTTTTGTATATATTTCTTGATATAATTATATGTCTCCAAATCTTACTCCATATATAATATTAATAATAGTAATTTAAATATATGTAGTGATTGATATGATTATATTTGGTCCCATGCTAAGTCTTACTAATCTATATATAACTTCATACTAAAACAATTTTACTTATAATTTTATATTTTATATAAAGCTTATATATAATACCATACATATATTGGTACTGTTCAATATCAAATTGAGCAACACTTAGGAAATTATGTTGGTAAAGACGACAGCAATTGTAGTCAAAAACAAATGAAATTTCACTTAAAGAAAGGACGACTTACATTTTATTAAATTCAACAAACATTGTCATTTGTTTTTTAATGTTCATAAAATGACTAACAATTGTATTAAAAATGAACCACATGGTAGTAAAAAATAAACCAAAAAATGTTTTTTTTTATTTTTTTAAATAACAAAAACAACTGTAAAAAATTAATGTAAAATCATAAAACAGTCATTTGATGTGAGTTGTTTTTTTTAAATGAACTACAAGGTTAGTTAAAAATTTAATTTGTTCTACAAATGACTTACATTTACATTAAAAATAACGAAACTGTATTACAACCCAAACAACTACATATTTTTAAAGCAGAAGTTCCCTGAGTGAAGTTAAGACTTTATTACATATGGCTACACATAGAACCATGTTAATTTTATAACGAAATTATTTTTAAGTGATTTCTTGTATATAATTTCAAATAAAAATTGGTATATTTTAGAAGACAAAACCACTTAATTTGTATTTTTGAAACACTTAATTTTTTCTTGTTATTTTTAATACATTTCGTTATGTTTCATTTAAAAAAAATTGTTTCTATAAAATTGTCGATTTTCAGAAATCTGAATTTTTAACTTAAATAAGCATAACTTTAAATCAGAAAAAGCATACCTACTGTCGTCTAAAATTATATAAAATCAGATATATTTACATGCAATGAGATATACCTTAATGTCCCGGATATTGTTAAATCTCGGATAAAATTGTATCAAATTATATCTCATTTGATATAACTAGATACATGTAGATGAAAAAAATTTTCGAATAAATCTGTATCAGTTTATATATGGGAACTTAAAAATTGAGATATAATTGAAGGGCTTAGTGCAAAAACATGATAAGCCACACGTTTCAAAAAATGATTTTATGTGTTCATTGCATTACCTAACGTGGTATCAATATCCCCTTTAATGATTTAAGCTATATTCCAAATACTTTCAGATCTAGAGCAAATGTTGATTTTAACAATGCAACTATATTTCAATATTTTTTTATGCAAGAACATGATATGCCACACCAATAAGATACACTTCTGAACAAAAAGATTAACTCTGAAAAAAATAAAAGCAAACTTGAGTTTTTGTAAATATATTGATTGAAGTATGGTGGATAAAGATTATTTTCCAACAGATGATCTAATCATTTAAGAAACCACCGATGTATGATTTATTTTAACTTTTGTGGCTTATCAAGTTATTCTAAATTCTAAATAAATTTTCTGAAAAACTTGATAAGCCACATTAATTTAATAACATGTTTTTTACTGTCTTCTAGTCTCCCAACGAGGAACATGTAAAAGAAGTCACATCTTTGCACTTACAACAAGTATATTTATCACGAAAATCTGTCAAATCAGCTATATATTCTTTAAAACAAAATATTCTAAATAAAATTTCTGCAACAACTTGAAAAGCCACATTAACTTAACCAAATGGGTTTTACTGTCTATTAGTCTCCCAGCAATGGACATGAAATAGAAGACACATCTTTGCACTTAAAGCAAGTATATATATCATGAAAATCCTTCAAAAAAGCTACCTAGTCTTTAAAATTAAATAATGCCAAATAAAATTTGTGCAAAAACTTGATAAGCCACATTGACGCAATAAAATGGGTTTTACACTCTTCTAGACTTCCACCGACGGATATGTAATAGAAGACACATACTGTCACTTATTATAAGCATTTATAGGTCGAACATCTTGCTTAACAGCTGTCTAGAAGCCATTGAAATCCATTTCTTTAAAATCAATGTGGCTTATCATGTTTTTGCAGAAATTCTCTTTAAGATTTTTTTATTTTGAGGAAATAGTTGCTATTTTGCAGGATTTTCGAGCAACAAATACTTGTAATAAGTACTAAAATATCTTGGCATTTATTACAAGTTTCTGCAGCACTAAATGCCTGAAATACAGATATCATTTCTTCAAAATTATAAAATTCTAAATAAAATTTCTGCAAAATCTTGATTAGCCACATTGACTTTATAAAATGGTTTTTACTGTCTTATAGTCCTCCAAAGAAAGGTCATGTAACACAGTGCAACACGAAAAAAATAACCATACTCGGACACCACTACGTGATAAAAGACTAAAAAAAAAGACCCAGGTCTCCCAATTTTTCTCAAAGTCATCTCCTTTTTGTTTATGGGCCGCCAAAGATTTGGGGCATCGGTATCATTTTAGCAAAAAAGTGATCATTTTCTCAGGCTCATATCTTGCAAACCGTTCAGAATTACTCTCTATGGCAAAGTTGTAGCTCTTGTCGTAAAGAACAAAAATTGCCAACATATAAAATCAAAAAAACTTCACCTTCCAGATCAAAATAGCAAAAAACTTAAAAAAATTCGATTTTTTTTTACCTTTTTTCCCGTGTTCAGGTCCATAGGTAGCAAACCGTTCAAAATTCAAGGAAACAATCAACTACAAAAATTTACCTAAGATCTCAATAAACAAATTTCTAGAACATATAAACTTCCTGGGAATTGGGTTTGCTACCTATGCACCTGAACAGGAGAAAAAAGGAAAAAAAAATGAAATTAAAAAATTTTTCACTTTTGCGCGCTACCTAAACAGTGTTAAGAATCATCTCTAGGAAGTTTATATGTTCTAGAAATTTGTTTATTGAGATCTTAGGTAAATTTTTGTAGTTGATTGTTTCCTTGAATTTTGAACGGTTTGCTACCTATGGACCTGAACACGGGAAAAAAGGTAAAAAAAATCGAATTTTTTTAAGTTTTTTGCGATTTTGGTCTGGAAAGTGAAGTTTTTTTGATTTTATATGTTCGCAATTTTTGTTCTTTATGACAAGAGCTACAACTTTGCCATAGAGAGTAAATTCTGAACGGTATGCAAGATATGAGCCTGAGAAAATGATCACTTTTTGCGAAAATGATACCGAGGCCCCAAATCTTTGGCGGCCCATAAACAAAAAAGGAGATGACTTTGGGAAAAATTGGGAGACACGGGTCTTTTTTTTAGTCTTTTATCACGTAGTGGTGTCCGTATATGGTTATTTTGCCATGACTTAAAAAATTACACACAGTGTAACTTTTTATAAGTATCAAGTATCAAGAAAGACCATCTAATTTGCTACCATTTTTCAGACTATGAACTTATTATTACTTATCTTTGTGCAATAACTTGATAAGCCACACTTTTTTTGTAAAAAAGCAGTTTCCGATGGATTTCTATCATCCATGAACGGGTATGTGATGGGAGCCTTCCTTAAGCACCTATTATGTATGCTTACAGTCTGGTTTAGTTAAAGCCTTATTTTCTACATTGTTTTTAAACTTTGAAGGCGATTATTTCATTATTTTAATTTTGTGGCTTATCAAGTTTTTGCACTAAGCCCTTCAATTATATCAGACTCCATATTAAAATTTTTACCCGGGTATTTAAACCAACTATTTTTGTAAAAAATGTTTTTAGAATTATTGGACTGTTTTTGGTTCTTGTTTGAAAACAATTCTAAATTTAACTGAAAATATTTAACTACTAACGAAAGTACATATAATTCTATAGTTTGTTTTTTAAACTACCGATGGAAAAAGTTGAACTTTGTATTTCTATGTATTTTAATTGATTCCTCATTTGAAAAAAAAAAAAAAACTGCATATAACTTTATAAATAAACTTGTGAGTATACACAAAAAATAGCTAAAAAATTAAGTTTCCTGTTTGTAGAACAAAAAACTAAAAATTAGAGATCATATAAAAAATATATATAAATATATATAAATATATATAAATATATATAAATATATATAAATATATATAAATATATATAAATATATATAAATATATATGATACAACAAAGCCAAACAAATTATTTCACTTTTATTTATAATAATATATCACTTTTATATATAATTATATATAAACATATATTGTTAAAATTAACAGAAAAAAAAAATCAATTACTTTTATATAAAATTATCAAAAAAGACAAAAAAAAAGCTGAATTCAATGTATTTAAAGCAAAAACTAAATATTGTAAAAAAAAGTAAATAACTTAGAAACGCTTCACTTAAAATAAAAAGTTCAAAGTTATTAGAATACATAATATTCATGAGTATAAAAAGAACTTTAAGTCAGAAAATCGTAAAAAAAATAATGAAAAGCCTAAAAATCTTAAGAAAAATCCGTTTTAAAAAACATTAAAAAAGTAAAAAAGATACTATCGTTGTAATATAGCAAAATTTTTGATAGTTTTGTATAGTTTAAACTTCAAAAATGATGCTATGTATATTTCAACGACATCACGTTATCTGTGAATTCCTTCACATTGCTTGCTTGAAAGTCATATCATATATTTTTAACCATTATTAAAGGGGTCATATTAAAATCGTTTTCTTCGATAAGTCGTCAAAATTTATTCGAATTATTCGTTATTTGAAAATAAAGATTTTTAAGTTGTTCGGTCGAATTTTCTTTTGTTCGTTCGATTATTCTAATAATTTTTATACGAGTAACAGCCATAATGGCATTACATATTAATGAAATTGAAATTCCGTAAAATTTTGCAATCCATTGATTTATTCTGTAATTTTCATCATTATTTTTAATGTGTAACAAATAGTAGGGCGGATTTCCAAAGAATTTTATGAAATTATATAAAATGTTACGAAATTATATATAACTTGATAAAATTAGTTAGACTAATTTTTCGGATCAAATTATATCAGATGAGATGCCATGGGATATTATGAGATAAGGTTATGTATGCCATTTTTCGGATGAGCTATGATATGATGTGACAATGAATTATATATATAATACTATATATGGTTATATATACCTATATCCGAACTTTTTTCATCGGCTTGCTGGTACGCTAGTTTCCAGACCTCACGGTTATCGGAAAGCATTTTGAATGCCTTTATCGCCCCATGCCCAATCATAAAAAAAAATATTTATCAAAATAATAAACAGTTTTTTTTTCCTGATTATTGAGCATGGGGCGATAGTCACGTTAATCCTGCTTCGATTAAGACTTATATGATCAAAATCGGTTCGGTAGAACGTGAGAAACCGTGTGTGTACCTGTTAGAAAAACGTGGTTTCAAGAAAAGCGAGTTTAAGTTCAATTTTCATGCACACAATAAAGGTAAATACTTTTAGGATAATATTTTTAAATATATGAGCTAAAAATATATGTAAAAAATCGAAACAAATTTTATTCAAATCAGAAGAGCTCGTTAAAAGATAACCATCATTACTAAACTTATTTATTATTGGAAATTACAAGCACATTGGAGAAATGTTAATTTTTGTAAATCGATTAGCAAGCACACAACATTTTTTAACACACGTGGGTCCCTAATTTGGAGTCTAAGTGATCAGCGCATGATGTATCTAGTGGGCCCTTTTTTGAAATTTCTGTTTAAAATTATGTTGACTATGGCTATGTGAAGTGTCATGGCAATCCGATCAGCCAGTAAAAAATAGCTAAATTATTTCCAAAATACTTGTAAAACACCCCACTGTGCATCCAAAATGGATGCAATACAATGAACATTAGATTTGAAAAAATGTCTGATTCGATTAATAGTCATCATTAAAGAAAGCTATCCGGTGTGTGAAATAAAGAAATAACTCAGATTAAAAATATTTAAATGGCGTTTCCATTATGGGGCTCGTAATATTTCAATAATATTTTTAGATTACTCTCGAATTAAGATTTCAAATTCAATTATCGAAATTAAAATGGTGGATATATTTTTGTTTACATAAGCTGATTTTATTTTCAATTAAAAAAATCGATATAGAATATATTTATATATATTTTTATTAGTTTAATTATTAGTAATTCCAAAATGGAGGGTGCAAGATGGCGCCATTAGTGATATTATAATGTAGTTTCATTGGTAATCGTGAAAGTCGTTTTTATGAATTGCAAATTTTTGTTCTTTTAAGTGGCGTATTTAATGTGGTCTTTAAAATTTGGAAAATCGTGCCAACTATTCTAATGTTGCAATTAGGGAATGCATGTAGGGAAACATAAAATTTTTCTGTTCCCAAAATTCCGGAAATTGCTTTGGGAATCCCGGGTTTTGTAAGAATACAATTCCATCCAACAATACAATTCCATCCAACAATTTTTAAATTAAAAAATTATATTAATTTCACCCGCAACAATTAACTTCGTCGTTTATCTTAAATTATAAATTTAAAGTAACTCTAAAGAACTCCTAAAAATTTGCCATTATATAATTTTTTCTAAAATCCTGTCAATTATCAAATATTGTTTAAATGCCGTTTTTTGACTTGGTTTTGTGAACTTTTATTTTAAGCTTTTTTATACAGAGTTTTTTTATCAATCTCCAAGATTTGGAGAATTGCCATTAAAAAACAATTTATCTCAAATTAAAGAAAACACAAATGAATGCATTTGGTTTTGCCAAATCTTTTCTTTATACATTTCACAAGGAACAATTGAAACCACAAAAAAAAGTTACAAAAATATGTTAGAGGTGAAAACAAAATTTTGATGTGAAATACTTTTTGGATGTAAAAAGGAAATTGTGTGGTAAAAAAATTTTTGAGGTGAAAAACTGTTTTTGTGGTGAAAAAAATGTTAGTGAACAAAAATTTGAGGTGAAATAAAATGTTGAGGTGAATTTAAAATATTATTCACATCTAAGGGTTTGAAAAAAAAAAATATGCCATACTAGTTTATACACCAGACGCCATGAAACTGTAGTATTTGTAACGAAAATTTAGATGTACCCTCACATTTGCACTCATAATTTTTTAACCGCTAAACTTTTCGGGAAAATGTACATTATTCTGGACAATAATGAGTAGTCCATATAGTGTTTTCGCTCCGTGATCGTAATTTCAATTGACAGACAGGCGGACATCCCTAAATATAAATTTATATAAACATATTTTATTTATACGACATTTTGCACACAAAAAATATGATTTATTATGAAATACTACCCTAGTTGTAAGTTATACTACAGGGACACTTTGAAAATTTTAATTTTAAATTTAACATTTCAGTGCTTAGCTACACTTTTGAAATATCTTAAAAAATTGAACTTTTGAACTTTGTATGCAGTATCTTTTTCCATTTTCTAACTAATACAAAACATATTATTTGTGTGTTTTCCTTAGTCATATTGTATTAATAACCAATATTTTTAACAAAACTTTATGTTACAACTATTCCTAAATGAATTCATGCGGAATCCCTGTGGTCTTACTTACTAACATAAGTTGTTTTCAGAGAGAACATCAGCACAAATGCCCCTTGATGACGTTATTTGCTTGTTAGTAATAAAACAAAACATCTGAAAAATATTACTTCGTCCTACTTTAGATAAACAACATTTTATATTGTTGTCATGTCATATAAATTTGTATGTTTTCTTTCATTTCCTACTCAAATTCTTTATCAACAATAATAATAGTTGCGTTCCGGCACTTTTTTTATTTTATTGAAAATTCGTTGTACATTGGCCTCAGCGCCTTAGAGGCATGTATGAGGCAAGTTGGCAAAACATTTGAATTCACATGTACAAATGATTATATCGAATACAAATTTTAATTAATTGAATAAATTTTAATAATTAATAATAATTAATAATTAAAAATAATAATACATTTAATAATAGAATATGATGAATAGAATTATCTTAATTTTACAACAAAGTTATAGAGGCGTTTCAAAAGCGTTGCATAGATTAGATTAGATCAGAAGGCACTATGCACCGCGACCAATGTAGGTCTTTTGTGCTGCCTAAAGTTACCTACAGATTCAAGCTACCTAAAAAGCCAATTATCCTATTAGGCAAAATGTTTGCGATGTCGGAAGGCGAAATGAAGCGATCACCTAGAAACATAAGTCTCCTATCACAAATCCTGGGACATTCGCAGAGAACATGCTCCGAAGTCTCAGTCACCATCTCACAAAACCTACACATATCCGTGTCCGATTGACCCTTCCTGTGCAGATGGTGTCCAGTGTCCAGTTAAGTACGACGCCAGGGCCCTCAAACCAACCCCCCCCCCCCCCTTTCAAACGACAAGAGTCGCCTCGACCCCCTACTAGAAAAAGAGACCAATCTCTTAACCTGGCGCTGACCAGGATAATTTCCCAGTAACCAGAGAGTTCAGAGTCTCTCCATGCCCTGAGCCTTTCCCTAACATACCCCGCAGGTATTCCACAGAATGGTTCAGGACCAATAAATGGCCTTCGGGCCCCGCGGTTGGCAAGACAATCTGCCCTCTCGTTGCCTTCATGCCCCTCATGACCAGGAATCCACCCCAAGGTTAGAGAGTTGCCCTACCGAGCCTATTGAGAGTCTGAATGCATTCCATGACCAACCCAGACACACCTTATAAGCCATTAAGGCCCTCAGTGCAGCCTGACTGTCAGAAAGAATGTAGATGCGAGATCTGAGCGTTTCCCTTCGCAGGCAAGCGTTGCATAAGTATTCCTTACAGGAAGATTTAAACGTTGATATTCTATCAATAGATTTTATTTCAGATGGCAAACTATTACATTTATTACCACCAATATAATCAATGTGATGTTTGGTCGTTTCCAATCCACATCTAGGATTTCTTAGATTTGCTCTATTTCGCGTGTTAAAACTAGATTGATTTGCACAAACGTTATGGTATGGTAAGCAATATTTCTAACGCATCCCAGCATAAAATACTGCTTCCGTGGAAGCGGTTTCCTAAGGGGGATTTAAGCCTAAAGCGCTTCGAATAGCAGTGATAAATGGCATGATTTTTGTTTGAGCACCTAAATGTCAAGAATTACTCACTTTTACTTAGTGCTAATTCTTATCAAAAGAAAAATGTTGACAAATCATGCCGTGAGGGAAGAGCATGTAATAAGGCATTAAAAATATTTAAATCTATGCACTTCTTTCGAGCACCTAAATGTCATGAATTCCACGCTTTTAGTTAGTGCTTCGCTAATATAATAGGTAAGTGTTAAAAACTTATTGCTCAACCATTATTTTTTGAAAATCGCAACAAAAAGTGATCTAAAAAATCTATGAAATTTTATTTTCATTTATTTCTGCTTTTTAAGATGACATGCATCCTACGAAGCATTAAGGAAACTGTAAACGTTTTTACTGCTTCCCATTTTCTGATGGCAATGTGTTGTTATTGCGCTTAAAAGAAGCGCTTCAATAAGCTAATTTCCGAGTTTTTTTTTATTTTTTATATGAATTTTACTTTTAATAAATTAAAAATATATTCATTTGAATTTTCGATCGAGCAACATGTTTTTAATCCAAGTTTTTACAAATTTTATTCAAAATCCGCTAAAATAATAAATAGGAGTTGAAAAATTATTGGTTATTTCATTACTTTTTTCAAATCACAACAAAAAGCGGTGCAAGCAATGAATGAAATTTCGAAGAAAGTCTTTTAGCGATTTTTGGTGAAAAAAATGTTGTAGCGAATTCAAAACTTATCCGCTTGCGCATCATAATAGTAATGATGAAATTTACCATTTAATCTAAACAAATGTTTGCTACTAATTTGAATTTTTTTATTTTTTAAATCTAAATTCGCACGGTTTTGTAGATTTTCCCAAATATTATGCATTTAAAAGTTATTTTTAAATTTAAAATTATTATTTTTTATTATTAAAGTACATATTTGGTAATGGCAAGTACTTACAATTGTCATTACAATTGTCCTTACTTTTATATGAGGATGTTGCGCAAAATAATGACAGCTCATTACTAAACACCATACAAAAAAAAAAAAGAATAATATATGGTTACCAATATGCTTACCAGTTTTAATAAAAAATAATGCATGTAAAAATAAATTTAAAAAATAATTTTTTACTGAAAACTTTTTCTTAATAAAAGGTGACCACGCGGGATTCGAACCCGGGCCTCCAGGTTACCAGTCAACTGCTCTACCATCTGAGATATCTGGACATGTACTAGTTGATAGCTAAAAACTTAAGCGACTTGTTCGCACAAAATGTCATTACTTTCCAGCTTACAAAAAATCAAAACAAATAGGTATATATGTACTTCCTAGAAGTGAAAAAATAATGAGTCAAAAAATAGATTTTCAAAAAATGTTTAGTTACGTTATATTTAAAATAATGTTAAAAATAAGTACTTATGGGTAACTCATTATGTTTTGTATTGAAATAATGGGAAAAGTAACTAGGCAGAGAGTAACCTGCTATCATTACTAGTAGTAGGAAAATAATGACATGTCATTACCTTTCCTTTACTGGGTGTTATATAATTTTTTTTTATAAATGCTTCAACTGTTCGTTTTAAAATTTACCCGACGAAAAAGTTTGTGCAAATTTCGTAAACATTTTTAAGAACATTAACGCTTTGGGTAAGTTTGTATTCCCACAGTAATGTACTGGAACAGACTTAATGTGCATGTTGGTTATTTAGCCAAGTTCTTGTTATTGTTTAATATTTCCAAGAACATGAATGAGTAAAAATTATATACTATATCTATTCTTATTTTCTTTATTATGGTACATCATTCAGTAGCAGTATCATTTAGCATTCGTTGATTGACAACTAACAAAGCACACAGTTCAGTAAATTTTTGCAGCGCTAAAGTAAATAAGCCCATAGGGGTATAAGAAAAAATAAAAGACAATAGAAATTTATATATTTTTTAAAAAATTCACTTTCTTTTATTCACTCTCATTTCATAAAATTTTAAAATTTCTTCCAACCGAGTTGATTAGAGTGCTACAACCTCGTAAATTCGATTGTTCCACCCGACTTCGGTTGTGACAACTCCCAATTCGGTTGCACGAACCCAATTCACGAGGTTGCAGGAACCGACCCCAATCGGTTGGAAAAAAGTCGGTTGACAGCCGAATTTGTTATGTGAGTGCAAGAAAGGCAGTGTAATTTTGTGTGAGTTTTTATTTTACTATTACACCGTGCGACAGTAGTTTTAAACCATGAAAAAATTAATATATACATACGTGAAACTAGAGGCCATTTATAGTTCAACTGCGTTTTCAGTTTATCGCCACCACGTTAAATTTAATTTTAAAAAGACTTTAAACTTTAAATTATATAAAAAAATATTAAAATCCATGTACTCAGGATATTACTTAAATATTGGTATCAAATGAATGGTGAGCACCTCTGCTTTGAAAACTGTATTGACTGTAATGTATCAGGATAAAAAAATTGAAAAATACTTTCAAAACTGTTTATCCTTTAATATCCTTCGCGAGTTGTGATAAATTTTTCCAAAACAAAATATTTCTATTTAAAAGTTTAATCGGTAAAGTTGTTTCAATGGAATATACAGTTAAATTACCAAAAAAATATATTTTTTAACGTTCTGTCTGTTATTCAACAAAAAAAAAAAAAAAAAAAAAAACGGACTTTACATAATAGTTAAAATATTCAGTTAAAACTTTTTTTAAAACAAAAAGTTCTTATATTATATTGAGTATTGAAATAAACGAAAACAATATGTTGTTTTTATGGATTTTGTCAATTAATTTTTCAACAATTGAAAATAAACTAAAAAATACAATTGAACAGTTCATGCGAAATAAAGACGACTAGACCATTTGTAGAATTTTACAGGGGACAATAAAAACGCAGGAAACGGTTAAAAAATAATATTTTGGTCAACTTTTTGGTATTAGCTTAAAGATTTAAGTCACATCTACCTATATACAAAATTTTAGTAAGGTATTCGAAAGAGAACTTGCCAAAAATTGGACTTCAATTTTTGCTTAAATGGAAAAAGGGCGAATATCAAAAAAAATGTATTGAAATTTGAATAAAAATGTGTTATTTTGCAGCAGATTTTGACTACATTTCATGAGACTTGCAAAACTTGACGAACTATGGTTGGTATTTGTTTGTAACAATTTAAGGACTTCAAGGAAACACTTTTTAAGGATTGCAAGGACATGCAAAAAAAATTTTTTTTTGTTAATTTTATTTTTAATATTCTTGCCATTTGATGCAGTAGTAATTCTTTATGACACTAAATACATTTTTAGGAATTATAATATTAACCCTTGACTGCATATTACGACGTAACATAAAAGGACATGAAAAAATTTTTGTTTTTTATTCCTGACATTGGATGCAGTATTAACACTAAATGACACAAAATTAATTTTTAAGAATTATAATATTGTTTTTTGTGTACAATTTCAAATTTTAGCTAATATCAATTTTAAACTCGCAGCTAAATAATTTTTATATAATATTTTGTTAAGGATGGATATTCGCCCTTTTTGCTTTCCACACTTTAAAGTCTTATAACTCAAGAACGGTAAAATTTTTTGCCAATATAATAAGTGTGGTTTGTTTCTCGTAATGTTCTTTTAACACATTGTTACCGAAAGTAAAATTTTAGTATGTTTTTGTGTTGTATTTAATCAAAATTGTGCGTTAGTTCACTCTCAATTTAAACAAAAATATAAAAATATTATCATTTTTTTAGCCTTAAAAGTCAAAATTTCCCCAAAATTTCTGCATAGGATTGTAGGGATCTGCTAATAAAATGCATTTATGCAAAAAAAACGTGTTTGCGAAAAAGTGGTCTATTCGTCCTTATTCGCAGGAACTGTTCAATTGTTTTAAACGAAAAATAAGTAGTCCTGTTTTTAACCGATTTGCAGTTAATTTAATGTGTATATTCAGTAGTCTTTACAGCAACAATATTGTGAGTGTACTGAAAAATATATATTTAATTTTCAACATAACTTTTTTTTATATTCAACATAACTTTTCTTGTTTAGTCTTTCGAAAAAAAAAAATAAAGTTTTCTTATACTTAGAATCAAAAACCAAATATTTTCCAAAGAGAATTTTAACCTAACACCACAAAAAATAAATTCTTGATATAATTAGAAGGCAAGAAATTATTGATTACTATAAATTCCTAATTTAGATAAAATTTAAGTTTTATATCACGAAAAGAAAACCAATTGAATATTGAAGTACAGAAAAAAAATATATATTAATAGTAAAAACTGTGTTTTTGTTACAAAAAAAATAAATATACGGGCTTGTAAAAAAAAATTATATTTGTGTGGATATAATTATGTATAGGTTCAGTTTTTTTAACAATTTTGACGCGATGGCATAAAACTGAAAACGCAGTTTAACTATATTATGCTCGTACATATTGATTTTTCCATTTGTAAGAAATAAATTTTAAATTTGTTACTGGGTGTTACAAGAGAAAACAGATTTTCATTTTTTTTTTTTCCATTTTTACTCATACACTCAGGGAAAGTCTGCTTTAAAAATATGTAGTTGTTTGGGTTGTAATACAGTTTCTTTATTTTTAAAATAAATGTCAGTCATTTGTGGAACAAATTAAATTCTTTACTCACCTTGTAGTTCATTTAAAAAAACAAACCAGTTGTTTTTTGTTATTTAAAAAAATAATAAATGTTTGTTTATTTTTTACTACCAAGCGGTTCATTTTTACTACAATTTTTTGAACATTAAAAAACATCATTTGTTTTTGAACATTAAAAAACAAATGACAATGTTAGTTGAATTTAATGTAATGCAAGTCGTCCTTTCTTTAAATGAAATTTAATTTTTTTTTTCAACTACATTTGCAGTGGTCTTTACCTACATAGTATTCTAAGTGTATTTGCTTATTTTAAAAGCTTTTTAAAAAGATTTGTATGATTTGGAGGTTTCTTTTTTAGATTTTCTTCGCTTAATAGGATTTTTCTCAAATTTGTTTGCTTCTTCTTTTAAAAAGTGTAAATTGCTCTGATCCTTAACCACACTCAAATAAAAAAGTCTGTGAAAAATATAAAACTTTGTGTAATTGTTATAGAATTAGTTGGTTGAACATTTTTTTTAAATATACTAAATGTATTTAATAATAAAAAAATAATTATGTTTTCTTCAAAAAAATAAAAAAAATAATTCTATAACAAGATTTTCTAATTTGGTCGATACGACATAATGTCCATGGATATTATGTCACTCGAAAAGTGTCATAATGTCCATGGACTTTATGACAATTTGGAAAATGTTATTTATTTATTTTTGTTGGATATTATGTCACTTTCAAATGTTTCATAGCGTCCAGACTTTTTAAAATAAAAAGATTAATAATATTTAGTATATCAATACAATTTTTTTAAATATTCTTTAGTAGTATATCACAAAATAAAACTAAATTTATAAGAGCGGCCCAAGGCCGCCACACAGAAAAACTTGTTTTACAAATTACTTGATGTCTTAAAAATATAAGATTTTAACGGATTCGACATCAGATTTGAAAAACAAGTTCTTCTGGGTGGTGGCCTTCGGCCGCTCTTAGGGGTTTATTTACTCCGTTGAACGCGGCAGGCGGCTTCCGCGAAAAAAAGTTTTTCTGCGTGCGACACAAAAGAAACTTCAAAATTACTGATCTGTTTCCACACTGGAGTATAATATCCATGGACCTTATGTCACCCAAAAAGTGGCATAATGTCCATGGACTTTATGTCATTCCATTTGTGGACATAATGTCACATTGCAGAGTGTCATAAAGTCCATGGACATTATGTCATTGGACGTTATGTCATGCCACCACAAATAATGCAGCCAATTTTTCCATTGCAGTAAAACATTCTAAAATATGTACTTATATTTTAGCTACTATAATATTTTCAAAATTTTAAGCCCCATATTGTGAAAAAATTAGTTAAATACTTTTACCAATATTTTAGCCAATAAGATCTCAAGCGAATCTTTTCTTGCACAGTTAAGTTCCTCAAGTGGAAAGTTTTTTACACTCTAATACATTTTATATTAAATATTATGTTAGGGAAATTTTAAATATTTTTCCACCAAAAAGAATTACTTTTAAAATTTTTAATAGCAACTTAAATGTAGGTAAATGTCATCGTTTATTATTTTACATGTGAATCATGTTGATAATATTTTATACGATAATGTTTGTTTAATGTTTTTATCATGCATATGCATTCAAGCATTTATGTGCATACAGTCCATCTGCATTTCACACTTCACATGTTTATAGCTGTGTTTAATGTTCATTTATTTTTCTTAAATTTACAATATTAACCCTGATTTTCTTTTTTTAATGTTTGAATAAAAATTATCAGGGTCAGAGTGCAGTTGTAGTGAAATAAAGAATAACTTATAGTAGACTAACTAACAATTTTATTGAAAGTCTAGTTCAACAATTCTTAATTAAAATTTATAATATTTGCTCCCATTAGGAGCACGCATATTTTTAAAGGTTAACATTCGTATGATAATATATGCACATTTGTTTATTGCTACAACTGCAAACATATAATATGCATTTCTGAAAACATGTACATTAAGGGTACCAAAAAAATTTTGTCGAATTTTAGAGCCCCTCAATATTGCTCATTTAGAGGTCGCTATAAATTACTGATTTTTTAGTGTTAGACCGAAATTTAACAGAAACTAAAATTATACAATATGATTACAGGAAGATTTTTGCACAGACTTATAAAAAAGCTTTTTTTAAGTACTTTGGCCTCCTAAACTCGATTCGGAAGTGAAATCCTAATTAAACTAGCCTCACGAGATATAGGCCTAGTGTACATCAAAACAAAAAATTTGGTTCAAAACTTTAGCCTATTTTTCATACACTCACAATATTTTATAAGTAACTGATTGTAACTTATTTAAAAGTAAACTTCGATTTTTTTTTAAGGAATATACATTTAATCTAACGGGTTTTTCAATAAGGACTTGATAACTTTTTTTAAATAAAACGCAAACCATTTGAGAAATTTCCAAAACTTTATTAACGACTTGAAATACAATCAAAACATTTATGAATGGAACTCGACTTCGTTCATATGGCCACCGCGTGCACGTCGGCAGCGGTCGATTCTTTGGACCCAATTTTCGATGACTCGGTCACACATTTCCAACGTCGTCGGAATGTTGGCATAGATCAATGATTTGACGCAGCCTCAAAGAAAAAAGTCTAGAGGCTTTAAATCGCACGAACGAGGCGGCCAATTGACTGTTCAATTTCTTGAGATAACACGCTCACCAAACTTACTCTTCAATAAATCGATTGTAACGTGTGCTGCGAGGCTTGTGGTACCGTCCTGTTGAAACCACATGTCGTCCAAGTCCATGTTTTCCGGTTCGGGCCAAAAATAATCGGTAACGCGATAACGATCGCCATTCACAGTAATCGACGATCGTTATTGTCGAAGAAGAAATATGGCCCAAAGACGCCGTTGGCATGCAAACCGCACCAAACAGTTATTTTTTGTAGATGAAGTGGTGATTCATGAAGCACATGTGGATTTTCACCAAACCAATAACGCATATTTTGCTTATTGACGAACCCATTGAGCCAACAATTAGCTTCATCATCTTAACGCTCTTAAAGTTACGGTCACCGACTCCGAAATTCGGTAGTACATTTTTAAAATTTGCAAACGTTGTTCGTTCGTGTGCTTTACCATGATGAAAATGTTGAGTTTACTGAAAAACGAGAAGTAACAGTTAAATGATCAGTGAAATAATGCGTTCACAAATTAAATTCAAAGTTGTCAAGTACCTATTGGAAAAAACTTTACAAAGAAATATTTTTTTTAACTTATTTTACTATTTATTAAAAAACTAACTACACATAAATATTGTTTTTTATATTTAAAATTTCCTTTTTATAAAAAACATTTTTTTTTAACCAAAAAAATAATGATAGTAAAAATAAAAAAATAAAAATAAAAATAATAAAAAGTTAATTTTTGATAGTTTCTTTTTTAAGGATTTTCAAGTTTTTTAAAATTTTTTATTTTATTTTTGATAGTAAAAATGAAAGAAAAATTTGAAAAAAGAAAATCTCTTAATGTTACCGATTTTGAGTTTTTTAATAGTTAAAAATAAAAGAAAAATACATATGAGTTAAAGGAAAAATGAGTAGACCGGTTTTTCACTATACATATTAGGGTGGGGCGATTAGTATGGAAGGAAAAAAATCTTAATGGGCGCTTCGCGTTTCTGATTCTTGGGATTGTACTGAGCAAAAAAGTCCAATAGACCATACGTCTACGGTGAAAATCGAGCTTCCACATTTTGACTTGACGGCAAAAAAGCCCTATTTTGAAATTAAAAATTGACTCTTAAACCCCAAATACAAATATGATTGATGCATTAATCTGCTAGAAAATCTTATAAAGAAGAGATTGATACCATAATCTTGGATAAGTTCTTTCTACTTCCTGAGATATGTCCATCCCACACATTGTTACTTTCACAAAATACGGCTAAAAAGTCAAAATGTGGAAGCTCGATTTTCACCGTAGACGTATGGTTTAGTACAATCCCAAGAATCAGAAACGCGAAGCGCCCATTAAGATGTTCAAATCGCCCCATCCTAATACATATGTTTAATAATTTTAAAGTACACTAAGGCTAATATGTAGGTAAAGACGACAGCAATTGTAGTCAAAAATAAATGAAATTTTACTTGATGAAAGGACGACTAACACTTCATTAAATTCAACTAACTTTTGTCATTTGTTTTTTCTGCTCAAACAATTGTAGTAAAAATTAACTACATATGTTAGTAAAAACTAAACAAACATTCATTTTTTTTAAATAACAAAAAACGACTGTAAAATCATACAACAGTCATGTGATGTGGTTTTACAAGGTTAGTAAAAAATAAAATTTGTTCTACAAATGGCTAACATTTACATTAAAGATAAAGAACCTGTATTACAACCCAAACAACTAGAAATTTTTAAAGCTGAATTTCTCTGAGTGTACATTTTCCTTTTTTTTTAACAGCAATATATTGTGAGTGTACATTTCTGGTTCTACTTAATGGTATTCCAAGTATGGCCCCTCATTTTATTTTTTGAAGTGTATGTTATAAACATTCTTTATGTCAATATGTCAATATTTTTTTTTACAAATCAGAACGTTGTAAGTACAATTCCAAAATAGGCCAATTTCGAGACCCCTTCGGGGTTCCAAAGTACACTTGCACGATTGCCGACATATTTTTAATCAACCGATTATAAAAATTATGTAGGATTCAAATCCATAAGAAATATTTTAAAAACATCTCCGCAATATTAACCAATAAACTATTTTTGCCCGGGTAAGAGTATTACAAAGAGAATGGTGCATAACTCGGAAGGCCGAGCCGCTGGAACATTTTTGATTTCAGATTCAGATTGAGGAGGGAAAAATAATTTGAAAAAATTTAAACTCAACGCAATAAGCACCACTTGATTTGACGTTTTTTACCTACTATTGTTCTGCCTTCAAAACATATTATGTAATTATAGAGAGGGATGAGTCTATTTAAATTTTCATGAATTTAGCGCTAGTTAAGATCATAGAAATACAAGTAATACAAGAATACACAGTCAGAAATACATAAACAAATACAATAACTCCGAAATACCAGTAATTGCACGTAGTTAATATAAGAGACGAAACCCAAAAGTCGAATTTCATAAAGACCTCTAATTATCGTTCGACTGAGCCAATTTTTAGTATACACTTACATTTTGATAAAAGGAACAAAGGCAAACTTGTGGAGAAAGAATTGGAATATACTTTTATTCTTCCATACAAGCGTGGCCCAGTATAATGTACATAACATTCATGCAAGTTTTTATTTATTATTTTTAATGGTATTTTCAGGTGCATAAATGACACTGCATAATTTGGTTTAAAAAAAATATATTTCCATTCGTAAACGTTTCATAAAGGTTGTTTGGCTTTCAAAGCGTTTGTTATGGAAATGTGTACAGTAGTAACAAAAAAAAATTTGCATGTTTGCAGTAACTACCCTGCGGGAAATAGACCAGTCACTGGTATGGTCATGTGACTAGAACTTTGTGTGTATGAACCTGTCCTAGTTTCGGTTCTGTTATATGAAAGTGACTGGTACTTTTGACATGGGCTTGTCATAGGAGGTGACAATTTGCTACATGTGGAGCACTGTGTGACGTATCGAATAACTTGACCAAGGTAACCTATCACCTACAGACTGAAATGAATATGCTACGGGACAAGTTAGAAGCAGGTAGTGTCAAAGTATGACCATTTTGAGATTTATGTGATATGCAACAGAACCAGTGGAAAAAAAATTATTACGTGACTGGTGTGGGTGTACGTATCTTAGAACTGGATAATAATTTTTAATGAAAACTAGTCACATATTAAGAGCAATGTGTTCTGTAATAGGGGTAGTTTGACTGTAATAGTTTTGAGACGTACCACTGCACTGGTCTACGGGGGTACATGTCGCCGGGCATGCGAAAAGTAATTAGCAAGTAACCTGTCAGTTTTTATTCAGCGTATGTCATATTATGCACGAGTTGCTAAATAGCCCGTCCGGAACCAATTACTGCACTTTTCCAAAACAGTGTGTCTTACTCAATGTTCAAAAAAACCTTAAAAAAGGCTCAACAAAAATCAATTTTATAATTAGCTTATTTAGTCTATACCCAACAAAGAACTAAGTTTATGATCGCGACGTTAGTCGAGAAATCGTCATATCTGGCAGCCCTGGTCACAGTTCCGTGTTCAGTTCTTTTTAAACCAGTGGAGTGTTACGTCTTCATGTCTACTGCCACATAGTCGGTACAGATAAAATTCCTTCAGTGTTATGTCTGCTGTGTAGCAGTCAAGATACTGAATCGCTTGGCACTAATTGCCATGTTTTCATCCACTGCTAACGGTTTTTAACCAGTTCAATGACCAGTAATAGCTTCAACTGCAACGGCCCTAGTTGCTTCAGTACAATTTGATGTTATGTTACTTTTTCTCCAGTTATATGATATATCTGGTAGCAACCAGAGAATGTTTTTTCATAACTATAGTCACGTGATTGGGCATTTCACCAAAATTAACACTTTTTGGTGTACCAGAATTTTTGTTTCACCAGTTTCGTGACGTGCGCCCCAAATTATATATCACAGATTTGTCACTTTGGATCAATCGACCATTCGTTTCCCTCAGGGTAACTTTAAAAGTAACATTAATCCCTTGACAAAGTTTTGAGTTTTTCTAATGTTAAAAATTCAGTTTTAAGTTTATACAAAAATTTTTATTATTTGTTTGGACTATGCATAACTTACAACAAAATACAAATTTAAAACTTTGACAATATATTAACACATTTACGAGAGACAGCCCATTAATGTTTTGGCTTTAGTCGTATATTTTTCTATTAATTGAAATTCCGTTTGCAATAAATCTTGTTTTAGGGAGGATTTAAAAACTTTCAACACACCTTTCTGGAAAGGTTGTTGAAAATTTCACTGAACTGGGTATTTATATTCTCCGAGATAATATGGAGTTAACGTGTTTTTTCTTTTTTCAAAATTCGTGCTAAAAATCAGCTCACTGATGTACAGCGAAACACGTTTGCAGATATTAGTAATTTTTTGCAAGGAGCCTCCCAGAAAAAATTGTGTTGATTTATCTATTTTTTTTTTTTGCTAACTTTAAGGAGTTTTTTTAGTGTTGTTTTTCGTTAATTATTTTTACCGTTTTTAACAGCTGTTTTTACTACATTGGTAGTGGTTTTTTAGTAGTTAAAAATTACTACAATTTTAGTCATTTTTATGACAAATTCAGTTATCGCCTTTCTAACTATATTTGTAGTTATTTTGACTGTAATTTTTAGCCATTTCTTTCTTCTTAATTTACTGAGTGTACCACATGAGTTAATAGAAAGTATAATTGACTTAAACACGATTTTAAAATAAATTCCTGGGGTTATTTTCTGATGAGTTCACCCCTTTTTAATTTGTCATCGCTTTAGTTGTTAACAGTGGAGCAATTAATATTTTGCAAACAATTAAAGAGTAATTTCTCAGGTATAACATTTTTAATATTTTGTCAAGGTTTCCTAAAATTATCGTTAGAAGTATAAAATTCCTGTTCATCCGCTAATAATATCAAAATCATAGTTTACGTTTATTTCGCTTTAAACCACTGTACTTTTGGCGTTTAATCAAAAACTTGTTACATACATGGGAAATGTTTAATTTGACCAAAAAATACCTTCGAATGGCATAATAAAATTAAACTGCTAAGCCATAACAAAGAAAGGTTTATGTACCTGTAATTTTATATATAATACATTCAAGGTTATTGTAGGAAAACTGATAGCAAAATATATAGACAAAATCTGTGAACAAACAAATGGTAAGAAAATGCTTTTATGTATTTTTAATAAAATTTTATAATTTTTTGTGCAAACAAGGAAAAAAGGAGAGATCTGATGAAACAATACTGGCAAGTAAATATTATAAATAATAAAGAGAAATAAAAAAAGCTGTTAGCAAATATGCAATACATTTAAAACACAAAGACATCCCCTACGGGGATATGAAATACTTTAAAAGGCAGAGATTTAAAGGAAGTATTATAATAACCGCAGAAATTGTTTTTGTAAATTTAAATATTTAAAACCCAAACAATATTAAAATAGAAATTTTTAATTCCCTAAACTTAATAAGTTTTATTGAGATGATATTTTTTTTTTGTAACGCAATTATGGTTACTTTTATTTTATTTAACGCTTTTGATCAAATTAACCCGGTTGTTGTTTTTTGTTGTGCCATTTATTTGTTTATTGACATTATTATGTTAAATTTAACCTTGTTAAGGTTTAAATTAACTTTTCATTTTGATAAACTTATTGCCTTTGGGAAGGGTGTTGCTGTATAATATGATTTGAATTTTGTATGTTTTTATATCGACATGTTTCTAAAATGTTTAATATTGATAAAACTGATTCAGTTTTTAAATAATTTCTTTACTCTTAAACTGATAGCTTTACGTTAGCGATTAATTTATTGCGAAATTTCAGTGTAATTGAAGTGATTGCCATTATTAACACTCGAAGTTTAAAAATCCCAAAATGTTGGCTGAGTTAGTTCCAAAATGTTTCATTCTAAAGGGTATATACGAGGGCGGATCAATAAGTCCGTGACTTTTTGAAAAATTTTTTTTTGCAAAAAAAAAAATTTTTTTTCAACATAATCTCCTTTTAGCTCAATACACTTACACTCCAACGTTTCTCCAATTTTTGTATCCCTTCCAAAAAATAGGATTTTTCGAGGTCCATAAAATAGGCATTTCTTGGCCATATGGGGTCGTTTTTTTTTTTAAATCCTCGTTAAATCGGTCCAGTAAGTTGGCATAATATTCGCCGTTTATTGTTTTTTCGCTTTTGAAGGCAATCGATGTGGATTATCCAGTGTGCATCCCAAAAAACTGTTGCCATCACCTTATTGGCCATGATTACGTTTATTGCCAATTGAGAGCAAACGCGGCACCCACCTTGCAGACAGCTTTCTTAAACCCAACTGATCATTTAAAATCGAAACCACACTGCCATATTAAATGCCTATGGCATCAACAATCTCACGCACTTTAACTCTTCGATCGGCCAACACCTTATCGTGGATTTTTTCGAAATTTTCTGATGTATTGACCTCAATTGGCCGTCCAGAACGTTCAGCGTCATTTGTACTTGTGCGACCACAACGAATATCAGTAACCCACTTTTTCACCATTGAAATCGATAATGCTGAGTCCCCATAGTATTTATCAAGCTTTTCCTTGGTTTGATTGACGGTTTTTTTTCGCAAAAAATAATGTTTAATGAGCACTCGAAATTCATTTTTAAAAAAATCCACGAGATTGTATGTTTTGAACAGCTGTTAAACGCAAAGTAAATGACGGAACTTGCTCAAAATTTGGCAGTAGTATATTTACAGGTGGTACTTGATGGGAGCAGTGTTGCATTTTATATACATACAAGGGAGTTCGAAAAGTCACGGAATTATTGATCCGCCCTCGTATGAGCAACTTACCACTTTAGGATTCCAAGTCGTGTAAAATAAACTCACTACACTTAAAGTAGTTCACACTATATGTACTGATGCTGTGCCACCAATACCAAAAAGGTTATATTGAGGTAATGGTTTGAAATCAAATATTTTTTATATTATGTTTTTCGCAGTTGTATGGTCAGCAAATTTGCGGCCCTTCACGTATCGAAAACTTAGAAAGTGTTGATAAAAAATCTTAAAATCGCGCAGTATGGTGTATGTGTACATGATGTAACAGCTCCACAAATATTAAAAAAAATATATATATGTGATTTTTTTTTTAAGTGATTTTGATTTACTGTGACTTTTTTCTAAAAAGTTCATTTACGCATAGCACAGCCAGAACTAGACTACCAGATGGTACAGATATACACCATTTTACACGTTCGCAGATATTAGCAACTTTTTGCAAGGATCCTCCCAGAAAAAATTTTGTTTTGTCTATTTTTAATTTTCTTTTGTACTTCTAAATTCTTAAGTTTTTTTTTCGTGTTTTTCCTTAAATTTGTAAAGTTCTGCCTATTCTGGAGGCTCTAGGTTTCTAAATCTTCGGGTTCTTATGAGATATTTAGCCATATAGAAATACTAGTATCAACCTAGCTAATATATTTGATTTACTTTATTTTTGTAAATATACGGAGGTTGGAAGCTCGTTATAAATTAAAAATAACTTAAAATAATCTCGATGTATATAAAAACAAAAAACTAATAAAACTGTAAAAAATATTACTTGATCCAAAGTAAAAACTAAAAAATTTTTTATATTAATAGAACATTTTTGGTCTTCAAAGTTTAGTAACGCCATGGTGTTTGTTAGTAAAAGACAGTAATCACGTGTTAGATTACTAAGAAGACAAATATGGAGCAAAATTTATAATTAATAGGTTTTTTGTTGAATCCCTGCCTATTCTGGAGGCTCCAGTTTTTCTAAAACGTCGTGTTCTGATGAGATCTTTAGCCAGATCGAAGTACTAGTATCAACCTAGCTAATATATTTGATTTGCTTTAGTTTTGTAAATATACGGAGGTTGGAAGCTCGTTATAAACTAAAAAAAAAAAAAGATTTTTTTAATTTAGCATTTTTTTAGCAGAACAGAGACTTTTTGTTCGTAAGTCTCTATGAAGGTTTATCAACAGCTAAGAGAGCAGACAAAAATTTAAAGGATTATAGAGTTTTCAACATTTTATTGATCTAATTTAGCATCACTTAATAGAATCCACAATTGGTAAAACATTCTAGTGTTCTATGTATGATTTTCCATCCATTTGGTCGTATTCAATTCGGTTTTGCCATCATAAATTGTCTATCAGCTCTTAATCTTTAAGAAATATGGATTTTTTAAACGTACATAAAAGACGAAGTTGACTTGTCGAAGAATTCGTTTAAAGCTTGAAATGAAGAATTGGATTTTTTTTTGGAACGAATTAAACCAAAAAGCAATGCCACTTTTCCGGCAACGACTAAAATTCTCTTTTGAAAACTACGCATAAAAAATTTAAAAATCACTATAACTTTTACGGCCCTCATAAAAATCAATGGAAGTGAACGGATTTAAGTTACTAATATGTAGCTCTACATTAATGTACTGTCAAAAATATTTTAATTTTCTTTTAATCCCAAATATTATAGATATGACACTTCAACTTTTCCCAAACCATTTAAGATATGACTTTCAACAAAAAAAATTACAGAAAATTATGTATTTTCCGCAACATGTTATTTTAAAGAAATAATAGAAAAGGTAACAAAAAAAATTTTGGGTCAATATACCTATTTACCCTGAAGAGAAAAATCACAAATTTAAACGCACCCAGCAAAAATAGTGCTTACCCAGAAGCGCTTCCGGAAGGCATTATTTAATTACGAAGCACTTCCAAAGCATATCCAGAATGCATGATTTTTGTTCGCGATGTCCCACTTGGTATGTCTCTTTTAAGCAGGTGAAAATGGCATTTTTCATGTGCTCTTAGAAGCAATAAATTCATGAATTCTTAGGCAGCGCTTTTTTGTATATTGACAACATTATTGCTTCATGGTATGCATTTTTTATTACTTCTTTGTATGCATTATTCACTGCTTCAAAGAAGGCATTTTGGGAATCACTACATATTGCCTTCCGTAATTGCTTTATAGTATGCAAGGCAGTGAAGCGCTATTTTGCAGGCATAAAATGTAGTCACTGCTTACCAAATTCAGGTTATTTTTTGCTGGGCACTTTTGTTTTTTAGACTCTAATGATTATAATGCATATCTGCAACTACTTTTGTAATTTACCAACAATTTATATTTTCAACTTTAAACCGCTGTAACTTTTGCTGCCTTCGCTCAAATTTATGTACGTGAACGGTCTTTAGATGTTGTATCTAGTATTTCATGTGTTCAAGTGTGAAGAAAATGTGGTCAAACATTTTTTTTTATCCCAAATATTAAAAATATGACATTCAAACCATTATTTTTCCTAAACCAATTGAGATGTTACCATCAAATAATTTGCAGCACATTTTACATTGTTCGCAAAATGTAATTTATATTTTTGGAAATTATTAGAATTTTTGTGCCCTTTGTTGTTTTCAAAAATTGATACATAAGGTAGAAAAATAAAAATTTGGATTCATATATTTCTATACACTAAAGAGATATATCATAAATTTTAACACAGTTTTTCAGGCACTATTATACTCAGACACGTTATATTCATAAGGCAAACATTTTTGAAATTTACCAACAATTGTAATTTTGAGAAATTTTTTATATTTTCAAATTCAAACAGCTATAACTTTCGCGGCCCTAGCTCCAATTAATGCTCACTAACGGATCTAAGTGTATTATATCTAGTATTTTAAATGTACAAAGCGTCAAAAAAGAATTATTTTTTTTTACCCCAAAAATTAAAAATTTTTAAAAAATGTACATATAACTCTTAATACTAAAGACATAAATCAAAAATTTAAACGCAGTTTTGTAGACACTAACAAGTTTAATACAATGACTAGCCCGAACAAGGACCTAAGCGACAGCTTTTAAAAAACACGTTTTTAGCATAATATGACATTTTAGCCATCAATTAGACATTATTCTGCAAAGAAATTTTACTAAAAATGTTCATGAATTTTTGACCGCGAATTTTTCGAAAAGTGCCATTTTGCGGTTTGCAAAACTTACTAAATTGAAGCATTGAAATCTTTTCTATATTTATTTTTATTGACATAATAAAATGCAAAATTCAACTAATTGCATAAATAATCTTTGCATGGAATTTCCTACACAGATACACTGAGGCTTTTATTAATGAACTGTGATCGAAAACAATAAAACAAATGTGACCGTAAAAGAGTGTCACACGTTATTCTAAGTATTCTCCTGTTAAATTCTAAAAATGGAGCGTGGCATTCAATTTTAATTTTGATTTTTTTTTTTTTCAATTAAAAACTTTAAACCGCTATAATTTTCGAGGCCCTCGCTCAAATAAATGCACGCGAATACATTTGTCTGCACTTTATCTAGTATTTTAAGTGTACAGATCATCACTGATGTGGCATCAAAAAAAATGTAATGTGTTTTAACCCCAAAAAATAAAAAATGTTGGAAAATATCCATATCTCTGTATTTTTCATCTTTCAAAGCACTTAAACATATTTTTTTTTTTTTGCTACCGTGTTAAGTTTGTTTTTCATGTTCTTCAATTACTGTATTTATGTATTAGTATCATTTTTTTGCCATGTGACATATGGTATGTTTTCTTTACTACATACCGTCAGTACAATTCTCTAAAATCTGTTTAGAAATATATTGTACATATTTTTATTTGCAATGATATGTTTACCAACACTTCACAAAATGAAATGAAACCCAATTTAATGTTGTAACTGCAAAAAAGGGGGAATATAAAAAATAGCTTAAATGAAAATTACATTTGGAATGTGGGTATAAAGTACATATAAAACATATGAAAGGATTTACTTGAATTAAATTTTGGTATAAACGCAAATATGTTAAATTAAAATAAAAAATAAATATTACCTATAACCATAAATATGTTTATGTTAATGCATTAAGCATATTAACATATATTGAGTGACATCGTAAAATATTTTAACATGTTTAATATACACACCTAAGCGTATACTTAATTTTAATTAAGTATACGCGGTGTGTTACCCTAATCACAAGATATAAAACAGCAAGTTAACAAAATAACCATATTAATTGTAACTTTATCCATATTTCGTAAAAACTTAAAATTAAAGTAAAAGATCCAAAAGTTCTTAAATTTTAGTATTAAAATTACAAAAATTGTTTTTTTCGGACTGTCTATATTTTCATATATTTATGTTGTTCTATCTCTATTTACTAGTTAATTTTCAAAAAGTTTGATAATTTTCATGATATACAATGCAAAATAGATTTTTAGAATCACTTTGAAGCACATTAAAAAAGTACAGGTACAATATTTTTACTCAGATCTTAAAATAATAAACAAAACTTTTTTAGCCTGGGTTTCGAAATTTGTACAATTAGTTAGTGAATAAGAATAAGAATTTAAATTTTTTCACAACACTGCCATAGGTATATCTTGAAACTATTTTCGAGTGGACATTGAAACGAATAATTTTTCAGTTGAATGCTGATTTCAATGCTGGTTCACTGTAGTAATAAATGAAATTGATATTATGTACCAAAAAGCCGTTAAAACGTGATAAAGTTCCACGTACAATTCTGAAAAACTACTGAAACTTGTATTTCATAAAATATGGCATACGTATACTCTAGAATGTATATTACTCACTACCGTTTTCAGTTCCTCAAAATAGTGTAAAGTAGAGTTTTTATTCCCGTTTTAAATTTTTTAAAAAATCAAAAAATGCTAGAAGTACTGATGTTTGTAGAGCCATATTCCTTAAAGTAGATGGTCTATTGCAAAGATTTAAAAAAAATATGAAAGTTTTAATTGGCCACTTTTAGATTTGTAATTATAAAATAACCACCTTTTTGTTAAAATGCGTTTCATTCCAATTTCGGTTTTTGAAACGTTGTCATTTTTAAAAAAAATTATTTTTTTCTTAATAAATAACAACTTTTAAATTTTTGGGGATCAGAATGATAGCTATTTTTAATAATTTTCTGAATTTTTCCATATAAAAAGAAATTTTTTTAGTATTTATAAGCTTTTTTTATAATTCTAAGTTTTATTAAAAATTCATAAGATTAGCATTATCTTCTGAAATATTTCGACTATTTCAATAACTTAAAAAGTGTTTGAAAGCTATAGTAGTTTTCTCAACGATATTAAATACAAAAAAAAATTTCTCTTTCAAAAATGTATTTTAAATGCAAGTTTCATTAAAAAATTGCATTTGCATTTAAAGTGCATTTTAGATAAAACCAGTGATTTTTAAACTGCAAATCATAACTACAGCGATCAAATAATTTTTAAGTCATGAAAATAGTCAATATTCTTTAGAAAATAATACTCTTCAAAGTTCAGTGCTGTTATGATTTTTTTTTAACTTATAAAAAAAACTTTAAAATTCTAAAAAAAAACCAAAAAAAAAATAAAAATTTGTATTTTGTTATATAGAGAAACTTAGTAAGCTTTATTTGAAAAAAATTTTGAAAATAGTTAGAATTCTGGTCCAAAAAATAGTTGTTAATTATTCCAAAAAATATAAATTTGTCAACCTTTGAAAATGCTTATTGAAACTTTAATATGCTTTTTAAATCTTTGAAATAGTCCAGCTACTTTAAAAAATATGACTTTTGGAAGTTAACTATTTACAATGAAAATGAAAATTATTCAAGTTCGAGGCCATATACTCTATATTTCTTCATTAGGATATTGTCCTAACAAATAATCTATAGAGTTTTTGTTTTCAAATTTATTATTTGACCCTTTCAGGAATGTGTTGATAGATCTATTTCGGGAATTTTCTAGGTTCCCATCATCAGAACACGTTTTGAAAGCGGTAAAAATCCCATGTCAAACATCAAGCATTCATATGAACTAGTTTACTCACTACATGAGAACTAATATACATATGATTTTGAAGTTAAAGATTATAACCATTGATCAAAAAATAAATTGAAAACTTGTTTGTGTGTATGTCTACCTTTGGTAAATATTCAATACACGTTTTTGTTTCTTTCCTCCTTTTTATGTTTGTTAAGTTTGTAAACAAAACAGGGGAAGTAACTAGGCGAAATAGATCCCGAAATAGATCTATCAACACATTCCTGAAAGGGTCAAATAATAAATTTGAAAACAAAACTCTATAGATTATTTGTTAGGACAATATCCTAATGAAGAAATATAGAGTATATGGCCTCGAACTTGAATAATTTCATTTTCATTGCACAATTAAAGGTCGAAAAAAACATAATTTTTATTTTTAATAAAAATTATAACAAACTTGTTAACTATTTACTTTAAAAGTTTTTTGAAATTAAAATTTTTTTAAATTTTTTAAAAACTGAAAAACTGAAAAACTGCAATAAAAAACGCGCTATTACAAAATTTACAGAAACTGAAAACGACAGTGACTAATAGACATCCTAGAGCAGCAGTTCACGCCAACTTTAGCTTCATGGACCCTTTGACTCATTTCTACACTGATAGAATTTTCCTTCATAGTATCAATGAAACGATTTCATAAAAATCGATTCATTGATTTAATGAAAAATTTCATTAACTGAATGAAAATTCATTAATATTGGTATTTTTTTCATTAACATTTTTTATGATTTTTTCATAATTTCATAACAAAAATTCATTAAATCAGTGAAAAATTTTCAATTTTTTTTCAATAAAAATTTTGAATTGTAATAAAAAAAAAAATTTTTTTTTTGTACTATCATTTCTAAATAAAAAAAAAATAATTTTTTTTTATTAAGTTTGCCTAGAGCTAACAGTTTTTGACGAATTTCAATAGTTAGTCACCAAATTCCAGGGAACAGATTCTCTAAGAAAAACGATATAGTTTTGTTCAAAACTAGACCTAAACTGTTATCGTTTTGACGATGTTACAAAAAAAACGTTATGCTAAACGATTATAAATTTTTGTTTTTTATCAACATTGTTGACAATATTTAACGTAATTAAACTACAAAAAGTGGACTATAATCGTCGATACAGATTTTTACAGATTTCCAAGCCAGATCGATAAAATTTTTTTTTTTATATTTTGTACCGACATATACGATATATAAGAATATATGTCATCTTTTAACACAAATTATCTTACATGTCATAATATTCCAAGTAACGAAAATTTGCTGAATCAGGCTGAGTTTAATAAAAATCTGCCATCGCTTTTGCAGAACAGCCTGTGATGTTTACTTTCGAAATTTTCGAACTTTTTTTATAAAAATATTTTATAGATCCTATAAATACCAGACCTTACAAATAAATATCAACGAATGATAATTTCTCAATAACCACCAAATTAATGATATGCTAAAATAATCATAAAAAGTGCAAATTATTAAATGTAAACGAAAATATTTCATACATATTATGAATTTTATTCATTAAACACATGAAACTTTCATAACGATTAGGCTAGGATAAATGAAAAAATTTCATATACTTAATGAAATTTTCATTGGGTCAATGAAACCATTCATTAAAATTGATTTAATGAAACACCTTTCATGGACTCAATGAAACGTTTCTTTGGGGACTTTTTTATGAAAAAATTCATTGGATTAATGAAGGAATTCATTACTATTACGCACAAATTTCTATCAGTGTACTGGTTCATTTACATCCACAAAAAAAAATTTCTTTTATTTAAAAAAACCAGCAAGTAAAAAATGCAGAATTAAAAAATTATATTTTTTTAATTCAAAAACATTACAAAACCAAATGCATTAAAAATATCTTAATAGGGTATTTTTACGGGACCAAACAAATTAATTTCTTATAAGATTCGTATTTACTGGACTAAAATTTGTTAAAATTATTTTTTTGTCCACAAAATATTAAAAATTGAAAATGAAAATTATTCAAGTTCGAGGCCATGCTCTATATTTCTTCATTAGGATATTGTCCTAATAAATAATCTATAGAGTTTTTTGTTTTCAACTTGTTTCGAACTTGAATAATTTCATTTCACAATTAAAGGTCGAAAAAACATAATTTTTATTTTTAATAAAAATTATAACAAACTTGTAAAAAAGGCAAAGTACCGCCAAGTTTACTTCCCCTGTTTTGTTTACAAACTAAGCAAAATATAAAAAGGAGAGAAAAACAAAAAACGTGTATTGAATATCCACCAGAGGTGGATCTTGCACATCAAACAAGTTTTCAATTTATTTTTTGATCAATGGTTATAATCTTTAACTTCAAACTCATATGTATATTAGTTCTCATGTAGTGAGTAAACTAGTTCATATGAATGTTTGATGTTTGGCGTGGGATTGTTACCGCTTTCAAAACGTGTTCTGATGATGGGAACCTAGAAAATTCCCGAAATAGATCTATCAACACATTCCTGAAAGGGTCAGATAATAAATTTGAAAACAAAAACTCTATAGATTATTTGTAAGGACAATATCCTAATGAAGAAATATAGAGTATGGCCTCGAACTTGAATAATTTTCATTTTCATTGCACAATTAAAGGTCGAAAAAATATAATTTTTATTTTTAATAAAAATTATAACAAACTAATATTAAAAATTTTTATAAATTTTTTTTCGTAATTTTACGCATGTATTATTATCAGTGTAGCAGATTAGAAATGCATCGGATAAAAAAATAAAAAATGCAAGCACTCAAAATTGGCTGGTGCAAAAAGTACAATAATTTGAAAGACAAGAAGAAAGATAAACAATTCACATCCCACTAAGCGACCAAAAAGCTATTAAAGGAAAAGAGTCTAAAAAATCTCAATACTAAAATAAAACGTGCATAACATTAAACAGGAAGAGTTTAAAGAGGAAGTTTAATATGCGTTGCATCGATGTTTTTGCACAATAACTATTACCGAGATTTTTAGAAAAGTCTCAAAAATTTAAAATCCGAGTAATCACAAATACAAAAAAAAAAGAAAAAGTAACTGTTTGCCGAAATTTAATAAGGAAATTAATATCAGTATGAACCTTTACATAGATTAACAGAAAATATATAAACTTTTACCAACAACATAAAATGTACAAAAGAAAAGGATGCCCAATGGTCCTTTCCAACAATAAATAAATGCCATATTGCCTTGTAGATGCTTTAAACAAAATGCCAAAAAGAATCACTGCTGAGATGACCCATAAGCCAAGACAGGTCTATCTAAAATGTTTATTTTCCTCATCATATCTATGTTTATTAAATTCAGAGTACCTGACTTTGGAATACTTGCCTTGCCAGATTTTTAAGAACTTTCTTCTACAATAAAGTCCTACAATTTAAAAACTGTTATAAAGAAATAACGATCTACATTTTGAATTTTTTCTTATATAGAAAGTCGAATTCCTTAAAACTTTTTCCAAATGAAAACTCCTCAGATCTACAAGATTTTTCTGTAAACTCTCAGTTTTCTATACTTTCAACCTCAAAGAATAACTTTAAAATTTTAAAAACTTTTCCCTACATAAAAATTTTGTAATTCAACAATTTTTTTCTATAAAAATCAAGACTAAGGATTTTTTTAAGAAACGTTTTCGCAGTGAAATCTTTCAAGATATATTGAATTGTTGTTGAAAATTTGAATTAAATTGGTTAAGTGGTTTATAAAATTTAATAAAAAATTTCGTATTATGAAAAATAAGAAACATTTAAAATTAAGAATTTTTAAAACTTTTAAAGTATAAATATTTTCAGTTATTTAATAAAAAATTTATGATTGAATTGGTCAAACTATTCACTGTAAACAAACTATTCACTGAAAAATGTTTATGCCAAAAAAAATATTAGCAAAAAATAGCAATACTAAAAAAAAGGTAAATAAAATTACTCTTAACGCTCAAAGTGGCCTAAGCTTTTTTGCAATGAAATTTATACTACTTGTTCCCACGAAAAATAAACAATATATTCTGCAACAAATATAGTGTTGTCACTTCTGAGTATAATATACAATAACAGAAAAAGCTAATAGGAAATAAAACTGCAATTTAGATGCATTACATTCGAGGCCATGCTTGGGTGTGATCGCTAAACGGTCATGACTTGGTATTGTTACTTTTGTAATGTAAAAAGAGCGCAGGTTTGATTCTTACAGCCGCAGGTTGATGAAAAATTTATCATAAAGAGACAGTCTGAGAATTATAAGACACAAATAATAATACAATTTAAATGGAAAATCACTGATGACGCCTGTCCATAAAAAAGAGGCAGAAACTAGTCTAGTCTAATTTAAAAATTAATAGTGTTTATAATTTTTAGAGAAAAACGTTTATTCTTCTTCTTAACCTCAAGATTTCTAACAACAACATTTTTGGCGATATGGGCCAAAATAGGTTAAAAGTTAATCTCAAAAACCATTAAAATAAATAATTTTAGGCATAAATAATTCCTCTTGGCAAGATATTACTACAGTCCAAAATTTATGATATGGCGATTTTCGTTTTAAAAAAAACGCCAAATTGAGCGAAAACGCACCTTAACTTCAACATATATTGATTAAACTTAAAGGCTTTGCTAATAATGCTTAGTCTAATCTTTCTGCCAAATTTCATAAAAATACGTCGATATGATTTCAAGTTAAGAATATGTCTTTTAAAGGTTTCCTTTCGGAATCCTATATATCATTATAGCAAAATTAAAGTTTTTTTTTAAAGTCTTAGTGTCTCTGTGTTTAGTATGAACGGTTTCCCTTCCACATAAATATGTTTTCAGGATTTTGTGTTCATTTTAAAATATTTTGTAAATTTGGCTTTCTATCAAAATTTATTAAATTCTTATTATAAATCACTCATTTGGCGCACTTATGGCCAATTTTTTTTTTTTTTTTTAAAAAAAGAGAGGCATCACTCAGGAAATACTTCCTATATTTAGTGTGTTGCTTTCTTTGAAAAGGGATAGTATAGAGATGAAAGGTGGGGAAAGATGAAGGGCTTCAGACATGGCAACACTGTAATTGCCCGAGATGATAAGTCTTAGAACAGTTGTTGGTCGCACCCTGATGGAGAGTTGGCGAACTTATTGAAGCTTTATGGTTCATAGCCCTGCTTCATTATTTTACTTCGGTGGGGTTAATTGCTATGGGAACACCGAAGGTGGACATTGCGATACGTATGAGGGATAGAAAAAACTCATACATATTATTTCGATGTTGCCGGCACCGGGGATCGAACCCGGGACCTTCTGTGTAAAAGTCCAACGCGCTAACCAATACCCCGCTTGAAGGCGGGCTTGTCGGATAGAGGGTTAAAAGGAATAAGTAAAATAAATTGGGAAAAACATATCAATCGAAGAAAATTGGCGATTTTAAGATCAAAAATAAAAAGTTAAAAAAATGGTACAATAATCACATTTAGCAAAAAAAAAAAAAATATATGAAAAAAAGGCAAATTTGTTTTCTCTGTTGAGTTGGCATACGTAATTAGTTTAGACTTTAAAAATTAGAACAATAAAATTGCTTGACTTAAATTGACTGTAATCTTTATTGCCGGAACCAAATTTGGTTAGGAAAACAATTTTTGAAAAAAAAAAACTTCGGAACCACTCTATTAAGATAATTCATAGGTAACTGAAGAGATGTAATTTTTTATCTTTAGATTCGGGACAGATCAATGAGAGAATAAGATAAATTTAGACTTAAATTGTTACACATCTTTTGAATAATATTCCATAACAATTAATTATTCCCATTTGAATCGAATTGTTCCGATCACTAGCCAAATAATATCGTTTTATTTAAAAAATTATCGAACTGTTGCATAAATGGATTCATGTTTTCCTAATTTTAAACAGCATTTCTCAGCAGTTATAAAAAAAAATTTGGATTGGTTTTTAACAGTAACTAATGTAAGCATTATAAGTTTTCGACATCATAGCTTTATTTCCGGAAAGTTAAACGGCTCATGACTTACTACAGCGTTTTCAAACAATTTTCACATTCATGTATCCATTAAAGTTGACACACAGAGATATAAGGAGCCAACCGAATTGAAAAGTGGTATATCAATATTTACATTAGATTTATGAATATTTTGGCCGTTGTAACTTAAAATTAGTAGAATTAATCGAACTTTGTTGTGAAAACTGACTGAAATTTGTAATAACCGAACTTAAGTCGTAGTAACCGAAATTTAGTTGGCAAATAGTTAATTGTTTTTCTGTGTGTGTATGTCAAAAACTTTAAAAACTAATTTCATATGTAGGCACAAGTTTTCATTTCAGTACACAAATCAAAAATCATAAAAAGGATATAACCTTAAATTTAAATTTTAAAAAAATGTTGTTGATATAATTTTTATTAAAAATTAAAATTATGTTTTTTCGACCTTTAATTGTGCAATGAAAATGAAAATTATTCAAGTTCGAGGCCATACTCTATATTTCTTTATTAGGATATTGTCCTAACAAATAATTTGTAGAGGTTTTGTTTTCGGTACAGTGAAATAACTCCCAAATGAAATAAGTCCCAATGGAAAATGAAATAAGTCCCAAAAAATTTTCCATGTAAATTGGACTTATTTCATTACGAAGTAAGTCCCAATGCGTTGGGACTTATTTCATAATTTTTGCTGGGAGTTAATTCATTATGAAATAACTCCCAAATAAAAGTCCCAACAGTTTTTTTGTTGGGAGTTATTTCATTTGGGAGTTACCATTGGCACTTATTTCATCGCAGTTGGGACTTATTTCATTTTAATTGCAAACGCAATTTTTACGATTGGGAGTTATTTCATTTTTGTTGGGAGTTATTTCATTTCTCTTAAAATTGCATTTTAGTAAATTCTGATGGTTTTGTAACGGTTCTTAAAACTGCCTTAAAACAAGTAGTTTCAAAGCAATCAGGTATTTCACTTAATAAAACAGTGTAAGCATCAGTTCTTGTTAGAATTTTGTTTAGTGAAGATCGGTGTTAAAGTGATAAAAAAAAATGACAACTCTCGCCTTTATTTTGTATTTTTTGATTCTTTTGTTACACTGTTCAGTTTTTCTGCGTGGCGGCCTGCGGCCGATCTTAGGGGTTTTCTCCTCCATAGGACGCGGCAGGTGGCTTCGCTGAATACAGTTTTCCTGCGCCCGTCTCATTATCTTCCCTAGTGTGACGCGCGCAGGGAAACTTTATTCAGCGAAGCCACCTGCCGCGTCCCATGGAGGAGAAAACCCCTAAGAGCGGCCGCAGGCCGCCACGCAGAAAAACTTTATAAAGCAAAGATTTTCAATATTGTTGCAGTTAAATTTTTTGTTGAGTTATTAATGTTCTATTAATTTTTGTTAATATGAAATTTTTTTATAATTGTTCAATAAAATATAAGAAGAATAAGAATAAGAAATTTAATTGCTTCATTTAAAAAAAAATTTAAGTGAAATAAGGCCTTTACGGCTTTATTTCACTTTCAAAGTGCAATAAAGCCTTTTTGCAAATAAAGGCCTTATTTCTAAATTGAAAGTGAAATAAAGCCTTAAAGGCCTTATTTCGTAAGGCATTATTGCACTCCACCATATTATGTATATGCTTACATATACTTATGAAATAAAAAGTGTTCTCTAAAGAAAAACAAAACAAACAAAAATTGGGAGTTAATTCATTTTTGTTAGGACTTATTTCATTAGGAGTTAATTCATTTTTTTGGGATTTATTTTTAAATTTTGAAATAACTCCCAAAAATTGGGACTTATTTCATTTCTCTCATTGGGAGATATTTCATTTTTTTACATTGGGTGTTATTCATTTTTGATGGGACTTATTTCATTGGGAGTTATTTCATTGGGACTTATTTCATTTGGGAGTTATTTCACTGTACCTTTGTTTTCAAATTTATTCTTTGACCCTTTCAGGAATGTGTGTTGTCCCTTAAATATTTATATGTATAAATAACACCGTTCAACAAAATCAGAAAAATTTGATGCATTGGCGCTGCATCACATTTTAAATGACTTTCCATATAGGCCATATTCGTGATCTGCGTACTTAGATCACGAATATGGCCTATATGGAAAGTTAGGTACAGTTAAAGAACATTTTGGAAATTTTTTTTTCTAATAACCCAGTCAAAAACTGCATGTGGTACAAAAATCAAGCACTGGTATACCACTGACTAACCGAGGAATTGTAAATAAACTATTGCAGAACGTTTCTTTAAGACGCTTTACCAGCGTTTCCAAAAAGCGTTTTGCCAGTTCAAGTTTTACAATAATTTCTGTTGTCTACAGAAAAAATCATTTGCAAAGAATTGGCTGAGACCTCTATGCCAACGTTGGGGAAAAGTGTTCCTTCGGAGGGTTCCGAGTTCGAGCCCGCCTTTAGGAAAATATTTTTTTGTGATTATTTTTATACTTTTTAATATTTTTCATATAAATTTGATTTTTTTGTTTCTGGAGAAGCACTTTAAAGACCAAAGTATTTTTTTTTTTGTTTTATAACGTTGGCAAGTTGTTTCCATCAAACCTTATGCCAGTGCTGACATATTTGAGCAGCCAACTGTTACCCAACAGTTATCATTTACTTACATTTTAAGCTATCAAGTAATATATGTCTCGTTAGGTGAGTGGTTAGAGCTGTCCGCTGCCTGCGTTCGAATCCCGGCGGGATCAAAAAAGGTATAACCTATGCCAACTAAGTAAATGGACAAAATTCAAATACAAATTACTGCTAAGTAGGCATGTTTTTTTCAAATACATGTCAATAAAATCTTATAGTATAAGCATTATTGTAAATATACAAAAGTGAACAAATTCAAAATGAAAGTGGTTGTACAAAACAGTTTAAGAAAAAATGTCAGAAACATGCTTGGACGCTACCCTAAAACGAAGTGTTCCTTAAGGAACAAGTACCACGTAGCACAATAGATTACATATTCAAACGGTTTGAAAATGGAGTGGCATCAACCGGGATAAAAAAGAAAGGACGTCCAAAAAAAAGTTACTGAAGCTGAGCATGTGAAATTCATAAATCGGCGATTAATCAAATTAGGCCATCAAATCATGCAATTAGTGGGTTTTTTGATAAAAATTAATTAACTCAAATGTAAATTAACATCATGTGCTAAAATTTTGCAAATTCGATTAAGGTCTTTTATATAATATACAAAAATAAAAATAAGTGAAGTTTTTACTTTAAGTGCAAAGATTTAGGGATATCCCACAGTAGGATATCCCACATCTTACTTAATGGCCATATTACAATAAAATTTGGAACAGGCATAAGTGACATAATATCGAACTTAAGTTTTGATTTTAAATCTTAAAAACATTCTGGGGTCTACAATATGACCATGCAAGCTAGGGAACTTTTTGAATATAAAAGTTTTGCAGTTTCTAATCCGATTTTCAAAAAATTAACATATTTGTAAGCTGCTAGTAGAGACTAACAATTCGTGTAGATTACGTCATTTTTAAAAATATTCCTATTTAACAAAAACTTGGGTAATCCTAATATGAATGTAAAAATTACATTTCTTGTTAAAAAAAAATTTTTCACTATCCAATCAAATATTTATTAATAGACATAATCCAATGATTTTTTGGACTTAAATAAATTTTAAGTCAAAAATGTGAAATTTATGTCGGAATTTATGATTTGCTATAAGCAATCCCACAATTGCCAAATATAAAATCAAAATTCCAAAAATAAGAGTTTTAGAATTTTTTGCTGCCATGTCTACACTTAAAGAGAGGATTGGAAGAGACATACGCAATAAATTATTCATACATTGAAGTACCGCTGCTGCTTTCTAATTGGAGGCGACCACAAATTTTTAACAGTGAGTTAAAATTTATATTTGAACTAAAAATGTGGCAACTTAGAAAAGCGGCTGGGGGCAAAAGTATATACAATTCAAAAATTTAATAGTGAATTTTCATTGTTGATCTATAAATTGTGTGTAAGATGTTTGTTAGTTCGGTTAAAGATCATGAATATTTTTTCCATATTAACAGAAAAATTATAATTTTATTTGTGATAATTTACTTTAATTAACAGAAAAAAACACTTAGAAAAAAAGTGTTTTTTCTGTTAATTAAAGTAAATTATCACAAATCAAATTATAACTTTTCTGTTAATATGGAAAAAATATTCATGATCTTTAACCGAACTAACCAACATCTCACACACAATTTATAGATCAACAACGAAAATTCACTATTAACCACTCACAAGGTACAGTGCAAAAATTCGCTTAATATAGATGCTCGACATATGTTGAAAAAACGAAAGAAAATCTTCAATGTTTGATATTCTGTCACTTACAATGTAAAGGATAAAATATGATGACATTTGAAAATAACTGCCAGTCAAATTTTCAACTTAATTAGTTGAACTGGCAACTGTGGTAATAATTAACAGAACTAAACATAGCTTTATAGAAAATAAGTTCGCAGTAAATTTCGTCATACTCAACAAACTAAGTCACGTTACGTTTTAACTTAACTAGTTGAGTTAAATAGATGATGTTTACCTTTTAACACTTTAAGGCACGAAGAATGTTGATGAAGGCCGTTGCGGGCTAGAAAGTTAACTCAAAAATTTGTTAAAAGTTAACTCAAAAATTTGGTAAACACAACTCGCTTTAATATAAATATGCCTTTCAGAATAGTATACACACATTTATATGTTCAGAAAGAAAATATTTATCTGCAGGTTAAAGACTGTTGGGGCTTTTTGGAAAAAAAATAGCAAAAACTTGATTTTTTTTTTTATTTCTACTTTAAACCAATGTAGTTTTTGAGTGGAACAATGTATTGCATTCATTTTTTTAATCAAAAAATTATATAGTTAATATTTTAAAAAATAAATTTTTCCCCGAGTTCGTCCCGATATTGGCAAAAAACTTGACCTTATTCGGACCAATTTTATAATTTCTCATCTTCAAATGGGAATATCTCGGTAGAGATAGTTAGCAAATGTAGGAATTTTTTTTTTTTTTTAGTTTCTACTATCAGATAACAAATGTGTTAAGTTTTTAAAAATCTAATTAAAAACAAAAAAAATGGCGAGCACTCAAAATTTTATATGCAAAAAGATTATTATTTTGGGTGGTCATATTGCCACCCCCAGCGGGTCGGGAAGCTTCAAAATCAAAACTTAAGCTCGGTATTACGCCACTTATGCCTGTGCCAAATTTCATTGTAATCGAACTAATAAGTTAGCAATGGCCCAATTATATCCAATAATTTTGTGATACATCCCACTGTGCATCTTTCAACCAATCGCGATTAAATGATATGGTTTAAAATTATTAAAGCCCATACTTCAAAGCCATATTAAAAGTTATTCGTAGTTTATTCAGGTATATGAATTAATAAGAAATTTTAAAGAAAAAACTTGATTTTTGGTAAAACTTGAATTCACGAATCTTTAAAAAACCGGAGCTAATATTAAAATGATGACTTCACATTCGTGATTTTAGTGATTTTTAGTGTTTAACCGTGTTAGTTATATAAAAACTGTAAATTTTAAATGATAAAACTGATGATAAATATACAATATTAAACTAGTAAATTTGTAAATAGAAATATAAGCAAACAACAAAAAATGTCCTGTTGTTAAATTCAATCAAATTTCCACATTGTAATAAAGTTTTATAAAGAGGACTACATGCAGTGGCATAAGTTGTAGTCGCAGAAGTGTGAGTAGTTTAAGAGTTTGTAGTTTACAAACTACTAATACTACTGCATAAATCTGCTGCTATTATAAACAATAAGTAACATTGTAAAATACAAGTTATACAAAAATTTAGTAAAGAGCATGGGACGTGTATTTGTGTACATAAGTATAAATGTTGTATACAATGTACATAAAGTATTACAACAGTATCTTGATTGATTGAATATATTAAAATTCTGTTTTGGGAATGCTTTATAAAATTTTTAATTAAGACTAAAATTCCAGACCCCTTTTTTTATTAATTTTATGAATAATTTCCAATTATCCTCTATCAGTGGTTGATACGTAATAAGCCTCGCCCTAATACTCGAATGTATGTAGCATGAATAATTGTTTCAATGTAACTAGAGAGATAAAACTTGTATCCAAGAACATGCAGCGCTGAAGCAGAGTTACAACAATATGTTCTTAATGTGGTTGTTCTACACAATTGTCGTGCTTCTATCTAATTTTTCTCTTTTGCATGGTATACCGCATAATTAAGTAAAGGAAAGGAAATTGAAAACTTTACAATAATAGTTTCGTTTACTTTCTTTATTCTCACGTCTACAGCTTTCTTCGTATTTTTTATATACACACTAGGGTGTCCCTTAAAAATAAATTTTTCATTACACCCTCCAGTTTTGTTGCAAATGGTTTTAAATGAAAGCAATGTTTTTTTTTTTGGAAAACTTTAACCCGTACCAAATCTTTGGCGAAAATGACTCATTTTTGAAAAAAGAAAAAATGTAGAGGAGAGGGCCCAAAAATAGATTATGTAGACGCAGTTTTCTATGTTTACTCGAAGATAAATATCTTATAATTTTTCTATTCCAAAGAAAAATCTTTCATTACCACATAAGCAGTCAATCTTAAGAGCGACTATTTATCTAATTACAAATGAAGGGCTTATTGCAAAAACTTGATAAACCACATTTAAGTTTTTGTTTGTTTTTGCCTTTTAAAGGTTAAAAAGGTGCAAAAATATGACTTAAGCAGGACGTTTATACTCTACGTAATTGCAAAAAGTGTTTAAGGAAGACTTCTATTAAATATTAATCAATGCATATATAGAAAACAGCGAAAATCCATAAAACAATAAATGTTGCTTATCAAGTTTTTACAATAAGCCCTTCAAATATAATGTTCTACTGTCAACTACTTATTTTTTAATTGTGTATAAGGGTAATAATTATTATTTACAAACTTGTAACCATGCTAATGAGCATACCAATAACTAGTTACTTAGGTAACCACATATATAACCACATATTTTTTTATATTTTTTTGTAATGCAGCGGGCAGGCGAAAATACAAATTTTGTGTGTTTTTTAAATGATGCTAATATGTAAAACTATTTTCAAAAACGACCTCGTCGCTAAATTATGTGCAGTTGTACCTAATTCTACTGCTTAGTGTTTAGAAACAGGTAATGGGAGCCCATTACTGAGATTTTGTTGGGATAAGTTAGTCATTTAAGTTATCTAAATTTGGGATTTCGCACAGGCATGTATGGCTGTATACATATTTATTTATCGCATAACGATATTCAAAAAAGATTTTATTTATCTTTTTACCATTAGCAGAGGTCAAAAGCTTATAAAAAGCAGCGTTATCACTTCCCCAGAATATATTGCAGATTTAAAAGGTAAAAAAACGTGCTTGGGCAGAAAAAACAGGCAAAGTCTCAGGTCAAAAATTTCATAAAAAAAAACGAGAAAACAAAAAGAAAAAACCAAAACTTCTTTTTAGAAAAAATCGATAGATAGTCGATACAAAATCACATATCGTTTTCAGACGAAGATGAAGATTTTTGTATAATTTGACTAAAAACCAGATCAGAAAATACCAGCAAATCCAATATGATTGCGTGCCACTAAAGTCAGAAAAGATGAGAAACCTAAAACTCATCGGTCCCTGGTATATATTTGCCCGAAATGTAATTTAGATGATTATGCATGAAATTTGTATGTGCATAAATGTATAGAAAATTAGAAATTTCGCTTTAAAATCATTACACTGTGTTAATTTTTGTTTTTATAAATTTTTAGAGAATTTTTAAAAAGTGTATAATTCAAAAACATGGTTAAAAGATTTTATTTCTGCCAAATAGAAATGTATCACTTTAAGATATCTTATTCCGTTTGGGATCTAGAGTATTATTTCAAAACCATAACCATCTTGGGCCGCTTCCCTTATTTTTATTAAAAATTCCATAAATTCGAAATTGTTAAATACTTAATTTTTTATTTAATTTATTCCTTACTACTCACATATCGAATTCTGACTTCCTCGGATATCATTAACCCACTTTAGCCTGTAATCAAATATTACACACAAATTTAATAGAAATGCGAAAACGTGTTTTATTAAATTAATTTTAAAGAGTTTTAAAATGCCTAATCTGGACATGTCGATTACTATTTTCATAACATTAAAAGAAAAAATAAATTAAAAGAAAAAATAAATAAATTTCAAAATTTATAATTCGCTTCTGTGTGTGAAGCGACTTCTTACCAGGACATTTAATGAAAATTGATTATTTTGCCAAAAAATTAACAAAATGCGTTTGTTATCATCAAAGATTTCACAAATTCGAAAAAATTTCACTTAAATTTAATTTGGCTGCAAATAAAAATTTATTACTTTTGTTAAAAAATATTTAACCCTTTAGTGGGCTGGGTACAGAAAAGACGCATTAAACTTAATTTGTTTTATGTCCACCCAAATAGTAAAGTTTTAATGTTGCTAAAAAAAAAATTCCACTTGATAAACATAATTATTTTATGCAACTTGATCATTTTAAGGTTAACGTTTTCCATTTTTACCAATAATGACCTACTAGAAAATTTACAGTGTGACTACTTTCAGATTATGATTAAATTTTGTATGCGACAAATTAAATTCCTAGTGCCAATTTTACTTACAAGGGTTAAAAAGGCGGCGTCAAATATGGCCCCAGTTTCTTTTTTTAGATTTTTTTCACATTTATTCCAAATAACCTTTACAGATATTGGTATCAAATTGAAGATATTTTTTAGTTTTATTAGTTTTTTGTTTTTATATACATCGAGATTATTTTTATGTTATTTTCAATTTATAACGAGCTTTAAGCCTCCGTATATTACAAAAATAAAGCAAATCAAACATTTTAGCTATGCTGATACTAGTATTTCGATCTGGTTTAAGATCTCATCAGATATTTTAAAGATCTATTATATAGCAAAAAATTTAAATAGGTATATGTATATTAATTTTTTTTTCTGCCATTTTGGACGCCACCTTTTTAATCCTTAAATCTAAGTTTGGTAAGATGAAGAATTAGGCGTGTCAGTTAATTTAGTACTCTTTATACATACCCAAATTTAAAGAAATTCTGAAAAAAAAATATTCTGTAAATTTTCCAGTCGGTCTTTTTTTGGTCAAAAGTTAAAACATTAACCCTATATGGATGAAATTACATTAAATGATTATTTTTATTTGATAAATTTTGTTTGATCAATTTAAAAACGTTGCAATGTTGTAGTCATAATTAAAATAACGTTTCATGGGACTTAAAGATAATTAAAGCCTATTCAAATTATGGTGATATTTTCCCGTAAATTGTGCAAACTATGATGACAACAAAAATATTTTGTTCAATTTCTGACAAAATAATCAATTTTTATAAAATGTCCTGGCAAGAAGTCGCACACAAACACGAATTATCATTTTTTCAATAAGTTTTTTACATTAATTGCAACTATTATGGTATAAAAATAACTATCGACAACTCCAAATTAAATATGGGCATTTCCTGGGGTCACGAACGCACGTTCGTACGCTTTTGATGTACAAAGAATATAGAAAACAAAACTTTTCCTAGCATTTTTTTGCGATTCGATAGCATTTTGGTAGCTCTATGTGTAGTACAAAAGAAAGATTTCATCGAGTTTAAGTTTTTATAATGATAGTTATAAACATGTGGTCACGAACGTAGGCAAAATAGAAGTCAACTTTGGCTGACAGTAGTGAAATGTAAAAATCTGCGAAATTGAACGGAGTATTCAAAAGCGATTAATTTATTTTAAAAGTGTATTAATGTAGGTCTCTATCCAGTATTTATACAATAAAATATCTCTATTGGTTTTTGTTTAATTGTCTTAAGTACCGGTCGCCAATGTACGGGTCGCGAACGTACAGTTTTTCCATATAGTTTTTTTATTATTATCACCATGCATTTTCCCATAAATACCTTCAAATTTCCTTAACAAAAAACTTAATACTCAATTTATAGTGCGTAACACTTATAACATGAAATAGACTATTTTATTTAATATATAATAATGAAATTTTAACAATATTTATGATATATTTGTTTTTATTGAATAGGCCGTTAGAGATGTGCTTAATTTATAGTAGATGATTAGCAACATTTTATTTTTCGATCCTGGTTGACCATTCAGAGGAAATGCCCATATTCTAAAAAATCTTAAAAACTAATTAAAAAAAAAAAATTTTTTGTATTTTTATGAAATTTGTGAGACATGTTTGATTCCAGGCAAAAGTGGGAAAATTATATCTGATGAAGTCAGAATTATGAATAATTTAGATTATATTAATGGAATGAAATAACAAATTAAATTTTTCAATAATTTGGGATTTTTCGAATTTTGGGAATTTTAAATATAAATACTAAATACAGCACGGGTTTATGTTTTGCTAAGAAATTAATGGTTTTTTTTTCATTTGGAACTATTTGCAATAAAACTAAGGGGTTGAAATTAACGAAAATTGCCAAATCGTTATTTTAAGGGACATCCTTATAAAGATACATAAATTGTTTCATAGCTCTTAAAGTTAAATTGTATTTTAAATTAAAAATAAGTAAGAAAAGTAACGAAACGATAAAGTATAATTGAATAAGACCAACTATATGATACCCTACAATAGAAAAGTCCAAAAAAAAATTTAAGTTGGATTTTGCGACCTCCACCATGTTTCCCCTATTCATTAATGCTTTAAAACTCTATGTGACAATTTTTAGATAAATTCTTTAGCATTAAGAGCATGCAGAAAAAGTCGCCTATTAAGAATTACGCCCTGTTTTTAGATAATTTTTGTATTTTGTTATTGTTTTTCGTTTGTGCAAAGAAAAACGTCATCTAAAAACAGGGTCCTATTAATTTGTCTCTAGAAAATATTTTCACAAATTTAGGTTTGACTTAAAATTTAATGATTTGTTAATCTACGCTATGTACCTTAAGAAAATTTTGCAATCAAGTCTAAATTTATGTGTAGGAAAAGAATAAGAAATAAAAATTCCAAAATATGTAATAGGTTTTATGAAATTCACGCTTTTTTTAATTATAAGTTAAATTGCATATTTTCGGTAAAATTAAAAAAATTGTGGATTTTAAATTATTCGCGTTTTTCAAAGATACCAAAAAAATATTTGTTGAGGTTCTAATTAAATGAAAATTATGTCCTTGCTTGTAAAATCCAAATTGTTATAGTTATTGTCAGTTAATATTTAATTTTAAAAAGGATCAAAGATATCGACATATCGCTGAACTTAAATTAAGATTTTTTTTCGGTTTTTCAAAAATATTTTTTTATTGAAAATGAAAATTATTCAAGTTCGAAGCCATACTCTATATTTCTTTATTAGGATATTGTTCTAATAAATAATCTATAGAGTTTTTTTTTTGTTTTCAAATTTAGTATTTGACCCTTTCAGGAATGTGTTGATAGATCTATTTCGGGAATTTTCTAGGTTCCCGTCATCAGAACACGTTTTGAAAGAGGTAACAATCCCATGCCAAACATCAAACATTCATGTAAATTAGTTTACTCACTACTTGAGAACTAATATATATATTAGCTCGAAGTAAAAGATTATCACCATTGATCAAAAATAAATTGAAAACTTGTTTGTTATGTGCAAGGTCCACCTATGGTGGATATTCAATACACGTATTAAAGGTCGATAAAACATAATTTTTATTTTTAATAAAAATTATATCAAACTTATATTTTTTTTATTTTTAACAAAAATCCTACCTTACAAAAAAGGACATTCCACAAAACTCTTCATGCAAAAATAAATTTTAACAGCGGCAAATATAAGAAACATTTTTGATCAAATTTTAACACTTTTTTGTATGAAATTAGCGAATTTCTCGAATTCCGCGACTGTGATTTCAATTAGAACTTCAGATTCGTAATGAGTATTTGGATATTTATTAGATTTTATGTGTCGCGATTATAATACTTATTTCTAGTTTTTGTTATTATTTCTTATTTTTTAATTAAAATAAAATAATAGAACAGTACAATAAGCACTTTCACTTTTTTTGATTTTTGCGATTCTTAAAGCGGAATAGAAAAACATATGGCCCAAAAGAGTTTTGAGAATATTTTCAGATTTTTTGAAGCGGGTACGAGGTCGCTGAAATGATGTGCAAAAACAGAGGCAATGAAACAAATTTTTTTTTTTTAATTTTTTTTCCTCTTGTGCTTTGTTTTCAGAAAACATTATAAATCACTACTCAAGAGCTCTAACCACAAAAAAAAAATATTCGGAGCAAAAATTATTAGTTTAAGGGTCTCTCTGATGACCTCAAATGTAAAAAACTCAAAATTTTCGTAGTTCAAACTTCAATAATTTCGGAAGTAGCCACCGTATTGGAGCGAAGCTAAAGTTTTTGGAAAGTTCTTTTAAATACCTTTAATTTCTGATAATATTGCCCCTGACACTACTGAAATAATATTGAAAAAAATTACAAAGTCAAAACAAAATAACTTATTTTCTCATAGTCTCATTAGATTTGGCCATCAAGTATAAATTTTAAAGACTTATCCAACAATTTCTTTCTTTTAAGGCCACCAGAGTGGCCCTTAAACTAATAATTTGTGCCCCGAATTTTTTTTTTTTTTTTGTAGGCTTAAACTCATCATTATTTTGAATAAATATATATGTTATTGCATGATATTATATGTGAATACATATGTTTATGTATGTTTATATTTAAAAATGTTTGCCTCTTAATTTTTTAATACGATACCACATAAATTGTAATTACATCTTATTACATATCGACCAATATATAATCGTATATGACATATACAATTATATATGGTTAATCTAATAATGTACGAATACATGTATAAATAGATATAACACAAATCAAAATTATTTATATATAATAACATATAGTGTAATATCCGAAAAAAATGTACTTTAGTTTGGATAACACCATATCTTGATCTATTCATAGTTATATATCGTTTCATACAATAAAACTGATAAAAACCTAAAATTTTTTTGAGCGTACATACTTTTAGTTGCTACCCGTGGTCTTCGTAGTTTATTTTTAAAATGTTTGGACAAAGAAGAGTTTGAAAGTTTGGCACTGCTGAGGATATTATGGGAAAAACATTTATAAAATTTCCATTGGTTAATTTTAGTCCATCACAGCATCATTTAGTTTGCAGCAAGTAATTTTATTTATTAAAAGATTAAAAAAGCATAAAAAAAAATTTCAAAAATATGCTCAGCATTAACTAACTTGAGCCCAGTTTTGCACAAAAATCTGAAAAATTCGAGTAGTCAACTGTAATTATTCGAGATTTTACTTTTTTTTAATCTTACTATAACACAAGGCAACAATTTTGAAAAAATTTTAGGGGCTTTGAAAACCACTATACAATTTTGATGTATTGTGGTCCCAGTAGTACAAATATGGTTCAATTTTGAAATTCTATGGAGAGGTTTTTTTTTTTAAATTTTTAAGTAAAATTATAAATTTTTTTAGACGTTTCTCCACATAATTAATGATAACTAAAAAAAATTAGTCCGATATTATTCAAATAAATTTAGAAAAACTGAAATTTACATAGCCTTTAATCCGTTAATATATTGCGTTTCAATCGGCTCAGTAGTTTCGGAGTTATAATAAAAAATTGAGGGAAAAAATATTTTTTTTACGTGAAAATAGCAAATTTTTTTGTTTTAAAAAAATCATAAAAAATCGAAAACGGCAAAAATCGTTCAGATTTATTGCTTTATCGCAAAGCCACATGTAATAGGAACAAAATGAGATATCGATCATAAAAATCGATTGTTTTTTTTTCGAATTTATTCACAATTAAGTGAATTCGCTCATTTTCACCAAATTTTAGTTTTTTGTCTGATATACATAAAATTGAGTAGTTAATGTTCTTCTTTCGATTGATTGAATTTTGAAAACATTTTCCCCATGCTATGTACAAATTTTCACATCAAAAATGCATTACATAGTAACATTCGTGTATTTTTTGGCAAAACCCTACCTAGAATATACTGATTCTATTCTTCGGAAAGACATTTGTGTTGGATGAGCTTAAATGTAAATAAATAAATAAATTAAATAGTAGAAAATTTATATTTTATTATTCACATTTATTATAATAAATAAAACAAGAAAATAAATAAATAAATATGTATTATAAACTACAAACTCTGAAATTTTCTTTTAGTCGATTTTCTACTATTGTTGAATAACGAAGTGTTACTCTGAATACTCCAGCAAAAATCAGCCATCATGTGTGCATCCCAGCGACCCTGGTATCGTTCCTCCATTGTCCGGATATCTTGGTGGAATCGTTCGCCCTGTTCTTCACTCAAGTCTCCTAGATTTTCAGGAAAACGATCTAAGTGACTGTGCAGGTAGTGTAATTTGATGCTCATGTTGCATCCAAGATTCTGGAAGTGAGTTAACATCTCTTCAACGTGCGCAACGTAATCATCACCCTTGTTATTTCCTAAGAAATTTTGAATAACCCATACAAACGAATCCCATGCATTCTTCTCAATTTCTGACACTGAACTGCCAAATTCAGTATCGTTCACCAATTTGCGAATTTGTGGGCCATCAAATATGCCTGCTTTCAGCTTTTCCATACTTAGATTGGGAAACTTCCTTGAAATATACTGGAAACATTCACTATCTTTTTTAAGTGCTTTAACATATTGTTTCATCAGACCAAGTTTAATGTGAAGAGGGGGTAATATGATGCGATCTCGGTGCACTAGAGCCACATTTATAACATTTGGCGTACCTGGAACTAGTGTTTCCCTAGAAGGCCATTGTTTTCTCTTCCAATGTTCTGTTTTAGCTCTGCTGTCCCATAAACATATAAAACAAGGATATTTTGTAAAGCCGCTTTGTTGGCCTAAGAGGAAATTTACCATCTTAAGATCAACACAAACTACCCACTTATGTTCATCATACTTTATCTTCTTCATGACCAATGCAATTACAGAGTATTCTTCTTTTACTTTGGTTGAATGTGCGATCGGCAAGGAGTGAAATTTATTTCCATTATGCAAAAGGACACACTTCAAGCTGCGTTTTGATGAGTCGATAAATAAACGCCATTCGTTTGAATCATATCTCTGTAAGCCCATGGCAGTCATCAAACCAGAAATATCTGTGCAGTACACAAAGTCATCCTCTTCAGCAAAATAATGAAGTAAGTCTTTTTCTCGAGTACGGTAATACGAAACTTTAGTTTCTTTAGTTATGAGACCTGTTTCTTTCATCCGGGACGCAAGTAATTCAGAAGATCTTTTCGACAATCCAAGGTCTCTAATTACATCATTAAGCTGATCTTGATTCCATGGTCTCGGCGAGAAATGTTTGTGTGGGATGAACTCGTCGTTTTCAGCTGTAGATGGTAGTGCTGGATCTGACATATCTGATTGGTAAGACATACTTGAGGTTGAGTGTCCTGGTGAAGATGAAAGCACATGAGGTTTTTCCCAAAGGGGTTTTGCCAAAATGCGTGTCGTAAAATGCACCTGAGTTTTTATGTTCTGCATTTTCATTATATAGTAGGTACAATTTTCTACAGTGCTTGTAAATATGCGATACCTTCAATTAATTGCAAATAAAATGTAAAGCATGCATCGATATTTATGATCCATATCTAGTTTAATTCGCATGATATGTAGCTTTACTACAAAAAAATAAAAAGTAATATTTTTTGCAGTTTTCGATTTTTTTCCAGATTTTTGTTTTTCAATTTTTTTTTTTTGTTAGCATTTTTTTTTTTGCTAACAATTTGTTTCATAACTTTGAAACTATTGATCGCATTAAAAAAATTTGTACACGTTCTTTAAAGATATTGTAAACCTTAATTTTTGTAAATTTAATTTGACAAAATCGGACTAGTTGTTTTTGAGTTATGACAACATAAGTGGAGAAATGTCTCAAAATATTGTCAATTTTACTTAAAAAATTTTTAAAAAAAAAAATTATCCATAGAATTGAAAAATTTTACCATTTTTGTACTTAGGCAGCCATGATGCATCAAATCTATATAGTGGTTAGTCAAGCCTTTTTTTGCTGTTGACCTGTGTAATCAACTGGATAATACTTATCGGTTCTGCACCATTATTTACAAGTGCTTTAACACTTAAAAAGATATATGCAGTAACTTTTTTGAAAACCGCAAAAGTGACATGTTTTTTATTATTTTTTTATGGACACATCGGATATATTAGGATGATCATATATTGTATGAAATTATGTATATTTTCATACAATCATATACAAAAATGTAACATTTAGTGCAATTTTATCAGACTTTTAACCCGGGTCTAATTATATTTAGAAATATCAGTATACATAAAATCATATACAATTATATCAGGTCAAAGTCTGGATACAATAATATCAGATACAATTAGATACAAAACTTATACAATCCTATAAAATTCTATTTGTTCATAATTCGGATGAAATTGCTCTGGTCATTTATCTAATTGCAGCAGATAAGATCTAAACCTACAAAAAAAAGGTTTCGAATGAAATTTAATAAGATTAAATATAGTGTCGCACAGAAATTGATATGACTACATAAAGCTGCATATAAATTGTGTTAAGCGGGTAGTGATTTTTTTGGTTTTGTGAAAACGAAGTACAAGAGGACAAATTTTTTTGCAACATAATCCATTTCAGCGACCCGACTTTCCTTCAAAAAATCTGAAAAAATTATTAAAAATCTTTTGGGCGATAAGTATTTATATTCTGCTTCAAGAGGTTCAAAAATCTTAAAAGTCGAAATGCTGAAACGCAGAAATGCAGAAATGCAGAAGTTTTAAAGTTGTACAGTAGTACAACTTTAAAACTTCAATGTCAATTTGCGACCTTTAAACTTTTTAGAGATGTTTTTTGGCAGACCATATTTATTTTCGTAATTGCATATAAAAGTTGAATTCCAATTTTGAAGCTCATGAATTACAACTTTTTTTTACGATCTCACACTGCACATATTTGGGAGTGAGTTTAAAAATGTTTTGAGGTCCAAAAAGTTGTTGTTTGATAGTTGTCTCAAAAAAGAGAGGTGTCTCAAATTTAAGTATCCGATTGTGATCAGATTTTGCCATGTGACAAAAGAGTATTTGTTCTTAATCCATATCTCTTCTACCAATGTATCCAAATTTTAATTGTGTAGGGTATTAAGCCATTATTTAAAGTAATGAAGATTGGTAAGAATAAAGTGTAAAGTGTTGATACACTCAGAAAAGTTCTGCTCTCACTACATAACATTTATTTGCTTAGCAATGCGGTTGAAGTTATCTTAACTGCAATTGCAGTTGTTTTACTTAAAAAATGTTTTTTAATGTTTTCGGAGGTTGTTTTTCTTAACAACCCACTAAAATTACTGCAGTTATTTTATGCAGTTGTTTCGTCTCTTTAACAAAGCGTGTGTATATCTTTCGCTATACAAGTAAAACAAAAACGTGAGTGCACTAATTATCTAAAAAGTAATATGAGAAGAATGTGTGTTTCTTATTGTCAGTTAAACGGCAGAGGACGCTACGCAAGTGAAAACTTTTCTGCTGTTATTTTTATTAAATAAATAAAATATAAAGGTTAGTTGTGTGATAGAAAATAAAGTGATTTACTTTAATATTGTAAAATATTGTATTACTTTTCTTTAGCTCTTAAATAATTGCACTTAAATTAATCTGGTGAAAATAAACCAAAGAAGCAATATTGCATCACGCAGACAAGCACGTGGCAAGAATGATTTAGAAAAATATAATAAAACGTAAATAATGTTTAAAAATTGTTTCCCAATAGTGTGGTTTATGAAAATAAAATCAAGTTAAGCGAATGTAATAGTAATTTTTCTATCGAAATTACTTTTTTAAAAAACAAAATATTTAATTTAGTTAGAATATTGTTCTACCTCAAGTCTAAAAATCTAATATGATATTGTCATATTAGATTTTATTTGTTAATCATTTCCATGATAGACAATACAATAGTTTCATTGGCATCACTTAAATCTTCAGTTGTCTGCAATAGAAAAAGATAATTGGCTTAACTCAAACCGAGACAGACAACAGACAACAGACAAAATAAACTGAATGAGAATCTTTTTTAATACAAAAATTAAAACGTTTTTGAACAATTAGCATACCACGGGTTTTCTCAACAAACACTGTTTGTTGGGATTTATGTTGTTTTTACTAATTGTAATATAACAAACACAAATACATGTACTGACATAGAAAGTAAATCGACATGAAAAAGTGTTGTTTTTCAAATAGTTTTGATTTTATAATTAGGGTTACCAGGTCAGGCAATTTATACACTAAGGCAGACAAAAAGATTCTCATTCAGTTTATTTTGTCTGTTGTATGTAATGTCTCGGTTTGAGTTAAGCCAGTTATCTTTTTTAATGCAGACAACTGAAGATTAGGGTGATGCCAATGAAAGAATTGTATTGTCTGTCATGAAAATAATCAAATTTTTTTTAAAAGCAACAAATAAAATCTTATATGACAATATCATATTAGATTTTTCGACTTGAGGTAGAACACTATTCTAACTAAATATATGAAAATATAGAAAGTCAGACAAAACCATTTTTGTATTTTTAATACAAAAATTAAAACTTTTTTGTTAAAATATTTAAGAGAAATTTTTTCAATCAGGGATGTTGTGTTCATTCGCCTTAATTCGGCACCTGGTAATGTTGTTTTAACTGAATTTGCAGTTGTTTTTACTACATTCGACAATTAATTTTGAACTATTAAATAACTGCCCATTACAGTTGATTTAAAAGCAATTGTAGTTTAGACCTTTTAGGTGTAACGGTTAGCGCATTGGACTGTTACACAGATGGTCCCGGGTTCGATCCCCGGCGGGACAACGTCAATTTAGAAAAAATAATATGTAAGAGTTTTCTGTTCCTCATACGTATCGCAGCGTATACCTTCGGTGTTCCCATAGCACTTAACCCCACCGAAGTAAAATAATGAATCAGGGCTACGAACAAAAATCTTTAATAAGATCGCCAACTCTCCATCAAATGGCGAGCAACAACTGTTCTAAGACTTATCATCTCGCGCAATAACAGTGTTGCCGTGCTTGAAGCCCTTCATATTTCCACACATTTCATCTCTTCTCTATCCCATTTCCAATGAAAGCAACACATTAATAAATGGAAAGAATTTCCTGGGTGTTTCGTCTCCTTTAAAAAACCAAAAAACAAATAGAGTTATTTTAACAGTCATGTGCAGTTGATTCTACGTACATAGTTTTCTAAGTGTACATGTGTTAAAAAATTTAAATGTTTGAAATATTTGTATGCTTTTAAACCATTGCATTGAATATAATCTATATTTAGTAAAAACCAAGTAAAGGTTTGTACAAGATTAATTTGGAGTTGAGTTAAAAGAAAATCAAGGATGTTTTCATTACACAAAGTTGTTAAAAGTTTTATGAAGAAATTCTGAAGATTAAAAAAACTAAAACCCACACATTCACTTAAAACAACACTTGATATATTGTGATGCTAAACTATTTGCAAAAATGTTTCTGTAAAACAAGATTTCAAATTTTTTTAATTATTTACACTATAGAATGAAAGAACAACAAACAATTATTTATGCATGTTTTTGTTACCATAAATTTTTTTCTTTAAAACATTTCCCAAATATTCTCATTATTTTGACAACATACATTTGGGGAAAAAAACAAAATGGGCCACAAGGAGTATTATAAAAGTTTTAACAAGCAGACAAAATAAACTTTTCTAACAAAAAAAAAAAAAAAAAAAACACTCATATACCCAGATGAAAATGATAATATATAGTAATATATGAACATGCTAGGTTCCATGTATGATCATATATTGTTTCATATATCAACATGTATGAAGATGTATGCCATGTGTGGTAGCATATATGGGTTTATACATGCAAACAAAAAGTTCATAACGAAAGAAATTGTTTTTTCTGTTTGTAATAAAAATTTAATTGAAATGAATGAAAATTAAATTGTTACACTAAGTACCGGAATGTTACAACCTAAACAATCCAGTAAAGAGCGGAGTAACCGACATCATTTTTTTTGTAAGGATTGGTTTTAAATTTGTGTTGCTTGGCTGCAATTAAATGAAAAAGTCGGTCCTTAGAGAAGTATGTTCGAAATATCAAAATATAAACATATATGACATTTAATATATGGTCATGTATGAGTCATATACGGCCATATGCCTTTAATTTTCGGATATGAACACATATGACACTTCAAACATGATAATGACCCACCATGTAGAAATTGTCAACCGTACCAAAAAAAAAAAATGGTACTGGCTAACCACTGCTATTTTTGTAAAACCCACCGTGTTAAAAATGTCCAAGGGTACAAATAATATTGCACAACCAAAACACTATTTTGTTTGCAAAGCACGTGATATCCAGTACCACCCGCAGAATTCTTTGACAATAATGTTTTTAACAATATTACAACCAATTAAAATAAATTTTAAAATTTTTTTTTTTATATTTCACTCATTTAAATATGATGTATAATAGCAAGAACGAACTGAATTGCTGTTTTTGAAATGTGTTTTATTATATATATTTCTCAAAATTAAGTTAATTAAAGCAATTTTAAAAGCACACAATTTTTTTAATTACCAACGTTATGCCAACGGTGGCAAGTTCGTTCAAACCAATGGTTGGCCACTGTTATCAATCGAGTAACAGACCAATACTGCCAAGATGGTTAATCCCATGTTCTGCCAAAACATAATCGACCGCCACCGATGCTTTGCCAATACTGTGCCGATTGTAGTTTTCTGCCTGGGAATTTTTACATGGGTACCCAAATGACATTTAACCAAATATTCGAAACCATTAAAGAGTGGAATGAGAGAACCTTAAAGTTTTCAAAGTTGTGCCAAAAGCCATGTCGTGCTATTAACTAGTACAATTATAATCAAATTCAGAAAAAAGGAATTAAAAGTATTTTGCTTTAATAAATGTTCAAATTGTTGTCAGTTAATGTTATTTATTGTTTAAAGGGACCTTTTTTAAAGGAATTTCATAAAGAAAACCAATTAATGTTTGTATAAAAGAATTTGAGGTATTCTTTTTAAACTGATTTAGGGTAAATAAGAAATTGTTTATTGACATACCTGAAATTAAAAATTAAATATCGGCCATTCCATCAAAGAACGGCCAAAAAATTCAAAAAACTTCCTCCGATTTCAATTAAATTCTGCCTTCAGAATCAATATGAAGTCACTTAAAGATTGGCGTTTAAAGTTTTTTAAAGTTTTTATGCAAAAAGTATGTAAGTTTGAATATTCTTATTTTCTGTTATATTCATCGAATCATCATTATTAAAATTACTTTGGTACGTTCTTTTCTACGAAATAAAATTTTTTATAGTCAAAAAGAAATGCATTTCTTAAAGTAATTTGATTTTTAAATTTTGGTCACACTCGATTATAAAAAACGATGCATATTTTCAAAATGTAGTACTTTTACATTTAAAGAAATAAACCTGTAAAAATAACAAAAAAAAAAAAATAAACTAAAAACTAGTTAAAAATGAGCTGGCGCAAAAAAACTTCTTAATTTAGCAGACTTTTTTACTAAATATTAGTAATATAAGAAGAGCAAAAATAAATCTGTTGAATTCGCAAATATTTAGTTATATTTGAGCTAAGTTTTAGTTAATTGAAAATAACAAAATAACGTTCTATAATCAGCAAACACATTTACTAAATATTAGTACACAAAAAAATCAATAAAAAATCTGAAATTTTTAAATTTTTTTTATGCGTTATGTAATCAGCAATTTACAATTTTTTTGCAAAAGTTTCTATTGATTTTAGCAAAATAAACTATTATTTGAATTTCACCAAATTTGAGGTAAATATAGCAAAAATGCTGTTACTATTAAAGTTTGTGTTTGCTATTTTGCGTCCACAAATATTTAGTAAAAGTTTTGGATAATTTTACAGAGTAAATTTCCATTTTAAATTAACTAAAATTCACATCGAATATAGCTAAAATTTTGTATAATTAGCAGATTTATTTTTGAAATTCTTGTTTGATTAATATTTAGCAAAAAAATCTGCTAAATTTAGCAGTTTTTTCTGCAAACTCATTTTTATATGATTTTTATTAGCTTTTCCTGCTATTTTTATAGGTTTATTTCTATGAGTGTACAAAAAAAAAACACTTTCGTTTTATTGGGACCCGGAGTTTATCGATTACACGGTGCAATAAAAATAAAATTACAATTACTTTTCAAGTGACTTACAAGGGGAGTCTCCCGATGTGTTCTTTCCGATCTTATTGAAATTTTGATATGCAATGAAGAGAAAAAAAATTAAAGGTACTTATTTTTTTAGTGGCCCAATCTCATGTTTAAGGGTTAAAAGATGGGGGTAAAAATTGAGACATTTTTGTATAGAATCATGTCTGAAACTAATGAAATTCAGATTTTTATTGAACGCAGCTGCGACGTACTCGAGAAGACAAAAATTTTGATATCAATATTGTCTATGTAATTACATTATAATGCGCTAGGGTTGATATTTATTTAAAATATTTAAAATATAGGTCGAAAAGCTCTTCGGAAAAAGTCGCTTAACCCAACAAAATGCTAGTTTTAATATCACATAAAACATATTTTTTTGAATAACAAAAATACTTGAACGGACATGTTTTGTATAAAAGTTAATGTGTCTCTAAAAGCTCTTTCATCTGGTACCCCATTTGTTGAGAAATTCTCGAAAACAATTCGAAATAAGCTGAAAAAACTAAAAAAGGAATAATTTCCTGCCCCACTTGTTAACCCCTAAACATGAGCTAAAAAATATGTTAACCTAATATTTATTAAGATCGGAGAGAGTCTCCTTTGGGAGACTCCATTTGTTAGTACATGTTGTAGTTCTAAGTAAGATAAGTGTATTGTAAAAACAGTTTGCAAAGTTGCAATATATCCTAAAATTTTAGATATAACGGGAAAAGTGTATGTTTTGCGACTGGCGCATTTGACAATTTGTAAATCAGTAATTTTTTAGCCGATTTAAATATTTTAAACGATATTTAAAAAAAACTTTCCTTTTTCCAAACAAATGAACCACTTACTTTGAAAGCGGTATGAGTCCATTTTCAAAAAAATTTAAATAATGTTGGGGTTCCACATTATTAAATTGCTTACTGCACAAATATTTTTTTGTCAAAACTTAAAAAATCGTTGAAATTTTAAAGGAATTCCTATATTGTAAGTTATTTTGAATAACAAGGATATACTCCCCATGAAAGTATTGTCTGGATCTCACAAATATTGATCACCAGATTCCAAATCTGCTCTTGGATTTTTTCTACCACATACTATTTTGGCAAATTCGCTACCTCGTTACTTTTTTAAAATTTTTTAGAAAGTTTGATAAACTACAAATTATGTTCTATGTATATGAAATAATCATGTAAAAATGAACTACAAGGTTAGTAAAGGGTGTTTTTTATATATATATATAACTTTAAACTGGAATAAAACAAAGATGAATTTTTTAAATTGGCATGAAATTTACTTTATTCGAAAGATAATCCTCTGGCATTGTTATTTAAATATGACTTCTGGCATATGACCTAATCTGGAGCTACATTTTTCGATGACTTTTTCCAACATTTGTGGCCGTATATTGGCAATAACGCGGCGAATGTTGTCCTCCAAGTGGTCAATCGTTTCGGGCTTATCGGCGTAGACTAGAGGCTTCACATATCCCCACAGAAAATAGTACAGCGGCGTTAACTCGCACGATCTTGGAGGCCAATTCACGTGTCCGAAACGTGAAACTATGCTTTTACCAAATTGTGGCACGAGCTGTGTGACATGTTGCGCCGTCTTGTTGAAACCACAGCTCCAGCACATCATGGTTGTTCAATTTTTTTTTTTTTTTTTTTTATTGAAACGTTATATACTATTTACATTTCATGTAATTACAACTAGTATTATAAAAAACTAACAAGTAATATTATTCTAAAGCTATATACAGTTCAAGTAAAGTCCACTAAATCTTGTGGTTTATAGCGTTTGAGCCTTCGAGTATAAAGTGAATTGTTACTTGGAGTAGCAGCTTGTGTATTTATATGATCTTGTAATCGTTTCGAATGTGATGAAGCATATTTTTTAATAGTCTGATACACAGTACTTACGCCTAAGTCCCTGTGTAGATCAGAATTTCGTATGTGCAAAGGGGCATTAACTATACTCTTTAGTACTTTATTTTGAAAACGTTGAATATTTTCGATGTAAGTTTATTATAAAAAATCTATTATTTATATATGATATAAGAATATCTGAATATCTGAATATTGTTTTGGATGACATTGTTCCAGCTTGTAATTCATGCCACACCTTATCAAATGATTACGCCACATCTAAGAAGACTTTTTTGTTTCGAGAGCTTCTTCGATTGAATAAACTATACGATGAACTGGATCTATTGTTGAGTGTTTCTCTCTAAAAACGAATTGATGGTTCGGAATTAATTGCTTTTCAATGATTATTCCTTTAAGCCTTTTGTTAAGGAGTCTCTCAAAGAGTGTTGGACAAAGTTGGTAAGAGTGATATAGGTCGATATGACGAGAGCATTTTTCCCCGGCTTTTGAATCATAACTACCTCAGATACTTTCTAGTATATTGGTATATATTTTAATTTTAGGCAAGCATTTATGATATTTTTTAGTTTTATGATTGCTTCATGAGGAAGTTGTTTAAGTATTTCGAAAGTAATAAGGTTGAATCCTGGACTTTTCCCCGACTTTAGGCCAGTTTTTATTTCGTACTCCATATCCGATGTGTTAAATAATTGTATTTCATCATCTTCCTGATTTGGTGTAACAAATGATTTTGCCGAGCCTTCATAAGGTATATTGCCCAAGCTCCTGACTGTTGTTTGATGGGAGTGTTATGAGTCGTAGGTCTGTCTAGATGCTTGGTCGGAAAGCTTCTCAATATATTTATTGAATGACGAGTTTTTAATTTCTTTTATTTTGAAACTGAGAAGTTTATTAAGATAATTAAGTTTTGTTTTAAGAGTCGGATATCTTGTCTGTTGACATCTTTTTCTTGATTTTTGTTTTTTCGGCTATTAGGTTGAGGATTTCCTGTGGATAATTAGGAGTTGTTATTTTTGGTTTTATTGTTGGAGTACTGCTCCAGGCAGCTGACTGGATTTGGTTTGTGAGATTTTCGATCTCTACCCAGCAAAAAATTTCCAAAAAGTTAAGCGGGTTTGTAATCAAGCATTTTGGCAGAACTCATTCCTTACTAGATTACCTACTCGATTCTTTTAACAGGGCGTGAGACTAAAATAATTGATTATTTTTTTCCCGAAGAACTATTTACTTTATATTTTTAAGAACTACACACATTTTTTAATAAAAAAATAGTTCCATTGTAAAACTACGAAGTACTAACACAAAAAGAATAAATAAATAGTTCCCTAGAAAAAATAAGAAGTACTTACATTAAAAAAAAGGAAGAAGTTCCATAAGTAAATTCAACTTTTGATTCTCCTAGGTCACTCAAATATAACGATCAAAACTCATACGGAAATAAAATCCTGAAAAGTGAAACATCGAATTGTTATGATAGCATGGGTTTGTCATAATTTTGGAGCTATAAACCACGAAAATATAGATTTTTCAAAAAAAAGAACAATTCAAAATTGAAAAACAAAAATATGACTCACGCACAATCACCCTCGAAATTTTTTTTACACTCACGATAACTTCAGTAATTTCAACTTCCACTCACAATTTTCTACTCACGTTCCCTTCCCTAATTTATACCTGACCACAGTTTAACAAAATTTAGGCAACATGCAATTTCTGTTTTTAGTATTATTTTCCTGCAAATAAAAATTTGTTTGAAAAAATATATGAGGTAAATTCTTTAAAATTGTATAACTTTTTTTTCCAAAATTAGGAACTACTTCCCAACGTCCTTTTATTAAGAAAAAGTATATGATTACTTCTTGAGTACAAAAAGTTAGACATATAAGTTAATAACATTGTTATTTTCTTTTAAGTAAATAATTACTTTGTTATTGAGTTCATGCTTTCTGGTTTAAATTTAAAGAATTGATTACAATACTACTTGCTTTTTTGACTCTATCGTTGGAATGAGTTTGGTATTGCAGTTACTAAATTTGGCAATGAGATATGTAAGCAAGTGTGGGCATCACCTTATTTTTGGATTGTGTAATTTTTTCCTGGGTATGTTTAAATCATCTGGAGTTAATATATGATCAATGTAATTAATTTTATCCGAAAAAATAGATTTAAAATAATTCCAATGTTGCCATTTACAGTTAAGTAAATCGGTGAGTGAACAGAATTTAAGTCTGTTCCGTATTCTATTTCCGTAATAGAATAATAGATAAAATCACACCCCATTTGCGTTCCTACTTTCAAGAGCCTTCGTCCGTTAGTTAAGCATAGACGAGAACCCCAATAAGGATGCTTAGCATTGAAATCTCCTCCTACGATAAATTTTCCTTTATGCTTAGTAAGAAATAATTTATACAAGTCTATTATTATGTTTTGGCTTGGTGGACTATAAATTGCAGATATTTGAACATTATTTCCTTGGGTTTTAATTGAAACTTTTGTGACTTGAAATTCTTCCGTACATATGCCTTCTTTTTCAATATGGTGTATATTTTTCTTTACAATTACAGCGCTTCCTCCTCTTGGGTTATTTTGCGGATGATTTGTGTTATACACGACACTTAGTTTTTGAATTTTATAAACATTTGATTTGTTAGGTGTGTTTCTGATATTAGACATGCATCAATGTTTTTTCTATTTAATATTATTTCAAGCTCATTTTTGTGCTTTAACAGACCATTTGCATTTCAAGTCATAATTTTCAATTGTTTTTTTGAGTCATCCATTATTTTGAAACAAAATTTTCAAGCCGTTCTTAGAAGTGTTTTAATAAATTTTTCTTGTTCATTTAATTTTTTTAAAATTTGTTCCATTACATTGCTACCTACCGGTTGTTTATCATGCTGCTGCTTTTGACCTTTAAGAGCCATTGAACAGGATTTTTGGATCTCAACTTGTGCGTTTATCTTTGAACTTGGATTATTGTTGACAGAGCCTGGATATGGATTTAAATCTTTTGTTATAGGAATTCGACTATTAATTGTTTTATTTCGAATCTTCTGTAATTCTTTCACTACCAAGTAACCTCTGTAGCTGGTTGGATGATTTTCAACGCAATTGCAGCACTTTGGAAGATCTTTTGGTGATTTGGTGCACTCCAAGGATGGGTGTTAACCCAAACACTTTACGCAGCGTACATGTTTGTTGCAATAATTTTTTGTATGATTAAAACCTTGGCAGGATTTACATTGTGGAACAAGTTTTAATGGTTTTAGGGGTTAAATTTTTACGATAGTTATTCATAATATGTTTAATATCGTAAATGTTTTTAATATCTTTCTCTGGGTCAAAGCTAAGTATGAACAGGCTTAATGGTTTTTTTTGGTTTTATATTCAAGTTTATTTGTGGCATTAGTTGCCTTAAGGCCTTGATTACGTAAGTCGGAAACTATTAATTTCGGCTCGCAAGAGTAGTACAGATTTTTAACTATGACCTTTATTTGGTAAGTTTGCTTATTTTCAAACGAGTGCCATTATATTTTTGCGTCATTTATTTCACTTGTGATCATTCTGTAACCTGGCATGTCGACTAGATTAATCTTAAGTGAATCATCTTTGATAACTTGGAGAGTGTTCTGATTTTTAGCTTTATCTTTAATAATTTGTATAAGTTTTTAATACTGAGATACCTGAGACAATACAATTGGAGGTGATCTACGCTCCTTTATGACAATATTTTCTTTATTTGAAATTGTAACATTATTACTTGTAACAATATTTTCCTTTTTAGAATTAATTTGCGTAGGGATATTTCCGAGCGTTGATTCAGCAGAAGAGGTTATTTTCCTCTTTTTGCTTTTTTTTCTTGCCTTTTCCAAAATCCACTCTGTTTCTTTAAAAAATTCTTGTTCATCAGTTTTATATTTGTGGTATGGATCTTCATGTTGACAGTTTATGTTCTCATTATTACCATTTTGTATATTATTAAGTTCTTTTTTAAAGACTCATTTTCATTTTTTATGGTAGCACAGAGTTTTACAATTTCCTTAATTTTTTGAAGCAGATACGAAGTATCATAGTTTATTTCATCTCCCATAGGAAATGAATTCATTGTTCAATTGATGAACGAAAAAGTCAGTAATCATAGCTCTATAGAGGTCACCATTGACGGATAGACTGATTGGGGTCGTCCACCACGCTACGCTCTACAATGACTTCTTCTGTACGCACTGTACGACGTCTCTTTGGATGCATATTATCATTTAGAGTAAACGTGTTCCATACCTAATCAAATTAATGGCTCTGATGGACGCTTACAATGGCTCTGATGGACCGTACAATAGACGTAGTGCGCGTGATACGTATTTCGAACAGAACCATGATTTTCAAAATAAATTTGCACAATTCGGAAGCGTTGTTCAGGCGTCAGTCTATTCATGCTGAAATGCCAAACCAAACTAAACATAAATCACTTGACAGCTAACAAAATGGGCGCCAGTCAAAAAAGTTTTGCCAACTTAAATTTCTATACCTGTATAAAAAACACCCTTTAAACATTAAATTTGTTCTACTGACTGACATTTACATAATGAGACTATATTACAACTACATAGTTTTAAAGCAGAAGTTCCCAAGGCGGTTAAGCGCTACTTCGAAAGCATATAAATTTGTTACTGCTTACCAAATTGTGGTTAGTTTGGTTGTTAGCGGAGCGCCACGGGTTAAAGCTATCTGATTTTTATCCCATTCGCACCACATACTTTTTAGACATACGCAACAATAATAAAATTCGTAAGTTGAGATAAAATCGTTAAAAATGAAAATACCGAAAAACGCCAAAATAGGTGTTCACTTATTTTCAATTTACTATTAAAATGTAGATATAACCTTTATTTAAGATTTGAAGTTTTATGCAGTTTTATGGGTTAACCCTCATTCGGGAGCGAAAATACATTAATGATGAAATATAGTACCAAACTATATTTTATAATTTTTTCAAGAGGTTTCGTCAAAAAAAAATTTTAATCGGTTACACTAGAAATAAACCATACTTACATGTTTATAAAACGCCCTTAATCACAATTTTTATTCATATATTATTTTATTATTTTTTGGATTTATATTAACATCATATATCCTAATAAAAAAAGGTCACTTGATTGTATATTTTTTAAGCTTATTTCCGTTTTCATATATCAAAAAAAAAAACTCACATACTTTACAATAGCAAAAATTTACCTAAAATATATATAATCCAATTGAGCAAATATATAAATACAGTGGGGTGCTCTTCTGATTATATGTATGTACTTTTTGTACCTTACGATTCAGGCCGAAAAATATTTGACACTAGAACTAAACCATAATTTTCTAAAGGTATAAGGTAGGCTGATTCCAAATCTGGTTTTAGAGTTACACTCCTCAGGCATTCGAGACGATTTTTATCCTTCCGGAAAATATATTGTTCATAATACTTGTAACGGCACCTGAATACGCTAATCTTAGCCCTTTTATCGGCTTTTGATTTTTTTAGATAACTTGTTTTTCCTGGAAGTATCGTCAGTTGAACTTGCTTATAATTTCGATTTTTTACAATTTTGCTCTGCGGACTTACAAATTGCTTTTACAAACTTAATTTCGACAGACAGTATTTTCGTAATGAAATAAATTATCTAAAAAACTCAAAAATTGAAAAAAAGTATAAAAATATGTATTTTCAGCTGACGTTACAAGTATTATGAAAAATATATTTTCCGGAAAGTAAAAAATCGGAGCATTTTTATCAAAATCGAGACTTTTTCTGGTAATATACATTGAATGCCTGATATCAGAGTGTGATTCTGAGAACAGATTTGGAATCAGCATACCTTTAGAAAAGTATGGTTTACTTCTAGTGTCAAATATTTTTCGGCATTAATCTTTAGGTACAAGAAGCATTTACGTGTACTCAGAAGAGCTCCCCACTGTATGTAACAAAAGAGTTAAATATTTATTACAAAATAATAATAATAATAAAAGTGTACTTTTCACACAAGCAATTTCCGTTGCAAGTGTTTTCGTAATACGGAAACGGACGTAGAAAATAAAATATATTATGTTTTATTTGTTAGGCAAATAAAATTTATAGAAATCAATAATACTATCTGTATTGTAAATTGAAATTTATAATATACAAACACATACAAATTTAGTTACACTCACAATAATTGCTATGGTAAAAACAATAAAAAAATGCAGATTGAAAATATATTTGTAGCCCAAATCACAAAATATGTAATATCCCTTGAAAAATACCGCGAAAAAAAAGAATTTTTATAGTTTACATTTTTCAGAAACAACAACAAGGTAATGTAAAAGTTTTGTAAGTGTTCACACAGAGAAATAAAGTGCCAACCGAATTGAAAAGTGTATTTTAATGGTAACAACTTATAAATTCTGTTAGTGCAATGATAATTACTTTATATTTCTGTATATTTTGGGTGTTGCAACTAAAATTAAGTTGAATTAACCGAACTTAGTTGTGAACACCAATGTCCAGTTGTACCAACGTACTGCAATTCGTAATAACAGAATTTGATTCGTAGTAACCAAATTTCAGTTGGCAAATAGCTAAATTTTTCTCTGTGTGTATGTGCTAAATATATGTATGAAAAAAATTCCATATTCTTACCTAACAATAAACAAAATTATTACGAAAAAAAAATGACTAAAACAAAGTATTTTTAAAACAATTTTAAGTTTTTCTATTTCATTGAGACTTATACTTTCTTAATTAAATTTTGATTCAGTTTATACAGTGCGCACTTACAAGAGAACTCTCCCGATGAGTTCTGGCGAAAAACCTCAATCTCACGTTTAATGGTTTAAGGGTAAAGTCAAAATCAATACATTTTGGTATGGAAACATGTCTGAAATTAATGAAATTCAGATTTGTTTGCATGCAGTTTTTACACCAATATTGCCTATGTAATATGTAAGGGTTGCTATTTATTTGAAATAATTCAAATATAGATAAAAAATCTCTTCTGAAAGAAACCGCATTAAAGCCGGACAACTACGAATTTCAGCAAAAGCTTACACACCCCCTCGATTAAATTCCATAGTCATTAATATGCATATGTTTTTCGTTTAATCCAACTATAACAATTTTAAATGTCACTTAAAACGCATTTTTTTAATAAAAAAAATACTTCAAAGTTATCGAACATGTTTTATATACACCTATCACCCAATTTACACGATATATACGTTCCAGAAAAAATCGTGTAAATCGAATTCAAAAAAGTTTGTATGGAAAATCGTGTAAATCGAAAAAAAGGCAAATGCTGTATATAAAGTAATTTTTTAATATATATATTTATTTGTTTTAATGCAAAAACTGTAAATAAAACAAAAAACTAACAAAATGAGTTAATTTATAAACAAAATTTAGTTATAAAATTCATAAAACCAAAAAATAAATTACGAAGTCCTGGAATAACATCAAAAATCCATAAAACCAGGTACTATAAATTAAGAAAAAAATTACTAAAATCAGTCTACTATTTATTAATAAAAAATAATAATTCAGTTCATTAAAAGAGATCAGTTCATTTCAAACTAATAGTGCCAACTAATTTTATCTTTCTGGTTGGTGACGAATCACTTTCATCACTCGATAGTATTTCAAAAGTTTCTGTTTCGATGTTGGAGATAATTTCAGCCCGCAGAGATTTGGAAATATATTTTGTTATAGGAACTTGTGACGTACTATTGTTCAATTCTTTATTTACCTCCCGATATTGAACCAGGACATGAGAAATATATCTCTGGAACTTTAGAGCTCTTTCAACATTTTGGTCATGTTGGACAAAGTGATTTCCTAATTCAAGGCCTTCACAAATAATTTTAGTTATCAGTGCAACCATTTCTTACTCGTCTTCACCAGAGTCATTATTATTATTTATTTAAAACCAATGATTTCATTATATAATATCCTTTGACAATAAAGTTCTCTCAGGCATTTTTTTCCAAAATAAACCCGACTCGTCAGAATTGAAGACTTGATCAGGAGTATATGAAATAATTTCGGTGAACTTTTCTGGATATTCTTCTGCAGCATCAACATCAGCAGATGCTTGTTCCCCTTTTAGTTTTAAATTATGTAAAGAATGCCTTTTTTAAATTTTCAAACCAACCATGACTAGCTGTAAAAGATTGTTTTGCTGCTGAGGATGTTGATGGTAGCTCATCCTTAATTTTTTCGTAAATTCGAAATGCCTTATTTGTAATTACATTAGTGTCAATTGGAATTCGCTTTTGGGTTAGGTCTTCAATTCAAATAATTAATGCCTTCTCCATTTTTTTCAATTATAGTGTCCCGAACGTGCGAAGTTGTACGCTTATCTGCTTCTTTACAATTTTTTTTGGCATATTTATTTTTATAAAATATCGAACGAGTTATAAAAGTTATATACATATACATATATCGATTTATTTATATAAATTTTATAAAATTTTTTTCTCAAAAAAAACTGCAACTAGTGGACTTGTATGGTAAACACTGACTGATTTATATATTTGTATATTTTTGATATTTTGATTTGATATATTTTGTATGTACGTGCATAAATGGATAATTCACTTTTTAATTTTATTGTCAATGAACTTGTGTGTTTTATACCGATATATTAAAAAATCAATTCTTCTTCTTTCTTCATTTCCGCTTAACTCCCTGTGGAGCATAGGGCCTCTACAAAATTTCTTCAAGATATTCTGTCATTCGCCAGTAGTTTTAACTCGTTCCAGCTTCTTCCGCTGTGTTCAATATCTTTGAGCAAGCTTTTTTCCAGGTGGTCTTTGGCCGACCTCTTCTTCTGTTGCCTTGTGGGTTCCAATCTAGTGCTTGACGGCTTATTTCATCAGGGTTCTTCCTAAGCGTGTGACCGATCCATTTCCATTTTCTTCTCTTTATAATAATGGGAGTGGGATCAATTTGGCATTTTCTATACAATTCTTCATTGCTTATGACGTTTGGCCACCAAATTTTTAGTATATAACGCAAGCAACGGTTTGTAAAGGCCTGCAGTTTGCAGTTCAGTGCTACTGTTGTCAGCCAGGTTTCGCAGCTGTTAAGCAAAACTGATAGAACGTTTGACTTGAAAATATTTATCTTAGTTTTGACCAATATAATATTGGATTTCCAAATGTTCCGCAGCTGAAAGAACGCACTATTTGCCTTTCCAATTCTGTGTTCGATGTCTGATTTAGCACTTTCCTCTGATGAGACCATGCTTCCCAGATAGCAGAATTTATCAATAAATTCAACCGGTTCGTTGCCGATGAAAAAAGGGTTGTTGTTTGTGGCTCTTATTTTCATTGCTTTCGTTTTCCCAGTATTAATTTTCAGACCAACATTTGCAGAGTGGAAAACAAGATCATTAAGTTTTGATTGCATATCCGAATGTTTGGTGGACAAAAAACATATATCGTCAGCGTAGTCTAAGTCCTCGAGATGACCGGTCAAAGTCCATTGGATGCCACGTCGATGATTAGCAAGTGTGTCATCCAAAACCTTGTATATAACAAGCAGGAAAAGTAGTGGGGACAATAGACATCCCTGCCTCACACCTGATTTCGGTAGGAATGGTTCTGAGAGCCGATTATTATGCAAAACTCTACATTGAAAGCCATCATACTGAGCTCTTATTAGGTTGATTAGTTTGGTTGGAATAACAGTGTTCTGTAAGAGATCCCATATTTTGCAACGGAAAATACTGTCAAATGCGGTAGTGTAGTCAACAAAGGTGATAAATATATTACTCTGCCACTCTTCTGCTTGTTCAACGATAATTCTCAATGTGTTTATATGGTCAACACATGACCTGTTAGCCCGGAAACCTGCTTGTTCCTTACGTAATTTATTTTCTATCGTGTCACTTATTGTATTGAGAAGAATTTTCGTAAGTATTTTGGATGGTATTGAAAGAAGTGAGATTCCCCTATAATTCTTACATTGAGAAAGGTCCCCTTTTTTTGGTATTTTTATAAGAACACCTTGAAGCCAGTCATCCGGTAATTTCTCTTCGCTCCATATTTCTTCAAAAAGTGGATGAAATAGCTGGGCTATTTTACGTGGGCAGCACTTGATAATTTCAGGTGGAATACGGTCGAATCCAGGTGATTTGTTGTTTTTTAGTTTTCCAATAGCCATTTCAATTTCTTCCAGAGTTGGAGGGCTGGTATTGAGTTGAACTAATGTTGAGCTGGACATATTATTGGAGTATACAGGCTCTGGTGGGATATTGTTAAGGGTTTCTTCGAAGTGCATCCGCCATCGAATTATTTGATCGTCTACGTTAGTTAAAAGAGTTCCATCTTTAGATTTGATGGGGCGGTCAGGTGGCTTATGTTTACCAGCAAGTCTTCTCGTTATCTTATAAACTGTTTTAGTATCATTTAAAGGAGTAAAAAAAAAAGAAGTTAACTTGTATATTAATTTTTTACTAACGTAAATATTTATACAAAAGTTTTTTAATTAAATAATCAAAAAAAAAAATCGTGTAATTCGAGTTAATTTCCATATTCCTCGATTTACACGAGAAATAAAAAAATCGTGTAAAAGTAAAATCGTGTAAAAAAAAAGTATTGTGTAAATCGAGGGATAGGTGTACACTCAAACAAAAGTCAGTAAAGTCACAGCAAAATTTTGCTGAGTAAAATTTTAGTCAGGAGGGTGCTTGCAAATAAATTTCTAATAACAAAAACACTTGAAAGTTATCGAAATTTCTATCATATTCTTTTCTATTAAAAACCCTATTATTTTAACAAGTTCTTGTCCATTTTGGTAACACCTAACAAAACACATATTACTTCCAGTATAAATGTAGTCTTTTTTTTTAATTTTATTTATTAATTTTTTTTATTGGGTATTAAATTAAACTTTAAAAACGTTTACCTAAAATTTTTATAAATAATATTTTTTATAAGTTTTGAATGGAAAAATAAACTTTTTGTAACCGGAAGACAACATGTTACTTTTCTATATCAAACCCTATTAGTTTCTACAAGGGCATTTCAATAGAGGTAACTAACACTTTAGCAAGTAGTACAAGTGCAGGCAACATGTGCTTTCCCAATCCCAAAATTATCATTTAACAAAAGATCCGTCTGTTCAAAAAGTTTCGGAAAAGCACTGGGGAAACAAAATTTCCAACGTTGGCAAAATGTTGATAAAACCATGAAATAGAAGGTCTAAAAATTTGTTTTTCCAAATGAAATTTAAAAAAAGTGCATGCGTAATTATATCAGCCGACAGCTCTAACCACTGAGCTAACGAGACATCCCAGCCAGAAATTAACAAACATAGAAGTATTCTGAAAGCACTACGTATGGTAGTTGAAACGTTACCAAAGCAACATGTTTTTAATGATTATACTGTTCTCAGGACACTCAAATGATAACCCAGATTTACGGTCTCATGTTGGTATTTTAGAGTATTCTTAAAGCGTTACAAAAACCAAACATAAAGTAGTTGTAAAGCGCTACGTCTTTTGTTTTTAAAACGCTTCCAAAACATTTGAAAACCCAAAAGTATAATGATTTTAAAGTGCATTTAATGCAAAAATTGACTGCTTTCATAGAATTTTAAATACAAAATGTGGAATAATTTTCCAGTACTCCAAATACCGAAAAGAAAGTAATTTCCCAGTGCTAAAAACACATTAATTATTTTTTTATATTTTATTAGTAATTCAATTTTTTTTAAATAATAAAGTAAAAAAGTTATTACATTAAAACGTAATTGACGGACTAGACTAAAATACACTCACAAAAGTTTTACAGTAGAATCTACTGAAAAAGACTGTAATTTCAGTTTAAAAGGCGACAAAGGCAATTACAGTTAAAACAACTAAAAATGTAGTTGTTTTTAACTGTTAAAAAACATCTAACAAATGTGGTAAAAACAACTACCAATGTCGTAAAAACAACTGACAATTTTTTAATACAAACATTTTGAAACAACTGTAAAAATTAGTCAAAACTACTGTTTTTGAAGGTTATTTTTTGGTATTTTGAAAAAAATTTCAATTTTTTTTTCTTCATTCAATTACAACAAAATTTAGTATTTCCAGCATCTTACTTAAAGTCTCAAGTCAACATTCCAAAACAACTGTTAAAAATTTTAGTAGTTGTCGTTAGTTGTTTTTGAAAACAACTGTAATTACAGCTAAAAACAACTACTACTAATTACTACACAAACAACTGTCATGTAATAACTGTAAAACTTTTTTGAGTGTATCCACATTTAAAAGTTTTATTGACTACACTATTTTATCAAAATTCCACAGATATCATTTGTATTTCAATAAACATCAGCAAAGTGTGTTTAAAAAGTGCTATTAAAGTAATTTAAATATGTTTTTTTTCAACCGTTCTCAGAAAGTTTTTGATTTGGTATATTGTATGCTTTGATAGTACTTAGTTTTTTGAACCATCATGAATTTCTGGCTGGGATATATTACTTGATAGCTTAAAACTTAAGTAAATGAGAACTGCTGGGTAACAGTTGGCTGCTCAAATATATCAGCTCTGGCATAACATATAATGAAAATAACTTACTAAAGTTGGGAAAACAAATAAAAAATTGGTCTTAAAGAGCTTTTGCACAAACATAAAGTAAATTTTATATGAAAAAAATATTAAAAAGTATAAAAAAATCATAAAAAAAAATGTTTGACTAATGACCGTAATTTCAAGCAATATATACCTACTGGTGCTTAGATACCTACCGTGTACACGAACAAAATCGGGTAGGTATCTAAGCACCGGTAGGTATCTATTGCTTAAAATTACGGCCATAAACCGGTGTAGTCGAAAGGTTCCGAGTTCTAGGAACCTTTCGACTACAAACTTTTTTAAACAAAGCATCATCATTTTTGCTAAATAACTGCTTTACCAGTTACTGTTACTGTTTTTTGAGCCGTTGGTAATGTCTGACTGGGTAGCACTGGGAAAACACTTTTTCCCAACGTTGTCATAGTGGTCTCAGCCAATTCCTTGGCAAAGATTTTTTCTGCAGACCACTGATATTATTGTAAAACAAATACCGATAAAACGCTTTCTGGTAACGTAGGAAAACCGTCTTAAACAAGTGTTCTATCAGTAGTTTATTTACAAATCCTCGGTGTTGGGCCAAATAGGCTACTACAAACTACTTGCGCAAAAACGAGATTGTACATGCCAGTTGTGTTGTGTATGTGGTGGGTTGTGTTGATTGTACAAATAAAAAATTCTGTTTGAGTAAGAATCAAAATGATTTTGGTTTTTACGCAATCATTTGGATTTTGTGTAGTGTATATTGAATTCAGCTCAGTTTACTAGAAGTTTTTGACGAGTGCATTTCAAAAAAAAATATTTTTTACTTCTTATAAATAAAAATATTTTTTAGTCTTATAGTATCCCAGGAAAAAATTACACATTCCAAAAAGAAGGTGATGCCCACACTTGCTTACATATTTCATTGCCAAATTTAGTAACTGCAATACCAAACTCATTCCAACGATAGAGTCAAAAAAGCAAGTAGTATTGTAATCAATTCTTTAAATTTAAACCAGAAAGCATGAACTCAATAACAAAATAATTATTTACTTAAAAGAAAATAACAATGTTATTAACTTATATGTCTAACTTTTTGTACTCAAGAAGTAATCATATACTTTTTCTTAATAAAAGGACGTTATTGGAAGTAGTTCCTAATTTTGAAAAAAGAAGTTATACAATGTTAAAGAATTTATCTCATATATTTTTTCAAACAAATTTTTATTTGCAGGAAAATAATACTAAAAACAGAAATTGCATGTTGCCTAAATTTTGTTAAACTGTGGTTAGGTATAAATTAGGGAAGTGCACGTGAGCAGAAAATTGTTAGTGGAAGTTGAAATTACTGACGTTATCGTGAGTGAGTGTAAAAAAAGTTTTCGTGGGTGATTGTGCGTGAGTCATATTTTTGGTTTTCAATTTTGAATTGTTCTTTTTTTGTGTGAGTTGTTGTTTAGTTCGGTTAAAGATCATGAATATTTTTCCATATTAACAGAAAAATTATAATTTTATTTGTGATAATTTACTTTAATTAACAGAAAAAACAATTAGAAAAAAGTTATTTGACACCTGCATGAATGGAGTTAACTTTCTAGCCCGCAACGGCCTTCATCAACATTCTTCGTGCCTTAAAGTGTTAAATTGTAAACATCATCTATTTAACTCAACTAGTTTGGTTAAAAATGTGCCGTAACTTAGTTTTGAGTATGACGAAATTTACTGCGAACTTATTTTTTTGAAAAATTTATATTTTCGTGTTTTATAGCTCCAAAATTATGACAAACCCATGTTATCATAACAATTCGATGTTTCACTTTACACGATTTTATTTCCGTATAAATTTTGATCGTTATATTTGGGTAACCTAGGAGAATCACGTGTGAGTAAAAGTTGAATTTACTTATGGAACTACTTCTTTTTTTTAAATGTAAGTACTTCTTATTTTTTCTAGGGAACTATTTATTTATTATTTTTTTGTGTAAGTACTTCGTAGTTTTACAATGGAACTATTTCTTTATTAAAAAATGTATGTAGTTCCTTAAAATATAAAGTAAATGGTTCTTCGGTAAAAAAAATAATCAGTTCTAAAGAATCAATTATTTTAGTCTGACGCCCTGTTAAAAGAATCGAGTGGGTAATCTAGTAAAGAATGCGTTCTGCCCAAAATGCTTGATTACAAACCCGCTTACCTTTTTGGAAATTTTTTGCTGGGATAGTTCATATTTAAAAATTTTAGGAAAAATTAAAACCAAATAAACAAAAAACTTTTAAATATCAACAATTAAATTTCAAACATTAATTAAAATTCTTAAATATGATTGGAACATTATATTTAAGGCACTCTGACATGTTTCTGCTTCTAGATTTCAATTAAAATGAAATTTGTTGTATAGTGTGTGTGTTTTATAGTGTGTGTCGAAAAACTGTTTTGCTCAAACTGATGTTTGTGCAAGTAATTTGTGCAGTCTATTTGGCCCATTAGACATTGGTATACCAATGCTTGATTTTTTGTACCATTGGTAGTTTCTGACTGGGTACTTACCTCGGTAACATCCCAGTAAAAAACGCTGCTTACATGCAAGCAGGTTTGTAAGGGAGTAAGCCAAAAAGAATCCCTTAGAAACCTGCTTACATATGCTATGACTTTTATATGTCGAATTCCCACTTGGAAGCAGTACTTTTGGGCAAAATAAGCGCCGATTTTAACGCTTAAAACAAGCTGTGATTTCATGGCTTGCAGTTAAATCATATTTCATGTCTATATTATTACGATTAAAAGTGATAATATGAATATACATAATTTATTTTACATAAAATTCTACAGATATTAGTTTTTTGTTGTTAAAATTTTTGATATATAATATAATCATTTTATTTTTTTCACCGCTCCACGTGCTAGCTCTTAAGAAACAGTTAAATGACTAATTATGTTTTATTACTTGCTCGAAAACAGCAAACACAATCGGAAATCACTCGGTAAAATTGGTATGGATCGTTTATAATCCACGATATGAAACTTTCTTCATTACAACCTGCATCCTTATAAGGGATTGGGGTAAGCTGCTTACAATCTGCATCCTTGTTGGGGAAAACAGTAAGCTCAAATTTTTTGTTTGTTTATTTTTATACGAAAATTATTCGTTTCTTTTGCTGCTTCTCTATATTTTGTAATACTAAGCACCTACATCAGCGCATTTGTTATATCCTGCTTCTAAAAACATGAAAATTTTTTACTGGGATGTTACTCCTCACTTAGAGTTAAAGAGTTATTAAAAACTTTTTATTTAATTTTTAATTTTCTTTAATTTTAAGATCGAATATTATTTTAAAATTGTCAAATTTATAGCAAAAATTTAATTATATTAGATTTTATGTAGAAGCGAGCTAATTATACCGTAATAACCTTTAAACATGAGAATTTGTGTAAATTAAATTGTAACAAATTATATCTAATCGTATCATCTCAGATTAATTTAGATACAATTAAAAGTGATTTGATACAGTTTCGTTCGAATTTTGTCCTCATCCAATTTTATTAAGTTTTATATTCTGCTATAACATTATATCTAACTTATTATAAAAGGATTTTCTACTTTAGGGTTATAACCTTTTTTACAAAATTTCTTCATCGTACCCCGCTACGGTCAATGTTGCACTGATAATAAAAATATTTTTTTTTTAATCATTTTGGTGAACAAAAGAAAATACTTTGCAATTAAATGATGGCCAGTGCCATCATTAGACCGTACTTTTTCAAAGACGGCGTGAATAGCGGGCGCTACCGTACGATGATTAAAAAAATATTTTTTTGCCCAAAATGGAAGAGCTGGACTTGGGTGACATGTGGCTTCAACAAGACGATGCTACATGCCACACAACATGCGAAACAATGACCCAATTGGGAGGTGAGTTCGGTGAACAGTTTATTCTATAGGCCACATAAAGACATTCGGATTGACACTTTTATATCAGCTCTCGAAAATATATCGGTACAATACGATGACATTGTTATTGTTGGCGACTTTAATAATAACCTCCTGATAAACAACCCGTTAATTACACCAACTCACTTTCATAGATCATCAAATAGTTTGATAGACTTAGTATTCGTTAACCATAAATCGAAAGTGCTGCTATATCAACAACTCCCTGGATCTGCTTTTTCAAACCACGATATTATATATCTGATATATGATATCCGTGTAAAAAAAGAGGATACCTCCTATACCTATCGTGATTTCCGTAATATTGATTTCACAACTTTAAACCAAAATATAGAAAACATCCGTTGGGATCAGATTTACTCTTTTGATGATGTTAATGACCAACTGCTGTTCACTCAGGACAATGTTAAACAATTATTAGATACTTGTGTTCCAATGAAAACTAATTTAATTAAGGGCAAACATCAATCGTGATTTACCCCGGAAATTAAATTATTATAGATAAACGTAATGCTGCTTATAGTAGGTGGCGGAAATTTAAAACAACAGAACTTCATGGTATATTCAAATCTGCTAGAAAAAATGTGGTGCAGGAAATACAACGGGCGAAAACCTTATTTTATGGAAGGAAATTTTCTTCGGCCATTGACAATAGATCCAAATGGAAAGAAATCCGCAAGATTGGTATAGGACGTGATAACGCTCCACTCTGCGATGATGATGTCCATGTGAATTTTTTAAATGATCATTTTGTAAACATTAATGCCCTTCCTCCGTTGTATAACTTTTATGATGATTTATGCATCGTTCCTATCGAAAATAGCTTTAGTTTCCGTTGTGTTGACCAATGTGAAGTTCTTGAAAGCCTTTCAACTATAAAATCGAATGCAGTTGGTTTGGACGAAATGAATCCAGTATTTTGTAAAGCCATTATACAAAAGCTCTTACCATTTATTACACATTTATTTAACACAATCCTCACAAAATCCATTTTTCCAGAAGTATGGAAGCATTCAAAGATTATTCCTATTCCTAAGCAAAACAATGATTTTCGGCCTATTGCGATCCTTCCATTTTTGTCAAAAGTATTGGAAAATCTCATGAGTAGACAGATTAAAGATTACCTTAGTCGATATAAACTCTTATCCGATTTTCAATCTGGTTTTGTGAAGGGCAGAAGCTGCATAACAGCGCTAACGGACGTGATTGAGGATTTAAGAGCTAAACTTGATAGAAACATGGTTTCATTCTTAGTTCTGTTAGACCATAGTAAAGCCTTCGACACTGTAGATCATTCAATACTAATGAAGAAAATAGAAAAAATATTTTACTTTTCTAGTTCAGCATGCAAGCTTATTAAGTCGTATCTCACTGACAGATCGCAGCTTGTAAGTTTTAACGGAAGGTACTCAACAGCTCTCCATGTAAAAAAAGGAGTTCCGCAAGGTTCTATACTAGGCCCTCTTTTACCCGATGTAGTGAGACACAGCAAGGTGCAAATGTATGCTGACGACGTCCAAATCTACAACAGTACTTCTATTAATGAAATAAATCTATGCGTAGAAAATATTAATTGTGATTTAGCAAATATACACAACTGGGCTGTCGCCAATGGATTAAGCATAAATCCTTCAAAATCTAAATGCATCTTTTTGTCAAAAAGTAAAAGAACCTTAAGTAATGATCTTCAGCTTTCTATAAACAACAATATTATCGAACTCGTAGACTCATCGAAAAATCTCGGAGTAATATTCAATTCTAAATTAACTTGGTCAACCACATAAACTCAATAGTGGGAAGGATTTTCGGAATGCTTCGTAATCTATGGATTGTTAAATATATAACACCATTTAATATACGTATGCTATTAGCAAAAACGTATCTTATCCCCGTTCTATTATATGGCTGTGAAATTTATGCAAACTGTGACACTGCGGACTTTGGAAAACTTAAAGTTGCTTACAACAATATTGCAAGATATGTCTTCAACAAAGGGCGCCGTGAATCTATATCTAGTTTTTCATATCAAATTAATAAGATGAGTTTTCAAAACCTTCTCAAATTTAGGAGTCTTATTTTATTCCATAAAATAATCACGTCAATGCAACCTGTCTACCTATACAGAAGAATACAATTTGCTAGATCAAATCGTGGGAATAATATTATCCAGAAAAAATTTAAAAGCCTATTATCACAACGCCAATTTTTCATTTACACCACTAGTCTTTGGAACCTTCTTCCTAATCGAATTCAAGTCATAAACAACGCAAACAAATTTAAAAATGAGCTTAAAATATACTTTGGTGAAATATTTTGTATTTTTATCTTTGCATCTTAAATATCAAATTTTAACTTTGTTTTTTAATTTTATTTAATATGTGTAATGTTTTTTTTACTCACTAGCACTATAATTTATAAGATTTACATCTTGTTGTGCTAGATTATCTAATAAATAAATAAATAATTAAAAAAAAAAAAAAAAAAAAGATATTTCACGTTTGGGGCCGGTCAATTGGCCTCCTAGATTGTGCGATTTGACGAATTTAGACTATTTTTTGTAGGGCTATGTTAAAGCTCATGTCTATAGGGACAAACCGGCAACGGTTGACGCATTGGAAGCCAATATTGAAGAAGTTATTGGTTGGAGAGAGTATGCCCAATTTGGACCCAGCGTATGAATCATTTAAGGCGTAGCCGCGGTCAACATTTAGATGAAATCATCTTTAAACATTGAATTATATATAGTATTCTATCGACTAAAATAAAGATTTCATATGAAATTATGTAATAAATTATGAGGCGAGGTAAGATCGCCATGTAATAAATTATGAGGCGGTTTTGTTGGTTTGTTAAGAACTCCAAATTGAAGTCTGCTTTATTTAACAATTTACATGTTCTTATATACTATTCTTATAAGTCTAACTTATTGTCTAGTATTGAGTGATTTTATGAATCACTCAATTTATTTTTATTCTTATTCATTTTTATACTTTGTTCTCTTATCGTCAACATACGGTCATCAGATATCTGAGTGTAAAATGCAGTCATAGTGTTACTTGATGCCACTTGGTGGTATGTATGGCATTCACTCTACGGTATTTGAGACGGTATGTTGGGAAATCAATATTAGTGGTTGGTATGCAGTGTACGCTTAAGGAGTACACTACAATTTCTCTAAATTTTATTTTTTTTAAATTAAATCCGAAAGCTCTTAAAAAATCAACCTTTAAAATTCAATTAATTTTATTTTTATTTTGTAGTTTTACTTCTTTCTGTTACTTCATTTCTATTTTATTTATCTCATTAACTGTTATATAATAAATAAGAATTAACGTTAAAGCTATTGTTTTTTTTTATATATATATTTTGTTTGCAGTGCCCAATTACCCCTGAATATCACAAATTACCCCACCTTTTCTTCTTTTGAAAAAATCACCAAAAAAACCCACCTAACGAATAATTTAGTTGCGTTCTTTTGCGTTAAGAAGCTACACCACTAACCACTCTTTGGAAGTGATCTATCAAAAGACTAAAAAAATAGAAAAAAACTAGTCCCAAATTACCCCACCATCCCTTTCAAATTTAAATAATAATAAATACAGCAAAAATTATCATTATTTAGTTGGTTAAGATGGTAATTTTTTTAATTAAATTGAGTTTCGTGGACACTTGTTTTTGATATTTTGTGTTGAATGAACACTTTTTTTAAACTTTCAATCAATATACTAAAATGTTCACCATTGCCGTAATGGTGAATGAGAAGAAATTGGGATTATAACCGGTCAGTTTTCGGTCATAATACCAAATTTTTAAGAGGTCACAATTCAAATTGGGATTATGGCAATTTCGTTAACGGTCATATTCCTAACTTCACGTTTTGGGATTATAACCGCGCACCATTTGGACATAATCCCAATTTCCATTCTGGGGAATATGTCCTTTGGGGTAAAAAGTCCGGGCACCTTATTTTATACAACTTATTTATAATACTTGCAACAAGAAAATTATCTCAAGGCAAAAAATGTACAAAGAGTTGGCTAAAAAGCTACTGTATTTGGATTTAAAATATTGCAATTTGGTTTTTTAAAAACGAGGTTTTGACCCACATTAACGAATATTCCGGTAATAATTTTTTTAATTGGAGAAGGGCAAATTTTCAATTGCTCAAAATTTGTTACAGGGGTTTCGATTTAATAATTGTATAACGAATAAATGTATTGATTTTAATTATTTTGCTGTCAATTTTTTCTACGCAGTGGCGGAACAACTCCCACCAATTTTTTAAATAAATTTTGCTTTATTTTATACAATTTAATTTGCATTATAGATGAAAATCGTGATCTAATCGAACATCAAAATCCATGACGAACTGCGATTGAGCTAAAATTTGGTATATAAGTAGTAAACATAAAATAAAAATACAACTTCTCTTCAAAAAATTCTAAAACTCATATCTCGAGAATAGGGTGGGTCGAAAAGTTTTAGAAAAATGAAATCCGAGATATATTTAAAAGACGATTGCAGGAGAATTGTCTAACCGATTTTAGTAAATTTTTTTTTGTTTGGAAGGTACTTAAAAATACTTTCTGAAAAAATTACACTGTAAAAAAATTTTGGTACACTGTAAAAAAAAATTGGGATATTTTTTTCAAAGATGGCACTAGGGTCGAAGATCAAGCAATATTTAAATTTTTTTTTCGCCAAAATAGAGGTCTATCCGTACACTAAACCATATCAATTTTTTCAGATATAATTATTTTTTTTTCCTGAGATATTTAATTTTAAATATTTGCACTACCTGTCAAAATTGAAAAAATTTACGGTTTTTGGCCAATAACTGGAGAGGGGTACTTCGGATGAAAAAACTTTGTATGGGAGATAAGTAGAACTCATGAAAGCGCAACTCCGGTCTGAACACACTGGGGTTGGGGGGTCAGCCCGTTTCGAGAAAAAAAAGATCCAAATGGTTATATATCAAATAACTCCATAACCATGGCACTTAGGGCTAATTTTTAATTTAAAAATGTGCGTTACCTGTCAAAATTATAATGTTTGCAAAATTTTACATCATATTTTATAAATAAAAGAAGATTGTTCTGAATAAATACATTATATATATACTGTTTATTACCTTATAATAGTATAAAAAGTTACATGTTATTTTTCTCTACTAACTTTACGTAATTCGGAGACATCAGAATTGGAGTATTTTTTAACATAAAGTGTGGTTGAACTAACTGGTATGAATGCATGGAATGATTGTGTACCAACTATTGTGATTGCTTGGGAGTATCTTTTATTTAGTTTTTTTTCATTTCGACATATTCTTCTTCTGTTGAATATTCGAAACTCATTGAAGTTGAAAACGAATTCGATGCCCAGTTGTACAAGTCAGCTGATGTTTGAATGGTATCCTTATTGGCTAGGCTGAATCGATGAGCTGCCCTCTTCAATGTGCCCCCTATTCCATCACAAGCACTTCTTCCGTGACTTGTTGCGTGAAAGTGCCACTCTGCATCTATTTGAAAATCAGCTTTAAAATTACATAAATTTATAAAATTGAACTTATTTTTATATTGGGCTCCAGCTCCATCTGATACGAAAAATATTTTCTTAATCATCATTCTGTGGCCTTCTTTCAGAAATTTAATCATTTTATTGACGAAAAGATGCACCGCTATACTATCATGATTACTGCAATTAGAAATTATAACAAAGCTTTTGTGTTGGAAAATGTCATCAGATTTATAGTAGATAACAACTGGATGAATTGTAGATTGAGTATTATTCCAGTGATATCCTTGAACAGCATATTGAACGAAGAATGAATAATTCTCGGCGAAATCTAACTGCACTAAGAATTCGCCTTTCTGTAGCGATTGCTTGTTTTCCTTTAAAAATTGAGACTGTTGAAAAGATATAAAATATCAATATTTTCAAATGGCTTATAAATTGTTCCGTGAATGTTTCAGGGTCTACAATCAAAGTATCCAAATTACATCTATCAGTAGTACTCCATTTTTTATATTTTATTTCAACTAGTCCAGTTTGTTCGAAATTTTCCAACATTTGTTTTTCTAAATTGACTAAATTGGAGCAGCAAGTGTCACACATTGATACACTGCACTTTCTTTCTTCATTTGAGTCGCATATCACACAATTGATTAAATCCTTATACGCAATTAAAATCTTTCCATTAACATTAACTTTCTTTAACTGGCTTTGTTCAAACATTAGTTTCATATTCTGATGTAGAGTACATACACATACATTTTGTTGATTTCCAATTCCTAACAGGATACATTGTTTTGGACGTAATTCTGAAAATTTATCAAACCCAATTTTTTGGCCTGGGAATCTTTTTCTAAACTGTAAATATGATTCTCTAAGTGTGGATAACAAGAGTCTCTTCTGAATTTGTTGTCGGTCATTTTTTTCCCCAATTGTATTATAATTTTGAGACCCAGGCATTATTCGACTAATATCATCATCTAAATAGAATGATATTATTTTTTCTTTTATCTCGTCTGATAGCGAATGCCTTCTGAAGTTTGGTTCAGTAATTGAAGAGAATGTACACAAATTATGTTTAATTTTCTTGTTTTGAATGAGTGCATAAGTGGTTATGTCTGATCCAAAAATGTTCCGAATTTCTTTATGGCTCATTTCAACCGGCAATATTGACAATATTTTTTTTTTATCCAAATCATCGCCTCTATTGTATTGAAATTTAAGATTTTCGATAATTTCATCATAGTATTTTATATTTTATTTATAAAATATGAAGTAAAATTTTGCAAACATTATAATTTTGACAGGTAACGCACATTTTTAAATTAAAAATTAGCCCTAAGTGCCATGGTTATGGAGTTATTTGATATATAACCATTTGGATCTTTTTTTCTCGAAACGGGCTGACACCACAACCCCGGTGTGTTCAGACCGGAGTTGCGCTTTCATGAGTTCTACTTATCTCCCATACAAAGTTTTTTCATCCGAAGTACCCCTCTCCAGTTATTGGCCAAAAACCGTAAATTTTTTCAATTTTGACAGGTAGTGCAAATATTTAAAATTAAATATCTCAGGAAAAAAAAATAATTATATCTGAAAAAATTGATATGTTTTAGTGTACGGATAGACCTCTATTTTGGCGAAAAAAAAATTTAAATATTGCTTGATCTTCGACCCTAGTGCCATCTTTGAAAAAAATATCTCAATATATTTTTTACAGTGTACCAAAATTTTTTTACAGTGTAATTTTTTCAGAAAGTATTTTTAATTACCTTCCAAACAAAAAAAAATTTACTAAAATCGGTTAAACAGTTCTCCTGCAATCGTCTTTTAAATATATCTCGGATTTCATTTTTCTAAAACTTTTCGACCCACCCTATTCTCGAGATATGAGTTTTAGAATTTTTTGAAGAGAAGTTGTATTTTTTATTTTATGTTTACTACTTATATACCAAATTTTAGCTCAATCGGAGTTGGTCGAGTCCAAAATTGCACTTTTTGGTTCGATTAGATCACGATTTTCATCTATATTAAAAATATGTTTTCGTATCTCTTTTCGCTTTTCCGAAATTTCGGAAATATTAATATTCGGTTAGTCGAATTTGTAAATAAAGTTTTTTAATTAATACAAAATGGATTTGTGTACTTGGGAAAGTATACAGAAAGGAAAATCTGAAAATTCATGCGTTTTTATATTTTGATTGCTATTTATGATAAATTCACTGAATTTTTTATAACTTGTGCTTCGGCTAAGTCTCGATTTTGCAAACTTTTTTCAGCAACACGATAATGACCCTGCGGAAAATGAAGGGTCGATTGATCCAAAGTGGTAATTCTGTGGGGAGCACGTCACGAAACTGGTAAAACCAAAATTGTGTTGCACCAAAAAGTGTTAATTTGGGTGTAATGTCCAATCACGTAACTATAGTTATGGTGACAAAACATTAACTGGTTTGTACCAGATATATCACGTAACTGGAGAAAAAGTAACATAACATCAAAGTGTACTGAAGCAACTAGGGTCGTTGCAGTTGAAGTTGCTACTTTCCACTGAACTGGTTGAAAACCGTTAGCAGTATATAAAAAAATGGCACTTAGTACAGAATAATGCAGTTTCTTGACTGCTGCAAAGTGGACACAACAGTGAAGTAATTTTTTATGCACAGTAGAAATGAAGACGTAACATTCCACTGGTTTCAAATAACTGAATACAGAACTGTTTAGACAGTGACCAAGTTTGTCAGATATGGCGATTTCTCGCCAAACGTAGCGATCTTAGAACTCGTTTGGCAAGTTAATTTTCGAAATGCCGACTGGCGGGTTTTCGAGCGAATGGCGATTTTGAACATAAAATATCGCTACGAAAAAACTATCACCAGAATATGATTTTTTGCACAACTTATTCGAAAACTTGAAACACTTTACTGGAATATAAATTAAAATTTCAAAATTTCTGCATATTGGTTTCGAAATATCTTGTTTAGATATTTTACAAGATTTTTGGTAACGATTTTTTATGTGTAGGTAAGTAATTGGCGATTTTTAAGAAATTCTTTGGGAACAAAATTGAAACTGAGTATATATTTTGTTACTCGAATAAAGAAAAAACTTTCAAAAAATCTATATTTTGAACATCCGTAGTTTACGTACTTTTTCAAATTTAAATTGTTATAACGAATTTAATGTTTTAGTTTTTTGTTTGGGTATAGACAAAATAAACTAATTTTTGTTGTGCGTTTTTGAAACTTTTTCGAATAGATGGTATGACACACAGTTTTAATAAGTGCAGTGACTGGTTCCGGACGGGCTATTTATCAACCCGTACATAATATGACACACTCTGAATAAACAGTGGCAGGTGATTTGCTAATTACTGTTTACATGCCCGGCGACATTTACCCCTTAGACCAATGCAGTGATATGTCGCAAAACTATTCCATTCATACTACCCCTATAACAGAACACATTGCACTTAATATGTGACTAGTTTTCCTTCAAAAATTATTCTCCAGATCTTCGATACGTCCACATACACCAGTCACGAGATTATTTTTTAACCACTGGTTCTGTTGCATGTCACATAAATCCTAAAATGGTCATACTTTTACGCTACCTACTTCTAACTTGTCCCGTAGCATATTCATTTCAGTCGGTACGGTGATAGGTTTCCTTGGTCAAGTTATTCGCCATGTTACACAGTGCTCCACAGGTAGCAATTGTCACCTCCTATGACAAGCCCATGTTAAAAGTACCGGTCACTTTCATATAACAGAACCGAAACTTGGACTGGTTCATACACACAAAGTTCAAGTCACGTGACCATACCAATGACTGGTCAATTACCCGCAGGCAATGTACTCTCGTACGCTTGGCTGGGTAACTGCTAGAAATTAAAACAGGTCAGAAGAGGAGAACCTTCTCTGGACAAACTAAGTATAATGGCATTATCTTGGACTCAAAACTATCAAGGAAACTTAACATAGAGAAAAAGAGTTAGGAAGGCAATGGTTACATTCTAATTCTGGTCATCCGAAAATGATGTTGTAAATATACATGACTGCAGCGACATGTCGTTGGCCCAATACTCACTAATTGATCAGATGGAAGGTTTACGGCGACTGACAAACAAGTAGGTTCGGATCGACTTTATAAGGTGTAAAGCTACCCAGCCAGAAAAATTCGAACGGCAAAGCATTGGCCCAGTGCTTTCAACGGTGGTATGAGCGTTGGCAGAGCGTTGGATTTCTGAAGATTTAAGTGCATTGCCAACCCCAAAATTATAACACCGGGCAGGGCTTGGCTGTTCCTTCTTTAAAACGTTGGCAAAGCGCTTGCAATGAGTGCTTCGGCAGTATCAAAATCATAATTTTAAAACGTTGCCAAAGCATTGGTAGAACAACCAATAAAGTGCTTTTTTAATGATAAAATAAGTGCTTTGCCAACCCCAAAATGATAACACCGGGCAGGGCTTGGCCGTTTCTTTTTTAAAACGTTGGCAAAGCACTGGCAATGAGTACTACGTCAGTACCAAAATCATAATTTTAAAATTTTAGCAAAGCATTGGTAAAACAACTAATAAAGTAAATAATAAATTAATAAAAAAACAGTGTACTTATTATAATTTTTTTTATAAAATTTTGGTTTTATTATTTAAAATAATAAAACTATGTAAAAAAATAAACATACAAATTAAATTTCTGCAATATAAATTAAAATAAAATTCAATTAAAAAATCATTTGTGTTCTGAGTGTGAACTTGTAATTTTTCATAGAGAAAATTGAAATTTATAAAAAAAAAAAGATTTTCTTTAAAAATTGGGTAAATTCAAATTTTTAAATTAAAAATTGTGAAATTTTCGAAAAAAAAATTAATTTTATATATTTGAAATTAGAAAATTTATAACTCAAATTGATTATCCGTTTGAAATTAAAATTTTTAATTAAATTAAGAATATTATATATGAAAACGAGATTTATTTTTGAACTGTATAGTCCTACTTTGTAATTCACTTAAGTAAAGACTTGTATTATTTCTTATTGAATGATTTTGGTAATTTAAACAGAAATACCAATAGGTTTCAGCTATGTTAATTACAAAATACCTGAATATTTTTTTTATCAAATTATTTTTGTGATAAGTTAGCTCCAAGTACGACTTTTTTACTACAATTTTACTAAAAAAAGAAATTTGAAAATAAATGTCTTAAGTAAAATTTTAGTACAAAAACTATACTTTGTGCTGACTATAATAGGAGAAATTAATTTTCTTAACTTCAAATAAATTGTAGATTAAAAAAGTTTTTAAATACGTTAAATTAACAATTTTTCTACAAGGATCCTTTGAGCAAAAATGGTGCTGACTTTACTGACTTTTTTAGTGTATGAATTTGATTTTAATACCATATGCTTATGCTTAATTGATTTTAAATTCATTTAAGATTTGAAAAAAAGGAAAAAAAATAAGTTTTAAAGTATGTAAAATAAATTTAAAAAATGCTATTCATTTGTAATTTTTATTAAACCATGCTAACTTATTCAAAAACAAGTACATGCATTAAATTTCGTTTTTATAAACGGTTTTAAATTTACTAAATCGAGCACTGGCAAAGTACTTTTGACTAGCGTTAGGAAAGCGTTGTGAACAAGCGCTGTGCCACTGTTTTTGTGCTCATAGTATCTTTAAAGATACAACCATTCAAAAATTTCCTACGACTTTATTTAAGCTTAATCAAAATGAAAACTTCACTAGTGGGTTAAGAACTCTCAAGCGCTCTTTAATAAAATACTTTTATAAATAAATATTTAGAATCATACCTTTTATTAACCATCAAAGTCAAAAAAATTAAAAACTTTAAAATTAATTAAAAACTCAAGAATTGCGCTTTTTATGATATCGATAAAAGGGCACATGTAATTTTAGAAAGTTTAAATAAAAGGCATTAGTGTTAAGAGGCAAATATAAGCTTTTGAATGATATATCTTTTTTGTTCCTAAGTCACTCCGTTTTTTGTGTAACGGGCAATTTAAAATTTTGAATATTTTGAATTTTTGCTTATAAAAAGCGTAAAACAAAATTATTTGAAAAATCTTGGTACGCAGTTGTTTTTTATTTAGCATTTCATATCATAAAAACACAATTTTATTCAAATCGAAGCTGTTGAGCATTTAAGGGTTAACGGTTGTAAATTTTGTAAATAAGTACTGGCAATGCACTTTTTGACAATGTTGGAAAAGCGTTCTAAGCCAGTGCTTTTTTATTTTTACGGTTGTAAATTTTGTAAATCAAGTACTGGCACAGCACTTTGAACAAACGTTGGTAGAGCGTTCTAAGCTAGGGCTGTGCCAGTGCTTTTATTACTTTACTGTTGTAAATTTTATAATTAAGTGCTGGCAAAGCAGTTTTTACTAGCATTGGCAGAGCGTTGTAAATCAGTGGTTTGCCAGGACTTTATTTGTTGGATCATTGGCAAACAGTGCTCTGCCAGTGCTTGATTTTTCAGACCATTGCCAATTTCTGGCTGGGTAATTAATTTAAAGGAACAAAACAGATAATATCATGGTAAGCAAGTATGAGTAAAAATGGGGGAAAAAAATAGCAAAAATGCCAAATTTGTCTTCTCTGGTAATAACTATTATTTTTTTTTTAACTAACACATTCTTAATAATTTCGCCAGCTTTATCACTTTTCCAAATTTTATGGCAATCAATCAGCTGTGCGATTGATTGCCATAAAATTTGGAAAAGTTATAGAGCTGGCGAAATTATTAAGAATGGCTATCTTTTTAGGTAAAAAATAATCCAATTGCGTGTTTTCATGCTTCTTTTAAAGAAACAATATACAAATTTGGTAGCAAATGAAATGCAAATTAGTATCAACATTTCCATTTAAAAAGTTTTAAAACAAAAAAATTGCGAGCAACTTTAAAATTCATTTTCACCCACTAAATATGCAATTGGGACATTATGTTTCTTACCAATTTGTTATTACTTTTGTCACGTATATCCAATTTTCAACAAAAATCTGGAGGAATACATGTTTAAAGAAAATGAAAATATTACGTTTCCATATTATAACTGATGATATGTAACCAATATTTCAGTTTAAACATTTTCTTTTTATTTGGTGTTATTTATGGTGTTGACAAAAGACCAGTAACAATAAAATGTGTAAAGAAAAAACTTATAAAAAAATTTAATATTATACAAATTTTTTTTTTATCTCATTGAAAACTCCTTTATATACAATTACCGTATTTGAATACATTTACATAAATTTATACATATACATATAAAATATATTGTAAATAACATTATACCATTTTGTGGGGTTTTTTATGCAAAAATAAATCTACCCTTTTATGAATTATTGTCCCCTTTAGCGTATTATAAAAAGAAATTTGACTTTAACAGGCTATAAAATTGGTATTAAAGGACAGACAGTTTATTGCAAAAGAGAAAAATGAAAGTATATTAGGATTAACTAAAAAAGATAGTTTACAACTAACCCTTTTTTATTTTTATGTAATGTTGTTAAAGTTTTTTCCAACAAAATTTGTTGTCAAAAGTTGAAATGAGCTGAGTCGAGAATTTTATTTGTTTGTCAGACACGGACCCTTGGAAGCGCCAAGGGCTAAGAGTTAAATTTTTTAAGTTTCAATTTGCTCAAATATTACTTATCTTTTCAAGATGAATTATATCTCATTTTAAATCTTATAAAATATTCTTTCGCATGATATATATACACTTCTATTTTATAGGGACAGGATCGTGTTATTTTACTTTAATTTAAAAAAATATTTTTTAAAAACTGTAAGCTTAAAAAAACTGACTTTTAAGCCTTTCCTCTGACAAAAAAAAATTTAATTCTTGGCTTAGCTCAGATACGTGAATCGTTCTAACTTTTTCTTATCAAAGTCGGTGAGGTGCCCCTAAACTAAAGATAGAACAAAACTTGAAATTTTTTGATTGGCAGCGAAAAAACGTTACACCAAGATTTTTGTCTTTAAAAAAGGTTGTTGGTCTCATGTCTTGTCTATTATAACTACCATATAATTGAGAAAATGCTGAGATTTTGTTTAGTTTATCGTTAATTCTTATTTTATTTAATTAATAACACGTTCCCATCCCTGGGAAATAAAAAGGTATATATATCATATGAAATAAGATTTTATAAACTACAATGATACATAATTTGTCCCGAACAGATAAGAAAGTTTAAAGATAATTCAAACTTAATAAATTTAACTCTTAAGCCTTTCTGCCTCCAAAGGGGCATGTCTGACAAAAAATTAAATTTGAGACTCTGCTCACATATCTGAATCGTTACTATTTTTTTTTATCAAAACTAAATTTTGATTGGCCGCGAAACAAAAAGCGCCACCTAGAACTTTTTCGTTTTTAGACCATCTGGAAACAGAATCCGTTTTCAGATTGGAGTAACACGCAAATTTTATTTAATTTGACTCAGATGCACCGTGCAATATGAATGAAAAATTTCTTAAACTTTTAGAAAAAGTTTCATAATTTTAATGAAACTACCCAATTGATTTCATTTCATAGATCTAATGAAAAATTTATTGATATCATGCAGATATGTAATTCTCTCAGTGTATGTGTTAAAAAAAAACTTTGCAATCGTTGTGCTTATAATTACGTCGTGCTTATAATTACATTTCGTTCTATACTTATATTAATACTTGTTCGGTAATTTGAATTTGTAAATGGAAGATTCATTCAAAATAAAAATAATTTGGATTTTATAAATATATAATTCAGTTTATGATACTTTTTTATCTATGTGATTTGGGTCAAATGGTAAGGTAACGAAATTTTTAACCGCAGGATATTGGTTCGAGTCGTGGCTGGTGTTTTTAAATCACAACGCCTCATTTCACCTAATTTTTTGTAATTTTGAATTCTGTAAAGCACGGTGACGAACGCGCTCATTGTCCTCGTTGAATTACATAGTTTTCAAACAAAATTGTATCGAAAACGTAATTTTCTAAATCACCTTAGGGTTACTTTAATCACTTGAACTGTCAAATCTATCACTTTTTCGGGTGTTAAATGAATAAAAATGCATTTAAACACAAAAACCTTTAATAAAAACACTACAAATTAATAACTTAAGGATAATTAAAACACTGATAACAAATACTGATAGTTTCGAATTGCTCTGATATAGCGGGACACTTGGCTTGAAAAGCGCCATATACGAGTGTAATTACAGTAGCCATTTAATGACAGAATCGATATAATGTATGCCAATTAAGTAAATGGACAATTTTAAAACACATGTAAACTAATTACTTTTTTTAAAAAAGAATCTTTATTTATAACACAGTATTGACTATAAATTATTAATTCACTTTTTGTTGAGAGCCAATGGACCGCGATCTTCTATTTGGAGTATTTTATGCTTGAAACCTCCAATCATGCTTTGGACGACATTCATGTCAATTTTTTTTACGCTGCTTTTCTTTTTTGGCCATTTGTTAATGCATTTGGCTTCCCAACCATTTTTATACACTTTTTGGCATAAATAAAAATAAAAGACCCCAAGAGTCCTCAGTTGGACGTGCTTTTGGAATTCTTAGAGGATTTTGCGTATTTCGATACAAGAGTTAGGGTTTTTGCATTAAGCCATTCTAAGGCCTTTTTGGCATAATGACAGCTTACTAAATCTGTTTTACTAAACATTTATTAATGTAAGCATCCGCGTTTACAGCCATAGCCTTTGAAGCCTGGATGTAAAGTTGTGATCTACCTTTTGCCGAAATGGCTCCCCACACTAGAACTTATGGTTCAAACTTTCCTTTGGCCGAATACCTTGTCGAGAGTTTTTTTTCAAGTCATCGGAATAAAATCTAGAATTAATACTTCCGTTGTTCCAAGCAAAAGAAAAGTATTTTTCATCATTCAATAATATTTAAACATTTTTTGTCATGAAGTTTTTTCTCAGTTGTTTGCATGTTGTTGGTATTTCTGCCAATTGTTTTTTACTATATTTGGGAACGGTTTTTCTCGGTCTTTCTCTGGTAGATGAACCAATTTAATTTACCGCCAACATGTTTCAATTTAACAAGCTCAGCTATTTTTGGACGTTATTTAAACCGTTTGAATATGGAATATATTGTGCTACGTGTAGGCGTGGCACCAGGGCGAGAGACAATGGAATATTTCCTCCCCCAAAATAAAAAATTTTAATACAAAACAATTAAAAAGAATAGAAAATTTATCAAAATACTCTAACTTCTCTCCCCAAAATATTTTCCTAGATTCGCGCTGTGGTACTTATTCCTTAAGGAAATGATGTAACACTTCGTTTTTAGGATACCGTCCAAACATTTCTATGGCATTTTTTTTAATCTGTTTTGTTCAACCACTTTCATTTTGAATTTTTTCACTTTCGAACATTTACAATGTAATGCTTATAAGATTTTATGGATATGCATTTTGAAAAAAACATGCGAAAAAAAACATGCGAATTTATCAGTAATTTATATTTGAAATTAGTCCATTTACTTAGCTTGCATAGGTTAATATAGTTTTTTTCCTCTTTAGCGGACTTTTTTCTTATCGAAAATTTACTTAAAAAGTTCTTATAAATTATTCATAATTATAATATGCATATTTACGCATTTATGTATATGCAATATGCATATTTATTTAAATTATCATATAATGAATATTTTTAATTGTCCTCATTTTGTATATTCCTTTCTGCACTTCCCCCGCAATGCGCGCTCTATCAATATCATCAGCATAAGCTTTTATATTGGTTTGTGATGTCACTGATGCATCCATCAACATTTGAGGTCCGTATGATACGTGATAAAATTCATGAGACTAAATGAACTTAAGCTGTTCCAATTGTGGTTGTGTGTAATAAAGCAGAGTTAGTAGCAGAAAGTAGTGATGTCAGAAAGGTAATGTAATTTTTTTTTAATTCAGCATAAAAAATTACACATAATTGTTTTTTTTTTCTTAATTTGTCTAAAATTTACGCTTTATATCTGACAAGCATTGATATCTTAATATTTACTTTGAAAGCATGTAACATCGTATGTGGCGTATGAGTGTTATTAATACAACTTAAATATTACTCATACGAACTGCATTTAAGACACTACTCTAGTTTTGAATCAAATGACTAAAGCAACTTTAGGTTAAAAAAAATTATCTGAAATTTCGACCAAACTTTGTTTTACAATGACCGTAGCAATGCTCAAAAAGACCCCAAAAAAGAGATTAGTTTGAAAAAAAATGTATATCAGATCTTTAAATCAGATCCGTTTAAATGTCTTTCTTTTAAAAAATATACATTTAATTTTTAAGATGTTTTCTATACTTGAAAGATAAACGAATCTACTAAAATATTATGGATTAAAACTAAAATAAAGGGTCCGCCACATAACTTTTTTTTTGAAAATGCTGTAAAAAAAACTACTGAATATTTTCTCAAATTTCTTTTTTTATTTAAAAGTGCAATCCTTCCGGTTAATAATGGAAAATAATTTCATTCAAATGACTGCCTCGGCTGGACATGCAGTAGCCTACACGATCGGTCCAATTTTTAAGCACATTGTCGATTGTGTGCAGCTGTATTTCCTTTTCCGTCCTGTTGAAACCAAATGTTGCCAATATCCTCCTCTTCAATTTTTGTGAACAAAAATTCGTTCAACATGGCCCGATAACGATCGCCATTGACTGTAATGGCCACTCCTTGCTCATTTTCGAAGAAAAATGGAAATTTTCGCACACATTCTGCAACATTACCATGATTTTCAAAGTAATATCGCAATATTTCCCAGCGTTGTTCAAGCGTATACACAACCATATTCGTTCAGCGGAAGGATAAAACTAATTATCTGTCAAATTAGACATGAGCTAAGTGTTACCATTCACGAAATAAGCACTAGTTTAAAAAAAAAAAACGTTAGATGGCGGAGCCTTTAGTTAACCCTTTCAAGCCCACGTTTGCTATTGAAAATCATATTTATTTTAGAAAAAAAAATGGGATTAAAAGGGAAAATTTGAAAAAATATTCTTACAAATTAAATTAATGGCCTTCAAGATCAGCTTACACCTAATTTTGAAATAAATTTTTTATAAATATTTTATTAAATTTGAGAATGGTGTCTCTTTCAAATATCGATCTTGAAGGCTATTAATTACAGCTTTGAGATTGTTTCTTTGTGTGACAGGCAATTGTCTATACTGAAGTATTTGCAATTAAAAAAATAATTTTAACTCTTTTAACCCCATGTTTCTGTCTAAAAAAAATCTGATATGCAATATCAAACTTGCTCTTAAAAGGGTTAAAAACTAATTTTTTAAAGCAGAATAATTTAATAGATTCCTTTATCTTTCACGTGCAGAAAAAATCTTAAAAATTAAATGTATACTTTTTAAAAACGATACGTTTAAAAGGGCGCCTTAAGACTACATGCAAAAAATAAATCTTAAAAATCAAATATACTATTTCTAAGCAACTTTTTGGCTAAAATTGTGTTTTCAGCTAAAATTTAAGTTATACTTATTTAGCAGTTAACTGTTTTGAACTAATATTTTACTAATTTATTTTGCTACCAAAATTATGCTGATAAGCACTTTAATAGTATGTACAACAATCAGATTGATAGATGTACGCAGAATGAAATTTATGTAGCGGCATGTCACAATGTAGTACAGAGGAGGAAAATTATACTAAAAAGTACAACTATTGTAAGACATATAAAAAAATCTACTGTGGAAATTTGTTGTATATGTTTTTCATACATAATACAAAAGAACGCCAACAATGTGTATACATATAAATTATGGCTATAAAAATCGCAAATACTAATACTGGCTTCTCAAAGAAATTGTGTATTAATAAAATTAGAGACAAAATAAAATGTTTAAATTTAACAAAAATAAAATGCGTATTTGTACACAAAAGTTTTATAGTGGTAATTTCTTAAATGTGGTTAAATTTCAAATAAATATACCTTCAGGTAGACAGATTAAAGCAAAATACAAGCAACACATTTAAGGTAATTTTTTGTTTGCTGCCTCTTTTAGAAAAGAATGCATGTATATGTCATATTTTGTTTCGTTTATAGAATTACTACACTTGTTTTCCTTCAAGAATGTCACCATTTAGACAACCCTTGATGTCAATTGTTAAAAAATGTTTTTATCTAAGTTATATACAACTATTTCTATATATTTTCAGATATTAAATTAGTTCATAGCGCCAATTTTTGAGTATAAACCTTTTAATAGTTTGTAACGTATTGTAAATTATTTTTAAAAGAATCCCAAAAATAAATGTTTAGGACTTTCACAAATAAATTAACTGACGTATAATTGTTTTCCAAATTCTTTGACATTTCATACTGGCATAATACCATATTATACATCTGTATATACACCCAAAATTGTCCCCTAAGTATGCGGTGTATCGAGCTAATTGTCCTCATCTTATAAGCTAGATGTATGAAAACTTTGCTTACTTTGGGGACTGTCCGCAATGTTTTCATGCATTTTCATACATCTAGCGTATAAGATGAGGACAATTATCTCGATACACCGCATACTTAGGGGACAATTTTGGGTGTGTCCCTAAATTATGCGCTGTGCATACATATATATATATATATATATATATATATATATATATATATATATATATATATATATATATATATATATATATGTATGCACAGCGCATACACGTAAAAATTTTGTGGAGCGTAAGCAAATGTCCCTAAATATCCCTACAGTATGTATATATATATATATATGTATTCACAGCGCATACTTTAGGGACACGCCCAAAATTGTCGCCGGAATATGCGGTGTATGGAAAAAATTGTCCTCATCTAATACGCTAGATGTATGAAAAGGCGCGAAAACTTTGGGGACAGTCCCCAAAGTAAGCAAATGTCCCTAAACTATGCGGGGGAACGAATAAATGTCTCTAGACTATGCGCTGTGCATACATACATATATATATATATATATACTATGCGCTGTGCATACATATATATATATATATGCACAGCGCATACTTTAGGGACACGCCCAAAATTGTCCCCGAAATATTGGATGTATAGAACCAATTGTCCTCATCTAATACGCTAAATGTATGAAAAGGCGCGAAAACTTTGGGGACAGACCCCAAAGTAAGCAAATGTCCCCAAACTATGCGGGGGAACGAATAAATGTCTCAAGAGTATGCGCTGTGCATAGATATATATACTGTCCGCAAAGTTTTCGCGCCTTTTCATACATCTAGCGTATAAGATGAAGACAGGTGGTTCGATACACCGCATATTTCGGGGACAATTTTGGCCGTGTCCCTAAAGTATGCGCTGTGCATACATATATATAATAAATTACATAAAATTGTATACGGACTTTGACCCGCTATAATCATATATAATTTGATGTAAAAAGACATAATTTTATATAGAATTTGTCATATATAATTTGTGCTTCATTAGGACTTCACTTTTTCATCACACACAAAAACTCAAATTAGGTATTGATTAAAATAAAAATTGAGAGCTTATGTTTCTATGGAATAAAAAATCAAAAACAAAATTAAAGAAATGAATTATAAATTCTATAACATTAAAAAATCAAAAATATAAATTTTTTTTAATAAAAAAATTTTCTTTTTACTGTCATATTATATTTACTGGTCAAATTATATTACTTATTGTCTTAAAAATAAGATTATAATGGACTCGACAGTGGATTATTAAAAACAAGTTTTTGTGTATGTCGGCCTTCGGTCGCTCTTAGGGGTTTTTCCTCCGTAGAACGCTGCAGGCGGCTACGCGAAATAAAGTTTTTTCTGCGTGCGACACAAAAAAATAAAACTGAAGCAATTTTTTTAAGTTTCCTTAAAACTCTTTTGTTTGTTTTCATGAATCAGCATTGACATTTGAGGTCTTATGACATTTAAAAAAATAATAAATTATGATTTTGGGCAATAACTTCTTTTTTCACCGTCATAGCGCCCAAATTTATTTTGGCCCAACAAAAAATGTTATTTCGTCCAAATCAATGTCGTGTGGCCCAAAAACAAGAAAATTTTTACAACAACAATTTACATATAATTTTTTGGGCGCTATGTCGTTTTTTCTTGTGCAATATGACTTTGTGGAATATAATCTATATTCCCGATTACGGTACGACATTTTTCTCAGTATAAATTATACAAAATTTAAGTTCAAAATTAAAAAATTAAGTAATTGTTATCACCAGAGTAAAAAATATAACATGATGACATGTATAATCATATCTCATTTCATGTAACGGGAGATACAATATGGTCCGAAAAATGGTGGATCAAATTATATCGGATGTGATATAAATATATTAAATTATATAAAATTGTTTAGCCATTTGCCAACTGACATTCGGTTACTACGATTCAAATTCAGTGACTACAACTGAAATCGCTTGGTACAACTGAATCTTGCTTTTCACAACAAAATTCTGTTAACATAACTGAATTTTAGGTTCAACATCTAAAATATTCAGAAATCAAATTAAAATATGGTTGTAGTAATTAAATTTATTGGTTGTCAACACCAAAATATACTTTTCAATTTTGTTGGCACTTTCTTTCTCTGCGTGTACTAAATATTTTATCATAATAGTCAGTAATTTCACGCCTTATTTGAGTGAGAAAAAAAGTAGCTCACCTCGTTTTTTAACAGACACCGATCAAATTATGGTCACTGTGCTATTATATAACCCCAAATACCATATTTTTAGACAGTTATGGCGTTTTCGCACTTTTTTTTCAAAGTTCGATTAAAAATTTAGTAGAAATTTCTACAAATGATTTAATGCCTATTTTGATTAGGAGTTATTAAAGGCAACATAAACTTCTGCTAAGGCCGATTTTTGGTCCACGATTTTTGATACGTTTTTCAAAGCTAACTTGATTATAAAAATTTTAAATTTCTGCATAAGAGAAAACTTATAAACGAAATATAATGTTATACTTATTTTGATCTCAGTCTTTACTATCGGTTAAAATTTTATTAAATCAGATATATTTGTATATAATTAGATATAATTTAATATCCCGGATATGAACAAATCTCTGATAATTTGATATAATTAGATATTTGTAGATGAACCATTTTTGGACCAATTTGTTTGTGTTTTTGGAAACTTGCCAAACGAGATATAATTATATTAGACTTCATATTTCAATTTTTATCCGGGTATACTTAGTTATTTTAGTATAAATGATGTACCAATCAATTTTATTTTTAAATTTCTCTTTATATATCAATTTAAAGCATTTTGTGGTTTCTGTATGTTAAAATTTGTTTAATGCTACAATAAATTTACTTAAAACTTTTCTAATTCTTAAGAATAATTTTGTGGAAAAAAATATATATATTATTGTATGTATTTGCTTTTTTGAAATATATTGAGATAAATTGTACACATTTATATTGATTTACTTCCTTTTTGTACAACCATTTTTATAAAAAGGTGTTTATGAACAAATTCTAAGAGGAAATGAAAAAAAAAAAACAATAATATTAAAGAAAGAAAAAATCTCTGTTTAGTATAAATATCTGCATTCCACACCTTCTGAACATTCAAATAAGAAAATTGAATTGTTTGGTATATAAAATCAAATTTATGATAATGTTTGCTTTATATTGGCAGTGGCAATTTGGCATACATTTCTTTATAATGAAAATGACAAATAAAATCCAATTTTAAACTTTAATTCAAAATATTATTTTTTAATTCAAATTTTTTTATTTGAAATAAACTCTTGTACAATAAACATACAGAGAAAAAATCCTTCTGAACGAAATATAATTAAATGTTTTTTTTTAATAATAGTAAACTAGTTTTTTAACGAAACTCTCAACGAATATACGAAAATGTTTATAAATAAAATTTTAGTGTTCATAAAATTTTATGAAAACTTGCCTTAACGAAATTTAAAATTAAAAAAAAAGAGTTAGTTGTAAATTTTGTTAGACGTCTATTTAAAATTTAAACTTTTAGCTAATTTTTTTGCTGCAATTACGTTTTCAGTAAAAATGTTAGTTAAACGCTTTCAGTAAAGAACTAAATGTGAAGAAATGTTTAACTAGCTTTTGTTGCTACCAAATTGTGCTGATAAGTACATTAAAAGGCGAGATATAGCAGCTTGCCTAGACGAAGTAGAGAAACAAACAAAGACTATTTTTTCATTATAACGTTAGTTGCCTACCACGCTCACCTCGCGATTTTAAAAGTGGCATGTGTCTTCTAATATAATAGGATTGATATCAATATTTTACCCTTTCAATTTTGTGATATCTCATGATATTTAAACACTTTTTCGATTTGTGATTTTCCTCAATTTTATTTTAACAAAAGTTTATTTATCTAAATCTAAGTCTCATACTCACAAGTAAAAAAAAACGTAGGGTCATCATATGACTTAGCACATATGGCTCGTTTACTGCAAGGCTGACATAACTCAAAAACACGATTTTGCTGAAAACGAGTTTAAAGTTTTCAATCCATATCTGCATCGCTCGACCCATTCTCTATTCATTTGGTTACGTTTTCAAATTTATTATTTGACCCTTTCAGGAATGTGTTGATAGATCTATTTCGGGATTTTCTAGGTTCCCATCATCCGAACACGTTTTGAAAGAGGTAACAATCCAATGCCAAACATCAGACATTCATATAAACTAATTTACTCACTACATAAGAACTAATATATATATGAGCTCGAAGTAAAAAAATTAATTTTTATTTTTAATAAAAATTATATCAAACTTGTATTAAAGACAAAGTATAGTCTAGTTTACTCTCCCCGTTTTTGTTTATAGACAAAACAAAAAATAAAAATAAAAAAAAACAAAAAATGTGTATTGAATATGCACCATAAGTGGACCTTGCATATAACAAACAAAATTTCAATTTATTTTTTGATCAATGGTGATAATCTTTTCCTTCGAGCTCATATATAAATTAGTTCTTATGTAGTGAGTAAACTAGTTTATATGAATGTTTGATGTTTGGCATGGGATTGTTACCGCTTTCAAAACGTGGTCTGATGATGGGAACCTAGAAAATTCCCGAAATAGATATATCAACACATTCCTGAAAGAGTCAAAGAATAAATTTGAAAACAAAAACTCTATAGATTATTTGTTAGGACAATACCCTAATACAGAAATATAGAGTATGGCTTCGAACTTGAATAATTTTCATTTTCATTGCACACTTAAAGGTCGAAAAAAACATAATTTTTATTTTTAATAAAAATTATATCAAACTTGTATAAAAGACAAAGTACCGTCTAGTTTACCTTCCCATGTGTTGTTTATAAACTAAACAAAAAAAGGAGAGAAAAACAAAAAACGTGTATTGAATATCCACCATAGGTGGACCTTGCACATAACAAACAAGTTTTCAATTTATTTTTTGATCAATGGTGATAATCTTTTACTTCGAGCTCCTATATAAATTAGTTCTCATGTAGTGAGTAAACTAGTTTATATTAATGTTTGATGTTTGGCATGGGATTGTTACCGCTTTCAAAACGTGTTCTGATGATGGGAACCTAGAAAATTCCCGAAATAGATCTATCAACACATTCCTGAAAGGGTCAAATAATAAATTTGAAAACAAAAAAAATCCATAGATTATTTGTAAGGACGATATCCTAATAAAGAAATATAGAGTATGGACTCGAACTTGAATAATTTTCATTTTCATTGCACAATTAAAGGTCGAAAAAAACATAATTTTTATTTTTAATAAAAATTATATCAAACTTATTATTAAAAATTATCAATTACGATTTCTAAGAAAATCTATAGTTTAAATGACATTTTTATTAACAAAATTAATTAACTTTTCGAACATTCATTTAGAATACTATGTAGGTAAAGACCATTGCAAATTTAGTTTAAAACAAAGGAAATTTCACTTAAAGAAAGGACGACTTACATTACAGTAAATTCAACTACCATTGTCATTTGTTTTTTAATGTTCAAAAAATGACTAACAATTGTAGTAAAAATGAACCACATGGCAGTAAAAAATAAACAAACATTAATTTTTTTTATTATTGGAAATAACAAAAAACTACTGTAAAAAATTAATGTAAAATCATAAAACAGTCATTTGATGTGGTTTGTTTTTTTAAATGAACCACACGCTTAGTAAAATTTGTTACAAATCACTGACATTTACATTAAAAATAAAGAAACTGTATTATAACCCAAATAACTACATATTTTTAAAGAAGAAGTTCCCTGAGTATAGAAAAGGCGATACATAATATACAGCCCACAGTAAAAAGAAAACATTTATAAAACACTAATACAATCATACACATAACACGAAAATTTCATATTTTCATTGTACATACAAAAAAAAAACATGACAATACAAACCACATCCGGAATATTTAAGTTCTGTTGCTGTATTTTTTTCTATTCAAACATTTTGAGTACAATTTTGCATTTAAAATTACATTAATACAAACAGTAGCAGTTTAAAATATCAATACCTCACGTGTTAAATTAAAATATCATTTTAAGTTTTTACACAATTGTTTGCTAAAAATAACAATTTATGAGGTTCCTGCTTTAAAGTAAAAAAAAAATAATAATTTTCAGATAAAAACCATTCTACTTGCAGCACTGAAAAGTATTGGGTTCTAAAAATGAAATAATTAAGAGGAGCTAAAGCAAACTCCACACTCAAATAAAGAAGTCACTGGGAAAATTTGTAAAATGTTTCATCTTTCAATTTACAGTGTTTTTTTACTAATTTTTATTGCAAAAATTTATAGCAAAAATGTTTACTAATTTCGTTTTCTCATAGTTGAGAGCAAAGTTTTTTTCGCTTAAAATATTTTTAAAATTTAGAATATAAAGAAAATGACAACGTACAATAGTAATTATTTTTTTTCTAAATTACAAATTTTTAGTAAGAAAATTTGTTGATTTAAGCAAATTGATTTAAATTAAAACTTTACCAAAATTATATATAATTTTAGAAAAGTTTAACAATTTTCTCTACTATTTTTAATTTACTAATAATTACATACACATTTTGCTAAAATTAGCTATAACGTTCTGCTGGCCTAAAAATAGTAAATTTTTTAGTAAAATTGAAGATTTTATAATGAAAATAAAAATTTTTCAAGATTTTCCTTTAACTTTTACAGACTTTTTTATTTGAGTGTAATGATGTATTTTTAATTACCATAAACAAGTATTTCCACTTCCATTTGGTTTGTCTGAGGCTCTTATCAATTATATTACGCTTAAATTGTTCCAGAATAAATTTGCACAAAATAACAAAATGTGTTGAATTTTTAATCGATTTTAAAGTTTTTATATTTTTACAAAATTTAAAAATTGTTTTAATAAAACAGAAATAGAAGTGTAAATTTCACTAATATGTTTAGTGTTACATTTTATTAGCTCATTTCTCTTAATCTTCTTAAGATTGAAAGTAAAAAGAATAAATGAGTTGGAATTACGAAATAATAACGTTTTAGCTATTAAAATCATTGAGTGAAAAATACCATCTAAAAGTGAAATAACCAAATTTAAAATAAAAAAAATTATTCACACTCTACATTCCCAATTTACTTTAAATTAATAAACTGTTTAAAGCCGTAAAAATTATTTAACAGTTTGTAGATATCTTATGCAAAGAAGGGTATATTACGATGTATTAGGTGTATATAAAAGTTAATAGACCTTATATTAAACAAGTAGAAAACAATTTATAATCAACTAAGAAATCTGATTTCGAATGAATCTGATGCTCAATTTAGGATATATTTTAAATACAAGTCATATTGGATTTTAACTAATTCACTATCAAGGAGGTCTACCGTAGGGGTCTCTCAGAGTGATGGTGTTAATGACAGTTGTCAAACGGGTAAACATAAAACGTATGGTGAGGGTTGTTGTTTTAAGGAAAAAAAATTGTGTGAAGGATAATAAAATAAATTATATATAGACGAAACTAATGAGTAAAACTGAACAGCGATACATCATGTTTTCAAACATATATATGAAATATGATATTAAAATATATTAAAACACTATAACACATTCACAAAACACATTGCCACTTCTTTCAAAACGTGTTCTGATGATATGAACCTAGAAAATTCCCGAAATAGATATATCAATACTTTCCTGAAAGTGGTCAATTAATAAATTTGAAAACAAAAACTCTATATATTATTTGTTAGGATAATATCCTAATAAAGAAATATAGAGTGGCCTCGAACTGGAATAATTTTCATTTTCATTGCACAATTAATGGTCGAAAAAACATAATTTTTATATTTAATAAAAATTATATCAAATTTATATAAAAGACAAAGTACGGTCTTGTTTTCTCCCCCTTTACATCTTGTTTTTAAACAAAACAAGTGTGAAATAAAAAGGGGAAAAAAACAAAAAGCGTGTATTATATATCTACCAAAGGTAGAGGGTGAACACAACAAACATGTTTTCAATTTATTTTTTTACCAATGGTGATAATCTTTAACTTTGAGCTCATATATTAGTACTCATTTAGTGAGAAAACTAGTTTTTATGAATGTTTGATGTTTTGCTTGGGATTGTCACTTCTTTCAAAACGTGTTCTGATGATGGGAACCTAGAAAATTCCCGAAATAGATCTATCAACACATTCCTGAAAGTTGTCAATTAATAAATTTGAAAACAAAAACACTACAGATTATTTTTTAGGAAAATATCCTAATAAAGAAATATAGAGTATGGCCTCGAACTTGAATAATTTTCATTTTCATAACACATTTATGTTAAAACAACATTTTAATTATTTATTTTACAACATTTTTTATGCATATTTCGTCAGTTAAATAGTGTTTTGTGACATACACAAAATTATTAAGAAAACAAAAAATAAGCAAAATATCACCAGAAAACAAACTCGGTAGTAGCAACCGTATTTGTAGCCAATCGAATGGTTCGGTTGTAGATATCGAATTTTTCGGCAGTTAGCACCGAATTTCTGTTGAGGCAATGTAAATTCTATTGTTTGTGACAGAATTTCTTTTGTTCCAATCGAAGGACTGTTATTAAAACCGAAAAATTCGGTCGCAACAACCGAAGCATTCGATTGGCAATAAATACGGTTGCTACTACCGAGTCTGCTTTCTGGGTGTTGTTTTTATGTAGTTCCAGAAAACGCCGTAGCGAAAAATATTAGCGCTGGCTGTCAGTGATATCACTGGTATACATTGTTGGTTCTTAATTGAATTCAGATATGGTATAGCGCAGAATAAACTAAGGGTCACGTATTTTTTAGCGGCCCAATTTCATGTTCAGGGGGGTCAAAAGTGGGGTCAAAAACGACCCATTTTATTTCGTATTGTTGTTCCAAAGAAATTTTAGGCAAAGGGGGTACCAAATGAAAGTTTTTGTAGATGCATTAAGTTTTCAGTATTTGTGTTATTAAAAAAAAAACGTGCTTTAATTGAAATTTAAACTGGCGTTTTGTTAAGAAATAAAAAAAATAGTTGGTTTATGCTAAAAATTGTGTTTATTAATGCGTTTTTATTTAAATTGAGCGGGTATCTGAGCTTATTTCTATATTCGTAATGTTTAGTGTTTTATACGACTTTTCCCGAAATGCTTTTTTCACGTGCATTATAAATATTCAAAATAAATGGCAACTCTCAGTTACTACATACACAGAGGAAAAAGATCAGTTGGAATCCGTTCGATATTACATTACTTAAGTTGGCACACAAATATTTTAGCTGTGTGTGCATACAAATGTTATTGAGGACCAGTTATTTTGTATAGTGCAAGTTTAAAAATTAGCTTAACAAACTAACTTTCTTGGTGACAGACAATTGGTTGATTTCCCTAATTATACAATTTTAAATATGGTTATAAAAACTACTAGTATATGCAACCATAGAAAAAAAATCTTTAGTAAACACAGCTATTATATTATAATCATAACCAGTGTTGCCAGGAGATTTGTTTTTAAATCCCTACGTTAATGAAAAAAAATCCCTTTTTTCCCTACAGACAGAAAAAATATTCCCTACATTTTTCCCTACACATTTTTTTAATAAATGCAAAAATTTTGTTTTTTAGCAGTAAATTATATTTACTTTTATTATAAATTTGTACAGTAATTCATTCAGGTACAATAGATTTTCATTAAACAAAAATAACAGAAAGTAAAAAATAACATAAAAACTAAAAATAAACGGTAAACAAATAAAAAATGACATTTTTAAAAAATACTCGTAAAGGGTGGTTAAATTGTAAGGGCCGATGTTGAATGTGAACCACACCTGAAGCAAAGTTTTTTTCCGAATTTTATTTGACATTTCCCTATTTCAGACTTACTCAATTTGAACCATGGAGAGATACACAATCCAACAACGTGTTAAAGTTATCCAGACTTATTATGAAAATGGGCGTTCAAATCAAAATGCATATCGTGCACTTCCTGATTTTTTTGGTCAATTTGATCGTCCAAATGTGCGTACAATCGCAAAAATCGTGGAAAAATTCGAGCAAACCGGGTCTGTAGAAGATGTGAGAACACCAGTGCATGCTCGTACAGCTCGTACTGCAGAAAATATTGCTGCTGTTCGCGATAGTGTGGCTGAAGAGCCGTCCACCTCAAGTCGTCGTCGTGCCCAACAATTGCACCTCTCACGCTCGTCGTTGATGAACATTATGTATAAAGACTTGCATTTACACGCTTACAAGGTGCAATTGGCTCAAGAACTAAAGCCTCTTGACTATTCCAAACGTCGTGAATGGGCAGAATGGTGGCAAGAAATGGCAACAGTGGATGATCAATTTTCGAAGAAAATCATCTTCAGTGATGAGGCACATTTTCACCTCAGTGGATTCGTCAATAAACAGAATTGCCGCATTTGGGCGAATGAGAATCCAAGAGTGATTGTCGAAAAAACCAATGCACCCACAAAGAGTGACTGTTTGGTGCGGTTTATGGGCTGGCGGCATCATCGGGCCGTATTTTTTCCAAAATGAGGCCGGTCAGGCAGTTACTGTGAATGGTGTTCGCTATCGTGAGATGATAACGAACTTTTTATGGCCCGAATAGGAAGATATGGATGTGGACGATATGTGGTTTCAGCAGGACGGTGCCACTTGCCACACAGCTAACGAAACAATGGCTCTTTTGCGCAACAAATTCAATGGCCGTGTTATCTCACGTAATGGCGATGTCAATTGGCCGCCAAGATCATGTGATTTGACACCGTTGGACTTTTTCTTTGGGGTTATTTGAAAGAAAAGGTGTACGTCGATAAGCCAGCAACAATTCAAGAGCTAAAGGATGAGATAATTCGGCACATTAACGGCATAGAACCTACATTATGCCTCAGCGTCATCGAAAATTTGGACCATCGCGATGGTCCAAATGTGTGTGTGTGAGGTGTGCCGCCGTGGTCGCGGCGCCCATTTGGCCGATATTTTGTTCCATACATAATTCAGTAATACCAATATATCATAATAAAATAAAATTACAATAATTTCCTAAATAGTTTGTGTTTTATTCAAAATCAACATCGGCCCTTGAAATTTAACCACCCTTTATAAACAATTATGTTTCTCGATTTCGAAAGAATGATTTGGGTTTCTCTAACTAAATTTCTATGCGAACGATGACTTGAAGTACAAGTCAAATGAAAACGTAAAAGTTTTCATACAAAATTTGGATTTTCTTTTTCGAACGAGTTGTCAAAAGTGCGAACGTAAATGTCAAAACCATTTTCATTTATGCAAATCCAAGAGCACATGCAAACAATGGTGCTAAATGTTTAAACTTATTTCTAATTTTTTTAGTGCCACCAGATTTGTTGGTTTTATTCTGTTACACTAAAAAAAATAAATGGTTATATTTTTCATTGTTTATTATAAAATATAAATAGAATAAAATTCTTAATAAAAAAAATCCCTACAATTTGACTGAAAAACAAAATCTGTCTTTTTTTCCCTACAGATGAAATTTTTGGAAAAAATCCCTACGAAAAGGGAACAATCCCTACACTTGGCAACACTGATCATAACCCTTGCTCGCAATTGCCGAAACTATCATACCTTGTTCTGAACAAAATAATTGTTATTAGCTATTTATGTCAAATTAATTATTTAAAAATAACAGAAAGAAAATTAAAACAAAAAATCAGATAGTAAAACATAGAAGTACAAAAATTTTAAATTCTTAGAAAATACGTATTAATATTAAAAAAAAAACACCATTGTATAGTAGTAAAAAACAGGAAGGAGATGCTGATGTGGTAATCTTAAATTTTGTGTACATATAAAAGCAAATTATTGTAGTTGCTCGTTTTTCTTTCAGAATTTTAAACATAATTGTAAGACGGAATATGACTAAAATGCCCAACAATATTCTTCTTAAATTACAAAAACAGGTGCTTCAAATATTTGGTAAAATTGGAGAAAACTAACATTTTAATAGCAACTACCTAGCAACGTTATTACTCTATCTAGCGCAGTTGCGAAAAAGATGTTTTTATACTTTTTAAGTAGAGCCTACACTACAGACCGGTATCCCGGGTTTCCCGGTCTTCGGTCTACCCGGTTACACCGAAAGACCGGGTAGAACGAAAATCAGGGAATCGCAGTAAGTCCGGCTACACCGAAAACCAAGTCTACTCGTTAAAGCGGTCATCGCGATTTAAACAAAGTATTTTTTGCATAAAAACTTATGATTTTTTAACACAAAAATATTTTTTTTAAAAAAATTACCTCTTTCAAAACTAAAGTACTCTGTAAAAAAAAAAGTATCCTGTTAAGTATTTTTTAAGAAAAATTACCTTTTTTCACAAAAACGTTACTTTTTTACAAAAAAAAATCTTTTTCAAATCGAAGTACCATTTTCAAAGAAGTTCCTTTTCGAAAAAACTCCCTTTAAAAAATGTACATATTTCAAAAAAATATATATATATACCTTTTCAAAATACTCTTTTTTTAAAATGGTACTTTTTTAAAAAAGGTACTTTTATGGAAAAGTTTACTTTTTTTAAAAAAGATACTTTTTTAAAAAGGCATTGTTTTAAAAAGGTAATTTTTTGAAAAGAAATTTTTTTATAAAAAAGGATTGGCTGTTTTTGGAAGAAGGTGCTCTTTTTACAATGGTAATTATTTAAAAAAAATGTACTATTTTGGAAAGGCACTTTTTTTTGTAAATATATTTTTTTTTAAAAAGTCCTTTTTTTTAAAAGATACTTGTTTTTAAGAAAAATACTTTTTTTTCTACTTTTGTTTATGAAAAAGGTACTTTTATGAAAAGGGTAGTTTTTTGAAATGGGTAGTTTTATTTTGAAGAAATGTACTTTTTTAGAAAAAGATATTTTTTTTTTTTTAAATGAGTAGCTTCTTTTAAAAAAAAAGTATACTATTAAGTATTTTTTAAGAAAAATTAACTTTTTTCACAAAAACGTTACTTTTTCACAAAAAAAAATCCTTTTATAATCGAAGTACCATTTTCAAAGAAGTTCCTTTTCGAAAAAACTACATAAAAAAGTACCTATTTCAAAAAATATATATATATATACCTTTTTTTTTCAAAAAGGTACTTTTTTGAGAAAGGATATTTTTTGTGAAAAATATACTTTTTTGAATAAGGAGTACTTGTTTGTGAAAAACACACTTTTTAGAGAAAAGATACTTTTGCGTTTAATAATGCTATGTTTTTATGCAAAACATAATTTGTTCTAATCGCGCTAACCGGTTCTTGCAAGTAGACTGTTCTACTCTTTATTTATATATTATTTATATTGACTGTAATATTTAATTTAATAAATAAAAATAAAAACACTGGATACGGTGTACTACTTAATTAAATTCGGTTCGATCTACTTAATAAATTCAGTTGTGACCACAAGTATTTTTTTTTTTAAAAAACGTACAGTGGTTGTCAGCTTAATTGATGCAAGCAAGCAAAAAAAACTAAAATCGCTGTAACTCATAAACTTTTTGTAATAAAAACAAGAACTAAACAACATTTTAATTGACATCATTGGTTCTTCTAAGAACAATTGTTGTTTTTTTATATTTTACATTGCTCTTTAAAAAAAAAACAACAAAAACAGAAACTACAACTCTTTTAAATCGATCACCTTATTTGATGCAAATAACATCTAACAGTAATGATACCGTTATGTTTAAAAATATAATGCAATTTTTGTTTTGTTTATTTTGGGTTTGCGTATTCTATTAATTTGTGCACAATTTTAGTCTTTTTTTGGAAGTTAAAGTGTAATATTAGCGCAATTTTTTAATATGGGTCGACGGACAACTATAGAGCAACGGGAATTGATTATTCATCATTTTAAACTTGGAAAGACTCAGCGTAGAATAGCAGAAATTGTGATTTTAGCAGCATCTACAGTCCAGCACATAATAGAGCGCTTTTTGCGGGAGAATAGAGTGAAAAACAAGGGCAGAATTGCTCATAACAAAATTCTTAGCATAAGAGATGAACGATGGATTATAAGAATAGCTGATGATGTGCATAATGGTCTTGGCAAGAAGTGTAGTTCATCAACCATTCGACGTGTTTTACGCTCGCACGATTTTCATGGCCGAGTACCACTGAAGAAGCCATTTATAAGCCCAAAAAACAAAAGCTCTCGGTTAGCGTTCGCAAATAGCCACATTTCCAAAAATTTAGATTTCTGGAACACCGTAATTTTTGCTGACGAGTCCAAATTCAACATCTTTGGCTCAGATGGAAGGTCATATGTTTGGCGAAAGCCAAATACTGAACTACAGTTGAAGAACATGCGTGCGACTGTAAAGCATGGAGGAGGCAGTGTTATGGTGTGGGCTTGCATGGCCGCATCGGGTGTTGGAAGTATAGTTTTTATTGAGGGAAATATGGACAAAACAATGTATTTAAACATTCTTAAAGAAAATTTGATCCAAAGCTCTGCAAAACTGGGTCTAAGGAGCAACTTCCGTTTTTACCAGGATAACGACCCAAAACATAAATCTGGTATTGTGCAGACATGGCTCATATGGAACTGTCCACATTTGATGGAACCTCCAGCACAGTCTCCAGACCTAATCGTAATTGAAAATTTATGGGCATTGTTGGAGAAAAACATTAGAAATCACAACATTTCAAGCAAAGAAAGCCTAAAAATTGCACTGATGGAAGAGTGGAATAAATAACCCGTAAACTTGTTGACTCGGTGCCAAATCGGCTTAAGGCTGTTATAGACCAAAAAGGGTATCACACAAAATATTAATAATTATATTTTATATAAAAACTTTTGAAATATTTAAGTTTGCAATATGTTGCATCAAATAAGCTGATCAATTTGAAAATTAAGTATTTTTTTGTTGTTACTATTTTTTTTAGAAAAATCAAAAATATAAAATAAATAAATGACCAATATTAAAATGAGAACATTGTATAATAATCTGCCTTTTAATTGTTTTCAAAATCTCAGTTAGATTTAGATTTAAAAGGATTTTTCTGTATTGATTTAACTTGCATCAAATAAGCTGACAACCACTGTAGGCATAATTAAATAGTCAGTACTGATAGCCAAATTTTAATGACTTCAATTGAATTTCTAAGTAACATAAATATTAGTAAATATAACTATCAAAATTCGGTTGGCAAAAAATTCGGTTGCAGCAATTGGTTCTCGTTTCTGTGTGTGGACAATATGGGTATTGTTGTTTTCTTTTTTCTGAGTACTTCAACGCTTCGTACAACATTTCAGACATGTTTCCATACAAAAAAGTTATAATTTACAGACCACCTTTAAGCCCTTAAACGTGACGTTGAGACGCTAAAAATGAATATGTATCTCTTAGTTTTTGCTTCTTTATCAAATATCAAAATTTCATTTAGATCGGTGAAACTCTCCTTGAAAGGTGAAACTCTCCTCTAATCCTTGCGGATTTGTTAGAAAATAGTTAAAGTTTTGAGTTAAAAGGCCAAAAACTTTTCTATTCTTCCAATATGCCCCCTTTTAGCATATTTATATAAATGTGTCTATCTCTAAACTGTGCTTAGTAGTGCGTAAATGTTATGGATAAAAAATAAACGAAATAGGAAAAAGCCACAATCTAAATACAAAAACTACTAATGAAAAACAGAGCACGTACAAGCCATACGTTGAAGGTACTTCAGGAGCAACCAAAACCACCATAATTGTTTTCACAACCAAAAGTGTACTGTCAATACATGGTAAAGTAAGACAACAACAACAGCAACAAAAACAACCGCAACAACTTCAATTATAAACCAAATACTGTTGAAACAACATCACTGAAATTTTGTATTTAACTGCCAAAATTTGTTTGGTTTTAACGGGAAAGAGTATTATTTTTTTGTTTTCAAGGAAAAACCAAATGGTTTGAAAACTGAAATGATCCCACACATTTTTGAACGTGTTTAAAACTTTTGGCAGAATTCTAACAAATGCAGCTAAGAACTATTAAATCAACAGAAGTTACCAAAGTCCCTAATACAATTTTGTTAAAATAAAAAGGCTGAGAAGAAAAATGAGTAAATGTACCCAGCAAAAACATGGTAATGACAGGTCTTTATCGCATAGATTACCAAGTAATGACAGGTTATTACAAAATAATGACTTACTGACAATGGGTTATTTAAGTAATTATATGCTATTTAAAAAAAAAATACAGGTAATTGGTAACCTAAGTAACGATTTGTCTTTTTTTATTCTAATATTATATTTATTAATTTGAGTTGAAAATTAAAAAAAAAAAAAAAAGTTCGGAGGTTAAATTGTTTTTAAAAAACTTTAAATATTTCTTTTTAAAATATTGTCTTTAAGGTAACCACTTATTTTGTAACTCCAAGGTAAACACTTATTCTATCATTATGAGTAACTACATATACATTATTTTAAGGTAACCACTTATTCTTTTAGTATTGTTAACCAAACATGTAAGCCATTATTCTAACTTTTTTGTAAGGGAGAGGGTAGTGAACATCGTAAACAAAAGTAATTAAGCGAGTAAATAGTAGGTTTGTCAATTTCAAATAATCAAACAGTTTTTTAACGAACGATGAAAAGATTAATTTCTAAAAATTATTCCCTTAATCGATGAAATAATAACAAATATGCTATTTTGGAGGGTAAACATCTGTCAATATAATTCAGTATTCGATAGACGCCAAAGTGTAAACACACATTTTTCCAATCGCAATAATAATGTCGAATTTTGTGCCTGAAAAAGATGTTTTTCGGGGAAGTCTGATAACCTTCTTTCATTTGGAGAAAACGGCTGCTAAAAGTTATCAATTGATGGTAGAAGCTTACGGTCAATATGCACCAACTCAAAAAACTTGTAAACGATGGTTTGCGAGATTCAAAAGTGGTGATTTCGACACAGAAGACAAGGAGAGGCCTGGTCAGACAAAAAAGATTAAAGAAGAGGAATTACTCCACGAAGATTGTTGTCAAACGCAAGAAGAACTTGCATTATCATTGGGAGTCATGCAACAAGCCATTTCCCTACGTTTAAAAGCATTGTGATTCATTCAAAAGCAATGAAATTGGAGCCCATATGAATTAAAGCCGAGAGACGTTGAAAGGCGATTTTGCATGTCGGAAATGCTGCTTGAACGCTACAAAAACAAGTCATTTTTGCAGCGTATTGTTACTGGTGATGAAAAATGGATACTTAACGATAATCCCAAGCGCAAAAAGTCATATGTAAAGCCCGGCCAACCAGCCAAATCAACGCCAAAGCCGAATATCCAATGCGCCAAGATGATACTCTGTATTTGGTGGGATCAGAAGAGTGTTTTGAATTATGAGCTGTTGAAATCTGATCAGACGATCACAGGATACCTGTACCGAACACTATTGATTTGTTTGAAGAGAGCAATCAACGAAAAACGATCAGAATATTCGACCAGCTACGAGGCCATAATCTTCCATCATGACAACGATCGGCCCCAGGTTACAAGACCGGTCAAAAACTATTTGGAAAACAGTGGATGGGAAGTTTTGGCTTACCCGCCTTATAGCCCAGACCTCGCACCTTCTGACAACCATTTGTTTCGATCGATGCAGAACGCCTTTACTGGAATACGCTTCACTTCAGATTCGTTCTTTACCTCAAAACCGGAGCAGTACCTTTGGCGCGGAATCCATATGCTACCAGAAAGATGGGAAAAAGTAGTGGCTAATGATGGACAATACTTTCAATGATGTATCAATTTATTTTGTTACTATAATAAATGCATTTTTCAAGCCAAAAAAATCGACATTATTAACTTGTATACCAATTACCCTATCATTTCAAAATATTAACAATTTTGGCATTAATTTTAATACTTCAACAATACCAATTCTCAAATAAAATCATTTTAGACTATAGTAAGGCAAAAATATTGTTAATCATACACCATTTGGCATTATCTCAGGATGAAAAAATTACAGTTTTCAAAATCGGTTAAAAGTTAAATATATATCGGCGATAGTTTTAGTATATTGAGCTTATAAGATCTCATATTAGTTATAGTAGAAATTATATTAATGGAATTCACAGTTTAAGTGCTAAAGTGCTATCGTTGTAATATAGAAACATTTTTTATAGTTTTGTATGGTTTAAACTTCAGAAACCATGCAATAATTCAACGACATCAGTTTATCTGTGAGTTCCTTCATATTGCAAGCTTGGAAATCTAGAAAACTAATCCAAAAAATTAAAAAGTTAAGGCATAAATTATTAATCTTTCCAAGATATAACACAGTTCAAAAATTACAACTTTTGTGGTTTTACTTGAGAAGATATGGCGATTTTAGTTTTTCGAACAACGCGAAATTGAGCACATCAAAATTTAACATATCGCTCATTTACTGCAAAACTGACATAACTCAAAAAACACGATTTTGCAGAAAACGAGTTTAAAGTTTTCAATAGATATCTGCCTCGCTCGACCCTTTTTCTACTTATTTGGTCACGTTTTTTATAAATATTGGGTTTAATGTATTTTTCTCTTAGTGAGAGTTGTATGCAAATTTGCTAATTATCGAGAGACACCTGATTAGCACAGTTTCTCTATGAATTATATACTCTTTTCACCTACTTTAAAGAAAAAATTAAATATATTATACTCTATCTCGAACAGTATACGTGATATTAATATGAAATTTTTACACAATATAAAGCAAAATATAATTAATAAATTTGCATCATTAACTCCAAAATCTTTTTGTCTTACGACAGTCCTGAAGTAAATGAGCGATATAATGATCAAACTTAATGGCTTTGCTAATACTACTAAATTTAATCTTTCTGCCAAATTATATAAAAATCCATCCATACGTTTTCAAGTTAAGACGACGTCTTTATAGGTATGATATTGGAATGCTGTATGTCTTTAGACGAAAATTAGAGCTTTTTTGAAAAATTAAATCTTCAATCTTAATTTGTGTTACGTATCAACGGTTTCTAGTCAACATAATTATGTTTTAAAGATTTTTGAAAATTGTATTAATTTCAAAATATAAATTTTTTTTAAATTTCGCGATACTCTAATTTCAATGATTTGCAAACCTTGCCATGAACACAAAAAACTACATCGCAAAATATTTTGTAAATTTGGTTTTTTATAGAAATATACCGAATTGAAAAGCGTATTTTGGTGTTAACAACCACATTCAAATTTGATTTGTGAATATTTTAGTTGCTGCAATTAAGATTCAGTTGCATTAACCGAATTCTATTGTGAAAACTAATATTCAGATGTACCAACCGATTTCAGTTGTAGTAACCGAATTTGAGTCGTAGTAACCGAATTTCATTTGGCAAATGACTAATTTTTTCTCTGTGTGTTATATTATAAACCACTTGTTTACAGCATTAATGGCCAACTTCAAATTCCACGCCTGGAGGCGGACTTGCTGGTTAGAGTTTTATAGAATCCATGTCTTGGAAAAAGATTATTAAAAGTTTAAAAATTTCAACCTTATTCTTCATTTTGTATACAAATTTTCCCAAAATTGTTAAGTTTTCGAACAAGTTTTATTAAAAGAAGTATATTTTAAATTATTCGTTTTATTCGATTAATCGTGAAAATGTATACGAATTATTCGTTATCTGAATATCATGGTTTTTAAATTGTTCGTTCGAATATTCTCTTTGTTCGTTCGATTAATCGAATAATTTTTATTCGAGAGACAACCCTAGTAAATACAATAGCATGTTAACTAGTGAAAAACTTCGTGCGCTACTGTTAACAAAGTTTATGTAACACCGAAAATAACCGATTAGAATAAGAAAAGTTAATAAAAAGAAAAAAAAAATAAATTAAAAATACTACTCAGAAGAACCATCAGTAATACAACCGAATCTACTGATGCGGCCTTTTTCCCCTGCCCAACCATTGAATAATCTTATGGCCCAATACGGCTTATTCCCATAACAATCTATATAATTCTCTTTTTTTTCTCAACCCATTTTTTGCTTACACCGTCATAGAAAGCATTTTTAAGCTCAGATCATAATTAAAAGTCTTATTCATATAACCAATTTTAAGATTAATTTAAGATTAAATTTCTAGTGTCTTACAATTATTAAGTGAAGAATTAAACAGAAAATTAAAACAAAAATAACATTCACTAAAAGTCAAACTATATTAAGGCCTTTTTAGTGTATTGTAATATGATTTAAAAATGTTTACTCAACCACAATTAGCAGGCGATGAATTGTGTACATTTCATTGCTAAAGGGTATCCAAGGATACGGTGAAAGAATTTAACTTATTGTTAGAGAAACCATTCAGTGGTTTTAAAATACAATACAAATTATTATGTTTACCGTTAAAAATTACGTATAAAAATTAGAAAGCCAACAAAATTTAAAGAAAATAAAGTTAAACTGTTATTACGATCCGTTTGAAAAAATTTTGATTTTTAAAACCATTAAAAATTGTGGGCCGATTCAAAAAGTCGGCCGAATCATCAAAAAGTGGGCCGATTGTTATCAATTTCAATTTGAGTAAATATGATGGAAGTGGTTCAATACTGGTGAACATTAGATGTAGTCTTGAACAGGGATACGTAGAACAAATTTGGTGGTTCTTAAAATATGCTTTCTCAAAACTGATGACGAAATACTCAACGTTCTTTTTTTTAAACTTCGTTTGGTTTGAGATGAATTAGAGCTGACGCTAGATCTAGTAGTTATGTTAGATGAGGTAACTATTTATTTCTACATAAGTAGTATTTTTAATTTCATTTAACTTTTTTATTCTCATTCCGTTATTTTCGGTGTTATATAAATTTTGTTTGTAACAGAGTTAACTAGGATTTCGGAGACTAGACCTAGACCTACTTCAGCTGAGCAAAGCTTGGTTCTAGAACACCGAACTGTCTCATATTCCACCGTAAATTTCAAGACGAAGATCGCAGCTTACAACTGCGTATATTTAAATAATGTTGAAGTTTATGCTTGTTTCCCTCAGAAGCCAAACTAAATGGAAATAATAGTACTCCTATATCATACACTTAGAAAATTATGCATATAGAATCAACTGAAAATGATACTTATAATAACTGCATTTGCACTTAGAAAGACATGCACTAGGAAAACGAAAATTGCCCATTTGTGAAAAAAGTGTACTTTTAATAAAAATCAATTCAGATTTGGAATTCTGACTTTATCGGATATCATTAACCCACTTTAGATTGGAATCAAAAATTACTCACGAATTTGATAAAAATTCAAAAACTTGCTTTTTTAATAATTTAAAAGATTTTTAAAATGCCTAATTTGGAGATTTTTATTGAATTTTTTTATAATATAATAGTTGTTATTAAAGAAAAAACGAATTAATTGAAAAACTTATAATTCGTGTCCAGGGAATTTTTTTGTAAAAATTTAACAAAATTTGCATGTTTTTAACAAAGTTTACATAATTTTCAGAAAAATATCACTTAAGTTTGTTTACTGTAATTATCGTTAACCGTTTGAGGTCTGAGGACATAAAAGACCCATAAAACGTTATTTAAATTATGATTACAAAAGTGTAAAGCTTTTAAATTGATTAAAAAAATCCACTTGATAAAAATAATTATTTTATGAAATTTGATGTATATAAGCTTAATGTTTCCACTTTTTACCAAAATATATTCACAAAGTACACCAATAAATAGCCAGTAAAGTCAGCAACATTTTTGCTGGGAGGATCCTTGCAGAAAAATAGCTAATATCAGTAAAAAAAAAAAATGGTAAATTCAGCAAAAATTTTGTTGAATTTATCAATTTTTCTGTAAGGATCCTCTCAGCAAAAATGTTGCTGACTTTATTGACTTTGGTTTTAGTATAATAAGCAGCACAAGTTCTTTCAGATTTTATTTAAATTTGCATAAGTGATATAGAATGCTAAACTAACCGCAATTGTTTATCGTAAAAATCTTCATTTTAATTGTTAACAAGGTGGGTTCAGAAATGCTTCTAGTTTTCATTTCACGTTTTTTTTCACATTTATTTCAAAGAAACTATACAAAAATGGGTATTATACGAGGGCGGATCAATAAGTCCGTGACTATTCGAACTTTCCTCGTAATTATATGCAATGCAATAGTGCTCCCATCATGTACCACCTGTTAATAGCCTACTGTCAAATTTTGAGCAAGTTCCGTCATTTACTTTGCGTTTAACAGCTGTTAAAAACATAAAACCTCGTGGATTTTTTTAAAAATGGATAAAAGTGAGTTTCGAGTGCTCATTAAACATTATTTTTTGCGAAAAAAAACCCGTCAATCAAACCAAGGAAAAGCTTGATAAATAATATGGGGACTCTGCATTATCGATTTCAATGGTAAAAAAGTGGTTTACTGACTTTCGTTGTGGTCGCACAAGTACAAATAACGCTGAACGTTCTGGACGGCCAATTGAGGTCAATACAAACGCAAATGTCGAAGAACTCCACGATATAGTGTTGGCCGATCGAAGAGTAAAAGTGCGTGAGATTGTTGATGCCATAGGCATTTCATATGGCAGTGTGGTTTCGATTTTAAATGATCAGTTAGGTTTAATAAAGCTGTCTGCAAGATGGGTGCCGCGGTTGCTCTCAATTGACCATAAACGTAATCGTGGCCAATAAGGTGATGGCAACAGTTTTTTAGGATGTACGCGGGATAGTCCACATCGATTACCTTCAATAAACGGCGAATATCATGCCAACTTATTGGACCGAAATAACAAGGATTTAAAACAAAAAAAAACGACCCCATATGGCCAAGAAATGCCTATTTTATGGACCTCGAAAAATCCTATTTTTGGAAGGGATACAAAAATTGGAGAAACGTTGGACTAAGTGTATTGAGCTAAAAGTAGATTATGTTGAAAAATTATTTTTTTTTTGCAAAAAAACTGTGTTTCATTCAGAAAGTCACGGACTTCTTGATCCTCCCTCGTATTAGAGGTATTTTTAAGATCTATCCAACGATTTGTCAAACAAAATTTGAAGGGGCCATTTTGAACTCCAAATTTTTAAAGTGAGATTGGTGCAATAAAGAATTGCTATCGGATTTCTCCGATCAATTGTCCCCTTTCACATTGAAAATCTATGCTATACAGATGTCTACTCGTGATTTTAAGTAACTCAATTTAGTGGTTTGGCCAGGCCGCCAAGGGGAAGACTTTTCTCTCTTTACTCATCGCCGTAGATATTTGATAAAATCCGCTTTCTACTCTTCATTAGTACTCGTAATAAAGTACCCACGTGCAACAGAATGATTCGTTGATTTATTAATTCTAACTTTTTGAACTGCGGTAAACAAGCGGCTTTTTTGGTTTTGTTGGAAAACATGTTGAAATTGTCCAAAAGTATTCAAGAATTGCTAAAATAATGGTAACAATTAAAGTAATAGAAAACAGGTTTAGGACCACATTAGCAAAAATTAGATAAATTGACAAAAACAACTCATTCTGGGTAACGTGATTTTTTTGTTCTGAAATAATTATTAAAGGTATTAGTAACTCATTATTATTTTAAAGTAATGCAAAGAGTAGGTTAAAATCATTACTGGTAGTAAAGAAAATAGTGGTAACTCTTTACTGTTTATGCACTAGGTTCTATTACCAATGCTAAGCATTCTCTTTACTAATCTAATAAAAACTTATTAACACATTAAATTTTAAAATGAACACTATGAACTAGAAAGCTTTTTCATAACAGTCTTTTCTTTTATACTCTGACATTGTAAATATTGGTACAGCTAGTAAATGCTCTCTTAAATAAGAGCAACACCAACGTTATTATAATAAACTTTCTGGATTTTTCTTGTATAATTCTAAAGCTTTTCCCAGAGTTTTTTTCTTTATCTATTAAAAGCTTTAACATTCAACATGTTTATGTTGCTTTAAGGCTCGCTCATGTATTTTACGATTTGAATAACACACGCACGCACACACACAAATTTCATACTTTTGCCATTTCACATGCATCAAGTGAAAATCAGTTTTCCCGGGTACTCAAAAGGCAACGTTTGAATTAGTTTCAAAAGCGGCAGAAAATTTTAAAATAAATATACTTATAAAAAAGTTAAAATTTAAAAAAAAGTTGATAAAATTTATATAAAAAAATTAAATTAAAAATAAAATTTTAAAAAATAAAAATAAATTGAAAATAAATATAAAACGTTTAAAAATAGCAAAAGTTAATAATTAAAAAACATATTAACAGCTTTTATATTCAGTTTTGAGTTTACAATTTTTTTGTGTCTCTAGTTCAAGTGTTTGTGTATCATATCAAATAACAAGAAAACATCATTATCATCATCATATTTAACAACAATAGCAACCGTTATAAACCACAACGTGAATTAAATCTTCCGTTTCTGCACTTGAAGGATAATAATATCTAAGGTATTTTTCATAATTTTCTCTAACCAAAAAACTTAACTCACTGGTGGTATTATGTTTACATATTTGTTGACTTGTTGAAATATGTCATGATTAATAATAAAAAATAAATATGGGAATTGTTTACAAAAAAAACTGTTATAAATAAGATGACCTTGATGTATGATCAATATCGTAATTATAATTTTTATGAAAACCAATACAATTTTTAAATGGAATAGTAGCAAAAATTTAACGATCATATTATTATTGAATAAAATCGGGTTATAAAAACAACAATAAAAGCAGCGACAGTATAAAAATTTACTGAGTTATTATTAGGGGAAGGAAGTTTATATATATGACCAGTGTAGAAATGGTAATAACCCAGTCATAAATTGCCAGTGTTACAAAAAATCTAGCACTGTTATACCACTGGTTAACCGAGGAATTGTAAATAAGCTACTGGCAGAACACTTCTTTAAGACGCTTTAACAAAGTTTCCAAAAAGGGTTTTGCCAGTATTTTTTACCATAATTTCAGGGCGCTACGAAATAACCCCCAATGAAATAACCCCCAACGGCCAAAAATGAAATAACCCCCAAAAAAATTGTGTAAAATAGTTTGGGGGTTTTTTCATTTTTTTTGGGGATTATTTCATCTTACGGTTTTAGATTATTTCATTATGAAGCAACCCCCAATGAAATAAAGCCCAAAATTTAAATTCTTTGGAGATTATTTCATATGCAATTATTTTGGGGGTTATTTCATATTTTTTGGGGGATATTTCATTTTGCTAAAAGTGAAATTTTTTTAATATTTGTTAGTTTTTCTGCGTGGTGGCCTGCGGCCGCTCTTAGGGGTTTTCTCCTCCATGGGACGCGGCAGGTGGCTTCGCTGAATAAAGTTTCCCTGCGCGCGTCACACTAGGGAAGATAATGAGACGCGCGCAGGAAAACTGTATTCAGCGAAGCCACCTGCCGCGTCCTATGGAGGAGAAAACCCCTAAGATCGGCCGCAGGCCGCCACGCAGAAAAACTGAACAGTGTAACAAACGAATCAAAAATATGAAAACAAAAAATAAAAAAAATTTGGGACATATTTCATTTCTTTGGAGCTTATTTCATTGGGGGTTATTTCATTTCTTCCTTTGGGAGTTATTTCATTACGAAACAACCCCCAAATTTTGGGTGTTATTTCATTTTCACCTTTGGGGAATATTTCATTTCTTTTGGGTATTATTTCATTTTTTTTTTTTGTTGGGACTTATTCCATTTTTTTTGGGATTTATTTCATTGGGGGTTATTTCATTTTGTCGTTTGGGTGTTATTTCATTGGGTGTTTTTTCGTAGCGCCTAATTTCAGGGGTTTACAAAAAAAAAACACTGGCAAATAATTGGCTGAGAACACTATACCAACGTTGGAAAAAAGTGTTTTCCAGTGCTATTCAGTCAGAAATTACCAACGCACAATGGTTACAAATACAAAAAACATGGTAATAAGTACGGATCTTCTAAACTGCTGTTCCAATCGGGAAAAAGAGTTCACAAGAATTGAAAAGCGAAAGCTAGCCTTTAAGAAAAATGTTTCTCTAGTCACATTGTTTTAACGCAGGGTGTGCTATAGTGTTGCAAAGTTGACCATCTAGGGTATATAAAAGTTTTGAAGGGGTATAACTTTTACAAATGTGGACCAATTTCACTGATTAGACTATTTGTAATCTAGGTTCGGAGACAAAGCAAAAACATGGTTTATGTGCCATAGTAGCTATTATATTTAGTTTAAAAATATTTGACTTTTAATTTCAAAATCTTAATTTTTCTCCTTAACTTCTTGTTATTTTTGCCATTCATTATTATAAGATTTTTTTCTGCGATTTTCATGACTTTTCTTAAACTCTCATTGTAATTTTTTTAAATTACCTCAAGCCGTTTCGCATTGATAATTTTTTAAACTCCAAAATTTAAAATGTGTTTTGAAAATTGCATTTTTTGGTCACATAAGGGGTGCTAAAATTTCTGACATGAATGCTATTATTATATCAATAAAAAACGAGAATAACTCTACACTCATAATAATCCAATGCTAAAAATAGGAAAAAAAAAATGTCAAAACAACAAAATCTTTTGTAAAATGAACAAATTTTCCAGTTATATTAGTTTTTTGTTTTTATATACATCGAGATTATTTTTATGTTATTTTCAATTGATAACGAGCTTTCAACCTCCGTATATTTACAAAAATAAAGCAAATCAAACATGTTAGCTAGGTTGATACTAGTATTTAGATCTGGCTAAAGATCTCATCAGAACCCGAAGTTTTAGAAAAGTTAGAGCCTAGGCAGAACTTTAACAAAAAACCTATTAATAATCAATTTTGCTCCATTCTTGTCTTCTTAGTAATCAAGCACGTGGTTAGGTCTTTTCCTAACAAGCATCATGACATTACTAAACTTTGAAGACCAAAAATGTTCTATTTATATAAAAAATTTTTAGTTTGTACTCTGGCTCAAGTAATATTTTTTACAGTTATATTAGTTTTTTGTTTTTATATACATCGAGATTTTTTTATGTTATTTTCAATTTTCGTTTATTTTACAAAACTTTTGGTTATTTTGACATTTATTTGTATTTTTACGCATGGATTATTATCAGTGTAGCACTTTTTTTTAGCATTTATATTTATTTTTTTTTATTTTTCACTTTCTAGAATTTTTTACGATCTAGCATGCAAATACAATTAGAATGTGGCAACACTGAACAGAGCTGAAGCGACAACATACTGTGTTGCATTAGTTATAACATGAGAATATAGGTGGTATCAGAATTTAAATATTATCGGACAACACATAAATAATTATAAATATAAATTGTGTTTTACCACACTAACCCAAATTCCCCTATATATTATATATAGGTCAAATCAACTTTAGAGGAAAATTAAACTAAAGTTTGATATAATTAAAAAAAAAAATATGTTTTTTCGACCTTTAATTGTGCAATGAAAATGTAAATTATTCAAGTTCGAGGCCATACACTATATTTCTCTAATAGGATATTGTCCTAACAAATAATCCATAGAGTTGTTGTTTTGAAATTTATTAATTGACCACTTTCAGGAATGTGTTGATCAGAACACGTTCTGAAAGAAGTGACAATCCCATGCAAAACATCAAGCATTCCTATAAACTAGTTTTTTCACTAAACGAGAACTAATATATGAGCTCGAAGTTAAAGATTACAACCATTGATCAAAAATAAATTGAAAACTTGTTTGTTAAGTGCAAGGTCTACCTTTGGTAGATATTCAAAACACATTTTTTGTTTTTTTCCTTTTTATTTGTACACTTGTTTTGTTTAAAATGTTTTGTTTTTATTTTAAACAAAACAAGTGTGCAAATAAAAAGGAAAAACCAAAAAAACGTATGTTGAATATCTACCAAAGGCTGACCTTGCATATAACAAACAAGTTTTCAATTTATTTTTGATCAATCGTGATAATCTTTAACTTCGAACTCATATATTAATTCTCGTTTAGTGAGAAAACTAGTTCACATGATTGCTTGATGTTTTGCATGGGATTGTCACTTCTTTCAAAACGTGTTCTGATGATGGGAACCTAGAAAATTCCCGAAATAGATCTATCAACACATTCCTGAAAGTGGTCAATTAATAAATTTGAAAACAAAAACTCTATAGATTATTTGTTAAGACAATATCCTAATAAAGAAATATAGAGCATGGCCTCGAACTTAAATAATTTTAATTTTCACTGGAAAATTAAATTGTTAAATAACTTCCAAAGAAGTTGTTTAGGAAAAACCATCCAAATAATCATATGTGGAACGTTTTCCTTCCATGTTTAATTCATCGATGAAAATGCTGACTTAGAGGTTTTTTTTTGCCCTTTTCGCTGGGCATTTAAACAATTTACTTAATGATACCTCATAAACTACAAACAGTTAACCATACAGCTAGGTTGATTAATCCGTAATACAAAAATCACAGAGCAATCATTATTCATTTAATACTACAATTATACTAGAGCCAAAAACTATTAGTTTTTAAAAATTTTAAGTTCTTAATTTGAAATTTGTATGGAATTTGACAACTTAATGCAAGAAGTTTTTAAAAACTACTCGTGTTTGGTTGTGGTATAAATGTGGTATGCGTTAAAAAGAATTGCCTTAGTTAAAAAAATTCAACATTTATTTCATATATTTCTGCAGTTGTTAAAAATCTACAACATGAATTTCGTAATTCACTTTATTAAACATTTTTAATATAAAATTTTAAGAACATCCATTATGCTTTATGAAACCACAAACTATTAATGTAGGGGTATACTACTAACAACATTATATTGCTGAAACCAATATAATAAATAATTTTAAAGTGCTACTAAATTTTAACAATAAGTGAATAAAACATTTTATATGTAAGTTAATTTAATTTAAAAATTTTATAAAATGCATTATTTTCTAAATGCACATACGTGGGTATACTGTACGTATGATTAATTTTTAATTATAGACCACTGAACGTATAAGTGATATTGGCATTTTTATTGTATAAAACTATAAAATACCATTAAGGTAAACATATTTTTGAAGTCTTAAGGAAATACAAATTCAATATAATATTAACAAAAGATGTTGATGAAATATGTAATAGGTTAAAATGTCAAATGACCTTTGGACCTATTGCAACTTTAAGAATTTGAAATATAATAGGTGATATAATACTTTGAAAGAACGAAAAACTTTTCAATTAAATTTTAACAGCTTAGTTGTTATCTTAAAACTGCTGCATTCTTAAAATGTTCACCCTAATATTGATGCGTTTATGTTTAAGTTAATATTAGGGTGATCATTAGAGTAAAAATCGAGTAAGCCGTTTAACTATTTTAATTTGGACAAATATCAAAACTCAAACTTTTGGCAACATGAATAAGTCAAAGAAACAATTCAAATAGTTAATTATATTAACAGTTGTTTTATAAATTATGAAATTTTCTTAAAGTAGCGTTTATTTAATGAACAAAACTGCTTTTTCTTCGAGTAATTCTTACTCGGGGAATTTTTTGAGTAATGACAAAACTGCACTTTATTTTTTGTGAAGGCCCCAGGGGCCCCTGCAACAAAAACCGATATGCGTAGAACCATATAAGTGTGGGTACTCAAATGAAAGGAAATTTCCTTACGATTTCAAAAATGATATTATTTTTGAGATCCATGATACGTGGCGCCCTTTAGAGCTATTTTAAGTATATCTTAAATACAAAAATGGGGTGGAAGTGTTTTTAGTGTTTTTTTTTTTTTGTTATTTTTGTAAAATTTATTGTTCAAATAATGAATTTAACATGAAAATGTGACTTTTTAGTTGCTATTGTTGGCATTACTCAGTTATAACCGCGTGGAGGTGATGGTACAAAATGTATTGGCTTAAGGGTGTTCTCCTCCTGTCCGTCCCGACTTAGCTGATGAAAGTTTTTCGCGAGACCGGCTTTCGACTGCGCTTACGAGTTTCCGCCAATGTGATAGGCAGTTTAGTGGCTTCGCTGAGTAAACTTTTGCAATTTTGCGATTTTATTAATAATAAAATATTTTGTTGTAAGTTCGATGTATTTTTAAATGTTTTCGGAAATAGCGCTGCAGGCAAAATTTGTAAACGGATGTAGAGGACGCTACGTATCATAGATCATCAAAATAATATCATTTTTGAAATCCTGAGGAAATTTTGTTTCATTAGAGTACCCACACTTGTGTGTTACAGTGCGTACCTGTTTTAGGGCCCTGGGGCCACATGGGCCACGAACTCTTTAACCGAAAATAGAAAAAAAAAATGTATTAATTCTGGTCCCTACATATATTTGTTTGGAGAACGGCCTAAAAAGTGCTGTTTAGCATAAGGAATTTTTTATACAAAATTGATTTCTATTAAAATAAGTTTGATTTGATACATTTAAAAATATTTTTAAGGATTCATAAATTTGAATATTTATTTTTGAAGTTACTCGGTTTACTCGATTTGATCACCCTAGTTAATACACACTGAAGGGTAGCGCAAGACCATGTAAATGACCATCAAGAAAATTTAGATCGTTACAGTTATTTCATGTCGTATACTTTTGCTTTGCATAACGATTCACGGTGTGTTAGCAACTATAACAAAGAAAGAGAATAACATAACTAATGAAGAGAAATCGAGAGACAGGTCTTGGACACATAGAAAAAATGACAACAGAACATTAGGATATGAAAGCATTGCACATTTCTGCAGTGAACAGCGATTTTTTTTACGATTTTTCTTTGTAACCGCACAATGTTCGGTACAACAGTGCAGTAATTGATTAAAAATGTGTAACTTTTTAACAGCTCAATATATTTTTACGAGCTTTTCTTTATATTGTTGGTAATATACGAGCAATACACACATTTTATTTATATTGATATGTTTTCATTGAAAAATATACTGAAAGTAGGACCAACAAAATAAATGTTTTAAGAACACTTAATTGTGAGAAAGTTTCTGGTTTCAATATCTAGGTTAAATAACGCAATTATCTAGTAAAAAAGAAAAAAAATTAAAAACTTGTCAAAACATTCAAAAGTGAACTCAGGAAAAAAATGATAAAAATAGTAAATAAACAAAAAAAAAAAATTAAAAAAATCGGAAAAACATTCGCGGAGTTCAAACTTTGAAGCGAATCATTTAAAGTACTCAGTTTTATAACGATTCTCATAAAAATGTGATAAATTTTATCATTTGTACAACTTTAAAGCTAGTAAAAACATTTTTATTAGATTTTTTATTATATGTAATACCGCCAAAGAACTTTACCAAAAAATCCAAGGTTGGCTACCAAAACGAATAATAGCATAGGCATTAGTATCGAGTTTTTAATTGTTTCGGTATTGGTATCTTTATCGGTATTCCATTCGTATCGGTATAATATGGAAAACAATATTCATGATCTTTAACCGAACTAACCAACATCTCACGCACAATTCACCAATAAAAATTCACCAAAAAACTAAAATTTATTAAATTTTACATAAAATACTTATAGTTTATTTTATGTACGTTAGTTTAAAATATGACCATAAAATTATAAAAAGTTATTTATTATTTAAATTTTTACTTTTGAAACACAAATTTTTGAAAGTTTATTTGGAACACAAGTTGGTTTACTACAAATATTTAATATTTGTATCGAGATCATACAAAAAAAATAAGTTTATAAATTTATATACAATGTTTTCAATATAAATCAAAGCTCATTTAAAAATAAATAATAAATAATAAATAAAACGTATTTTTTTAAACCGATTCAGTACCGGTATCGTGCCGGTATTAAGGGAAACGGTTGTGTTTATACTGGTATTTTAAAATTCAGCTGTTTCGATATTGGTATGTATAGATTAACAATTTGAAACGGTTTTGAAACGGATAACAATATTTAAACGTTATCGGTGGCCAACCTTGAAAAAATATATAGGCAGTATTAAGATAGAGAGAAAAAGTACACATTAAAAAGTGTCAGTCATGGCTGCCGTATTTATTGCTAGTCTATCAAATTTTTAGCCTATGATAACAAAAATTTGATTAAAACAACAGAATTTATACCACGAAAACTGATTGTTGTGAACTGGAAACAAAGAAAAAAAATAAAAAATATATATTTTTTTTTTGGATAAAAATAATTTAAGTTTTATCTATGCTCACTGGTTTTATAATTATATGAAAATATGTGAAAACAAAGTATGTAGCTTATATTCGTTGATTCAATATGTAAAAATTGTATTTAATATATTTCTTGTTATAAATTTTTTAAATAATGTATTGAATTTTAAATTTACTTATGACATACATGTATAAATAAATAGTTAATAACTATTATTTCTTCGTTTTAATTTTTAACGAAAAATCAATCTGAAAATATTAAATATTTTTTGAAGTAAAGATACCAAAAAATCATATTGACCTTTTTTTATTAAAGACATTTTTACTAACTTATTTTTTTGGCTTACATACTTATCATACAGCTTAATAAAAATTTTCAAACATCGAAAATTTTGGTGCTATCCAATTTTTATCAAATTCGTCCCATTTAACTTTAAGACCTAGTTTTACAATAATCACAACAAAAATTTATAAAAATCTAAAGTTGGAAAAAAATGCCGCTCTAAATAAAAAATATTATGAATAATTATTATATACAATGTCGTTTTCGCAGTCAATATTGTCGCTTAGTGTTTGTTGTGTATAAAGTCACACAATACAAATTTATTTCCATATATTACAAAATACAACAATGACACCACGACATTCAAGCACCAGGTCTCACACATGTTAGATCAATACATAAACTTAAATACATGAACTTAAAACAAATATGCACTCTAAAAAATGAATGTAAATTTACTGCTATAGAATGAGTACAATTTTGTGTAAAATTAAATAAAATGAGTAAATATACACTCAAAATGTTTAAATAACTAATGTACACATTTATGTCTGCAAAAATAAACACAAATGGCAAAATATAAACAAATGATAGTAATTTGCATGTTGGGAAACATGTTTTTAATTTTATAAACATTTTTACCTACAAACAGTAGTAATTGTCAGAATACAAAATGACAAAAAAAAGGAATAAAAAATAGATTATTTTGGAAATTTAAAACAACCAACATATTCTAAAATTTTTTCATAATTTAATTGGAAAATGCACAAAAAAATAAGCTAAACCACAAGTAAACGTACATTGTCCACATAAGATTTATGTGTAATATTTTGTTTATATTTATAAATATAAATAAATTAAAAATATTTTTTTTTTATAAATTGCAGAGACCGCGAATTTCCTTTGTTTGCATATGAAAATATGTATGTAAATACTAAATAAATTGATTACTCACATTTGGAGTACATTTACACACATGTTATGAACCATGTTGCTAAACATTTTTGTACACATTTTGTGTGTACCAATTTACACACATAGAGTAAATCTACCCAACTTATAGTTGGAGTACACTCTAATTAATTTCTGTTTAAATTTACCCAACTTATAGTAGGAAACTGTACTCCTACTATAAATTGGGTAAATTTACTCTATGTGTGTAAATTGGTACACACAAAACGTGTAAAAAATGTATAGCAACATAATGTTGCCAACATTCTATATTACGCATAATGTGTGTAAATTTAAGTTTTAATATGCCTAACGAAGCTTTCAGTAAAGTAAAGCAATTATTATTTTGCTATATTTATTTAATAAAAAAAAAAAACGGCTATTTAGATATAAGTAAAAATTGCTTAGTTAAAAAGGAAAATACCACTAAATACTGCTGCGTAAGAAAATGTCATTCCCGGTACTTATTACAGTTAGTCTAAATCTGAAACCGTATCCAACAATATAAAATAGACAAAACGTTAATTGGCTCAACATGGCCTTATAAAAGAGAATATCAAGATTAGCTGAATAGAAAAAGCAACACCAATACAAATCAATTTTACTGGAAAAAATAACCAAAAGTCTCAAATTTTGTTGATTCAATTCAGAAAGGACTGGCACAAGCATCACTATTGAACATGATAGATGTTCAGAACAATGATTCGATTATATCAAAACCTTATCTGTGAACAAAACCACTAAAAATATATAAGTTTTGATAATATTTTTAATTTATTTTTAGATATTTACCACAGCTATTCTTTTATTTTTCCTCAAAAACAGCACCAAAAATAAAAATATATTGAATTAAACATTTTTTTTTCTTCTGTTTGACAAAGTTTGACAAATTTTTCAAATAAATAAAAACAAAAATTGCACACATTTAATGTAAGTTTACCTATTTAAGTGCTTAAAATTCAGAAACATGTTTATCAACATACATAATACCATAATTCGTGTGCGTTATTGCTAACAAAATTTAGTAAATTGTTTTTTTAAGCAGTTTGTGCTTAAAATCACGCATTGTGCTTGATTTTACATATAAATTTACTCCCATTATAGCAGTAATTTTACAAGCATTTTTTAGAGTGTACAGTTTCATACTATAAGTTGGATAATATGCAAAAGAAGTTAATTATAGTGTAGGCTATCGAACGATCAAACACCAACCTAACATAAATTAGTTTTTTGTTATCGTGTACAATGCGTTAACATTTTTATATGCTGTCGTGTGCTGTAGATGAGATAATTAGGGCATTGTCAGGTTCATTGCAACATGTACTATAATGAAGATGTAAAAACGAATATGTTTGTGCTTCTCTTTAATACACACACACACATCAATTTTAAATTGTTAAACCAACAGTTAAATAAATTTCTAATTGATTTTCTAACCATATAAAATAAAATTCTTTGCAATCTTTGCTTGCCAAATAAACTTTTTAAAGATTAACCTACAAAAGAAAGTGAAAAAAAAACACTATTACAATTGTTATGGAATACAAATTCACAACAAATTTCACTTTTTGCGGAATCTTTTACAGAAATACATAAACTTTTATAGACGGCGAACCAAAATCTTTCAACATTTTTTTCTCATTTGCAGTTTTTGCAATATCGCGGATTTTAAATTTACTTCAGATACACAATGTGTTTGCATGTTTTTCTTAATTTTTCGAAATTCAACCGCAAATTCATTCCATATTTTTTAATAATATATGTAATTATCGCTCATTAACATAAAGGATTTTGTTTCATAATATTTAACCGGTATTGCAAGAAAGTTGAAAATGTTGTATGTTTAGTTTCACCTTTATAATATATGTATGCTAAAAAAATGTTTAAATTTTTTCACTACGCGTAAACTTAACATTCCACTAAACTCATTCTTGTATTAATATGCAAACTCCATTAAAAATATCGTGAAATATTTAAAAAAGAAAAACATTTTCATTATAATTTATAATGGAGTAAATGACGTAAATTTAAACAACGCGATATTTCAAAAACTACAAAAGAGCAAAAATATTGTTGCCGAATTTAGACTCAGTGTACCTATATATAATAGAAAATATGTATTACTAAGTAAAGTTCTGCAAAAAGTTGCAAATTCTTTAGTAATAATAGGAACATTTAAAAAAAATGACCAAAAAAAAACGACATTTTCAACTTTTCCTCTTTTGGATTTAGTAAAACATGGTTTAAATATTCTCCTAGATAAAATGAAATTTATTTTATTTTTTCATCATTCGTTATAGTTCGAGTTGCAGCAGCTACTAAAGTTTGGGAGTCTTTAATAAATGTGTAAGAAATATACAATGTTTGAATTATCACAACTTTTGAATGCTTCAACAGAAAACTAAAAACTCATATTAAAGATCAAATCATATTCTTTAAACAGGACACTAAAAAAACGTCCTTAATTCACGAATATCTAAAAAAGAATCCCATAATTCGTTTGTCTGAAATTTATTTTCCAGTTATCTCAACATACAAAAATTTCAAGTTGTGAATTAGAGGCGTTCAAAATAAATGGAATTTTTCTGAAAGTATTTTTAATATTTAACATAAAATATTGTATACGACAAATTTCAATATTTTTTGCCTAACATGTGAAAATTGCCCCACATGTTAAACAGAGAACACATGTGGTTAAACTGCGAACTCAGATTTTCGTTATCACATCATATGTTCTCTGAAAAGGACATCAAAAGTTAAATTTTTAAACAAATTATCAAAATACTTGTACGAAATTAAATGATGCCTACATGGGTATCAGCTGAAAGGTCATAATCTCTGGTATTCCAAAAAATTATTGGTCGTTATATTTAATGCACAAAAATGTTAAAAAGGTTCTTTAAAAAATTGTATCCCTCAAAAGCATTTGCAGATTTAAATAAGTTCGTAAAAATGCATGTAAAAGGGGTGACAGCAATTGTAGTCAAAAACAAATGAAATTTCACTTAAAGAAAGGACGACTTACATTTCAGTGAATTCAACTAATATTGTCATTTGTTTTTTAATGTTCAAAAAATGACTAACAATTGTAGTAAAAATGAACCACATGGTAGTAAAAAATAAACAAACATTTATTTATTTTTATTTTTTTTTTTCAATAACAAAAAACTACTGTTAAAAATGAATGTAAAATCATAAAACAGTCATTTGATGTGGTTTGTTTTTTTAAGTGATCTACAAGGTTAGTAAAAAATTTAATTTGTTCTACAAATGACTGACATTTACATTAAAAATAAAGAAACTGTATTACAACTCAAACAACTACATATTTTTAAAGCAGAAGTTCCCTGAGTGTACAGTGTTATACATATTCATATTTCAGACTTCTAGCTTCTATTAGTTTAGCAGTGACAATGTGAATTAGCCCTGTAAAAGCAAACAACAAACATAAAAAATTATGTATTGTTGATCTTTTCAAATTGCATTTCCTTTTTAATTGTCAGGTTTGAGATCGTAATTAAATGCTATTATTACAAATAGAAAACACTAATTATGTATAAATGTAAGAGAAGATGAAAAAAAATATTGTGTGGATCAACGCTAGAGGGAGTACCGCACTTTCGACCTAAGCGACTAGGTCATATTCACCCTTGGTAATTTTTCGGCTTATTTACAAAACGTTACCTTTATATTGCATTTTTTGAAACGACACAATAAAACCAAGAAAATCGTGTGCATTCAAGTTGAAACTTTTTTTAAATAGTAATGGCGGAAATTAAACTCGATGATAATTGACAGTTTTGACACATTCATGCAACAACACGAAAAAAAGATAGGGCCACCTTAGAGCACAGGCCTCACTTGGGGAAATTCCCGTGCTATTTAGGAAAAAAATTGAAAAAAACTATACTCAAAAAAATAAGTTAGTAGAAAAGTTAGTAAAACGTCTTGTAAATCAGGTATACTATTTTTTAGCAAATTTTTTTGCTAAAATCGGTTTTCAGCTAAAATTTTTGTTATACTTATTCAGCACTTAACTGTTTTATACTAATGCTTTACTAATATACTAATGTTTTACTAATTAATTTTGCTAAAAACAATTGTGCTGATAAGCACATTAATAGTGTGGACGACAACCAGATTGAAAGATATACGCAGAATGAAGTAGATGTCGCGGCATGTCAAGATGTAGTAGAGAAGAGGAAAATGATACTAAAAAGTACAACTCTAATAAGACATATAAAAAAATCAACCATGGAAGTTTTTATATCTCTTTTTCATACATAAAACAAAATTGAGGATTAAAACAAATTAAATTTTGCATTGTCACCAGCTTGTGAAAATAATTGTCTATTAATTAAATAAAAGACAAAATAAAATAATTATTTATTTAAACTAAATGTTTACTGAATAATAATAGTGTGGTCAAATTGCAAACAAACATATACAGAAATGTAGACAGAGTAAAGCGAAAGACAAAGACACACATCTTAGGTAGATTTTTATGGTTCCTTTTTCTTATTGCAAAAAAGGGTTGTTTTTTTCGTTTCGTTTGTTTTTGTTTATTTTTTCGTTTCATTTCTATAATTATCTTCTGCAGTTAAACGATAGCATCATTTAGACAACCATTGATGTAAGTAATTGAAAGAAAAATTTTTTTATGTTATATATATTTATTTCTATATATTTTCAGATATTAAATTAATTCATGTCGTCAATGTGGGAAAATGAAAATTTTTATATTTCGTTATTATAGTAAATTATTTTTAAAAGAATCACAAAAATATGTTTTATGATTTTCAGCAAATAAATTAACTAAATTACAACTTTTCTACAAATTTTTTGCGTTTTTTTTCAGTCTACTAAAATTCAGCAAAAAATTTATTAATTTTTAGCAAGGCTTTTTTATTTCTAATCTACTAAGTGTTAGCAAAACTTTTGCTGAATCTACAAATTTTGTTGCTAAAAATCAGCTCGCTGATTTTCAGCAAATGATTTTGCTGACATTAGCAACTTTTTTGGAAGCAACCTCCTGACTAAAATTTTGCTGACTCAGCAAAATTTTTTGCTGACTTTACAAACTTTTTTTTTTGAGTGTACATAAAACAGTGAAGTTAAATTTTTATTGAAAGAAATTTAAAATTTTCATTGAGTTGATGAAGTTTTTTATGAAATTATGAATAAATCATAAAAAAATTAAAAAAACAATGATAATAATGAATTTCCATTCAGTAAATGAAAGCATTCATCAAATCAATTCATCCATTTTAATGAAATCGATTCATTAATGGTATGTAAAAGTTTATCTCTGTAGTTTCACTACTTAAATAAAACAGCAGAAAGTAATTTCAATAAAAGTTTCTAATTTATTGTTAAATTTTGACATATGAAATAAATGGAATTTATTATATTCGCAACAAATTACAAATCACAATCACCTGTCTACCGCATGTGCAAAAATTTAATCATATTAAAAAAAATGTATTTATGTGAAACAATTTATTTCCGATGTTAGTTTTTGTTTTTGTTTATGTTTTTCTTTTTTAATGTATTGTATTATTGTGTCGATATAAATTGCTAAATAATCTGAAACCTTAACGCTTGTCATTAATTAATTTTATATAAATTCATTGGAATATGTTGTATAAGTGTTTACCCAGCAAAAAATAGCAGAAAATACCTTATGATTTGCCAAAAAAAAGTAAATTTACCAAATACAAGATTTAAAAAAAGAAAACAAACAAAAAAAAGATTCCCGCTAACCCACCTGAATGTTAAATTAAAAATTTCTTAAATATCTATATATGTAGTAAGGTTGGTAATTTTTTAAATTTCACATATTTTGAGTGTATATTGATTTTTTTTTTGTGTTTATTTTTTTACTTTAGGACATTTTTTATGTTTTTAGGGCATAGTTTAAGCATTTATTTTGTTTTTTCTTTTACTTCATATTTCTATATTTATTGAACGAAAATCGCGGCCTTGCAAATAATAATTAATTACCTTTTGTTTCCAAATAATGCAAGTGGTAATGACTTAATTTATTTAAAATAGTAATAAGAATTCCTGATCAAATTTTTGCTGGGTTATTCTATATAATAACAACAAAAGGTATAATTTTTTTCTAGTTTAATTTAGTTTAATATGACACTATGAATGAGTAAGTTTTTGTGTAAAAGTTGTTGTTCGTATGAAAATTAATGCGAGAAAAAAACACATACACATATAAAAGACTGTAGTTATATGATTATATATCAAGCATATACTAAAAGGAAAATTTACTAATGTATTTAAATGAAGCAACAAGTGCTTAAAAAATGAGGCGATGGGGCACAAATGGCCTTAGTTAATATTAAAACAATTAGGATCCCAGCAAAACCTCGGTAATAGGTTGCTATTACGGAACAAAGAATATTTAAACATCTAGATCTGATGTTACACTTAGAGGTAATCGAAAAAAACTTTATAAAATTTGATAGATTTTCTTCATGGAGTAGATTACGAAAAACTGTTGTTAAACTGTATACATTCATCCAGAAGTTAAAGATGAAATATCTGCTTTCTAAACAAATTGTATATATAGTTCCTGATGGTTCTAAGCTGCTTGAGTTGTCGGAAAACTTTTTATATCGTCAAACTCAACCTGAGTGTTTTAAAGATGAATTGGCTCTTTTAACAAACAACAAATGTGACGAGATTTCCAAATCCAGTATCTTATACAAAAGTTCCCCTTATATTGACGAAAATATGGTGATTTGCATGAATGGAAGAATAAAATTGGCACCTGTAATACCCGAAAATACTAAAAGACCAATAATCCTGCCAAGAAATCATTACGGCGCAGGTCTTCTAATACAACAATTCCATGAAAAGTTTCATCATATTCACCATGATACTTGCCTCAATGAATTGCGTCAATGGTTTTATATACCAAGATTGAGAGCAGAATTAAAAAAGGTACGAAGAAATAGCCAGCGAGCTGATTTTTAGCAACAAAACTTGTAGATTCAGCAAAAGTTTTGCTAACACTTAGTAGATTAGAAATAAAAAAGCCTTGGTAAAAATTAATAAATTTTTTGCTGAATTTTAGTAGACTGAAAAAAACGTAAAAAATTTGTAGAAAAATTGTAATTTAGTTAATTTATTTGCTGAAAATCATAAAACATATTTTTGTGATTCTTTTAAAAATAATTTACTATAATAACGAAATATAAAAATTTTCTGAGTTTGAGATAGGCGTGGTAGAGAAGATTAAGCATACTTTTCTAAAAATCATAACTACATTGTAAATTTTTTATTGAATTAGACTGCGCAGTTTCTGGTAACACAACCTTCATCAGTAATCCTTTTTGACAATACTGTAATTATTTGTTATGGTTTTTATTGTTTGATTGCATCTATATGAAATGTTTATTTATTAAATGCAATCCTGACCGTGGCTTGAACCTGCTTTCTTTGCCACATACACTTCGCACTACACTTAGACAGAGGCTCTAACCAACTGGTCTAAGTAAGGTCGATTTTTGCTGTGGCTTAAAACCAGTTTCAATTACACGGGGTCGATTTTACATTTAATTGTAATTGCAGAAGATAGCTAAGACAAACACCACAACAATTCACAATTGATAGAAAATCATATGTAATCTAATTTCCACTATTTCCCACATTTTGTGACTTGGCGCAACTATGATGTATTTTTTGTACATACGGTAGTTTGGCTATTCACGTTGTTAGGGAAGAGTTGCCAGGGAGCAAATTTTTGATATATTTTATTGGGGATTTTTGAATTTTATTCATCGTCTTCTTAGACAGTGTACAATTAATACTATAATTAATATGCACATATTTTTCAATTGTTTGAGATAGGCGTGGTAGAGAAGATTAAGCATACTTTTCTAAAAATCATAACTACATTGTAAATTTTTTATTGAATTAGACTGCGCAGTTTCTGGTAACACAACCTTCATCAGTAATCCTTTTTGACAATACTGTAATTATTTGTTATGGTTTTTATTGTTTGATTGCATCTATATGAAATGTTTATTTATTAAATGCAATCCTGACCGTGGCTTGAACCTGCTTTCTTTGCCACATACACTTCGCACTACACTTAGACAGAGGCTCTAACCAACTGGTCTAAGTAAGGTCGATTTTTGCTGTGGCTTAAAACCAGTTTCAATTACACGGGTCGATTTTACATTTAATTGTAATTGCAGAAGATAGCTAAGACAAACACCACAACAATTCACAATTGTTAGAAAATCATATGTAATCTAATTTTCATTTTCCCACATTGACGACATGAATTAATTTAATATCTGAAAATATATAGAAATAAATATATATAACATAACAAAAATTTTCTTTCAATTACTTACATCAATGGTTGTCTAAATGATGCTATCGTTTAAAGGACGCTTCTGCCGAAGATAATTATAGAAACGAAACGAAAAAATACACAAAAACAAACCAAACGAAAAAAACGAAAAAAACAACCCTTTTTTTGCAATAAGAAAAAGGAGCCATACAAATCTACCTAAGATGTGTGTCTTTGTCTTTCGCTTTACTCTGTCTACATTTCTGTATATGTTTGTTTGCAATTTGACCACACTAGATTATTAATCTATTAACATTTATTATAGAAATACATATTAAATTTAAATATTTTCTTTTGTCTTTTATTTTATTAATAGACAATTATTTTCACAAGCCGGTGACAACGCAAAATTTAAGTTGTTTTAATCCTCAATTTTGTTTTATGTATGAAAAAGAGATACAAAAACTTCCATGGTTGATTTTTTTATGTCTTATTAGAGTTGTACTTTTTTGTATCATTTTCCTCTTCTCTACTACATCTTGACATGCCGCGACATCTACTTCATTCTGCGTATATCTTTCAATCTGGTTGTCGTCCACACTATTAATGTGCTTATCAGCACAATTTTTTTTTAGCAAAATTAATTAGTAAAACATTAGTATATTAGTAAAGTATTAATATAAAACAGTTAAGTGCTGAATAAGTACAACAAAAATTTTAGCTGAAAACACGATTTTAGCAAAAAATTTTGCTAAAAAATAGTATACCTGATATACAAGACGTTTTACTAACTTTTCTACTAACTTATTTTTTTGAGTGTACTTGTTAACTTTGAAATTTCTAATATTATTTTCAAAGTTAACAAGTTTTAAGTTTTCTTTTTTCTGTTGTTCAAATTTAAAGTAAAAAGGTTAAAGTAAATAAAAGGCAAATTAAACATAAATCTTTTTCTCAACAAGATCACTCTAAAGGCCTAACATATTTTAATGAAAAGCACAATCAAGAACTAATAAGTTTTATAATGAGAGCAGGAGGAGATATGCTGGGGCTAAATGGAAATCAATATAAAAGAGTACAAAATTTCAGATTTTCCTCTCTTTGTAACTTGAATGAAAATGAAACAACATAACATTGTATTGGTAGATGCCCCGTACCTAAATCTATAAGATTGAAATATTTTGGTAGTACTACATTATCAGATATTGAAATTATTCGAGTTCTAAATGGTGGCGAAAACACTAATTGGCTAAGCCTATATAACATATAGAAATTTGTTAGTAAAAGAATTTAGTTTTTAAAGAAATATATATTTTACAATTTTATTAGTGAAGTTAATTCTCTGATTATTAATTAAAAGAAAATGTAAAATCAAAATTTTTTAAATAATCTTATAATCTGTATTGAATGTATCAGTTAGTATAATAAGAAACCATTTGTAATTATTTAAATCTGAAATAATAAAGAACTTACTACCACTACTACTACATACTATTACGGAACATGTTACCAGGTAAAAAGTTAAACTCCTTAACCTTGTATAACTTCGCGACTATTGGTATTACCGACTGCATTTTACAATTTTAAAATAATATTCAATCTAAATAAAAAAGATTTAAATAAAAAAAATTTGATAACTCTTTATCTGTAAGTAAGGAGTAACATGTTATCGAGGTAAGTGGTTACCTCGATGGACATGGCCTTGTTAAAATAATAGAGTTTGTAATAGAAAACTAACATATTACCTTTATTTATAGTTTATTTTTCCACCAAAGACTTATAAAAAAATTCCATGTCTAAAATTTTTAGTTGAAAATTTTAAATTTTAATTTAATAGGCAATATAAAAATATATTATACTGGAGGTAATATGTGTTTTGTAAGTTGTTACAACAATATACTCTCCATTGTTGAAATAATTAGATTTGTAATATAAAAGCAACAATTTCTTATTCCAAAACGTATTACCGGGAACAGACATTTTTTTGCTGGGATTATTAAATTTGTTCAAATTAAGAAATTTTAAGCTCAAACATGTTAAAGGTAAAGTAAAATAAAATAAATATACTTAAAAATATTTCCAACATAATCATTTTTTTCTTTAAAAAATAAAATTTTTTGAAGTTATTTTAAAAATAATGAGCACAAAAAAAAATACATTTTCATCTTTACTTTTTCTGATTTAAGTAAAACTTGGTACAAATATTCTCCTAGTTAATATGGTGTTCATGTTTTGTTTCTTTTTCCAAAATTCGCTATAGTATAGTCGTTGCTCACAGTTGGAGATTTTTAAGAACTGCTTGAAGTATCATAACGCACACCTAGTTCAAAAGTGACTCAACTCAAAATGTTTATTTTTCGGGTTTATATGCTTAAACTATGCACAATACACTTGCTTATCTATAAAAAAAAAAAACAGGAGACCGCATGTAGTTAAAATGTGTACACAGATTTTTGTTATCAAATCCTGTATCTTTTCAAAAAGGCATTTAAAGTTAATTTTTTAAACAAATTATTAAAATACTTGTACTCATTAAATAATGACAATATGGATATTAGATAAAGGATCATAATATCTACTATTCCACAAAATTATTTGTCGTAATATTTCAAGGTTAAACATTTTTAAACTATACTTTTAATCCATGATTACTAATCCATGATTGTGCGCCCCGGTAGGCTAGTTGGTAGAGTGCTGGCTTATCAGTGCGGGGGTCGTGGGCTCGATTCCCACCAGAGGCACTGGTCTGTTTTCGCTACAACGCACAGTGGTTGAAAAGTTGAAATTAATACTGAATTTCATGTTTTCCGCTCATGATGAAATTATTAATTTCATTAAAAACATATTGAATATCATGTATCTGAAATGCTAGGGCGATATTTTCATTACTTTTTTGTAGGCGTTTCCTCAAAGTGTGCCAAGTCTAACACACAACATTTGAAAGAAAATCCTAAAAAATAGTAAGAAACTAAAAACTCTTGGAATGACTTTAAATATGTATTGTTGTTGTGTATTTTCCCATAATTTAGGTATTTAAGATGAAAATTAAAAAAAAAAAAATTAAAGAAAAAAAAATTTTTTGACAAAAATTTGCTTCATCTTAGGAGTCTAAAAATTATTATTTTCTTCAACTTTGATGGACTAGAACTTTTGTGCGCGGTCGAGCGCGGTGCTCTACCTTATACCAAATGAAAGCTTGAAGTCTAATTTAAACAATAAAGTTAAATTCAGCTGCTAGTTTTTGCTAGCCTTTGTCTAGTAAACGTTTAAATAGAAAACAAGCTACTTTTTATTGCTTATTACGCATTCTCTCGTTATATTACGTCAAAAATACATCAAGGAGGTTTTTTGAAAATCCCAGAATTACTGCTGAAGCTGTGGGTGTAGATGAAAATCTTATTCATCGTTTCAAAGTAATTTTAATAACTATTAACAGCAACGCTGATATATGTCCGAATAAGTTTCAGCAATATTGTTCGAACACTGCCCAATTATATGTTAGGTTGTATAGCTGGTACTACATGCCAATGACCGTACATAAAGTCTTGATACATGGAGGAAAAATAATAGCAGCAGCAATTTTACCTATCGGAATGTTATTAGAAGAAGCCCAGGAAGCGAGGAATCGCGATTATCGTGATAGTAGGATATCAACAAATGAAGATGTGATGCACTTACTTTTAGCTTCTTCGGATCCTTTTATAAATAAGTTTCGAAAAGTTCAAAAAAAGCAGGAATTAGATCTACCTGAAGATGTTAAGGAATTGCTGTTATAATAAAATATTAATTTTATATATACATGTTTCATTTTAATGTTTTTTTATTATTACTAGGATTAAAAGCGTGTTTGGTTTAAAACCAGGTTACATGTTAATTTTCTAATTATTTAGAAAATTGATAGGGAAAGTTGGGGTATTAGAGGAGGGGTGTGTATGGAAGATTTGGATATGATATTATTTTTAATAATCCTATGAAGTTTAGGGATTGTAGCATTGATAACAAGGGATATACATCATATTAAACAATTTTGTTATATGGGAAGTAGGCGTGGTTGTGGGCGAATTTCGTAAATTTTTTAGCCATTGATTTTAATTGCTACAAAACATATATATACCGAATTCGGTTGAAATAGCATAAATTCAAATGAAAATATTGCCATTTATATATTTCACTTGTATGGGGAGTGGGCGTAAAAGTGGGCGGACATATTTTATTCTTCATATATTTCCTAATGATGATAAAAAAAGCGTCTGTAAAAAATTTGGATGTTCTACGATGACTCCTTCTATTTTTTTCCATTTCTACTATGACGATAAACCACTGTGCAACGCGCCGAAGGCCATAGTAGCTAGTGCTCGGTTAGGGTAATTGTATATAATTTGTAATTATATGAGTATTAATTAATAAAAACAAAAAAAAAAAGTTTGTCAAAATAAAAACTTAATGTAAATGGTTTGACTCCAGTGTAACACATACTAAAATTTTAGAGTTCTAGTTTTATTAACTAAGCAATAATAAGCATTTGAATTAGCACTTTAAAAACAAAAATCAAACATCAAAAATGATGTTTGATAAAGTTTTTATTAAAAATAAAAATTATTTTTTTTGACCTTTAATTGTACAATGAAAATGAAAATTATTCAAGTTCGAGACCATACTCTATATTTATTTATTAACAAACAAGTTTTCAATTTATTTTTGATCAATGGTGATAATCTTTAACTTCGAGCTCATATATTAGTTCTCATTTAGTGAGAGAATTAGTTTATATGAATGTTTGATGTTTTGCATGGGATTGTCACTTCTTTTAAAACCTGTTCTGATGATGGGAACCTAGAAAATTTTCAAAATAGATCTATCAACACATTCCTGAAAGTGGTCAATTAATAAATTTGAAAACAAAAACTCTATAAATTGTTTGTTAAGACAATATCCTAATAAAAAAATTAATATAATATATTAAAATTGTGTTTGCACATGGCAGTACAGTCAAACCTTTAACATAAGGTTTTTATTTTGATGATATTATTTAAGACAATCAAGGATATTGAAGAATTTAAACTTTAAAGGGTAATTTTTAAAATTTTTGGTGCTGATATATTACGAGAAATTATTTTGTGTAATAGCAGAGATTATGGTCTTTCATCTGATATACATATTGACATTATTTAATGAGTTCAAGTTTTTAAATAATTTGTTTAAAAATGTAACTTTAAATTTAAATGTCCTTTTGAAAGGAAAAAGGGTGTGATAACGAAAATCTGCATATCAATTTTCCATTGCGTAGCAAAAAATATTGACATTAGTCATTGGGCGCTACGTATGTTAGTATACAAAATTTTATATTAAATAACAAAAATACTTTTGGGAAAATTCTCAACTTGAAATTTTAATAGGTTGTTAGTCATACTTTAAGTTAATTTGCAAAATAAATTTCAGAAAAATTATTTGTGGTTTTTTGAGTTATTAGCGAATTAAGGTTATTTTTTTCAATTTCGTTATCCTTTACACGCAAAACAATAATTTTTGTGAAATACGGTTTAAAGAACAGCATTTGATCGTTAAAATGACATGAAATTTTTAATTTTCTGTTGACGCGTTGCAGAGTTATGACAATATATCTCTACAATCTTCCTTGGTTTGAATGCCGATATATGATTTATATACTCTTTGATGCACTAATTCCAAATCCGGCATACAAATTTTCCCATCACGTTACAATTTTCAGAAAACCACAATTAAAGTTGCCAAAAATTGCTATTTTGGCTCTTTTTGAAGCCTTGTATCATACGGTTGACGCTTTCTGATGATTCAAAATATAGAAAAGCAATTAGAATTCACTTTGCTCTTTAAAATACGGCACTGACATGGAACCGATTATTAAAATAGCGTAAAGACACATTTATCAAATGCCTTCTTCAAAAAAATGTTAATTCATTTTTTTTATGAAATTGAGAAAAAATAATTTTAATTTCGTGCAATTTTAAAGATAGCTTATATTTGAAGTGCAAGTTAAAAAAAATTAATGTTTTTTTCCGACATTACAAAAAGGAAAGTTTATAGTTTATACCGTGACCATAGAATAAATTAAAGCTAGTCGGGCTACTTTTAAAAATGTAAAATTTGGTAATTTTTTTGATGGAGTATTTTTCAAATGCAATTTTTATCTGTAATTAAACTATGGGGAATGGGACCGGTCCTGCGTGTGCCACAGGATCGGTCCGTTCGTGCCAGAGACCGCTCCTCTGCTAAACCCTACCCTATGTAAACAACTGGCAACTTTAACATGGGCTTGTCATAGGAGGGGGTCATTTGTCCTGCTTTAAACCACATAGTGGCATGCCACAGTACTAACCAAAGATGGGCATACCACAAGACTGTCGCAAAAGGCGCATGTCGGAGGACTAACCAAAACGGACTAACCACATGACTATTCTGAAAGGGACATGTCGTACAATTTAATAATTTTTAATGTAAAAAATGGTAGAAAATGAAACAATAACTTTCTAACTCATTGGCTTTTTCTAGTCAATATGTATACCAGTTAGGTGATATGTCCTACTTCTACCAGTCACGGAACTAGTCTTTTAGATTAATTTACACTACATAACTCACATCAATTGTAAATAATACTAGTCCTGTGATAAGTCCTTTTCCAGCAGTCCAGGTTCTTTTAGGTCAATTTTTCGCATTTTTAATCGCGGTTTCCTCAAACTTGTGACGTGATGGGAAAACTTGGAAAACACATTTGGAATCAGCAAGACAAATCTATTAACAATCTAAATAGCGGTGCAAACCAAACCTTCTTTTTCTAATTTTGTGACTGTGTGTAATTTAAAAATTGTATATTTTCTACACATTTGTTCAAAAACCTCCAACTTTGAGCAGCGTCTAAACGTAAACTATAAAGAATTTCCAAAGAAGAAATAATACGTAAACTAAAATGGAATTTGAAAGAACTTTATTCGAAAGGTATGTCGACAGCTTTTAAAACCTCCCATATATTAAAACAAAAATTGTTAAGTCATAATATTCAAGGGCCCCATTTTACTAAATCCAAAATCCTTACTAATATATTCAAATAATTTGTAATAGAAGTTATTTTCCTTACCCATTCATTATATATTAGCACCCATTAGTTGGCTCATTTAATTTGCTGTTGTGGTTGAAACTTTGTAAGGACGTTTGTATGGTTGTTACCCCTTTTTGTCATTCATTATGTTTGATTTCTAGTTTTGTGATTAATTTTGCTCTTGGTATTGTATTCCATTTTCAAGAGCAAAATACTTATTTCATTTAACATACACAATCATACCCATTGAACAAACAATTTTGTTACTAATCAATATGTTTTATTATTAGCTTGATTTTTTTCTAAAAAAAATTAATATGAACGGTTCCCAAATTGGGGTCCGCGGACCCCCAGGAGTTTGTATGAATATTCCAGGAGTTCCTCGAAGAGTTCCGACAAAATGAATGTTTAAAACAAATTTTAAAAATTTCACAATATTTTTTACAATTTTAATAATAAATAAAAGTTCAAATTACACTACTCAACAAAATTAAATTTTTTGCAGAACCTCTATTTGAAATACATATTTTTTAATAGGATTCGGTACGCTCAATTCAATTCTGTCAAAATTCTTGTTCTCATTTGCAGTTTTTGAAATATCGGGTTTTTATATTTACACCATTTGCCTTAATTTTTCGTATGTTTTGCCTAATTTTTCGAAATTGAACTCTAAATCACTAACTTTTTTTTTAATAATATAAATCTTCAAAATATTATCTTTCATTTGAGTAAACGAGTAAAAACTTCATTCTTAAAAAAAGATTTATATTCTTAAAAAAATTTTAATGATTTTGTGATAAAAATTCGAAAAATTAAGCAAAATAGTAGAAAAAATGGGGTGAATGATGCAATTATAAAAAAAGCGATATTTCAAAAACTCCAAATACAAAAAAAAATGGACAACTTTGGTATCAGCATAAAGATCTGTTTCAAAGTGAGGTTTTTGGCCGTCGAGTTGAGTTATTAAAAAAAATTTATTTGAACATTTTTAGATTCGTCTCTCGATGATTGTTTTATAATAAATTCTGTTAACAGTTTTTAAAGCCTATTTATACGAAAAAGTATGTGACTCTAGTTATGACTGTATTCCCCATGTGTTTGTTGTTGCAAGAGTTGCAGAAAATTGTATTTTTTTAATTTGGTTAAAAAAATACAAAAAAAAAAATCACTTGTACAAACATCACCAGAACATGACAATAAAACTATAAATATAATATAAAAAATAAAACAAAGTTTAAACTGTGATATTAATATTAGGGCTACATTTATTAATGATTACAAATTGATTAATAATTAATTAAAAAATTTATAATAATTAAAATTTAATTAATTAAACTTTTTTGTATTTTGTTGCCAGAATTTTACGAAAATAAATAAAAGAGTCCTGAAGAAGTTGGAATAAAACCAACGAAACGTCGAGTTGAAAACTAGATACAAATAATGTGTTTTATTTAAATCTATAAAAAACTTATTGACCAAAAACAGCCCAAGGCAACCCCTTATTAATCTCAAACTTGATCAGTTTTGTATAAAAAGTTGTGACTTTCAGTCTTCAAAATAGTCTTACGACAGTCACAGCTATGCCATATCAAAACCAAGTTATATCTCAAATACAAAATCAGATTTCATTTATATCAAATGATATTTATTCTTATCCAAGTTTATTTCAAAATTGTATCTAATAATATCCGATTAGATCACTAAAAAATATTACTGGCTTAAATTATATCAAAACTTATCTCAAAATTGGGGGATCCTATAATATCTAATTTAAAATCCTGATAATATCCCAAAATAACCAATGGAATTAATTCCAAACTAATTAGATTGCATTCGATCCTAACAAACAAGTTATTTTTGGTGGATCTAATACGATATTTTAAGATTAAATTGGATTTACTTAAATCCCATGAGGTATATAATTTTAAATAAAATTAAAAACCAATTTATACGAAAAATAATTAAAACTTCAAGCGCATACATAATTATGTATGGGGTTTTATATAACAATATATAACAAATTATACGCATAGAAATTATTATTGATGAAGGGCCATATATAATCATATCTAAAACTAAATTGTTAATATTGTATCATATATGAAATCTTATATAATTATATCTTACACAATATAATGTCATATATAAATATAGCTTAAGTTGTACTATACACGTGTCACCATATATAAGCATATATAATATCACACACACATAAATATTTTGTATAAGACAGTATATATTTTTATATCTTAAATTATATAGATTATATGTCCCCATATATGATTAGATATTATGTTATATATGAGAATGTAGTATTATATATGAAAATAGATCTGTCATATCTTATTATGTATAGTATATGTATTAAATATCTAATTTTAGAAAAGTCAATATATTTAAACATATCGTTATATGTGAAACATATAATAATATATGGCTATACATGACATCATGTATAATCACATATTATAATATTTTTTAAGATGAAAAAACATAAGAACATATATAATGTTTTGTATACGGTTAGGCAAAAAATCATATTTCTAAAATTAAAAATTTTGTATGAATGTGGTTCATCAAAAAGAATTTTTTTCATTCAAAATCTACAAAAAAAAAAATGGAATGCTCAACTATTAAAGGTTTTTTGAAATTTTTTTATTATTCCAAAAATATAAGAATTTTGCAGACACTTGTGTGTTCTTGATGATTGTTTCTAAAAGTCTCGTACAATAAAACTTGTTTAAGACGGCCTCGGTTAAGCTAATGTAATATCTGTTAATACGAACTTAAGATGAATACCCGGATAATATGAACTACTTTGAAGAGTCCCACAAAAAAATGTTTATATATTTAATATTCTATTTTTAATGCGAAATTCCCAAAAACCTTATAATTTATTATTTCAATTTCAATTTTAAAGACAATTCGTTTTTTTTTTTATATATTCTCTGCACTATATGCAGTTCACATGTTTTTCACAATTAACACGAAATTCTAATTATTCATATTGAAAAATACGCATTTAAAAAACCACTAAAACCTATATCTCTTAATCTCAGTTTGTATGTAAAACTTAAGAGAACACTTAAGAAAGCAGTTTGGATCCTCTGTAGTCTATATTCTCGTTTGTCAAATATAAAATAATGATTTTTTTACGAAAAACTAAGAATAATGCAATATAAATATGCAAAATAATAAAATAGTATGCATTTAAAATATGCATTTAAAGCAAATTAAGCAAAAATATGCAATAAAAATATCCATTTAAAAATAAATATGCCAAATTATGCATTAATAGCTAAATGTGGACTAAGAAATCCGAACCATTTTAACGCAAACTCTTTGATTCGCAAAGATAGTTTGTTAACCCTGTTCTCAGGCTTAAGCAAAAAACATGCATTTGTTTGATCTTCCGGTCCCTAATAATAACAAATAATTTTTTCAGTCCCTTGGAGTTCATCTTAATTGGGTTTTCTATACTTTACTTTGTAATGTTTTTTTCATATCAAAATCCAATTTTTGGTTGTTTTTTATTTTAGCTTTTTTTTAAATATATTGAGACCGTATATTCAATACCCTCTATCAACCAAGTTCATGAAATACACTCATTTATGTTATAGACTTATTAAAAACTGATTATTACTACATATGCAAAACAAAGTTGTTTCCTAAAACTGTTTACGAACAAAATGTTAAAGTCTATTAAATGCATGTTAATTAGTGTGTCTCGTAAACTACGTTTCTGAATTTTAAAGAAATAGCATGCAATCAATGGATTTTGACGTGTAGATTACAAAAACCTATTCAAAAATTATTGGGGAGTAAAAATTATTTGGAGAAAGGATATACACTCATAAAAAAAAGTTTGTACAAAAGTTTTTTCTAATTACTCGTTTAAGTCAGTTATTTAACAAAAGTTGTCCCATTTTACCACAAAAGAAATTCCATCCGTATTTAAACTAATCTTTTAAGCTAATATTTAGTAATTCGTAATTCTTAAATTTACAAATTAACTACTTAATATAAACCACAATTACTTTGAAACCATTTTTTTCAGTCTCACTTGTAGATGGCAATATTTTCGCATATGTTTTATTTTATAATACTAAAAAAACTCATTTAGGTTAGGTCAAAAAGGGGATTCGGAGAAGGGAAATGCTCCCCTAATTCGAGTCAAGTCCCTAAGGACCCGGATCCCGGCAAATGCCGGGTATTCACAGATATAGTGTTCCAAGGTCTCCTCGTCCTCCAACAGGCCCTACACACTCCAGAATACTGTGGATATGGGCCCCTCAGTGACGAGTGTCCCGTGAGGATTTCCATCAAAAGACTTAGATCCTTCCTACTGAAATTCAGAATTTCCCTTGTTCTGTCCCTGTCCGGGTTGCCCCAGAGAATCATCTAGTCCTACCAACCCCCGCATTCTCCCAGATGGTCATATACCTGGTCTCAGCCCAGTCCACCAGTTCCGCTTTGAGAGCTCGTAAATGTCTAGCGTTCCTCAAAGTGACTAACTGTCGTCGGACCCGGATTTCATCGAGCTCTGTCCATGGGCAAATATCCCTCCGTTTTTCAGGCTGAGGTCTTCGCTATCTGTATCCGTGTGGAAGAGTGTCTGCGGAGGAGGACACGTGGGGCCACGATCTACATTCTATCTGACAGCCAGGCGGCACTTGGTGCCTTGAGGGCTCAAGATGTGTCGTCTGGTTTGGTTAAGGAGTGTATCGACTCTCTAAATCGTCTAGGACAACTCCTTGACACTGGGCTGGGTTCCTGGCCACAAGGGGCATGATGGCAATGAACGGGCTGACTGCTTAGCCAACTGCGGAGCCGGAGTTTGGGGCATATTGGGCCAGATCGCCTGGGCAGCGACAGACGAGGCTGTTTATATCTCCCTCTGGGGAGATGTCGCGGAAACTCTTGTCTATGACGAGGGGTGAACTAAGGACCGTGACGGTTTACCTCACGGGACACTGTGGCCTTAGGTATCAATTGTACAAGTTAGGTATCCTCTACGGATACGTGCAGGTTTTGTGAATCGGAACCCGAGACCTCAGAGCATGTTCTGTGCAAATGTCCGAGGCTTTCCGACAGGAGGGTGCGTTATTTTGGTGGTCGAATAGTGACGCCATCGGACGTTTGGAACTGTTTACCTGGTAGGATAGTTGGCTTCGTATGGAGCCTGAACCTATAGGGTGTATTCGCTGGCAGCACAAAATACCAACTTCTGGTCGCGGTGCATAGTGCCACTCTAGTCTAATCTAATCTAAAGTGACTAAGTCCAGGGAATATCCTCCCTCAGGGAAGATGTCCGGCACCCATATAATCTCAATGCGTCCCCGTGTAGAGAAATCGTTAATTTCCCCTTTACACCTGAATATCGTCGTTGATCCCACAGAGTCCTCAACTCATTACTGGGTACCAATAAATTATTAATTATTACACACATAGTAATAAATGTAGAACTGCCTCTAGTCAGACCGAGAAGGCCCAAAAATTCAGAATAAAGAAAAAAAAGAAAGAAAAAACATAATTTATATTTTTAATAAAAGTTATAACAAACTTATTTAAGTCTTAATTTTCCTACAAATTTAGGCCACATAAATTTAGCAGACTACATCTAGAGAAAAACAGTAATAAGTAGAAGTGCTTCAAGGGGTCCGCGAAGCAAACGTTAGTGGGAACCGCTGCTTTATTTAGTGTAATGCACATTTTTATTTTTTATTATATTTCTATTTTTTTTTTTTTTTTTGATATATAGATAGATAGATAATAAATACCTATTGAAGTTTTCTCTAACACCACTATAGTATTTAAATCTGAAGTGATAAAAAATATATGCGCAATAAATCTAAATAAATAAATTATATTAAATAAATGAGTAAATTTTTTTTGTTTGATATAGATAAATTATATTCTTGTGTTAAATAGAAATCTAATAAATTTATGAAAACAAAAAAAAAAAACTATGTACAAACCTACTGAGATTTTTAGAAATCCATTTTGAGCAGGTAACGTATTAAAAAGTTACGAGAAATAACTCCATACCAAGACATTCAAAATTATTGTTTTAAGATTTAAAAAAAAGGAAGCAGATTTCATAGAAAATCTATTAATATTAAGTTAGAAGTAATATTTTTCCATTAAAAATATTTTGTTTTATTGTAAAGATGATTTAATTTTTGTTTTATGTTATAATGGTTTTCAAACAAAAAAAAAAAACTCAAAGGCTCACTTTAGCGAACATGCTTCCTAAAGTGAGCATAAATTAAAAAAACTTTCTAAAAGCGTATTAAATTGTCAGAAAATTATGAAAAATCTACAAGGTTTTTATTTAATTGATTTAAATTTTATTCACCAAAACGTTATATGTGTGTACCGTTTAAAGCTGCTGTAGCGGTAACCATATGTAATAAGTTACCATATTAACAGCGGTAAACTAACAATATTTTTTTGTTGCTCTTCATGTGAAAAAAAGTTTAAATAGACAAGAATAGTGTTAAATGCGTTAAACATTTTAAACATTTAAAAATGGCTAAAACTTTGAAGCCAATCCAAAAAAAAGAAAATACATCAACTTCCTAATTTAGCGAACGTAATTAAAATTAAAATTTTGAAATTATTTTCTAATATATTATTTTTTCTGATATCAATTACATTTATTAAAATTATGACTAGTTTGTTATTAAGTTTTTGTTTTAACGAAAAAAAACACATTATATTGCGTTTTTTGCAACGACACAATAAAAAATACACATCGACACTTTTATTAAATAGAGATAGCGAAATAAAACTTGAAAAAAGTCCAGCAAAACTTCCTATTACCTGGTAATACATTTGGGAATGAGAAATTAAGGTCGGTAAGTGGTAAATTTTCTATCACAAACCTCATGTTTTCTATCACAAACCTCATGCTCATGTTCATTACGGTAACATAACGTGTTACCATAATATATAACCAGAAGTAAAAATGTACAAACAATATTTTTTTTTTTTTGGAAATTTTGAATTTTATATTTTTTATAAGTTTTGGGTGGAAAAATAAACTTTTTGTAAAACGAAGGTAACATGTTACTGTTCAATTACAAACGCTATTATTTAAACAAGGGCTTGTGCATCGGGGTAACTACTTACATTGGTAACATGTTACTCCTCACATCCAAGAAAAGAGTTTTCAAAGACATTTTATTTAAATCTTTTTATATCGAATATTAGTTTAAAATTGTTAAATTTGCAGTTAAAATTTAATTTTGTATATAAACGAGCTAATTATTGCATCAACAATGTGATCATATAGATTTGGTATTACTAATAGTCAGTCAGTAATATCAAAAGGGTAAGGAGTTACCAGATAACATGTTCCGTAGTACCAACCTATTACCCAGATTTTGCTGGGAGTTGACAGTTTTGACGTATTCATACAACAAGGGGGAAAGCCAAAGGTTCACTTTAGCTAACAGTCCACATTAGCGAACATTCCCCTCACACAATTATTTTGAAGTAAAAATGTTTATAAAAATTTTCGTTGTGATTTTAGAAAAAAATTTTACTAATTTTTGAAATTTACTTCTTTATAGAAGAGAGCAAAGTTATTTTTTTTAAGTTAAAAATTTTTATAAAATACTAGCCGAAAACCCCGATAGACGTTTTCTTTTTTATCCCATTTAAACCACGATTTTAATAGATGTTCAGAAATGTGCCTGTTTAATTAGCCTATGAACATATATCTTAATTTCAATTTCCTAACATAGAGGTTTAGGCAGGACTTCAAAAAGGACACTTCCCGGTTAAAAATCAACATATATGCATCCATTTATGAACATGTATGAACTCACTCATGCTCATATATGAAATGATTCGAGGTCATACATTCCTATATACCGCCATATACGATTCAGATATGTACACATGTATGAAAATATATAGATATTTATTATTATTTATGTAAATATTACTCGTACCTCAATTTTCGTTAATGCATATGATTCCTCATATGTGTGTTCATGTAAAGATCTATATATGTCGATTTTCAACAGGGTTTTATCATTTTTCTTTTCGTTGTGAGATTTTCCAATATGCCGTCTTAGCGGCTGTCTACACGGCAGAAGGAACGGTTTTTGACATCGATCCAGTTCAAATTTCAAAAAGTACCTTATGTCTGAAGTACCCCACAGATATATTTAAATTTCAATTCTCTAGCTAAAACGGTAAAGGCAGGTAGCCTACAGCTCTTCTTTTTTATTCAAAAATATTCGTTTTCACGCGAGATGAGGAAACTAAGCCACATTCCTAAAACACATAGCTTTAGTTCTAGGCAAAATTTTTTAAAAATATCATATTAGTGAGCTATGCAATGTTCAAATAATCATATATTTAAAATTTGTACCCAAAGTGTTTGGGTAAAATGTTGCCCGTCTAAGCGGATGTCTACGCGGGACTACACACAGACATTTTTTTTAATTATTTCCAATTAGAATTTGGTTACTACGATTAAAACCAGTTGGTACAACTAAATATTGGTTTTCACAATAAAATTTGGTTAAAAGAACTAAATTTTAGGTTAAGCGCTTAAGCCTGCCGATAGGGGAGTGACTTTCTCCAATTTCAAATAATCCCGTCTAAGCGGGATTACGAACATACATACCATATATCAAGTTCCTCGCTTTAGTGGTTTGGCCATGCCGTTCAGTGGGAGACTTTTCCGCCTTTAAGCATCCAAGGAACATATATTTGAAATTTATAAATTTATAAATTTAAATTTATATCTGGTTTGGTCCTTTACAACATATCAAAAGATCATTAAAACCTACGCTTGTTTTTACTGCTGACTCCACACACGCAGATAAAAATATGGTGGCAATATGATTACGGCCATAATACTAAGTTTTCTATAGCCATAAATGGTTGTTTCAATTATATTATTTCAGTGCGCCCCGCTAGGCTAGTTGGTAGCGTGCTGGCTTATAAGTGCGGGGGTCGTGGGTTCGATTCCCACCAGAGGCACTGGTCTGTTTTCGCTACAACGCACCGAAGGCCATAGAAGATTGTGCTCTATTAGGGTAATAGTATGTAATTTGTAATTATATATGATTATTAATTAATAATAATAATAATAAATATTATTTCATATTTCATCAATAATGTGATAGCTTTAATCATGCACTAGAATTAATCTTCTATCGGTTAACACATTATTCTCATGTCTACAATCAGAATATAGTACTTATTATCATATTCCTCTCTCTAACTACAGATATATTACACAAGGGAACAAAATTGAACTTTTTTTGTGTTGATTTGAAATTTATAGCAAATTTTTACTAATTTGAGGTCGCTGATTTCAAATCTGCACTTGGTTTTTCTCTATCAGCTCGACTTTTCGAGATATACCGTTATGTTCAAAATTAAGGCACTTCCGCTACATATATTGAAATAACTTGAAAACGGTTCACCATATTAAATTAAAAAAAAAAACCGAAACTCGCAAACAATATTCTATTTAAGCCGTGCTTACATTGTTTTTAAATTTTCCAAGTAGTTTTAGAGATATAATTCAAGTTTTGAAAAAAAAATTAAAACTTTTTAAAAAAAAAAAAATTTTTGTTCTTTAAAAATTCCTAAAAAATAAAAATGGGACAAAAATCACAGTTTTGGACTAGAAACAGTTAGTTAAATATATTTCGAATGAAATGAGCTTTATTTCATTGCAATCGGTGCACAACTTTTGATTTTGTTCACGATTTACTGAATTGATATAAATCGCGATTTCCATACAAAAATAACATTTTCTAATGTGTAAGTGTTTGTATGTAATAACCCAATGCGCACAAAAACGGATGCGGATCCGTAATAGAGTTAAAAAACGGAATCAGTGTAATCGCGATTTGACAGTGTAATCGCTAATTGAGTTTTTTTTTTAAGAAAAGGTCATTGTGTGGACCCAGCAAAATCAGTTTTTAATAATTGAGTTTTTTTTATGAAAAGGTCCTTGTGTGGACCCAGCAAAATGAATTTGTAATAAATAAATAAAAAAACAAATACAAAGTGAGTGACAGGCTTTCGTGCGCTTATGTTTTCTTTCAAAATCGTGGGTTAGGCCATTAATTTATTTTTTTGTAAACAAACTTTTTTTAATATTCTATGAATTGTTTTTTATGTTTTTAATGTATTTTACTTTTATATGTTAATTTTAAATGAACTGACTGAATTGTTTTTACTTTACTATCAAATGACTGTGAATTTAATAATAATAATAAAAAAAAATTAAAACAAAAAATTCATCACAATATTAAATCTTTTTTATTAAAACCACGCAGTGGATTCCGTTTTATTAAAATACACGGGTCCGCAACGGATCCTAATATGATGTCCGTAACGAGTCCGTAACGGATCCAAAAAACGGACATAAAATCCGTTTTGGATCCGTTTTTTTAAAGAATTTCTTCCGCTTGCAGATCCAAAACTGATCCGCAACGGATTCCGCTACGGATCCGTTTTATGAAAACAAACGGGTCCGTAACGGATCCTAATATGATGTCCGTAACGAGTCCGCAACGGATCCAAAAAACGGACATAAAATCCGTTTTTGAATCCGTTTTTTCGAGAGGAATTTCTCCCGCTTGCGGATCCGTAACGGATCAGTTACGGATAGAAAATACGAAGATGCGGATCCGTTTGGCACACTGGGAAGTTAGTTTTTTATGATTCTAAGAATTAAAAAAATTAAGTAATAAAAAAAGATTATTTCATTTTTATGGTTGCGGTAGCAAACTCATAACGCCTATAAATTTTATTGTTCCTTTATGACGCCTAGTCAGTTCACAGTCAATTAAAGAGAAAAAAGAAAAGTGCACTTGTTTTTATTGATGTGTGGTTTACCGTTGGTAACGGATCATTTTTTAAAGAAATTCCCCTTAACACATGTGTTCATTCATAAGTGACTGTCAATAAAATTGTGGATATAATTTTTTCTAGGTACTTCAGTACAAAACTACGAAGTATTTATATGGGTTCATTCAACCAATTTTTCTCATTCAACAAGTGTTTACGAAAGCGAAAAGTATGACGACAAAAAATATTAACCTAGAACATTTCATCAGTGAACACAAAAAACTTTTGATTTTTATTCCTTGTTTTATTTATTGAAAACTGTGTTACTTTGAAATATATGTCAAAATTGGGCTATGACTACGTCAAGAAACACCTGTAAAATCAATCCCAACTATTTTTGTAACATATGTGGCGAATACACGTTTATAAAAAATAGAAAAAGTGTGTCAGATTTTATTAAAAAAAATTATTTTGACTACTTCGGATTTACCATGGAAACCCGTGACAAGTGCTGGATTCCTAATACTGTATGTAAAAACTGTGTAGAGTATTTAAGGTTATGGGCAAACAAGCAACGGACCCAGTTCAAGTATAAAACACCAATGATCTGGCGGGAACCTTCAAATCATTATGATGATTGTTATTTTTGCGCTGTCAACATAACAGGCATTAATAAAATAAACCGGTCTAAATGGATTTATCCTAACGTGTTGTCTATTACCCAACCAGTCCTGTACTCTAGTGAGGATTCAGAACCACAACCATCTACATCTACACACAATTTTCACGACTTACGACAAAATGTTCCTTCACCAATTTCTGAATGTGGATCAGATTTAGATATTTCTTCTGAACGCGAGCAATTTAATCAGGAGGAGCTTAGTGATTTAGTGAGAGACCTTGGACTCTCTAAAAAAGCATCTGAAATTCTTGCTTCTCGATTAAAGTAAAAAAATCTGTTAACCCAAGGAACAACAATTTCATACTACCGTATGATGGCGGACTATTGCTGGAGCATTAAAAATAATCCCTCTAAACAACATTATTTAAGAAAATCTTATAAAAGAAAATTTTTCGATGAGTTGTAATTACATTGTAATATTTGTGTATTAAAATTTTTTATTTTTCTTTAAAATTCTCTATTTGTGTTAAATTAAAAAGTATAGCTGATAGAAATGAACAAAATCAAAAGTTGTTATTTTTGTATGGAAATCGCGATTTATATCAATTCAGTAAATCGTGAACAAAATCAAAAGTTGTGCACCGATTGCAATGAAATAAAGCTCATTTCATTCGAAATATATTTAACTAACTGTTTCTAGACCAAAACTGTGATTTTTGTCCCATTTTTATTTTTTAGGAATTTTTAAAGAACAAAAAACTTTTTTTTTTTTTTAAAATTTTAATTTTTTTTTCAAAACTTGAACGATATCTCTAAAACTACTTGGAAAATTTAAAAACAATGTAAGCACGGCTTAAAGAGAATATTGTTTGCGAGTTTCGGTTTTTTTTTTTATTTAATATGGTGAACCGTTTTCAAGTTATTCCAATATATGTAGCGGAAGTGCCTTAATTTTGAACATAACGGTATATCTCGAAAAGTCGAGCTGATAGAAAAAAACCAAGTGCAGATTTGGATTCAGCGTCCCAAATAACCTTAAAAACAATATTCAGTTCTTAATCAACAGAACCATTGTTCCCTTGTGTTATAATTGCGCCAACTATACGATTATCAGTCTCCTTTCTTTTTGAGCGTTTTCGCACTTTTAGTGTCATTCTTGTTTGAGATTAAGTGAAAACAAATTTAATATTAGAAAAAAAGACATTAAAAATAAAAAATGTATATTGCAGCATAGCAAAAAATTAAAAAGTTTATATTAAACATGTGCACAGTTATATCTATTCATACCAGTTTTTATATATTTTGGGTTTGGGTAGATATTGGAAGTATTTTTTTGTTTCTGTTACTAGTTGGTAGTGGTGTGCTCTCAAACTTTATATTTGCAAAAGTTATTTGAACAAACACTTTATTACATTACAGTGTCTACAAATTATTTTCGAATTTTATTATAAAATTCATACAAATATGTGAATATTTAAAAAAAAAAATAATTAAAATATTTTGTAGACATTCATTGTAATGAAAGTGATTATTTAAATATCTTTCGCAAACTTATGGTGTTTTCTTTTCTGGAAAAAGGTGTTGCCTTCTTAATGTGCAACGTTTTTCAAATTTTGCCCTCGCCCCATTAAAATGAAGCATTTTTACAATCAGAATAGAACACAATTTCATCACATATTACATTTATTTAAACAAATCTGTTTTTTAGTGTTGTTAAAGTTCGGGTTCAAATCCCAGCAAACTTTAAAAAAAATTTAATGTGTTTTAAATAATTAATTTTTGTTTTTTTAATTATTTAAAAAATTTGGATTTTGCTCCATACATTTTTTTCAATTAAATTTTTTTTTATAATTTTGTTTGTAAGCGAATTTCAGATTAAAAAAAATATTAAATACTTACAAAAAGAAAAAATTAAAAAATAGCAAAAACAAATTAAAAATATCGTAAATTAAATTTAACAAAAAAAAAAATATAAAAAAATGTGATACCAATATTGGTTCGAACTCGGGATCTTCTGTATCAGAAGCCAGCACACTACCACTCTGCTACCAAGGTGAGAGTTTTCTCGCAAAAAGCTTTGCAATATATACACATGAGATTGATAAGCCAAAAAAAAACAAGGCAACATCCAACCCTGTACATTTTTTGAGGGCAGAAAATGTTGCATTTTTTGCCTTTTATAAGGCAACACTTTTAGAAACAAACACGGTACCCTCTTAGAGTGTTCACCTCATTTTAGAAAAGAACACGAATAAGGAAATTGAAGGCAAAGTGCAAAAAAAAATGTGACATTTTTGTCAGAAAAGGAAACGGCATTAAACTTTTTTGGTCCTTAAGTGTAAAAACTGGGGACGACATTAAAATCGTAGCCGATATTTTTTGGATCAATGGTCGGTACTCTTGCTTTATTTTTCGAGTTGCGCAGTGTTATTTTAATGTGTAATTATTAAATAAATATACATTTACTATAAAAAAATAAAATAAAAAAGAAGCATTCATAACTTTTTAATACAGTTTCTACAAAATGGTGGGAAAATAATATGGGCATTATATTATGATAATTCACAAAAATTTCCCGAATCACAATATGATAATATTGGGATATATTTGAAACCATAATATGGTAATCTAATTACCATATTATAGTACAGTATAAGTATGGCTGTCACAATCATAGTAACATGGTTGTCGCAATCATATATCCAAAAATGTTTGACGCTCTTCGAATATGGTTACGTCAAATATGTTTTTTCTTTGCGTCCAGGTGAACGCACCATTAATCCCCAAAGTAGAACTCCTCGGGCATGAAAAACATTTTAAAAACCGCAACATTTTTGTAATCTGCTTTATAAGATTTCGAATTGTTTGCATGTCCGACGTGCCCTGCTTTTAGGCCTTTAGGCAAAGCTCTTGGTATACCTGTAAGGTTCGCGGTTGAAACGAAAGCTCAAAATTACTTATTGAAATTTCTGGCCAATCTGACCAGAAATATCTAAATAATTTTTAAAATATTTTAATTCCACCCCACTGTGCAGTTGTAAACAATAAATTTTTATATTTTCAATGTTAAATAAAATTTGTTGTCCAATATCATGGAATAATTAATAATGTATGACTATTTGTTTGTGTGCACGTGCTCAACTAAATGCCGTGAGTAATTATCATAACAAAACTGTATTTAATTAAAATGTCTTAAAAATCCATGTTAAAACCCAAACTAACACGCATACAAACAGATTTGTAAGGATTATTTTTATAAAACATCGGTATGAATATCAACACATTCACAAACGTAAAAAAAACACACGTGCAAATCTGTTGATAATTAACATCATGGTAGAGCTTAAAAATGGGGTATTAAAGACATTACACGATTTAATTTCCTGTTTGTTTTTTTTTTTTTTTTTTTTTTTTTTGTTATAACTAAACAAGAAATGTTTTAATATCAAAAATATATATTTAAAATTATTATGAACGTAGTACAATCAGTTCAGTAGTCAGGAATTTATTTGTTTTAGTCCAATTTGGCTTTGATTGAGTAGCCAAAAATGATATGGTCAATTTTAAAAGTCTTTCTTGTTCTGCTTGAGGTACAGAAATTTTTACAGCAGAGCAAAAAAAAGTCGAGGCAAAAAATTTAAAATCAGCAAAAAATTTTGCTGAGTCAGCAAAATTTTAGTCAGGAGGGTGCTTGCAAAAAATTGCTAATGTCAGCAAAATCCTTTGCTGAAAATCAGCGAGCTGATTTTTGGCAACAAAATTAGTAGATTCAGCAAAAGTTTTGCTAACATTTAGTAGATTAGAAATTAAAAACCCCTTGCTAAAAATTAATAAAATTTTTGCTGAATTTAGTAGACTGAAAAAACCTCAAAAAATTTGTAGAAAAATTATACTTAAGTTAATTTATTTGCTGAAAATCATAAAACATATTTTAGTGATTCTTTTTTAAATAATTTACAATACGTTACAAAATATAAAAATGTTCATACTCCCAAATTGACGATATGAATTAATAATATCTAAAAACAATAGAAATAATTATACATAACATAATCGAAATTATCTTTGAACTACTTACATCATTTATTGTCGAAATGATGCTATATTTTAAAGAAACGCAAATGCCGCAGAGAATTATAGAAACGAAACGAAAAACTAACCAAATTTAACATATAGAACCCTTTTTTGAATTAAGAAAAAGGAAACAGAAAAATCTACCTATGAAGTATGTCTTTGTCTTTCGCTTTAGCCTGTCTACTTATTGCATATTTCTTTGCAATTTGACCACACAAGATTATTAATATATATAAACATTTAGTTTACAAATACACACTTAATATTTATTAAATTTAAATATTTATATTTTGTCTTTTATTTAATTAATAGATTAAGTTGTTTTAATCCACAATATTGTTTTATGTATGAAAAACAGATACAAAATCTTCCATGGTTGATTTTTTTATATTATGTCTTACTAGAGCTGTACTTTTTAGTATCATTTTCTTTGTGACTACTACATCTCGACATGCCGCGGCATCTAATTCACTCTGCTTATATCTTTCAGTCTGGTTGTTCACACTATTGATGTGCTAATCAACACAATTTTTTTTAGCAAAATAAATTAGTAAAACATTAGTAAAATATTAGTAAGACATTAGTTCAAAACAGTTAAGTGCTGAATAAGTATAACTAAAATTTTAGTTTAAAACATAATTTTAGCAAAAAATGTGCTGAAAAATGGTATACCTGATGTACAAGATGTTTTACTAACTTTTCTACAAACTTATTGTTTTGAGTGTAGTAAAACTGAAAAGTGGAATCACCAAATTATATATTTTTTTCCCTATTTGTTATTTTTTTTTTGTCGCATTTATGTGCATTTTTTGCAAGTTTATTTGTGAAATTTGATACGCGTTAACCAAAGCGTTTTGTTTTCTTGTTTTTATCATATGAAATTGAATTTAAAAAAATTAAAAAAGAGTTTTATTTAAGTTTTTGGAAGTAAATTTACTCAATTTTTTATTTTTTATTCGAAAAAAAAACGTCCAGAAATAAGAATAATTCAGAAATTAGAATTGGCTCAAAAACAAAGCGGTTCTAATTTGCGAGCGTCTAATGTACCGACAATATAAAATATCTTGGAATTAATTTTAATAATCTTGTAAAATTTAATCGTCATGCCAGAACCGTTTTGAGTAAGTCATATAAAATATTGGGAGCATTTTCTAAAATTTATACTATAAAAGTTTGCCAAGGAGGACTAAACTTTTATTATATAAAAAGAGTGTAAGACCGGTATTCCTATATGGACTCCCAATATGGTTTAACATCTCTCCCAATCATAATAAAGGAAATGGAAATTCTGGAACGAAAAATTTTAAGATGTTGTATTGTATTAAACTACGAATCCATCAATAAACGATTTTCTAATCACTATATTTATAGTCAAGCTAAAGTAACTCCAATTGGTCTTTTTGTTTGTGACATTTTAAAAAAGTTAATAGCAAGAATTAGAAATCATAATAATAATCATATTAAAAACATGTTTTATGAACAAAGAAGCTTTAACTGGACTAATACAAACTACCTATAACCGAATGGGTATATTAATGAAGAACCTCCAAATTTCGACTTAAATATCAATATATATCCCAGCTTTTATACACACAGAAAACATACTCATTGTTACAACCGAATTTTGATAGTTACATGAACTACATAAAAATTTGTTTGTGAATTCAATAGTTGCAACCAATTCTCTATTATACCATTAAATTAATTTGGTTGCACCTATTGTCATAATTAATTGTATCTACCGAACTTTATTTATTTGGTTGTTGATTCAATCGAATTTATTTAAATGATCCTACCGAATTTATAGAAATTAAACACCGTTTCCAGCTTATTTTTATATATTTATTAAATTATTTAATAAATATTTACATACACATGAAAATATAATTATAATATGAGTTAAAAAAAACCATTTTATTTTACAAATTAAATCATAAAAATGGATTTGGTGGTGATTTCCTATAGAAAATAAAAAAATATATATAGGAGAATTTTATGAAGAAACACTCTAAGGCTTTAGCTAATTCAAATAGCAAACTCTTACACTATTCAATGATTTATTTTTTCTTTATAAACATAATATTTTGGTTCGAAAAATGTTCATATGTCGACGTCGAAATCTGCGTTCTTTTATAAGAAAATGTTAAGGTCTGCAGCGTTAAAAAAAAAGAAAATCTTTAGATGAAAACCATTTTATTATGTTAACAGAAAATTTTTTTGATAAATTTGGTATTTTTTAGGGACTGTTTTCTTATGTTTTACTATAGAAAAATGTTTTGAGTTCTGAGAATATTTTTTAAATATTCTACACTAAAAATATTCTTATTCAAAAACAGCTTTAAAAATTCGATTATTTGCCATAAGAAACGTACTTTAAAATCAAGAGAGTTTTCTTCAGATTAAGTGTTGCGGAATCTTCAGCATCCTGTTAAGCTCTATATCATATTCTTTTACATACATTATCACATTCAATGATGCAATTAATGCATTTTACTTTCATTAAAATATGGAATGGAATGGTATTTGGTGTGGAATATAATTTCAATATTACAATTCACCATGCTTGTACCAAAAGTGGCTCCTGAATTAATACCGTTTCTTGATTTATCCTGCGTGTGTCTTGAATTTGAATGGTTGTGACCTTGACAAATTTGTATATTTATTTCGGCTTGTTTAGCTCAAACCTGAAAATTTTCCGATACGCAATCATAAACGAACTAATTTGGAACTACATATAGTTTGTATCAACATACCTAAAACGAATCTTCACCAAGATTTGAGTAAAATCTGCAACTTTATAACTGTGGTTTCTCTTTTACTTCCTGAGTTTTTTTAAATAATAATTTAGAAACATCTACATTGTATTTTGATATTACAAATCGATCGCACTGAATTATACGGAGGAATTAAATTAGTTATCATAGTAAAAATTTGGTCTTCATATGAAACAATTTTCTGTGACCATAAATAAAAAGTATCTGAAAATAAAATTATATTATATTACAGGAATCATGGTGGTCATGATGATTTTCTAACTAAATAATTCTCTGTGTGTACCAGAAGCACTCCTGGTGCACATAGAGGATAGTACTATTTGAGTGATATTTGTGTGTTGTTTTTATTTTATGTTAGTCTAATTTAGTCTGTAATTTTAGTTTTAAGTTAGAATTAAGTTTATTTTAAGAGATTATCTCTCCAATTATGTAAGTCCCGGGAGCAAGGACATACTGAACATTTTCGATTTTTTACCTAATTAAAGATTAAGCTTGTTGCCGTTTAAAATTATTGAAAGTTAAGTTATCTTTTCTTATTTTTTTCAGTTTCTTTCACTGTCAGAAAAAAAGGCTCAATATATATTAAATTAAATTAAATTTTCTATAGGCGAGGTGGTCAACTTTGGTGTCATAGTAATCACTCTGTGTAAGCACAGGGTGTCTCAAATGGCAATATTATAAAAGCCTAGGTTAGTTATATACTTACTACCACTTTTATTGAAAACACACCACTATGCGGCATTAAACTATACAAACATATAGCCAGCCGTTTAAAAGTTGTTAACTTTTAAAATTAGATTTTTTTAGTCTGTTTTTGAATTCTAATAGCTTTTAAACGGTTCATCAGCTGAAAATACTTTTTTGTAGTGTGTGTCAGCAAAATTTGACAATATTTAATAAATTTTAAGCGGTTCGCGATATAACAGACATTTTTAATCACCCAAATTGCGTTAAAAATTGTATTATTTACAAATTGAATGTTAAAGTAATAATTCACCAAAATATTTTCAGAGCATTACTTTTTATCCGCCAAGAGGTAAGGCAAGGAGTTGGAATGTTTAATGAAAAAATTGTACCATTATATTTCCGAAAAATTTTATGAATTTTTCACAGTTTAAGCTAATAATTTTTATGTAGAAAATTTAATCAACATTTCTTTTGGGCCTAAAAACAGATACACTAACAATATTCTTTCCGTAAAAACAACTGAATATACACATTAAATTAAATGAAAATCAGTTAAAATAATCACCACTTATGTTTCGTTTAAAATTGTATTTTTTAGTTTATTTTTAACTCCCTATTAAAAATGAACATATATGGATCCATATATGAGCACACATGCTTCATACATGTACACATGCATTCATAAATGATTTATGTGGTCGTAAATGATTCATACATGTTCATATGTTGGACCATATATGTTCATGTGTGTATATTAACGAAAATTTATGTAATATATCAGACTTGGGCGACGTCAATTACATTTCAAAATCGTTCACTTGTGAAATTTTTCTATATCATTAATAATTTCAGACCTACGCTCACACTTGTGCGCTTAAACGCTTTCTTGGGAAATTTTCAATTTTGTCAATACCAGACATGGGACATAATTCCAATATCTGTGTATTTAATTGCAGGCCAATTACTTTTTTATGTTCAATTACATGTAATTGGGTGTAATTGAGTAATTGCCCTGTAATTAAATACCCAGATGTTGTTACTTATCCCCATGTGTGGTATTAAAGATTTTACAAATTTTCCAAGGAAGCGATTAAGCTCACAAGTGTGAGTGTAGGTCTGATATTATTAATGATATACAAAAATTTCATAAGTGAACGATTTTCAAATGTAATTGACGTCGCCCAAGTCTGTAATATATACATGTATGGACATTTATGAACTCAAATGTCTTCATATGTAAACATGAATCAGTTCATACATGTCCATAAATGGATACATAAATATTTGTTCATTTTTTAACCTGCCTGTTAAAATTGACGAAATATGTAGAAACAATAGATTTTTTCTTTTATTTCAATACTCAATATAATACAGGAACCTTTTTGTTTTAAAAAGAAAATTTTAACTGAATATTTTAACAAATACCGAAAGCCCGTTGTTTTGACTATTTTTGTATTGCTTATAACAGACAGAAAAGCTAAAAAATATATTTCTTTGGTAATTTAATTGAAACAACTTCGGTAAAGTTGTTTCAATGGAATATACAGTTAAATTAACAAAGAAATTTATTTTTTAACTTTCTGTCTGTTATTCAATAAACAAAATAAACAAAAAAACTTACTTTCGGTAGTAGTAAAAATATTCAGTTACAACTTTCTATTTAAAACCAAAAGTTTTTATATTATATTCAGTTTTGAAATAAACGAAAACAATCTGTTGTTTTTATCGATTTTGTCAATTAATTATATAAATAATATGTATATTCAGTAGTCTTTACGGAAAGAATCGAATGCTTCGGTTGTTGTGACCAAATTTTTTGGTTGTGATAACAGTCACTCGATTGAAGCAACAGAAATTCTCTCACGACAATAGAATTTCGAATGCATCAACAGAAATTCGGTGATAGCTGCCGAAAAATTTTATAGCCACAACCGAATCATTCGATTGGCTACAAATGCGATTGCTACTACCGAATCTGTTTTCTGGGCGTACATAATTATGGGATTTTTTTAATTCTTTTTTTAAATTAATTAGAAAATAAGTTCGCAGTAAATTTCGTCATACTCAAACTAAGTTACGGCCTATTTTTAACCTAACTAGTTGAGTTAAATAGATGATGTTTACAATTTAACACTTTAAGGCACGAAGAATGTTGATGAAGGCCGTTGCGGGCTAGAAAGTTAACTCCATTCATGCAGGTGTCAAATAACTTTTTTTCTAATTGTTTTTTCTGTTAATTAAAGTAAATTATCACAAATAAAATTATAATTTTTCTGTTAATATGGAAAAATATTCATGATCTTTAACCGAACTAACCAACAACTCAAAAAAAAAAAAATTTAAAAATGATCGCGACTACGAGTGCGGATCAATAAGTGCGTGACTTTTGGAATGAAAAAAAAAAAATATTTTTCAACATAAATTATGAAAAGTTTTTCGTTTATTTTTCAACATAATCTCCTTTTAGCTCAATACCACTTAGTCAAACGTTTCTCCAATTTTTGTATCCCATCCAAAAAATAGGATTTTTCGAGGTTCATAAGATAGGCATTTGTTTGATCAATAATTTCATGGTTGGAGCTAAATCTCTTTCCACTGAGAAATTTCTTTAGGTTTGGAAATAGGAAATAGTCACTGGGGGCTAAATCCGAGTATGGTGGATGAGGTACCAATTCGTAGCCCAATTCATGGATTTTTGTCGTTGCGATTGCACACATGTGCACCCGTGCATTATTTTGATGAAAAATAACTTTTTTTTTGGCCATATGGGGTCCTTTTTTTAAATCCTCGGTAAATCTGTTCAATAAGTTGGCATAATATTCGCCGTTTATTGTTTTCCCTTTTGAAGGTAATCGATGTGTATTTTCCCGCTTGCATCCCAAAAAAACTGTTGCAATCAACTTATTGGCCGACAAACTTACCTTGGCCTTCTTCGGAGCCGGTTCACCCGGAGAAAGCCATAGTTTAGACGGCTCTATGAAATAAGGCCCCAATGAAATAAGTCCCCAAACCAAAAATGAAATAAGGCCCCAAAAATTTCTAATAAAAAAATTGGGGTCTTATTTCATTTTTTGGGGCTTTATTTCATTTTTCTTTTTTTTTGGGACCTTATTTCATAATGAAATAAGGCCCCAATTTGAGAAATGAAATAAGTCTCGAAATAATAATATCAAAATTTTTAAGGAATGTAAGCAACCAATCTCATTCAAAGCACGCAGAAAAAACTTTATTTCGCGAAGCCGCCTGCGCTGTTCTACGGAGAAAAAAAACCCCTAAGAGCGGCCAAAGGCCGCCACCCAGAAGAACTTGTTTTTCAAATCAGATGTCGAATCCGTTGAAATCTTATATTTTTAAGACATCAAGTAACATTAATTTGACCTGTCATAACTTTTTATGTCCCAAAATACCAACCAAGATTTATTGTTGTTTAATGATTATTTTTTTAAAAGTCTATTTTATTAAAAATTTTACGTATAAAACAATCAATTAGCTGTTTAAATGACAAAGATATGACTGGTCAAATTATATTACTTATTCTCTTAAAAATAAGATTTCAAAGGATTCGACATTGGATTTGTAAAAACAAGTTTTTCTGTGGGGCGGCCTTCGGCCGCTCTTAGGGCTTTTTTCCTCTGTAGAACGCGGCAGGCGGCTTCGCGAAATAAAGTTTTTTCTGCGTGCGACACAAAAAACAAACTATCAATTCGTTTGCTATATTTTTTTTTAGGGTACAAGAATAATCTTCCAGTGAATATTGTTTAAAATTGTTTTTTAGTGAAATATTTTTAATGTTCATATTTACAGGATTCATTTACAAATTTTTCTTATGTTCTTGCCGTCAAACAGCTGAGGACTTTTTGCAGGTATATACACAAAAACTATGTATTTATTAGGAATAAAAAAATATTTTAAAGTAATATATAATTTTGTTTTTTTTTTAATTGGGGCCTTATTTCATTTTCGAAATGGGGCTTTACTGCATTATGAAATAAAGCCCCAAAAATTGCGGCGCTATTTCATTTTATTTTGGGGTTTCGTTTCATTTGGTTGGTGGTTTATTTCATTTTTTTTTTTTTGGGGTATTGTTTCATAATGAAATAAAGCCCCAAAAAATGGGATGTTATTTCATTTTTGGTTTGGGGACTTATTTCATTGGGGTCTTGTTTCATAGAGCCAGTTTAGACTGCTGCTTGGTCTCCGGAGTGTTGTAATGGATCCATGTTTCATTCTAATTGAAGTTAAACAACTCCAAACAATCTTTTGTCACACGATTACGTTTATGATCAATTAAGAGCAAACGCGGCACCCATCTTGCAGACAGTTTTCTTAAACCCAACTGATCATTTAAAATCGAAACCACACTGCCATATGAAATGCCTATAGCATCAACAATCTCACGCACTTGTACAATTCGATCGGCCAACACCATATCGTGGATTTTTTCGACATTTTGTTGACCTCAATTGGCCGTTCAGAACGTTTAGCGTCATTTGTACTTGTACGACCACAACGAAAATCAGTTAACCACTTTTTTACCATTGAAATCGATGATGCAGAGTCCCCATAGTATTTATTAAGCTTTTCCTTGGTTTGATTGACAGTTTTTTTTTCGCCAAAAATAATGTTTAATGAGCACTCGAAATTCACACACAGAGAAATACAGTACCAACCGAATTGAAAAGTGTATTTTAATGGTAACAACTTGTAATTTCAGTTAGTACAATAATATTTAGTGTCCGACCGAACAGTTCGGCCAAAAACCTATATTTTGTCGGTTTTTTTATATCTAGAGGCAATGATGACAAATTTTGGTATTGGAAACATGTTTGTTGAGCCGATTTACTTCGATTTTGTGTATAAAATTTAAGAGAAAAGCCGAAGTTTAGCTATAAAGTTAAAAGTTCGGCCGCCGAACTATTTTCAATTTGGCCGAACTTTCTGAGGCCGAACAGTGAATTCATTGCTTAACTACAGACTTTTCTTCAAATTTAACACTCAAAACAGCATCTAATCAGCCCAATAAACATTTTTCCATTCGCCAAATTTGTCCATACTGCTTTAAAATACCGAATACAGGCCAAATGCATTTTCTGGCCGAACTGTTCGGTCGGACACTAATAATATTTACATTAGATTTCTGAATATTTTTGGTGTTGAAACTAAAATTCAGTTGAATAAACTGAGCTATTGCTAAGTTGTGCCAAACGACTGAAATTTGAAATAATCGAATGTGAGTCCTAGTAACCGAATTTCATTCAGTTGGCAAATAACAAAATTGTTCTCTGTGTGCACTTTTTTTCACGAGGTTGTATGTTTTGAAAAGCTGTTAAACGCAAAGTAAAGGACGGAACTTGCTCAAAATTTGACAGTAGTCTATTAACAGGTGGTACTTGATGGCAGCAGTATAACATTTTATATAACTACCAGGGAAGTTCGAAAAGTTACGGTTTTATTGATCCGCCCTCGTATATGTTTTGAATATAAAGAAAATCGGAATACATTAGATTAAAAAATTAGAACTCTTTAGTCTTCTTTCAAAGAATTAATGATATAACTCAGCAAAAAATAGTGCTTTCCCAGAAGCGCTTCCGGAAGGCATTATTTGATAACGAAGCGCTTCCAAAGCAAATAAAGAAGGTATGATTTTTGTTCGCGATGTCCCACTTGGTATGTCTCTTTTAAAGCGCTTCTTTCATTTGCTCTTAGAAGCAATAAATTCATGCCTTCTTAGACACTAGATTAGATCAGAAGGCACTATTCACCGCGACCAATGTAGGTCTTTTGTGCTGCATTTCGGAAGAACTACCGAATACCTTCACTAATTGCTTTACAGTATGCAAGGCGGTGAAGCACTATTTTGGAATCATACAAATGTAGTTACTGCTCACCAAACCCAGGTTATTTTTTGCTGGGAAGAAAGCTTTCGCCTTAATGTTTAAAAAAAATTTTTTTTTTTTTTGTTTGCATATCCCGCAAAAAACCCAATTCTTTACAATTTACAATTTTGCATCCTTTTTGTCATCGCAAATCAACAAAAGTCCAGTGCTTTTTAGGTACAAAACGGGTTAGAGTAGTAAGTCTTTCCCTATTAAAAATGTTGCCACATTTAAAGCCGGACTGAAAAAAATTTAAAGTAGATAAGTATTTTAATAGCTTTTAAATTAATAAAAGTTATCTTAATTATGTGAATAGGTTTCTAATTTATTAAAAAAAAAACTGATATCCTTTTTCCAAAAAGCTAAAATTTTTTTCAAAATTTGTCAAATCGTTTTGGGGATGCTGGGCCACCTGGTGTGTAAAAAAACAATAGTTTAAATGTTTTTAATATTTTTAATTAAAACTTTAACAGTGACATATTGTGAACTTATTAATTTTAATCACGTTTTATTGTTTTAAATTGTATGTACAATGTTGTCTTTTTTTTTGTTTTTGTTTTGTTGTACAACTGGTTTTATTTTGTGGACTTATGTTCATGTTGCAAATTGTAATTTACTTTTCAACCATTTCCATTGTTTTTGGTTGAACAATACAACTTTTCCTTTATTTCGAGAGGGCTTTGTGTTAAAGTTATTATACCAATAATGAAAAAATAAAGCAATTGTTAATTTAATGGTTGGTTTAACATGTTTTAAATTCAAGTAAATGGTTTCTAAAAACACTGAACTCTAGCTTGACGATGGATCAAATTATGTGAACAAATGAAAGAATTTACAACAAAATTTATATTTAATTATTTTGGCAAAAAAAAAAAATATTTTTTTATAAGGATTGAGAGCAGTGGCGGATCCAGGATTCACTTGAAAGGGGAGTTGCTATTTCTTTTTTTTAGTTTTTTCACGGTTGCTCTATTTGTAGATATTATTGATCTAGAAATTTTTAGGAAAGCTAAAAAATCTACAAAAAAAATGGCCCTTCAAAAATCAAATTTGCTAATTTTGATCTAAAAAATCATATAAATTAAAAAAATAAAAATAATCATAGATCAAGTATTTATTATTTAAAGTCACAAAAACCGTGATTTGTTTACAATTTTTTTACAAATGCATGTAAATAATTACATAAAATGAATTTTTTATTCAAGAAAATTCCTTTAATGCCAATTTTTTTTAAATTTTCGACAGACCACCGAACAAAACTTTTTAAAAAATTTCCATTCACCACGTTTTTATTTCTTAATGTTTGGAGATGGCACTTAAAAAAAAAAATGACGGCAAACTAAAATTTGAACTCTCCACTCTAATAGAAAAACTTCAATTTAAAATTTATATGAAAACTGAAAAACAGAAAAAAACTCTGTGTTTTGGAGTTCAGGGTGAATGTTGTTTTAAGACAAATAAAAATTTGTTAAAAATGACGTTGCAAAAAATACTGCTAAAATTATCAGGTTTGTTTGCTACATATTAGTAAGATAAGCATGGCAAACAGGAATATGTTGAATCTATAGAAACTGTGTTATACTTGAGCCAAATAAGTTAATTAAAAGTAACAAATTAATCAGCTAAAATCTGCAAAAAAAATTTGCTAAATGTAGTAAACCAAATAAATTACAAAAAAAATGCGAATTTTCAAATTTTTTTTTTACAAATAAAAATCAGCCCTTCTAATCTCAGCTGTCTACAATTTTTGGCAAATATTTCTGTTTATTTTAGCATTCAACTAAACTAAAGCATTTTGTTACAATTACAACAACTGATCTTTTAAAGCAACTAAAATTTTAAACTTTAATGCTCATACTAATTTACTACGGTAGCAGCTGTAAATTATTTAATATTTATTTTCATTTTATTAAAAAATATTGTTTTAGAATCTGATAGGTAGAGTTATTTTGGTCCATAATAACGTCAAAACACATTTTTTAAATAAAACATTGTTGACACCAGCTTTTAAAACCTGAATATTAGATTGGAAAAATAAAAAAAAAAATTCCCCTTAAATTTGTCCTAGCTAGCCCTTATCCGAATTTCACTAAGATCTAAGGAAACGCATCGAGAATGTCTTTTTTAAGCAAAAATGTCAATGACTTTAATGATTTGAAAACCAATATAAATTTTTTTAATTAGAATTAAATTTTTTTAAAGAAACTGACAGTTTTCTACGAAAAAAAATCAACGAATATAAATAAAAAAAGTTTTAGACTTTGCGAAAAATATAAAAGTGAATTTTTCATTAAAATATCTCATTTGTTCAGTATCAGCAAAAAAATATGCATATATTTGTCGTTAGATAAAAAAATTCTTACAAGATCTCAACAAAGACCTGAAAGTGTCTCTTTATAAAAAAAAAAAAAAAATATTCAATATTATGTTTCTTGAAAATACCAATCGGGTTCTCCAGGGGGGTGGTGACCATATTTCCCCTCCCACCCCTTTTATCATAAACTGATTATGAGCAATTATTTTTAGTTTTCGCCGTTAAACGAAATTTATGTGTTTTTATTTGTTCTGTATTTATAATTTTATGGTTTGATTTATTAATCAAGAAAAGTCAATAAATATTTTTTATTACTCTGAAATTTTGTACAACAAATATTTCAGTATCTAGGGTATTTTTTTTTTTTTTTTTGCTATCGATTTATGGAACATTTTGTTCAATTAAACTTTCTAACAACATCATGTCTATTAAAAATACTAGTAAAAATATTTTTAAAGTCAGACATTAAAAACACATTTTTTTAAATAACAAATAGTACTCATACGCAGTGTGGTTCTTAATTTAATGTTCGCACTGTGGGCAATAAATAAATAAATAAATATGTTTCTATCAAACAACAACTTTTTTTGATACTAATTTTAAAAACCCGAGAGAAAAAATTTATATATAGTCTTATGTCTTTTTATCTTAAAATATATTATAATATGCGATTATATATGGTGTCATTCATGGCCACATCTTACTAAATGTTTCTTATGTGGAAACATATATAGCGATATAATATTATAAATATATTATAATAAATCCTTTATAAAATCAGATATCAAGCATATAAGCTATACATAATAAGATACATATATATATAACACAATATGTAATCATATATAACACAATATGTAATCATATATGGCGACATATAAGCTATATAATTTAAGATATATTAGTACAGGGTGTCTGGTGGCAAATTTATATTTTTAAATTCGATTATTGCAAAAATTAATAAACGGTGCAGGAAAGGAAATATTCCTCGAGAAGCCAGCTCAATTGAACCAAGTTTACTGCAGCGTGTGGCGCAGAATACAAGGCTCCGTTTTGAAAAATGTGTTCAGCTCGACGGAATGCATCTGGATGACATACTCTTTAAAAAGTAAAATACGCATTTTCATTCTATCGTTCAATGCTCTTAATAAAACTTTGTGTCAATTGTTACGTTTTTTATTTAAGTTTGAAAATATAAATCTGCTACCAGACACCCTGTATTTATTGTCTTATAAAAAATAGTTTTGTGTGTGATATAAGATATGCTTATATATGGCGTTAGATGTATAATGCAATTAAAGATCTAATTATATATGACATTAAACGATGTAAGATATAATAATGTAAGATTCCATGACACGAGATTAACAATTGAGTTTGAAATATGATTATATATGGTCCAACATCATTAATACTTTTTAAGCATATCAAACATAATTATATATTGTTATATATAAAACAAAACCTAATTTTATATGTGCATATGTCTAAATTATTTTTCTTTAAATTTTTTTTAATATTTAAAAATATGTCGCGGGATTTAAGTAAATCTAATTTAATCACAAAATATCTCATTGGATTCACCAAAAATTACTTATCTTTTTGGATCTAATTAGATTCAAGTTCATCAAAACTAATCCCATGGGATATTTTGGAATCCATCTGGTTCTTAAATTATATATTTTTGAATCCCCAATTTTGAGATCAATTTTGATTTTATTTAATCCAGTAATACATTTGATGGATCTAATCGGATATTAATGGATACACTCATTTTAAGATAAATTTGGATAAGAATAAATATCGATCTTTATCAAATGAGATCTAGTTCTGTTTTTGAGATGTAACTTTGTTTTGATCGGGATAATAAAAAGTTAAATACAGTTTTCTCCACATGTCAATAGCAATTTTTCATTTTGTGGTTATCATTAAATGTCAACAACGATTAGAATGCATGAGAGTGAGAAATTATGGTTATTATAGAAAAATTACTGTTTGCCATTAAGGCGTGCCACATCATCTGTGTACAATTAACCCATTTAAAGAATTACCAAAAATTTAAATAGACACCTACACTAAAAATTTTCACTGATTCAGAAAATCTTACGATACATAAACGATTAACATATATGATTACATAAAAAAAAATATTTTTATTATTATCATGAGTTCTTTGATACAAATTTGATTTTGATTAATTTTTTGTACTCACATGTATTTTATGAAGTCCATAATAATTTTCCACATACAGTATTTAAATTTTTAAAAAATTGTAATTAAAAAAAAAAACAAAAATCCCCAAATTATGTAAATTTGAAGAGCTGTATATTCAAAAGTGGTTACCGGATTTCTCTGATTCAAAAAGCATTCGAATCATATGGTTGTCCTTAACACATATGCAAGGCTTTGTTGAAACTGTTCTTCCCCTTAAAAAAAATTTTAAGCATGCATCATTCGAAAAATAAACAATTTTTATACAAAGTTAAATTTTTAATTTTCTTTCACGCGAATGCCATCTATTTTTGTCGATTTTTTTGAAAAAGAAAAAAAAAACATTTATTATTTTCAGACAAAAATTAAATTTTTTGTATAATTTTAAATTTTGACATTTTCAACAGGATTAAAAACAGTTTAAATTCAGCTCACACTATTAACAATACAAAAACGTGATTTATTTAAGTTTATCTGTCTAAAAAATTGCATTTGAAAATTGCATAAATCCTTAAAAAATGTGAAATTTTTAATCTTTTGTTTTTCGTTTTTTTTTTGCGCCTTATGAAATCAGCAATCTACAATTTTTTAGCAAAAATTTCTGTTGATTTTAGCAAAATAAACTGTTATTTTTATTCTACTAAATTTGAGGTAATTATAGCAAAAATTTTGTTAATATTAAAGTTTTTGTTTGCTATTTTGAGTCTACAGATATTTAGTAAAATTTTTGCTAATTTTACAGAGTAAAATGCTTTTTTCAGTTAACTAAAATACACATCGAATATAACTAAAATTTCGAAAAATGAAGTACTAAAAATTTGTTAAAAATTATCTGCTAAAATTAGCAGATATTTTTACTAAATATTATATAAAAATTGCAAAAATAAATCTGTTGAATTTACAAATATTTAGTTATATTTGATCTAAATTTTAGTTCATTTAAAGTAACGAAATAATCTGCAAAAACATTTACCAAATGTTAGTAGACAAAAAAAAACATTAAAAATTTTAATTAGTTTTTTGTTTAATGCGAATAAATCGCTGTCTTTATGAATGAGCAATCTACAGTATTTCAGCAAAAATTTCTGTTGGTTTTAGAAAAATACACTGTTATTTGCATTCTACCAAATCTGACGTAAATATAGCAAAAAAAAAAAAATACAGAGAAAAACGATATTTTCAATTAACAGAAATTCACATCGAATATAACTTAACATATTTATTTTAGCTGTTTTTATTTTATTAATATTTAGCAAAAAACTGTTAAATTTAGCAGATTTTTCTGCAAGGTAATTGTTAACTAGTAGCTTTTTGTGCTATTTTTACAGGTTTATTTCTAGGAGCCCATTAAAAGCATTATATATTGTTCATAACATGGTTTAAGTACTGAGTGACAAGGAATCGAACGGTTTCGTATATTTTGCATATGCTGAAGCTGTTTCATAAAAGTTCATAGTTTCTTCATATTTGTGAAATGTTTCATAAATACGATGGAGAAGTTTTATAGCTTTTCGTTAAATGTTTAATAAATGTTATAAGACGCTTATGATGAAGCAAACTTATAAATTCTAATGAAATGAAAATTTTTCTTTGATATGGAACAAACGCAATAAAGGCTACAGCCAATGACGAGAATTTATTTTTAAAACATTATATTTAAAACTCAATATTTTTACAACTGTAATTCAGAATATATATATATATCAATTAAAACTTAGAAAATATCAATCGATATATATTTATTTTTATTAAAATTCAAAGAAAAAAATTTAATCAAGTACTTTCCCAGGAAAAAATTACACATTGCCCACATTTGCTTACATATCTCATTGCCAAAATTTAGTAACTGCAATACCAAACACATTCCAACGATAGAGTCAAAAAAGAAAGTACAAGGCGGCGCAAAAATAACCTTCCGATGTTTTTTGGCTGTAATTTAAAAAAAAATGAAAAACTTTGATTCTTCTTGTGGATTATTTTTATTTGGTATTTCAATTTTTTTACATCAAGTCGAGAATATGATGTCATGTAAATGGCCGCCGCCACAGTTGATTGTCATTTGAGCCCTTTTTATGGCATTTTCCATCACTTTGGCCAAAACTTCCGGCGATAGGTCCTCACATTCTTGACGGATATTGTCTTTAAGAGCTGCAAGAGTCTGAGGCTTGTTGACATAAACCCGCGACTTCAAAAAGCCCCACAAAAAGAAGTCTGGAGCGGTCAAATCAGGCTATCTTGCTGGGCAGTGCAAATCGCCAAAACGGGAGATTAGGCGCCCGGGAAATGCATCCTTCAGCATATCGGTTGTGGCACGTGCAGTGTGTGCCGTTGCACCGTCCTGTTGGAACCACATGTTTTCCAATCCCAATTCATCAAGTTGCGGCAAAAAGAATTCGTTGATCATTGCTCTGTAGCGCTCACCATTCACAGTAACCGTTTGGCCCGCGACGTCTTCGAAGAAAAAAGGTCCGATGACTCCTCCAGCGAAAACAGCACACCATACAGTGACTTTGAGCGGGTGTAATGGCTCCTCGTGGGTTACACGCGGATTTTCAGTGCCCCAGAAGCGTAAATTTTGCTTATTTACGTACCCGTGGAAATCTGCGACGTAATTCACGTTGTGCCAAAGTCACCGACCGATTATTGGTCAAATAAATAGTCACCAATATTCCGCGTTCTGGAGCAGTGTAGCGTAACATTGTTTATTAACGTGTATTTCGCATGTGTTTACTACACAAATGTCAAAACAGAACTGACATTAGGGGCCAATCGCAAAATTTATAGCATTTTCTGTAGTATTGTAATCAATTCTTTAAATTGAAAGCAGAAAGCATAAACTCAATAACAAAAAAAATAACAATGTTATTAACTTATTTGTATAACTTTTTGTACGCAAGAAGTAATCATATGCTTTTTCTTAATAAAAGGACGTTATTGGAAGCAGTTCCTCATTTTGAAAAAAGAAATTATACAATTTTAAAGAATTTATCTTATATATTTTTTCAAGCAAATTTTTATTTGCAGGAAAAATTTAATAGTTTTTTTGATGTTTTAGTTGAATTGTTTATTTTTTTTTATGGAATCCATATATCATAAACCGTTCGGAATTTTGTTTTTATGTCTTTGGCAAAGTTGTAGATCCAAACCAAAGCAAAAAAATTCTCATATGGACCGACCCAAAAAAATTCCATCCACTGCATCAAAATTGCAAAAAATTGGGAAAAAATGCTATTTTTTTATGATAATATGGAAATAGCCAAACTTTAAAATCCAATTTTAAAATCCTGTTTAGGAAGATGAGGTGTTGAAAAACCCAGTTCCACCTAAAAACCGCAACACGAAGATAAAACACACATGACAATCACACCCACTCAGAAACATTTTTTAAGAAGTTTTTAAAAAGGGTGTTGTAAAAACACAGTTCTACCTGCAAAGTGCAACACGAAGATAAAATACACTTGACAATTACACCCATTCAGAAACATTTTTTAAGAAGTTTTTAAAAAAGGGTGTTGTAAAAACCCAGTTCTACCTGCAAAGTGCAACACGAAGATAAAACACACTTGACAATCAGACTAGCACGCAGTATAAATAACAGTTCAAGTATCGTTTCATTGTCATTCAACAAGTGTATTCGAAAGTGAAAAGTCTAATTATATCCGTGTTTTGTGCAAAATTTTACAATTCAACTATTGCGCAATATGGAAAATAGCCGGTGTCCAAACATTGATTATTTTTGTTTAGTTTGTGGTCATATGGTGCCTACAAGTGTGCAAAGGAAAAGGTCTACTCCGGAATTTAAGCTAGCCTATGCATCTTATTTCGATGAGGTTGATCCCAGCGGTGAAGATTACACTCCAAATACAGTGTGTGGCACTTGTTACTTCCGCCTTTTGGATTGGTATCATCGACGAGGTAGAAATTTAAGTTTCATGAAGCCAATGGTGTGGATAAAAGACCCAAATTCACACGACAAATCCCGGTGTTACTCATGTATCAATTACTCCCCTAAGTTAAATAAACATATGTTAAAATGCAAAACATATGTGGCCGCTTATACAGGCATAGTCCCGGTGTCAATGCCTGATGGTGTCAAACCACCTAAGCAGTTAATAATACACATGTTTTGCATTTGTATAAATAAACAAAAAAAAACTTAAACAAAAAATAAAAAAAAAATTATGAAATTGTTAATTGCGTTATAAAATAATTACTTTTTATTAATAAAATAAAAATATTCATTTTTTCAAAAACATATCAGCATTACAGCAATAAAATGTTTAAATAGTAAATTTGAAAACAAGTAACAACAAAAACGGCATTAACCTATATAGTCTTTCTTTGTCAAAACGACAAACATTGGCTATGCAAAATAAGTGTGAGCAAAAGATGTGCTTTCTAGAGTTAAGGAATGTTCGTATTAAGATGGCATGTACTAGAGAGTTGTTTATATTGTTGTTAGATATAATTTAGCTGAAGAAAGATTTCTTAAATTCCCAGTATTTAAGCCATTTCAGGACAAAATCATGAAAAAAATCATAAAAAAATAGAATTTTTTCCCAATTTTTTGCAATTTTGATGCAGTGGATGCAATTTTTTTGGGTCGGTCCATATGAGAATTTTTTTGCTTTGGTTTGGATCTACAACTTTGCCAAAGACATAAAAACAAAATTCCGAACGGTTTATGATATATGGATTCCATAAAAATTTTCCTTTTTTAAAAAAATCATGTTTGGGTGCAAGAACTTAGGGTGTCCAAAAAAAAAAATTTCGATGTAATCTGGCCAAGTCCTTTGCGGATTTTTTTAGTTTCGATATACTCTTCAAAAAAAACGGGTATGAAGGAGGAACCAAACGATGACCTTAAAAATGCTGCACTGTGTAATATAATATAATAATATATAATTTATTCGTATTTCAATTTAACGAGAATTCAAAAAAGAATTAAGCGTTTTAAGGTATTTTTATTCACATATTCACGTATTAAAACACAAAAAGAATATATGCTGTTATTTTCTTGTGGAACTAATTCGTTTTTTTAAATGTATGTAAGTACTTATTCTTTTTTCTAGGGAACTATTTTTTTTTTTTTTTTGTGTAAGTACTTCGTAGTTTTACCAGGGAACTATTTCTTTATTCAAAAATGTATGTAGTTCTTAAAAATACAAAGTAAATAGTTCTTCGATAAAAAAAAACTAAGCAATTCTAAAGAATCAATTATTTTAGTCTCACACCCTGTTAAAAGAATCGAGTAGGTAATCTAGTAAGGAATGCGTTCTGCCCAAAATGATTGATTACAAACCCCCTTACCTTTTTAAAATTTTTTGCTGGGTTCGTTTGGAATATAAAAACGTTAATTGATATTAAGAATTTCCATTTCCAGTGAAATTTAGAAGAATTAAATTTATATTTACAAAATTTTATGCAAAATTTAGAATTTCTGACTTTTAATTGATGTTATGATAGTTTCTGAATTTTAAACAGAAAATCTAAATTACAAATTAAATTATATTAATTTCAAATGAAAAATCATAATTTCTATGATGATCACTAAATTTAAAATTCTAAATTTCAATTGATAGGTAAACAACCAAAAATATATACACACGATTTATGAAACTTTTTTTATGAAATCATGAAGATTTCTAAAATATTTTTCATAAATTTGTATCAGAGACCGAAAATAACAGTTATCCCGAAAACTTTAACTCAAAAACTCTCTATGTTAGAGGCAACGGAGACGTATACTATTATATACCAATGGATTCGTATTGAAGTGCTCTTTCAGAATCTATGGTGATGTTAAGAAAACGATCTCAACTATACAGTTAAGATTTATTTTTCAACGAAAAAAATTAAAGGTTCGGATGAAACTCTTAAGAAGAGAGTTTTATTTTGACTTCATTAAGAAAACTCTTTTGAAAAGTTTTATTTTTTCCGTCTGAAATAAAACTCTTTTGAGGAGTTTTATTTTTTCCGTCTGAAATAAAACTCTTTTGAGGAGTTTTATTTTTCCCGTCAGAAAATAAAGCTCATTTGAGGAGTTTTATTTTAAACTCATTTAAGGAGTTTTATTTTTTCCGTCTAAAATAAAACTCATTTTGTTTATTTTTTTCTTTTTTTATTGACTTCATTTGCTATAATGTGTGTAGTAATTTATTTGTTTAATTTAACGAACATAACTTTTTCTAAATTTTCTGCGAAAAGATTTGAACGCAGGTCGCTCAATACCAATTTAAGAGCAGAGAATGCTCTTTCCACGCTTACCTGGGTTGCAGGTACACACTGTATAGTTTTTGCCAATGTCTACAAGAACGGATAGTGTATTCTTTTAGCCTCCCAGAACTCAAAAAGAGGTTTATCAATCGATACGGGCCTTGGAGAAAAATTGTCAATTTCATAGAAAGCTTTTTTCATCCTCATTATCACTTCCTTCGCTTTCTTGTTGCCTATCTACATTTAGGGAGTTCAAATACTGCCCCAAAAGCGTATATACTGCCCCTCCCTCTTCTATAAACTCAAGAATTGCGCAAGTAAAATTGCCGTGTGTGAACCGAGACTTAATATTTTTGTTTAAGATCTCAGCACAAAACAAAAACATCAAAAGAATAGATAAAGAATAAATACTTTGCAATGATTTGGATTTCGATTTTATAAAAATTTGGATCAGAACCAATGAATTTTATATGGGCTTGTCATAAGGTGGAAACTCTCTTGTATGATTATTATTCACTGTATCCTTAGTAATGATTATGGTTTAATGAAAATTCAATTCTGCTGATGTTCACAAGGGAACTCTCCTAAGAGAGAATCCCGATAGCGCTGGAATTGACATTCTTTTTTAACTTTTCCGAAAGCATTTGTTCACCATACTTGGGGCCTTCAAATACAAAACAACCGTAAAATTAAAAAAAAAATCTAATTTTATTCGTCATTTTATAATGATGTCTGTACAAGGTCTTTATTTTTTGTATTTTTTTGTTTTCAACGAAATTTCAAACAATGAAGAATACAGTCCTAGCAAAGTTTGTCAACTCTGGAAGTGAAAAAATAGCTAGATTACGTAGAAAAATTTCGCTAGAGACAGTACCATCACACTCGCTTTCATCCTCCTCGCCGAATAAGCTCACCATTTTAATCAAATTCCGGCCATTATCCGTTGTAATAGTGTAAATTTGCTTCTTCTCAATGCCAAAACTCTCCAAAACATTTTCAACTTTAGCTTTAAGATACTCAGCCATAAATTGTCATTAATAGGGTCTTTCACCTGCAATAAGTAATTCGTGTATTTACCTGTATGACGCTCCGTTAGCTCAATGCAGCCCAGCGTTTTTACAATAATTTTCGATTTACTGTAAAACTGTATGTTTATACCCATTATGCTGCGATGAAGTCTTGTGGCCATGTCGATTTTCAAAGACAGCAACTTATTTTTCAGCTTCTCTTTTAACCAGCTTTTTTCCTTTTCGTATACTTCATTAACTAACTCAGTTATATTTCTGGACGTAACTGCTGGGATACCAAGTCCATCAATGAGCTTGAAAGCATCTGAATCAAAAAAGGCAAACGGTAATTTTTCCGTTGTGACTAACTCAACACACGCTTTTTTCATTTCTTCAGGAGCCATTGTTACCGAAAATCGAACTTTTTTTAATGGTACTTCACATTTACTCTCCTCATTATTTAGTTCCATGTTATATTGTTCTTTATGCTGGTTGATTAAATGACGCTTTAAATTGCTGACATGATCACCTTTAAAAACGCTTTACACAGCCGGCATACATGAGTATTATCAACTTTTTAAAAAATGTACGACAAGTAATATCGGAATGGCGACCCATATTCACGATTTAAACCTACTGCAAATGTAAAATTAATAATTAATCATTCAATAAAAACATATGTACATGTGGCACTCACGCGACTTACCTTACTTTTTAAATAGTCTGCCAAAAATGTTTTTATTAAAGTGATCTTCACTACTCAACGTTATAAAGCAATTGATTTATATTATAAAGAACTAGGAAAAAACAACTATTAGTTTTTATACACTTAATGCTAAATTAATACTAGGTAGTTAGATTTGACCTAACGGTAATAAATTCTTTTGCTTTAGCATAGTAAAATATAAAGTTAATATGCAAATTGAGTGATAAGCAGATGATAATTAACTAGGGTATACAATTTGGACCGAATTTATTAATTTACCTACTTGAGAATAGCAAAAATGCATAACAAAAACCTGCCGTTTTAAATTGTTATTGTTTTATTTCTTATCTCTTAATGCAGTTGCAACTGGGTTTTATTCAGCTAGTTATGATAAATAAAGATATAAGAAGTCAAACAATAACCATTTAATAATAGGAATCAAAAAATAACAAATTCAAAACCCACATGCTTTTAATTTTAATGACGATTTTTTCAATTGCAATGCAAATGATTAGATTACACTGCATTGCAATTGAACATTTACATAAAATGAGTTTTATTCTCGACGGAAAAAATAAAACTCCTCAAATGAGTTTTAAAATAAAACTCCTCAAATGAGTTTTAAAATAAAACTCCTCAAATGAGTTTTATTTTAGACGGAAAAAATAAAACTCCTCAAAAGAGTTTTATTTCAGACGGAAAAAATAAAACTCCTCAAAAGAGTTTTCTTAATGAAGTCAAAATAAAACTCTCTTCTTAAGAGTTTCATCCGATCTTTTATTTTTACGTTGAGAAATAACTGTTTTGGATGTTTTTTTTTCTTTTTAAGCCACAAAATAACTGTTATAAAGGAAGTTTTTTGATATCACTTATAACCGTTACGGTCCGTGATTTGTATGAAACTATTCAGGATTTTTAGAAAAACTTCATAAATACGATGAACTGGGCAAGTTTTTTTTTGGCTCGAAAGAAATAAAAAATGGCAAGCAAAATAGCACGAAAACTCACTAGAAATGGCACAATAAATGACAAAATAGCTAGACAAAATGTGATAAATTTTAAAGTTTTATTAAATTTTCCTTTATTAAAGGAAATCGTGTGCTTTTTCAAGTTAATAAAAATAAACGATCTACTATAATCACATAAAAAAATCACATATATTAAAAATTCGCTTTCCACATCTGTAGAAGTATCTGGAGCATATTTGAAAGCATGTAATTTTAAAGGGGATAAGTTTTCAATGTATGAACACTTTTCGTTCTTATTAAGAACTATATTTTTTTTTTAATTTAGAAAGGTTGTGCTTAAGAATAAGAATAAAAATTTTTCTCTAAAAATTATAAACACTATTAATTTTTAAATCAGACTAGACTAGTTTCTGTCTTTTTATGGACAGGCGTCATCAGTGATTTTCCATTATTAAATTGTATTATTATTTGTGTATTTATAATTGTCAGATTGTCTCTATATGATACATTTTTCAGAAACCTGCGGCTGTAAGAATCAAACCTGATGAGCATGACCGTTTAGCGATCGCACCCAAGTATGGCCTCGAATGTAATGCAGCTTAATTGCAGTTTCCTTTCCTATTAGCTTTTCTGTTATTAGGTGATTTCGTTTACACCAAAATTTGCACAAATTTGTACAAATTTGTACTGGATTTTAATGAAATGCGTTCGCTTACACATAAATTTGCAAAAGAGAACATCTACTAAGAGAGTAAAGTGACAGTTGTCAGCAAAAAGCCTTCAAATTTTAACTGAACAAATTTTTGCCAGTAAAATCCAGTAGAAAACAAAAACATATAATTAAATTAAGTAAACAAACAAAAATTAGAATACATTTAGTAATAAAAACATTTAAAAGAACAAAATCTGAATTAAAAGTGCTGTAAAAACTAAAAATAATTATTTTCAACCTGAAACAAATTAAAGTAGTCAAGTCAGTTACAATTATTATAGTAACAATTTATCAGTTTTCTAATTTCGGTGTTAATTGTTTTTATTTACATTAATATATTAGAGATGTAAAGCTAATGAATATATGAATACTTCTTACTGCATATTATTCAGGGTACCGAATATCAAAAATCAAGTATTCATGTATTTTCGTATGTTATTTAACTAGAAACAAAATTAAAAGTCATGTACAAACTAAATAAGTCTAAAAGCTTCCACAAAAGTTTATTTAATAAATGCAATTGCTACGAATTTATAATTATTAAAATGCAATGCATCAAGTACCAAAAACAGTATATACTGGGTAGTCTAAATTATACATATTTTACAACACTAAGCTTTTTAGCGCTCATATGTTTGAATTAACCTGCAAGTTTATGCAATTTTTCCGTTCGTTTACTTTTTTGCACAAGATAGTTTTGAGGGTAAAATGTTCATGTTGCCCAAAATTTACTCATCTACTGGATTTTACTGGAAAAGTAAACGAATGCACCTATTGTATTATACTCAGAAGTGACAACACTAACAAAAACACAAATATTCTATTTATAGATTTTTCTTTTTTTTTCCTAATCTCCTCCGTCTCTATTTCAGAAACGTTACCAGTTTGCCGTATGGTTTTTAAGTTTAGTGTAGACAATTTTGCATTTATGTTGAGACATCGCCACAGGTCAAATTTTTTAATCTATTTTAGTACTATATTTTAGTCAAAGTTTGTAGGTCACTATTTCGATTAAACATTTTATTAAACAGTTCAATAATTTCTTCGTTGTTGGCATCTTTAATCTTTTTCTTAACGCAATCTATAACATCTAGACTTTGCTTTATAGAGAGACCTTATGTTTCCAATTTGGTGATGCTTAAACAAAGGCATTCGAAGTTACTTTTTATATAATCGAAATCAGGTTTTATTAGAAGTTTTTGAAAAATCAATTTTGCATTGCACTCTGCTGCATTATTGTCACTGAGCATATTTAATACGTCACAAATTTCATAGAAATTATCGCAACAATATTTTGCAACTTTAAGCCAAGTTCCCCCATCTGATTACTCATGTTGATGATGTTGTACTTAAATTCGGTTACATTGATTGTAACAAATTTTGACAATATTGAGCCTAAAAAGATATCAAAGTAATTAACTAGATAACACGACACTAAAATATTAAACTTACCTTAGCAAATACTGCTTAAACGTATAAAGTTTGCTACTCTACAATATGGCACTTTGAAGGTAAAATGGGTGAAAAGGTAATTTTTATAAAAAAACGTCTAAAATATTTGCAAGACAGTAGAAAATGGCATTTTATGCCAATGTGGAAATAATTGAAAAAAATGGCAAATCCTGCAGTTCATGGCAATAGTCCACTCAAATTAGGGTTTCACCTCCGAATTAAAGGTAACAGGCCGGAAACTCGTATATGGCCTTATTTTTGTGCTCTAAATACTGTCTCAAAAGTCTCATAAAACTTCGTCATGAGTTATTCAAGGTCACAAAAACCAGTTTTGGCGATTATCTCGGTTTCTATAGCACCAATGATATCAACATCTATGATAAAAATTGTAGGTCATGCAATTTGTAACAAATTTTTCACAATTTTTCATGCGCTCAACCGTTTTCGAGATAGAGGGCAGAGACTCCGGAGCGTTCACCCCTACCTGCAATTATTTAAGGTCCACCGTGAATCTCGTTTAATAATATCTTATATAAAGTGATTAAATTACTAAAATATCACTACCAATGAATAATTTATATTATTTATTAGATAATACAGTGGAGTACCGTTATAACGAACTCGTAGGGACCGGACAATTTAGTTAGTTATAAGCGAAGTTCTCTATAAGCATGGTAAATATATTAAAAAAATAATAAATTCTCAGGATGTTTTTTAAAATTCTCTTAATTTGGAAATGTTAGTGATATTTAGGCAAAATTTCAGTTTATGGGGGACACCCCTGGAAAAAAAAAATAAATGCCACGCCCCCTTAAATGACCCCAGGAGTGCGAAAATCATAATGAATAAGGGGGCTCACGCCCCTTATGGGCGTGGCAGTCGAAAAACGACCCGGCCCACCTACGTAGACAATATGGGTATCAAATGAAAGCTAATGTCTTCACGATTCCAAAAATAGCCGTAGTTGCCAGATCGGGCGATTTTTGTAGCCGATATGGCCATTTTGGCAAATTTGGGGTGGGGGAAATTTTTTTTTTCCTTTTTTTTTGCTTATATTTTGTTAAAATCAAACAAAAATGAGCATTTAGTAAAGTTTTTCTGCGTGACCGGGCTTAGGGGTTTTTAACTCCAGTATGTCTTAATTCTAGACGGCGGGGATCTCAAGTGCTCGGCCTCTGGCCGAGCTAAAAAGAAATAAACAAAAAAAAGTCCTTCCCCCATTTTATAAAAATTAACATATCTTCCTCAAATTCTGGACGATCTGGCAACTACGGGTATTTTTGGAATCGTGAAGACATTTCCTTTCATTTGATACCAATATTGCCTAAGTAGGTGGCATGGGTCGTTTTTCACCCCCGCCCCTATTTAACAAAAATGGCCGTATCGGCTGCAAAAACCGCCCGATATGGCAACTATGGCTATTTTTGGAATCGTGAAGACATTAGCTTTCATTTGATACCCATATTGTCTACGTAGGTGGGCCGGGTCGTTTTTCGACTGCCACGCCCATAGGGGGCGTGAGCCCCCTTATTCATTATCATTTTCGTACTCCTGGGAACATTCTGAAGGGGATGGCATATTCAGATTTTTTCTCTAGGGCAAGATTCACGGTTGACTTTAAATAGTTGCATGTAGGGGTGAGCGCTCCGGAGTCTCTGCCCTGTATCTCGAAAACGGTTGAGCTCATGAAAAATTATTTGCAACAAAATTTTTTATAAATTGCATGGCCTACAATTTCTATTATAGATGTTGACATCATTGGAGCTATAGAAACCGAGATAATCGACAAAAACTGATTTTTGTGACCTTTGACCTTAAATAACTCACGACGCAGACACGAGATTTTGTGAGACTTTTGAGGCAGTATTTAGAACAGCAAAATAAAGAAATATACGAGTTTCCAGCCTATTACCTGGAATTCGGAGGTTGACCCCTTTTTTTGCCTTATTTGACTGGACTACAAATGCCAAAAAAAAACTCGGCACAATGGTGAATAATTGAAAACAAACGATTTATGAAAGTTTCATCAATATGATGAAACTATTTTCCCTGTATGTAGCAAAAAATTTTGCTCGGGAATAAATTAATCGTTTTGTGACATGTTAGTTCTATAAAATATTCTAGAAATTGTCGCGTTCTTTGTTTTAATATAACTATAATGCCTCTTTCAGTGGTGATTCGACTAAACTCTTATTTTATTGGAACCAACCTTAATGATTTATTTCTGAAACTGTAGCAATCTTGATAACATCTTGAAACTTGATACAAGATTTTAAATATTCAAAAAAATTTCGAATATAATTTTTTAGACCTTCATAAAGTATTTTCGATATTTGTAATTGATATTTTTCCCATAAGTCCTAGAAAGTAGTTCTCAAATTTATGAACAAATCCCAAATCTGGCAAGCCTAAACTTCTTCTTAAGCAAATACAACAATAAAAATTAAAGAATCTTGAGGCTAGCTAGCAACTTAATAAATAAATGAAGAATTAAAAGAATAAAATAAAAAAAAATAGAAAAACACCAAAAATAAACATGCCCCAAAAGGAGGGAAGTAAAAATCAAATAAATTATAAGAATGCACAAGGGATCTAAACAACTAATCTACAACATAACTATAATACAGTCACAAAAAAGACAGGTAAGACAACAGATAATAGTACCTAAATTTACGCCAGCAGAATTTTCAATGTAGATTAAAATCACGTTCTGCTAAATTTAGGTCATCTAAATTTTAAAAGAACTACATTATTGTTGACAGTTATAGTTGAGTTAACTAAAAATTTAGCTAAATCAACAGAATTTCTAAGCTGAATCAATTGAAAATTTCTCCTAAAAAGTATTTTCTGGATCTAGCCAGAGGCAAGTCCATATCTGTTACCGAGAGTTTGGGTGGTTTATAAAGACCATTTAATATATACGGAGTAACGATTTCCGGTCCATTTAGTCTGGCTTAATTTCTGAGATATAGTCTATTGTATAATTATAAAATCCAAATTATGAAAAAAGAAGTCATTTACAGGTGAGACTGATAATGGAGACCCAGCAAAATTTTTGAAAACAATTGTGGTTTAAATTAATTTGCAAATTTTTATATAAAAAAATCACGAATTACTAAATTTAAGGATGGAAAATTTGTTCAAGACCAGCTGACAGTTGTTCTTAGAGTAAAATCATATAATTAATAGTTGTAGCTAAATAACTGATTTGCACGATAACAACAGAAAAATGTATTTCAACTGAATTGAAAAGCGTTTAACAGACTTTTGTAGTAACTTTTTTTTTATGAGTGTAACACAAACCGACAATAGGATAGAGGGATACACACAAAAAATAAATTTAATTGTAACGAGCATGATGAGTACGATAATAATGAAGTTGATTATAATGATGATGGAAAAATGTATATAGTTGATAAGTCAAATGGTCTAATGATCAAAAAAACACTAAAACAAATTCTCATAGTCTAGTTTTAGCAAAAATTACACTTTTAACAAATTAAAGAATTTACTTTCTGGAAATGGAAATCGTATTAAAAAATTCAATATTTACCCAGCGAAAAATATACTTGATAGTATTAATAAAGTAATGATTTTAGTACATCTTCAAAGCTGCTTTAATTATAAAATGTCTGATTTCACTACCCAGTATAGAAAAAGTAATGGCAAGAGTAATCTTAATTAGAAATCTCAAGACGTTTATATGGGGATGTTGCGCATAATAATGACATATCATTACTAAATATCTTACGAAAAATCAAAAAATATGTGTTTACCTATATGCTTACTGCTATGGACAAAAATAATGAGTATAAAAATAAATGTTCAAAAAACAAAATTTAATAAAAACCAAAAAAAATAAAGCAAATCAAACATATTAGCTAGGTTGATACTAGTATTTCGATCTGGCTAAAGATCTCATCAGAACCCGAAGTTTTAGAAAAGCTAGAGCCTATATAATAGGCAGAACTTTAACAAAAAACCTATTAATAATCAATGTTGCTCCATTCTTGTCTTCTTAGTAATCAACCACGTGGTTAGGTCTTTTCCTAACAAGCATCATGACGTTACTAAATTTTGAAGACCAAAAATGTTTTATTTATATAAAAAATTTTTAGTGTGTACTCTGGCTCAAGTAATATTTTTTACAGTTATATTAGTTTTTTGTTTTTATATACATCGAGATTATTTTTATGTTATTTTCAATTTATAACGAGCTTTCAACCTCCGTATATTTACAAAAATAAAGCAAATCAAACATATTAGCTAGGTTGATACTAGTATTTCGATCTGGCTAAAGATCTCTTGTTAGGAAAAGACCTAACCACGTGGTTGATTACTAAGAAGACAAGAATGGAGCAACATTGATTATTAATAGGTTTTTTGTTAAAGTTCTGCCTATTATATAGGCTCTAGCTTTTCTAAAACTTCGGGTTCTGATGAGATCTTTAGCCAGATCGAAATACTAGTATCAACCTAGCTAATATGTTTGATTTGCTTTATTTTTGTAAATATACGGAGGTTGAAAGCTCGTTATAAATTGAAAATAACATAAAAATAATCTCGATGTATATAAAAACAAAAAACTAATATAACTGTAAAAAATATTACTTGAGCCAGAGTACACACTAAAATTTTTTTATATAAATAGAACATTTTTGGTCTTCAAAATTTAGTAACGTCATGATGCTTGTTAGGAAAAGACCTAACCACGTGGTTGATTATTAAGAAGACAAGAATGGAGCAACATTGATTATTAATAGGTTTTTTGTTAAAGTTCTGCCTATTATATAGGCTCTAGCTTTTCTAAAACTTCGGGTTCTGATGAGATCTTTAGCCAGATCAAAATACTAGTATCAACCTAGCTAATATATTTGATTTGCTTTATTTTTGTAAATATACGGAGGTTGAAAGCTCGTTATAAATTGAAAATAACATAAAAATAATCTCGATGTATATAAAAACAAAAAACTAATATAACTGTAAAAAATATTACTTGAGCCAGAGTGCACACTAAAAATTTTTTATATAAATAGAACATTTTTGGTCTTCAAAATTTAGTAACGTCATGATGCTTGTTAGGAAAAGACCTAACCACGTGGTTGATTACTAAGAAGACAAGAATGGAGCAACATTGATTATTAATAGGTTTTTTGTTAAAGTTCTGCCTATTATATAGGCTCTAGCTTTTCTAAAACTTCGGGTTCTGATGAGATCTTTAGCCAGATCGAAATACTAGTATCAACCTAGCTAATATGTTTGATTTGCTTTATTTTTGTAAATATACGGAGGTTGAAAGCTCGTTATAAATTGAAAATAACATAAAAATAATCTCGATGTATATAAAAACAAAAAACTAATATAACTGTAAAAAATATTACTTGAGCCAGAGTACACACTAAAAATTTTTTATATAAATAGAACATTTTTGGTCTTCAAAATTTAGTAACGTCATGATGCTTGTTAGGAAAAGACCTAACCACATGGTTGATTACTAAGAAGACAAGAATGGAGCAACATTGATTATTAATAGGTTTTTTGTTAAAGTTCTGCCTATTATATAGGCTCTAGCTTTTCTAAAACTTCGGGTTCTGATGAGATCTTTAGCCAGATCGAAATACTAGTATCAACCTAGGTAATATGTTTGATTTGCTTTATTTTTGTAAATATACGGAGGTTGAAAGCTCGTTATAAATTGAAAATAACATAAAAATAATCTCGATGTATATAAAAACAAAAAACTAATATAACTGTAAAAAATATTACTTGAGCCAGAGTACACACTAAAAATTTTTTATATAAATAGAACATTTTTGGTCTTCAAAATTTAGTAACGTCATGATGCTTGTTAGGAAAAGACCTAACCACGTGGTTGATTACTAAGAAGACAAGAATGGAGCAACATTGATTATTAATAGGTTTTTTGTTAAAGTTCTGCCTATTATATAGGCTCTAGCTTTTCTAAAACTTCGGGCTCTGATGAGATCTTTAGCCAGATCGAAATACTAGTATCAACCTAGCTAATATGTTTGATTTGCTTTATTTTTGTAAATATACGGAGGTTGAAAGCTCGTTATAAATTGAAAATAACATAAAAATAATCTCGATGTATATAAAAACAAAAAACTAATATAACTGTAAAAAATATTACTTGAGCCAGAGTACACACTAAAATTTTTTTATATAAATAGAACATTTTTGGTCTTCAAAATTTAGTAACGTCATGATGCTTGTTAGGAAAAGACCTAACCACGTGGTTGATTACTAAGAAGACAAGAATGGAGCAACATTGATTATTAATAGGTTTTTTGTTAAAGTTCTGCCTATTATATAGGCTCTAGCTTTTCTAAAACTTCGGGTTCTGATGAGATCTTTAGCCAGATCAAAATACTAGTATCAACCTAGCTAATATATTTGATTTGCTTTATTTTTGTAAATATACGGAGGTTGAAAGCTCGTTATAAATTGAAAATAACATAAAAATAATCTCGATGTATATAAAAACAAAAAACTAATATAACTGTAAAAAATATTACTTGAGCCAGAGTGCACACTAAAAATTTTTTATATAAATAGAACATTTTTGGTCTTCAAAATTTAGTAACGTCATGATGCTTGTTAGGAAAAGACCTAACCACGTGGTTGATTACTAAGAAGACAAGAATGGAGCAACATTGATTATTAATAGGTTTTTTGTTAAAGTTCTGCCTATTATATAGGCTCTAGCTTTTCTAAAACTTCGGGTTCTGATGAGATCTTTAGCCAGATCGAAATACTAGTATCAACCTAGCTAATATGTTTGATTTGCTTTATTTTTGTAAATATACGGAGGTTGAAAGCTCGTTATAAATTGAAAATAACATAAAAATAATCTCGATGTATATAAAAACAAAAAACTAATATAACTGTAAAAAATATTACTTGAGCCAGAGTACACACTAAAAATTTTTTATATAAATAGAACATTTTTGGTCTTCAAAATTTAGTAACGTCATGATGCTTGTTAGGAAAAGACCTAACCACGTGGTTGATTACTAAGAAGACAAGAATGGAGCAACATTGATTATTAATAGGTTTTTTGTTAAAGTTCTGCCTATTATATAGGCTCTAGCTTTTCTAAAACTTCGGGTTCTGATGAGATCTTTAGCCAGATCGAAATACTAGTATCAACCTAGCTAATATGTTTGGTTTGCTTTATTTTTGTAAATATACGGAGGTTGAAAGCTCGTTATAAATTGGAAATAACATAAAAATAATCTCGATGTGTATATAAAAACAAAAAACTAATATAACTGTAAAAAAAAAATTGTTTTTAATAAAATGTGACCACACGGGATTCGAACTAGGGAATGTCGGTTGTTAGTCAAAAGCTCAACCATCTGAGCTACCTCGACATGTTTTACTTGACAGATGAAAACATGCACAAAGAGAAAAATACAGCTATTTGCCAACTGAAATTTAGTTCGGTTTTTAAGAATATCAGTCGGCTGGTAAAACTAAAAATTAGTTTTCACAGCAAAGTTCGTTTAATTCATCTTAATGTTAGTTGCAACACCCAAAATCTTTTCGTTACTCGATTCATCGATGAATTTTAGTCAGGCAACTGTTCGAGTAAATTAAAATTGCCAATATAGAGTAACGAAGAACTCAATTTTGGTCGATTAATCAAGTTAATCGAGTAAATCAAAATATGTTCTATTTCAGTTTAGATTTTAGAAAAAAAAAACTTTAATTGTTTTGTGTTTTTTAAAAATATTTTTTTTTTATAAAACTACATTCACACTAAACCCCAAAATACAGATTTTCGTTTTTTTTAGTTTTAGACTTTCAAATTCCATAAAAATTTTAAATCGAAAACGTATTTTGGGGTTTAATATGAACGTAGTAGCAATGTGTCAGTTACCGTGTTAATTTACGTATTATATACGTGTAGTAGGGCTATAACTTTTTTACTTGGCACCACCATATATATATAATACTGTACAGATAAAATGTATTTTTAAATAAATAAAAAAATAATGGCTAAAATATCACATTTTCTAAAGATATTTTTAAAACATCCTTAAAGAAATACAAATGTTATTATACTCAAATATCAAATGATCGAAACTATTAAAATAATTAAGACCAAAAAGCCCGATTTCCATAAATTAAGCGAAATTTTAGGTATCTAAATATTCAACAAAAAATATAAATCGCAACAATCGCAAAACCATTTGATTGTTGTAATTTTTTTTTTTTTTTTTTGCAAGATTGGAATTTTACTTAACTCGTCATAATATATTTATGGTATAGCGATTTTCTTCAATTCGGATCTATGTTCAACTTAATCCAATAAATTAAAAGCTTATGTAGTTTATATGATTTTTATTCTATATTTTTCAGAGGCATAGACTGCAATGCCACATACTTTTTGATATTTGCAAAAAATTCGAAATGAAATAAACCTGTAAAAATAGTAAAATAAAGATACTAAAAATTTGTTTTAAAAATGAGCTTTCAGGAAAAACTTCTAAAATTAACAGATTTTTTTACTAAATATTCGTATTATAAGAATAGCAAAAATATATCTGTTGATTTTACAAATATTTAGTTTTATTTCTGCTTAATTTTAGTTAATTGAAAGTAACAATATAATCTGCTAAAATCAGAAAAAGCATTTAGTAAATACTAGTTGACGAAAGAAATCATTAAAAAATGAGTAATTTTTAAAGTTTGTTTTTAGTTTTATTTTTTTGCACCTTATAAAATTAACAATCTACAATTTTTTAGCAAAAATTTCTGTTGATTTTAGCAAAATAAGCTGTTATTTTCAATCTACTAAATTTGAGGTAAATATAGCAAAAATTTTGTTAATATTAAAGTTTTTGTTTGCTATTTTGAGTCTACAGATATTTAGTAAAATTGTTGCTACTTTTACAGAGTAAAATGCTATTTTCATTTAACTATAATACACATCGAATATAACTAAAATTTTGTAATGTTAACAGATTTATTTTTGCTGTTTTTATTTTATTAATATTGAGCAAAAAATTTGCTAAATTTCTGCAAGGTAATTTTTAACTTAACTTTTGTAGCTTTTTTTTTTTTTTGCTATTTTACATTTTCATTTCTATGAATCATAATGTCTTCTTAAAGTCAAACTTTATAAAAAATTTATTTTTAATTTTAAATTAATTGCCCAATTGTTTTTTTAAATTTTGTTAACATAAATATCGGAACTTCTGATTTTGTATTTATTTTGTGTTTTATTATGAGTTTTTAAGGAAAATTTAATAAAATCAAATAATAATATTCTAGTAACTTAAAGTAATTTTAAAATCTTAATCGATTAATCCAGTAAGTTAAAAACCTCAACTTGTTGGCTTGAACAAAACCAAACCCGAGTAATTTGAATACCATAGTTGGCACTTTATTTCTCTGTGCGTAAATGACTTGCTTGTACAAAATGACATTACTTTCCAGCTTACAAAAAATAAAAACTAAGCATTTATATATGTACTTACTAGAGTTGAAAAAATAATTAATCTAAAAATAGATTTTCAAAAAATTTGTAGATCATTGCTTTATATTTAAAACCATGATAAGGGTAACGTATAAATTGTGTTAAAATAATGGGAAAATTTACTAGTTCCTTATTAGTACTTATTATTTGTATTAAAATGATGCAGAGAGTAAGCGGTTGTCATTACTCTTAGTGAGAAAAGTAATGACATTTCATGTCATTACCATTTCTATACTGGGAAATTAAAAAAAATAATTTATAAAAAAAATATGTTATTAAATTGAAAAAAAAATTTTAATGAAATGTTCCCACACGGAATTCGAACCTGGGAAAGGTTCTCTTGTTAGGTTACAAGATATAACCCCCAAGTGGTACACTACGAACAAAAAATCATATAATTGGGAACGTATTTAGTAAACGCTTGCTTAATCAATCCTGACTTACAAAACTTCTTCAACATTAGCAGTGTTTCTTGTAGCATATTTTATGAACAATAGAGGGTTAAAATGTTAACGTACTCTTTACATATGGAAACAGTGTCACAAATTGGTGTCAGAATTCTAAAATACCAGTAGATGCCTGTAAGCACACAGTACAGCAGTATGAACTATTTAGTAAGTGTAGCAAGTACTTTTGTGGTATGTAACATTGCCGCCGTAATCTAAGTACTGAATAAATTAACAAAAATTATCGTTATATTCTACGAGTATGTATGAATGTTAATAGTTTTTATGTATGTCTGTCATAGATGACACTACGGGTAACCTTCGATTTACGTGGTTCAGTGGGGCAACAAAAGCTACACTCAGGGAACTTCTGCTTTAAAAATATGTACTTGTTTGGATTGTAATACAGTTTCTTTATTTTGAATGTAAATGTCGGTGATTTGTAAAACAAATTAAAATATTTACTAACCTTGCAGTTCATTTAAAAAAACAAACCACATCAAATGACTGTTTTATGATTTTACATTAATTTTTAACAGTTGTTTTTTGTTATTTAAAAAAATAAATGTTTGTTTATTTAGTCATTTTTTGAACATTAAAAAACAATTAACAAAGTTAGTTGAATTTACTGAAATGTAAGTCGTATTTTCTTCAAGTGTAATTTCATTTGTTTTTAACTACATTTGCAGTGGTCTTTAGCTACATGGTAATCTAAGTGTAGGTTTATATTAAACTTGAGAAAATTGTGTACAATTAATAACTTTATTCAATTTTGTCGCGTTATTCTGAAATTGAACACTAATATTTAATTGCGTTCTATTGAAATTGTGTAGAAAAGATGCCCATAAGTTGAGGGTTACCTGTACTTATACCCATTGCCATATTAGTAAAAACAGAAAAGTAGAATATATTAGCAAAATTTCCAGAGGGCTTGTTAGATGATAAGCGTGTTTGTCATATAAAATTAAAGTTTGTATAGAGGGCAGGGTTAGACTGATAAGGGGATATTTACCCAAAGGTAACATACTGATTTTGATGAATCGCACACTTATAGAAAAGGCTACATTACACTTATGAAAATTGTTATACAATTGATTAAATTAAGGTAATTGTATCTCCAACTTACACTTGATATCCAACTATTGAATACGAATAAGGCGCATCATAATGTGAAAAAGAGATAACAATAAGATTAAAAAGAATAAGCATTCTAGTTGAAAAATAAATTGTTCATACACTGAAAGAATTATCCTTAATGATATTAAAGAAACAATTTCATATAAATTTTTCGTATATTCAATGAAGAATTTCATTATATCCAAGAAATTTTATTATTATCGAAAGATTTTTCATAAACCTTTTTTTTCATAAAATGTAATAGTTTCATACAAAAAATTTCATTCGATTTCATAAGTTATCTTTTCATAAATTTAATGAAAATTTTCTTTAAAGCTATGAAATTACTTTAAAGTCTTACTTTTTTCATTAAATTTCATAATTTCATTAATTTTCATGCATTTTCATGCATTTCAAACTTTAGTTTTAAGATTTAATTATCCACTGTTCAACATATTTCATAAAGTGCTTTATTATTTCAATGTAGATTTGTATTAATTTTCGAATTTTATGAAGTCCAACTCATTTTGAAAGACATTAAAGAAGAGTTTTATTTAACTTTTATTTGACTTTAATGAAACCTGTTTCAAAGTTTCTGTGAAAAGCTTAATGAACGAGTTCCAGTGTTAATTTTCATTTAAGTTATGAAGAACATTATTACTGAAGTGAAGATAATTCTCTCAGTGCAGATATTAATTAACACTGTCTCTACTGATTAAAAAAAATACAGTGTGAATGTTGTGATTGACAAAACTCCACTTACAAGAATATATCCCAAAATATACAAAAAATCTAAGATCGATCGGTTTTTTCCTAAGTGCCATATCGATGGTATATTAAAATCATTTATTTTTGTTCTGAAAATTTGAGACATGCTCCTATACAAAAAGTGCGAAAAAAATATTTTTTTTTCCATAAAATTAAATTTTTTTATATCAAGCATTAAATTGACTTCTACACCAAATAATGTAGTTTTTTATAACCTTTTCACTGGCGTGCTACGCAGTGGATAAATATTTAAAAACTAACATTCAACAAAAAAAGGTAATAAGTCTGAGTTTTAGCAACAAAATTAGTAGATTGATCAAAAGTTTTGCCAACACTTAGTTGATTCAAAATATAAAAATCCTTACTAAAAGTTAATAAATATTATTGCTGAATATTAGTATTTAGACTAAAAAAAACTCAAAAAATGTTTGGCAAAATTATATTTTAGTTAATTTATTTGCTGAAAATATAAAATTTTTTTATTTTTATTCTTTTAAAAATAATTTACAAAACGAAAATACGAAAATGTTCATAATCCTACATTGACGGCATGAATTAATTTATTAGCTGAAAATATATTGAAATAATTACATATAACATAAACAAATTATCTTTCTACTAGTTACATTAATGGTTGTCTAAATGCTATCATATTTCTAGAAACGAAACAAAAAAAAATAAAATAACAAAATATGAAATATATAAACCTTTTTCTTGCAATAAGAAATAAGAAACATACAAAATTACGTAAGATGTGTGCCCTTATGTTTCGCTTTAGTCTGTCTACCTGAATGTATATTTGTTTGCAATTAACTATAATCATTTAGTTTACAAATACACATTTAATCCTTATTAAATTTATATATTATATGTTGTCTTTAATATAATAAATATACAATTACTTTGACAAGACGCTGTCAACACAAAATTTAAGTTTTTTTAATCCGTAATTTATATGTATACGATATACATTGTTGGCGACTTTTTGTTTTATTATGTATGAAAAACATATAGAAAAATCTTTTATGATTGATTTTTTTATATGTCTTACAAGAGTTATACTTTTTAGAATCATATTTCTCGTCTCTAACATGATGCGAGATCTACCTTATTATGTGTATATCTTTCAATCTGGTTGTCTTTACACTTTCACGTTCAGCACAATTTTTTTTAGCAAAATAAATTAGTAAAACACTAGTAATGTCTAAATATGCAGAAATTATTAACCTTCTTACAGAAAAAAGAACCAAAAATATTTGTGTTCCTAACATAGGCAATAAGCATTTCAATCTTCATATTTTTTAGATTTCTTTAAAATCATATACGATTTGTTTGTAATTTCGTAAATTTCAGACAGGCTTCCACAAAAAAGTGTCTAATAATTCGGGTTTTCACATAAGATTATTTTTTATGTGAAGCATTAAGTTTATTTCTATATCTTGTTCATATGTATCACAATCACGAAATATTTAAAACTTACCCCAAAACACTCAAAATATTATGATTCACTTGGCTAAACTACAATCCCTATACAAAATTTTGGACATCTACGATGATATATAGCGATTTTATGAATAAAATTGGAATACGTTTTTTTTCGTGATTTAAAGAGGATTTGAGTGATTATGAAGCACTACATCGATCTACAGTTCTCCACATTTTTGGTTCTATGACTAAAACTATCAGCTTTATTAACGATATTGGTGAAATGTCTATGAACGTTTTTTGATCTCCTGTAAAAGACAACTATGTAAGTTAAAAATGTTAAATATTTAAGGCTATATGTATTAAGTGGTTTATACTGCCTTTCCACTTACGTGTCTTGAGCAAAATATTTGATTGGGTGAAAAAAATGTATGGAACATGTACAAACCATGTTTTTTTTTTTAAACATACCCAAAACACGTTCAGTGGAAATGTAACTCTATTTAAAAATCAATATAAACTACAACCCTGGTGGCCACTTCATTACACACTCTTCTTAAAAGAGTGCTATCATGGAGCCTTGGGAACTTATCTGCGAAAAAAGTTTGTAATTTTTTTAACACGACTAAACTCCAGTAAGTCTAAGGTCATGTTCTTTTCCAACCGTATAGTAAATGAACCAGAGTTGTTAATTGGGAATTCGAGAGTTGAATATGTGGAGCACTACAAGGCGTTAGGGTTCTATATAGATAAAAATTTGAAATTGTATAATCATATAGTTTTTGTTACTTATAGAGTGTACCAATCGTTGAGGAAATTATATAATGTAGGTTAATGTCAGGAAAAAATTAGCCCATTCACTCCTCATGTCAACGATAATATATGGCTTGGAGATTTTTAGTGGCACATCTGCTGGGAATTTGGACAAACTTAAAATGTGCGTTCACCGGATTGTAAGATTTGTTTATAAATTAGGTAGAACTGATCATTAGGGTGATAACTTTTTTTGGACAACATTCTCCCCAGGGGTTTTCTAATGGCAAATATTGTATTAATGATAAAAAAAACTATTTCAGTTCAATTTGGTAAAAAAACCTTGCGCACCGACAGCGATTTCTAAAATGCCTTTAATATATTTATTTTAAATTTTTTTTAATAACAATTTTTTTTAAATATGGTTTATACATATGTAAGTAAGCAAATTTGGAAGAAAACTATTCCATTGACTCGAAAACGGACTTTACTATTGATATCAGCATGCCTTAATTATATAGATGTGATGGTCAGACGTTGAGGCATCAAAAAAAGTTTTTTTTTTAACTTTGTTTGATTCAAAACTTTAACGCGTTTGGTGCGGAACCTTTTTTAACGATAGCGAAAAACTAAAAACGCAGTTCTTAATATTTGTCCATGCCCTACTCGATTTTGTCTGGGGAGATTTAATATTTGCAAAAAATGCAAAAAGTTATCACCCTACTGATCATGTTACTTTATATGTGCGCGACTTTTTAGGTTGTAGTTTGACGATTTTGCCAAACTAAGGTGTCTTTTATTTTTCTACAAAATGTGTAGGCAGAAGAAACCAATATATCTAGCGGAAAAATTTAGATTTGGAAATTCTGAATGAACAAACACTTTAGTGCAGATACATTTTGAAACCCAGATATTGCAAAGGTCATTTCAAGCTCGGGTTATAAGACCATGGAATAGCGGTTACTGGCTACATTAGACAATATATTCGAAATTTGTTTGCTACATGTATATTTTAGATATTAGTTAATGCTTATTGTACCACTTAATTTTTATTTTATGAATTATATTAATTACCCAGTAAAAAATTTTCGTGTTTTTAGAAGCAGGATACAACAAATGCGCTGATATAAGTGCTTACTATTACATAATACTGAGAAGCAGCAAAATAAACGAATAATTTTCGTATAAAAATAAACAAACAAAAATTTTGAGCTTACTGCTTTCCCTTACAAGGATGAAGGTTGTAAGCAGCTTACGCTAATCCCTTACAAGGATGCAGGTTGTAATGTAGAAAGTTTCACATCGTGTATTATAAACAATCTGTACCAATTTTCCCGATTGATTTCCGATTGTGTTTGGTGTTTTCGAGTATGGTATAAAAAATAATTAGTCATTTAACTGTTTCTGAAGAGCTAGCACGTGGAGCGGTAACAAAAATAAAATGATTATATTATATGTCAAAAATTTTAACAACAAAAAATTAATGTCTGTAGAATTTTATGTAAAATAAATTATGTATGGTATATTCATGTTATTACTTCTAATCGTAATAATATAGACATGAAATATGATTTTACTGCAGGCCATGAAATCACAGCTTTTTAAAGCGCTAAAATCAGCGCTTATTTTGTCCAAAAGTAATGCTTCCAAGCGGGAATTCGCCATATAAAAGTCATAGCGTATGTAAGCAGGTTTGTAAGGGATTTTTTTTTGTCTTACTCCCTTACAAACCTGCTTGCATGTAAGCAGCGTTTTTTACTGGTTATAAACCTAAATTCTTCCATGTAAAGTTTATCTTTAACCTATTGGGGCTTAGATTATAAATAAAGAATGAAATGAAATGAATTAAATGAAAATTCTTTAGTCCCTAACGTGATATGCTGGATACAGATTAGAGCCTTTTTTAAGTTCACGCAATCTGAGCTAAATATATTGCTGTTTTGTTAATTTAAAATCCAGAAATAATGATAATGCCTTCTCATTTGTGAACTGTTTTGCATCGCTCGGTGTTGGTATACTTATAAGAATCTGTTTTATTCTCACTGGACTAGCTGTAATAACTTTAAGTTTCCGCCTCTTAGAGCTATCTTCCAGTCCGATTTTGGTTTGTAGTTTCTGAAGCAACAATAAGTTGGCATTCTAACCATTTTGCACTACGTGTATAACAATTTTGTTTACTGTAGCTAACTTCTTGGTAGCGTTCTTTTTACTGCTTTGAAGAAATTATATAATTGCTCCTGTATATCGGTGCTACACGAATTTAAGTTTATTTTTATTTTAATGTAACTAAGAACATCTGTCTGTTTTTTTTTTTTTGTAAAATACTCTTCGGCCAATTATTTACAACTGAAGCTATCCATGTTGTTGTGAATAAATATTTCTATTTGCTACTTTTATTGCTGAAATATATTATAGCAATTGAGTTTGTACTCAAATGGCACTTTATTATAAGCCCTTTTTCTACTAGGATAGTACCATTCAACGTTTCTATATGTAAAAAAAAGGTAAGGTAATCGCTAATAAAAAACCCAGTGTAAAAATTCCGCATTGCTAGGTACAACAAAAAGGTATACAAAATTGTTAATAAAAAACCCTGTGTAGAAATAATTTACTTTTGGGTGTTTTTCTTTATTGGAGTTGGCGCTAATTAAAAGTTTAATATATAAACTATTTGCAGTACTGAGTATTTAGTGGTTACAAAAAACATAAATTCAGGTATCAGAAAATCGATTTACAAAATTTTTTTGGTAATTGCATAATGTTTCGAATTAATGATCGGAAACTCACTATTTTTTATTAAACAAATAAAACGCAATACAATAAAACTAATTTAACACACCATTGCATACATATAGGGCTGTTTAAATTACAGCGCCCAGAAAATTGATTGGAATTTATTTGATAGGACGTTTGTTTTCGCTACAATGCGCCGAAGGCCTTAGTAGCTAGTGCTCGGTTAGGGTAATAGTATATAATTTGTTTGATTTGTTTTTTGTTAAATATTAATAATTATCCATTGAATTTACATTTATGCCGGTTAAACTCATCTACTTTTTTCTTAACTTATGAAATCTAGTGAAATTAATGTGTAATTATACACCCAGAAAAAGGATAGGTTGAATTCGGTCGAAACCATTAAAATTTATTTGATAGGACGTTATTTTATTTGGAACTACCAATAATCGATTAATAAAGCAAAATACTGTACTGGAAGTTAAAAAGACAGAAAAGAAATTAAAAAACAATCCATTTATCCAATTATTGGTATTTCCAATCAACTTTTAAAATTAAATTCGGTTAGTAATTGTGCACAGTAGAAGCAAGCATTTATATTCATCTATCAAATTTTTTTAAAACTTGTCGATAATCAAATCGAGTACTTCAAATACGGTATTCGCAATCAAATATGCTACAAAATTAGAGGTTCAGTAGTACTAACCGAATTATGGAGTGCATTGTTTATAGACGCAACTAATGATGGACATTGGTAAACGAATTTGAGACAATGTTTGTTTTCCGAATAAAATATTTAAATTCAAATTTAACACTCAACATTTAGTGGGAAGAACTTCCGAGTTCAAATCTCGGAAAAGACAAACACAAAATTTTTTTTTTTAACTAAAATAAAATATTCAAATATTTAAATAGCAAATAAGACGATGCAAATTAAAAGTGATTGTGGTGCAATCAGTAGGACAGAGATCTATTAATCTGAAGGACACGGTTCAATATCAGAAAAATTAAAAAAGTTTTTTAATTTCAATAAAATTTTGTTGAACGTAATAATATTCATTTGGAATGTACTATTGGGTTAGGCATCTGAATAATAGCTTTGACGATTAAAAATATAACTTAACATTACGATAGTTGTCGTAACCGCCAGAATTCGATTGGCTACACTCATAATAATCCTTGCTAAAAATACGAAAATAATGTCAAAACAAAAAAAACTTTCGTAAAATTAACAAATATTAGTTTATTTTATTTAGGCATTTATTTTTGTTATGTATTTTTGTGCATGGATTATTATCAGTGTAACAAATGCTGGGTGCGTAATTTGGAAAATGATTTTTTTTTTAAGATTTAAAGCTGTTGGCTAAAGTTGTAAGAAAAAAACGAAAATAACTCATGTTGTTCGGGTAATCAATTAAAATCATTGATTTTCTGTGTTTGGTTGATGTATATACCTGATCAAACCTTGAGTTTCCTGTGGTGGTAGATTAGAATGAGGCTGAAGATGACCTAGTCGTTTAGAACGAAAGTGCGGCACTCCATCTAGCGTGGATCCCCACAAGATTTTTTTTTATTTTTTTTTTTTATCTTCTCTTACATTTATTTACAATTAATATTTTCTGTTTGTACACTAAGGGAACTTCTGCTTTAAAAATATGTAGTTGTTTGGGTTGTAATACAGTTTCTTTATTTTTAATGTAAATGTCTTTCATTTGTAGAACAAATTAAATTTTTTACTAACCTTGTAGTTCATTTACATTTATTTTTTCATTTTACATTTATTTTTTACAGTAGTTTTTTGTTATTTAAAAAAATAAAATTAATAAATGTTTGTTTATTTTTTACTGCATATGTGGTTCATTTTTACTACAACTGTTAGTCATTTTTTGAACATTAAAAAAGAATGACAATGTTAGTTGAATTAAATGAAATGTAAGTCGTCCTTTCTTTAAGTGAAATTTCATTTGTTTTTAACTACATTTGCAGTGGTCTTTACCTACATAGTATTCTAAGTGTAATAGCACCATTTAATTATGATCTCAAATCTGACAACTCAAAATTAAATGCATTTTAAAAGATCAACATCAACAATACATAAAAAAAATTTCAAAAGATAATATTATATTTTTTTTTTTTTTTTTTGCATTGGACTTTTCCCGGCTGCATTTGCGAACAAAGTGCTCTCTATAATTTTTAAAATCTTTATTTCTTCCGTCTTGAGCTTCTTCAGATAATTCTACAATTGGTAAATGTGGGTACTGTATAATCTCCGGCCCGTGAATAAAAAATGTATGCAAAGTGGGAGGCATGCAAAGCAACATAAAAAACATGTGTCAATTATATGGTTTCCATAGCTTTTGATTAAAATTTAGTTCGTCAGCTTTAGTACATCATTTGTGGTAGTGAGTGAAATGCAATTTAATAGCTTGAATTTTCCTAAATGTATTAAAATCATTTTTAACCTACTGTAAATTGTCCTCAGAGCAATATCAACATATTAAAACCTTACACAATATCTTGGTTGAGACATTTGGATCTTTGAAAATCTTAATTGCTAAACCTTTATTATACATAACTCTCTTTTTTATTGTAATCCATACGCTAAATAAAAAATAAAAATTCATCTTTAATGTAAAACTGTTTACGAAACTGGTATTTAAAAATCGGGGTTTTATAACCAACCAAAAACCGGCTTGACTCTTTGGCTTTGTAATGTGAACAAATTCATGAATGTGATGCTGAAAGCAGAGATAAATTTAACTCAGTTTTCAAAAATATATCACGTTATGTATATGGGAAGAAAAGATACGATTCCATTTCACCAATAACAACAACTAAACTCTGTGGGTTCCAGTTCGATGATTTACTTAAAACTAGAGTCTTAATATTTTTACACAAGGTGGTTTATACTAAGGACCCTGAACATCTATATAAACGTTTAACATTTTCAAATTCTACCAGAGGCAAAAGAATCATTCCTCTTAAACGTCGTTATCTTGTTTCCACATGGCAGTTTTTCATACACGCAATCCGTCTTTGGAATTCAATCCCATACAAGATACAAGTTATTAGTAATGCACAATATTTCAAAAAAAACATTATTATTTTGTTTTCAAACTAATTATTTTAAACTTTAAACATTAATGTTTGATTGGATGATGATGATTACTAGGGCAACCAAAAATATGCTCTAAAAAATTAGTTTTAAGCGCCTAAAATATGCATTGAAAAAACACTTTTAAGCGTTAAAAATATGCCTTATAAAACGCAAAATATGTTCATAAAAAATTATATATAATTTGTTTTAATTTGAAAATATGAACAAACGTAACAAATAAAATTAACCACCAACCAGATTATTTAAAATTCCATTATATTTATATTATATTTTAGTTTAATTCCAAAATTAAACAAAAAAAAAAAAAAAAAATAACAAAAAGTGTCATAAAAAATTTTTATTCAAATTTGAATTTAAATTCAAACTGACAAGAATACAAAATAAAAATTAATTTAAATTATTGTTGCAATAAATGACAAAGATTTCGCTCAAATTTTGAAACAGGAAGCTTTGTCTGTTTGATTGTAAAACGCTCTTGTACATCGAGAAAGTTCTTTCGACATCAACGGAAATAATTGGTGCAAATTTGAAAGCTAACGTTTCTCCAATGGTATACTTTTCTGTTACTGCATTTTGGACGGAAACTCCAGTCAAACTTGCTGAAATATTCTTTAATAAAACAAACCCACAGTTCTTTTCAATTACAGTAGCAAGTTTTTTTTAATAATGTCGGCTGCCTGTCCATTTATGACGTTAATTGCTTAAATAGCGTCTGTTAACACCTTAATCTGCACAGCAAGTTGTAGTCCAGAAGTTTCTAGTTTAGTTATTGATGCTTCAAGAAATCCATAACTTGATGCAATAAAAGTTAAATCAGCTTTGATTGTGCTGTCACGTAGAAGGTCTTGTGATATTTTTATTGAGGCTGCCTCCTCATTGTGCAACGCAACAAAAACTCGCACAATCTTTTCATAGTTGTGTGCATAGCAGTTTACGGCCGTGAGCTAAGTTCCCCATCGTGTGGTTATTGGTCAGACTTGGGCGACGTCAATTACATTTCAAAATCGTTCACTTGTGAAATTTTTCTATATTATTAATAATTTTAAACATACGCTCACACTTGCAGGCTTAAACGCTTCCTTGGAAAATTTTAAATTTTGTCAATACCAGACATGGGACATAATTTCAATAAATGTGTGTTTAATTACAGGCCAATTACTTTTTTATGTTCAAATACATGTAATTATGTGTAATTGAGTAATTGCCCTGTAATGAAATACCCAGATGTTGTTCCTAACCCCATGTTTGGTATTAAACATTTTACAAATTTTCCAAGGAAGCGATTAAGCTAACATGTGTGAGTGTAGGTATAGAAAGTAGTAGTAAAGTGTAATGATATAGAAAAATTTTACAAGTGAACGATTTTGAAATGTAATTGACGTCACCCAAGTCTGTTATTGGTTGAGGAGGAAGTGTGAGCCCTGGTTCTAGATCCTTAAAAATCTCTACACTAGACGGAGCCTTTAAAAATAATTTTTTTACATTTGCAATTAACCTATCGACGTTAGCATACAGGCCTCGTATTTGCTCACATACTCGGTGCAGTCCGTGAGCAAGACGGGTCAAATGAGTTATTTTTGGGTAAAATGTCTGTATTGCCCGGGCCGCATCTGATATAAAAAGCAGAATCAAATCTTTATCAAAGTTTTCACCTTAAAGCTTAACTGAGTCTTCAAAAAAGCCGAGCAATAGTGGTGTAATTTGCTTTGTCCAGCTGTGCAGTATTCAATAAAAATGTTTGTTTGACGATCAGCTCATCGGGATCTAAAATACCAATGATGACATTTGCCACATATCTCTGAGCTACATCAGTGGTCTCGTCAATTGACAACCACAAAAAACGATTTTGATGTAAAAATTTGTAAAATATGCCATACAAATACGAAAAAATTTTAAAAATGCAAAAATATGCATATTTGGTGAAATATGCCACTACAAATCGATGCCATTTTGTTCTAAATTTGATGATTCGGATAAATATCTAGTCCGTATCAGTTTTAGATTATCGAGAAAAAACATGCATTTGCATGAAATTAGTTGCCCTAATGATTACTATTATACTTCTATATTTATTTTTATTATTTTATTCTTATTAATGTAGTTACTTATTTATCGTTTTATTAATTTCTTTTTTGTAAAACTATATTATTTATACTTTTGTCTACTTTATATTTCACTATTTTAATAATAGTTGATCATTCGAGATTTAGTTAATATTATTATTATTTTTGTATTATTTCGAATGAAACGCGTTTCCTTCTATACTGTAATAAGAGACAATAGTCTTGTGTATAGAATTCCGAATAAATAAATAAATAAATAAATAAATAAAAAAAGTCAATTTATAGTTGAAAATACTTATTTCCATCTATCTTTTCTAAAAAAAAAAAAAAAACTTCATGAACAGATCCTACTGTACGTATGAGTTATATTAATATTAATACGTAACACTCATACGCCTACGAATTTCTGATTGTTGCTTGTACTATAAAGAGAGTATAGAATTTGAATATGTTCTTCACATTAGTCCACAGAGGATTAAAAAAAATTAAGATTTCTGAAATTATTTTTATATATTCAGGACCAAGTTCATATGATCGAGTTTCAAAAATCGTTTATTTTCTAATTTTACTAAATCGCTAAAGTCAGCGATATTTTTAATATTTTTGGATAGTTTGCTTAAAAAATTGAAAAATTACGGAATATTAACGCATGTTATTATTATAATTATATAAAAAAAATGAAAGATGCTCTTATCCATTATAGCCCTATGCGTACAGGAACCGGTCCCAGGAGACACGAAGTACCGGCCCACAGTGGTCCCAAACACAAAAAAAAATGTAATAATTATAGATCTTCTAAACTACTAGTCCAATCGGAAAACAGCGTTTACAAGACTTGTAAAGGGTGACTTAGCCGTTGGGAAAATTGTTTCCATAGTCACGCTGTTTTAAACCAGGGTATTATACAGCGTGTAAAAGTTAACCCTTACGGGTATAAAAAAGCGTATAACTTTTACAAATATGAACCGATTTAACCGATTTTGGAATTTTTGTAATATAGGCTACCTACGAGATAAAGAAAAAACATGTTCTAAGTTCCATAAAAGTTCTGATAGTTTTAAAATATCTCAAGTGAGCATATTTTTTACTCAAAACTTTCAAATGTGTCCTGAAAATTTCCTTTTTCTAAGTCACATAAGAGGTTTTCCCATTCACCTTTACATCCCATTTTTAGATATATTTTTTAAAATATTTTTTGACATATTTTAAAAGAATACACTAAAAACAATCTTAATCTAATGCAATTTTAAAATTTAATTCTATTTAGCTTAAACGAGCTTAGGATCATTTATTTATTGATTATTTATTTCCAATATTTCGTCTCCACATTGGGTGACTTCTTCAGGGAACAATGATTACAATGTGGAGACGAAATATTGAAAATAAATAATTAATAAATGAATGATCTTAATCTCGTTTAAACTAAGAAGAATTAAATAAAAGAAGATCAAAGAAAATTTAACATTTTAAAATTTATTTATATTTTAAAATTTTTTTTTCGAAATGAACATTTTTTTTATAAAAATAATGTTTTTTAAAAAAACTATTTTAATAAATTTCATTTTAAGAATATTAATTTTTCCTCTCCAATCATTTATTTCGACATTTCTAATAAAATTGTAAAGTTCTCGGCTAGAACTAAAAATTGTTTTGGCGATTCCTCATTACTAAAAACTTCAAAAACACTTGACATTTTAAACCACAAATAATATCACAGCAATGCAAAAGTAACACACAAAAAATACGGAATGGAGATAAGCGATTGACACATTTTTATCACAAATCAAGCGTTATCGCATAGACGAGAATAAATTAATAAATGTGTGAATCTTGCATAGGGTTCATGTATCATTTCTCGAAAAACTTTGAGAACCTTGAGCAACTTTTCTCATATCTTAAAATGGATCACTGCTGGACCCATTTGCCTTTGTCTTTTACCTCAGTAATGATTATAACTAAATTATTTTTCGCAGGAATCTAATTAACATATTCTCTGACTTTGCTCGGAAAAATCTATACAAATAAATCAATGCGTCGAAATCTTAATTTACAAAAACTTGCAACAAATGTTAAAAAATGTCTGCAATGCTATCAATTATTTTTTTTTTACTTTTATCAACCGCTGGTTTTGATGTTGACTTACCATTTTTTTTTTTTTTAATAATCTTTTCTTATAACATTTTCAAGAATTTCAAATTTGTTTGCAAATACATTTCTTCCAATTACTTATTTTGAATATTTTACCATTCCATGCATTTGATTAGATTACAAGATTTTATCGAAAATGTTGCATGACACTGCCCACTGTTGCATATTACAGCTTACAGTATTTTCAAATCAATTCGAAATTATTTAGGTTTTGTTAATATTCGTACATTTTCACAGTTTCATACAGTGAATATGAAATAGGTTAAAAAATATTCAGCTCATCACTCATATTTGTGCCAAATTTCTATTTTTTGTTTATGGCATCATTCCCTTGAACTGATACACTGAGACAATTATCTTCACTTCACTAATGAATTTCTTCATAGCTTTAATGGGAATTGTCACTGAAACTCGTTCATTGAAACTTTTCATAGAATCTATGAAACAAGTTTCATTAAAGGCAATGCTTATGAAAAGCTTCGTATAATTAATGAATGAATTTATTTTTTGATCAATGGTTATAATCTTTAACTTCAAGCTCATATATTAGTTCTCATGTAGTGAGTAAACTAGTTTATATGAATGTTTGATGTTTGACATGGGATTATTACCGCTTTCAAAACGTGTTCTGATGATGGGAACCTAGAAAATTCCCGAAATAGATCTATCAACACATTCCTGAAAGGGTCAAAGAATAAATTTGAAAACAAAAACTCTATAGATTATTTGTTAGGACAATATCCTAATAAAGAAATATAGAGTATGGCCTCGAACTTGAATAATTTTCATTTTCATTAATGAATGTCTTCATAAAAATAATGATTCATTCAGACAATGTTGTATTCATAGAATTTATGAAGCAGTTACATAAATTTGTATAATATTAAGAAGTTTCATTGAAACAATGAAACTATTCTTGAATTTCTTAAAAAGTGCGTTAGAATTAAGCCAATATAATGCTTCCTGTAAAATATGAAACAATTTCATAGAATTCGAAATAATTGAATGAATAAAGAATTTTAAAAAATATGTTGAACACTTGAGAATTAACCATTTAAAATCAAGTTCGAAATGTATGAAAATTAATAAAATTATGAAATTTTATAAAAAAAAAAATTAAAAAAGTTAAATATTTAAAACAATTTCATAGCTCTAAATAAATTTTCCATTAAATTTATGAAGAAACTATGAAATTTTTTGAAAAAAGTTGATCAAAAAGTTTATAATATTAATAGGATTTATTGTATATAAAGAAATTCTCCATTGAATCTATGAAAAAAATTCTATGAAATTGTTTCTTTAATGTTGTGAAGAATAATTCTTTCAGTGTAAATGTAGTAAATACACAAATATCAGTTAATATTTTAAGTGCTTGAGTGTTTATCACAAACTCTAGTTAGTTAATAGAAAATTATAGTTACTGCGATAGAGCTGCTACGGCGTTACAAAAAACAAATTGGTTGTCACATGGGCTTATTTGGTAGTTGACTTTATGTACATTTTTTGTTATTCTATGCAGGATTAAGCTAAATTTATGTATATTTAGTTGACTAACTAAAATACTCTTTGTATTATGCGTACGGTCTGACAGTCAGCAGCTTGCAGGTTATTGGTCTGTGTCCGTAGTAGACTTTTTTCATGTATTTCATCTGTCTGTGTGTCTATCAGTTTTTAGCCATACTTATTTTTAGGGCTCGGAAGTCAATGCATTTATAATCGAGTTTTGTGTACATAAATAGTCCGAAAACATGCACTTTAAATTTTAAAATATGCATTTATTATTGATTTTTTTCAACGTTTTCAACACTTTTAACACAATTTTAGTATTTTTGTCTGGAAAATTGGTTTAAAAATTTGAAAATTAGCGATATTAACCGTCAAAAAGTTAGTTATTGAATTTTTCTGTTATTTTTGTACTTGTGATGAAAAAATGTATCAAAAAAAATTTAATATAAATTTCAAGAACAAATGATTTTATAAAACTTTATAAAAAAAATAATAAAAATTAATAAAAAATTTAGAAAATTTTGAAAAAAATAAGTTTTTAGTAAAATATCAAAAAATATTCTTAAAAGCATGTATTTTAATGCAAAAAATTCAAAAATATGCACTTTTAGCAAAATAAGCAGGAAAAAGTGCCAAAAGATATTCATTAAAGATATTCATTTATCGCAAAATATGTAAAAATAAGCATTTATAGCAAAATATGCATTAACAAATCGCTGCAATGTTGTTGTAAATTTGTTGATTCGCAAAGATATTTTTTTAACTATTGCATTCAACAAACGACAACAAGGATGTATTTACATGAACTTCCGAGTCCTATTTATTATCATGTAAGACATACAAATGTCTGTCTGTCTATTTTTTTTTTATAGCTCATTTATAATTTTCGCCCTATTTCAACAAAATTTAGTCTGTAGTATTTATATAAAATAGGGTTCTTCAAAATACTAGACGTAGGAATTCTCCACCGCTTGAAGATCCAATCAATGTGATTACATATTAAAAGTGTAAATAGCCAAAAATTGCTCTACAAAAGTTTTCCTCTTAATTAATTTCTGTTGAAATTTACCCAACTTATAGTAGGAAACTGTACTCCTACTAACTTTTCTCAACCCACTTATTGACAAATTGTTAATTTTTTATTTTTCTTGATGAATTGTGAAACCAAATACAAAAAATAGACTTAAAAAATCGTTTGCTGTTTTCGTTCTTTCCACAAGTTTTTAAAAAACAGCTAAAATTCAACCAAGATCCCCTTAATGAATAGGTAAAATAACTCATATCTTATGAAAAATCAACAGGATAACGTTATCCTTCCAGCAATGGGTATGTTATTAATTTTTTTTTTTAAGCATTTGGGAAGAGAATTAAATTAATATATTGCATATACTATTTTTTCGTGTACACTGACTCGTAAAATAAAAAATTATAATAATAATATTTTTTTAATATTACAAAAAAATGCGCATATACTGAGAGAATTATCTTCACTTCAGTAATGAATTTCTTCATAGTTTTAATGAGAATTGTCACTGGAACTCGTCCATTGAAACTTTTCATAGAATCTCTGAAAGAGGTTTCATTAAAGGAAGGCAATGTTTATAAAATGTTTGTAGAATTAATGAAAATCCCAAAATGGCAAATAAAAAGCTTTAAGATTTAAAGCTGTTGGCTTAACTTGTAAAAAAATACGGAAATAACTCACGTTGTTCGGGTAATCAATTTACATCACGGATTTTCTGATCAAACCATGAGTTTCTTGTGGGTGGGTGGTGGATTAGAATGAGGCTGAAGATAACCTAGTTGCTTAAGTACTCTCTCTAGTGGTACTCTATCTAGCGGTGATCCCCACAAGATTTTCTTTCATCTTCTCTTACATTTATTGACAATTAGTGTTTTAAATTTGTAATAGTAACATTTTAACTATGACCTCGAACCTGACAATTCAAAAGGAAAAGCAATAAATGAAAATCTTCTCAAGAATAATTAATCATTCCAACAATGTAGCGTTTATAGAATTTATGAAACAGTTTCATAAAATTGTTTAATATTAAGAAGTTTCCATATTTTAATAAAACTCTTCATGAATTTCTTGAAAAATTTATTGGAACTAAGCCAATGAACCGCTTCATATGATAATTTAAACAATTTCATTGAAGTCCAAAATTAATACAAAACTACATTGAAATAATAAAACACTTTATAAAATATGTTGAACACTTGAGAATTTAATCTCAAAATCTTAAAAGTTTAGTCTCTAAAATAATTTCATAGCACTTAACAAAATTTTCATTAAATTTATGAAGAGATAATTCATGAAATCGAATAAATTTGATTTATGAAACTATGAAATTTAATGAAAACGAAATTATCAAAAAATTTTTAATATTAATAAAATTTCTTGGATATAATGAAATTGTTTCATTAATATCATGAAGAATAATTCTTTCAGTGTACCTTAAAAAGCGTTAAAAAATAATTAAAGCTTTGTCCTACAATCTTAAAGGCAATAAAATTTTGATTCAGAATTCATAAAGAAGTCCTGAAGGGCATAATTATAAATCATTACAAATGTAATGTAAACTATTTTTTTTATTTGTACTCATAGAGAAACAATTTGCTATTTGCCAACTGAAATTCGGTTACTTTGAATCAAATTCGGTTATAACGAATTTCAGACGGTTGTCACAACTTAATATTAGTTTTCACAACAAAGTTCGGTTAATTCAACTGAATTTTAATTGCAATACCCAAAATATTCAGAAATCTAATGTAAATATCGTTGCACTAACTAAATTTATAAGTTCTTACCATTAAGATACACTTTTTAATTCAGTTGGCACTTTATTTCTCTGTGTGTATGTAAAATTCCGTTAAAAAAATCGTCAAAATTTAAAATTTTAGTGACCTTCAAACATCATTCAATTTTGTTGAAATTTGGAACATATGTTGATGAGGTCCATACACAACGATCCCGCCTTGAAGAGCACAAATTGTACTACTTCTAGTTTCTTCATATGTTTTTGATTGACCCTAATATAATATATACTTATATTCCATAATATTCAACAATTTGCTGTGTATGCATAAATAGTGATTATATTCATTGCAAAAAAGAAAATGCCCGTTAGCTCTTTATTCTATAAAGTTAACAAAAGTGGTTTTTGTGAGCCGGTAGTTTGGTCTGTATGTGAAATGTCGCACTAACGCATAAAGCTAAAGGCTTTAACTTCTTCAAGATGTACAAATATTTAAGTTTGAGTTCTTGTGGCAAGTGGCATGGTAAAGTTTTGTATCTTTTTTTCTGTATTAAAGTTGTCTTTGTACTACTAAAGATTTTTTACATTGAGAAAATTATCTGCATGATATCAATGAATTTTTGCATTTGATCTATGAAGTGTCAGTGGAATTCGAACATTGAAACTTTTTATTAACTTAATGCAGTTTTTCATAAAATTGTGTGATAAATATAATTTTATTTATAAAATTTTTTATACGCCTTATGAAAAAGTTTCTTTAAAAATAGTTTTTTTTAATGAAGCTTTTCATAAAATCTAACAATTTTGTCTTCCACTTTCCAAAGAAAACTTCATTTGTTTAGAGAAAAGTTTCAATAAAACTCGTTCAATAAAATTCTACCCGTTTATTTTAAGTTCCAACACTGCTCTGAAAGAATTGTCCTTCATGATATTAATGAAACAATTTCATAGAATTGTTTTCGTTAATTCAATGAAGAATATTATTATATCCAAGAAATTTTATAAATATTAAGAAATTTTTCATAAACTTCTCCATAAAATTTCATAGTTTCATAAAAAACTTCATTAGATTTCATAAATTGGCTCTTCATAAATTAAATGAAAATTTTCTAAAGAGCTATGAAATTACTTCAAAGTCTTAATATTTTAATTTTTTCTTAAAATTTTATAATTGCATTACCTTTCATACATTTTAAACTTTAGTTGTAAGATTTAATTCTCAAGTTTTCAACATATTTCCTAAAGTGCTTTATTATTTCAATGTAGGCTTGCATTTATTTTGGACTTTTATGAAATTGTTTAAAAAATCATATGAATCTGTTCATTGAATTGGTTCCAATGCATTCTTTAAGACATTCATGAAGAGTTCCATTAATTCAATGAAACTTCTTCATATTGAAAATTTTTATGAAACTGTTTCATATTAACGTTTCATTGTCTGAATGATTCATTAGTTTTATGAAGATTTTCAAACATTTCATAAACATTAATTCTAATGAAACCTGTTTCAAACATTTTATGAAAAGTTTTAGTGAACTCGTCCTCGCAGTGACAATTTTCAATAAAGCTATGAAGAAATTCATAACTGAAGTGAAGATAATTCTCTCTGTGTAGTATTGGTCGTTTTATATGAATGTCTGGGGTGTGTTTTCATGCAAACAATTTTTTTATTATGATTTTCATTAGCATTTTTGTCACATAAAAATATCCAGCCTTAAGCTTTATAAGAAGTGAATTTACTTTTTGTTGTGCTTTAAGTCTCATAATATTATTTTAATATGTACTTAAATTTATTTTAATGTAAAATATCTGAAGAAAGTAAGAACGAAAAATAAACATACAAAACTGTTATTGTTCATTTTGGGATTTTTTCTTTTTTTTTATTTCCTAATGCGTTTTGTGCTTTAATGATTTCTAACTAAACATGTCCCAAATATTTATTTTTCAGACAAAAGTCTTACAAGGAAGCTACACAGTGGTAAATCCACAGCTTTCAATGAAACACTGATATGTTGTTGAGGCAAAACAACGTATGTTGTTTTAGGTGCGCAATCGCACGTTTAGGGTAAAAAAGTTGGGCCAATAATTATAAAATTTTTTTATGGTAACATGTTTAAAATTTAAGAAACTCAGATTTTTTTGTACTCAGTTTTAAATAACTCGAAAAATCAAAAATTTGTATACCCATATTGTATATACTTGTGGGCGTCATGGTGTAATGTTTAGCGCGTTGGACTGTTACACAGATGGTCTCGGGTTCGATTCCCGATGACGGCAACATCAATTTAAAAAAGTAATATATATGAGTTTTCTATCCCTCATATGTATCGCAGCGCCAACCTTCGGTGTTTCCATATAACTTAACCCCAACGAAGTAAAATAATGAATCAGCGATATGCACCAAAAAAGCTTCAATAAGTTCGCCAACTCTCCATTAGGTGGTGAGCTAGAACTGTTCTAAGACTTATCATCTCGCGCAATTACAGTGTTGCCATGTTTGAAACCCTTCACATTTCGCCACCTATTATCTCTCTACTATCGCCTTTCCAAAAAAAGTAACACATCAATAAATATGTAGAATTTACTGAGTATTGCTTCTCTTTAAAAACAAAACGAATAAATAAAAAAAAAAACCTTATAAAAGCTCTTCGGAAAAAGACGTGTTTCAGCCTAACGATTACGAAAATTGAAAAAATCTCACAGACACCCCTTCGATAAAAATATATAAATAAATTATTTTTTGTTAAGTTGAACTTAAACCAAGAACGATTTTCAATACATATGTGGTATTCGAAAAAATATATTTTTAGAATAGAAAAATATTTGGATATGCACGGATATTAGGGTGGTCAACCTTGATCACTTGGTTTGTTATGCAGGGTTCTGTCAAAAATTATGATAAAGGACGTCATCTTCAACACCCTACGACGATGGAAAGAACATGCGACGATTTCAAATAGGTTGACGAAATTGATACAAGTTCCCTATATTTATAATTTTTAGTTTTAAAAAATACTAAAATAATGCAGTAGCTGCCAAAGTTAGTAAACCTCATAAGGTAAAAATGTTCAAAGTTTGCATAACAAGGACTACAAATACCTCCAAAGTTCAAAAATGTTACACTGAGAGAATTATCGCCACGATATCAATTAAGTTTTGCATTAAATATATGAATTGGTACTGGAACTGGTCCAATGAAACTTTTTATTAAATTAATGCAATTTTTTATACAATTTTATAAAAGGAATTCTCTCTGTGTAGTAACAAAAGCATGAATTATTTCTTATTGATCCAATTAATATTAATGGTTTACACATCAAATCAAATTTATTTTAAATATCCACATTTTTTCGAAAATTTCATTTCGAAATTCATTTCGAAAATTTTCTAAAAACTAATGAAAACCTTCATTCTTTTTATGAAACAATTTTTTTTAAGAAACTTCTTCATTGAGTGGATTAAACTATTAATAAATAAATATGATATGTTTTATAAAATGAAAATTTGCATTAGTTTAGTGAAAAGTTTCAATGGACGAGTAAAAGTTCAACTGCATTGGTTTTACGTAAAAAATCATTAATACCATGCAGAAACTTCTGTCATTATACTATTAAATATTCAGAATACCCAATAAAAGCATTATTTGTCCAAATCAATTAGATAATGGATAATTGTGTAAAAATCTGTAGTTTTGTCAAATTTGCGGAAAAATAATGAAAATTTTCAGTAAACTAATGTAATTTTTTTTTATAAAGCAATCAAAAAATTTCTTAAAATTACTAAAAAGCTTATTTTTTATGAAAATGAATTTTTAATGAAACTTCTTCATTCATTTAGTGAATGAAACTGTTTATTAATGAACTGATATTTTTCATAAAATTATAAAAAAGACTTGCATTATTTTAACTAAATGATTCAATGGACGAAAGTTGCTTATATGCTAAAATTAATTAATATCATGCGGGAGAGAATTCTCTCAATGTATTATCCGACCGAACAGTTTGTCCAAAAAATACATTTTATCGTTTTTATGTTTTTGGCAATTGGAGGCATTATATCCAAGTTTCGATAATGCACTGAGAAAATGATTTGCATGATATTAAATAATTTTTGCACTGGAATTTTGAAACTTTTGTTTCATAAAAAATAGGAAAAGTTTCGTTTATTTAAGAAAAGTTTCAATGATTTACTGAAATTTTTTTTCTTTTCGCCCTACAAAATGTTCTCTGCGTGGAAAAATGTTCGTTAAACCGATTTATTACGACAATGAATGTCAAATTTAACCCTCTAACTGGCAAACACATAATAAGTTCTTCAACAAAATTGAGATCTTTAGCCAGATCGAAATACTAGTATCAACCTAGCTAATATGTTTGCTTTGCTTTATTTTTGTAAATATACGGAGGTTGAAAGCTCGTTATAAACTGAAAATAACATAAAAATACTCTCGATGTATATAAAAACAAAAAACTTATATAACTGTAAAAAATTGTTTATAGTTACCTAATTTGGGCGTTATGAGCTAAAATAATTTAGGGTGCACTTTGGAAACTAAAGCATATATAAGAAAAGTTTTGGACAAAAAATATTTCTCTTACCAAGATATAACCACGCTCGAAAAAAATTTTTTTTTTATGCTCCTATTTAAACAGATATCGCTATTATCGCTTTTTGGAAAAAGCGAAATTAGGCGAAAAATATATAAACTTCAATTTATATTGTTCAAACTTCAACGCTTTGCTATTAATACTTAATGTCTTCTTTCTGCAAAAAATCATAAAAATGCGTCAATTAGTTTATAAGTTAAGACGATGTCCTTTAGAGGAATCCTGATAAAATCCTGAGAGTCCTTGGACTAAAGTAAGGACTTATTATTAAAGATAAAGCATCAATCTTACTAAGACTTTATTAAATTGGGTTTTTAGATTTTTGGAAACTATTTTTTTTTTAAATAATAAGTTTTTGAAATTTTACGAAATTTTGTTTTTGAAGCTTTCTGGCTTCTAAACCGTGCACACAAAAAAATATTTCTTAAATTGAGCCAAGTAAACATTTTGTTGAATAAAAAAAACATAATCAATTACTTTTTTAATTGACTCAATTACTTTTTTAATTGACTCAATTAAAAAGTAATCAATATTTTGAATAATATTGATTACTTTACATAAACAAAAATATTGATTACTTTTTAATTGAATCAATTAAAAAAGTAATTGATTATTTTTTTTTATTCAACAAAATGTGTACTTGGCGCAATTTTTTTTTTCTGTGTGGACGGCACAAGAAAAATTTCTTCGCAAATTATTTAGCAAATTTAGTTTTATATCGGAATATATTAATTTCTAAGTATAAAACGCGCATTTGACGTATTTGTGGTAAATTTTATGAAGTCTGGCCTGAGGCAGCCTTACCGTTAGAGGGTTTAGGAAAAGGACGAAAGCGATAAAGCATTCAATTTTCTTTACAGCTATCGTCTTTCTCCAAACTTTTGAAGATTTTGCTAAAATTTGTTCTAAGTTTCAAAACATTTTCCAAAAGAAAATCTCAAGCGATTACCCAGCGAAAGATTTAAAATTTTAGTTTTTTTTTTTCTTTAGAAAAGTTCTAAAGCAAAAAAAATTATGATTCGGGAAAAGGTTTAAGTTGAAACCTACTCAACAATTATGATGTTTTTTTCTTAGTAAACCCTTGGTTTCGTTACTTATTAACAACGTTCATAAAATTGTGTGTACTTTTTTCTTAAGATGATGGCATCCATTTTATACATTTCCTGAAATTTTAACAATTCACTGAAGATTTTTTGGATAGATAGGTATTTATATATATATATATATATATATATACTTTAGGGACACGCCCCAAATTGTCGCCGGAATATGCGGTGTATAGAATAAATTGTCCTCATCTCATACGCTAGATGTATGAAAAGGCGCGAAAATTTTGGGGACAGTCCCCAAAGTAAGCAAATGTCCCTAAACTATGCGGGGGAACGAATAAATGACTGTCCCCAAAGTTTTCGAGCCTTTTCATACATCTAGAGGACAATTTTTTCTATACACCGCATATTCCGGCTACAATTTTGTATAATTGTAATAACTTTATTATAAAGTATAATTTTTCGTGTTCATAGTTAACCTGTGTTTTCATGGGGTCAAAATTGACCCTCGTATTTTAAAGAGTCAAAAATCACAAAGATGACATAAAATTAATTTTTTTTTTATGTTTCTAATTGTAATTTATTTACATTTTAAAAATAATTAAAATTAATTATTTAGTATAAATTCAGACATTTGTATTCATATTAAAATTGATTTTTTTATACATATTCAGGAGTATTTTCGAAAAACGTATTTTTAATTTAATAGTGTAAATTTTTTTTCCTCAAAATTATTATTATGGAAAAGTTTTAAGTTCTAATTTTTACTTAATTGACCTACTCGAAGACTAGAAACGGTTAACGAAATTTTTTTAAGAATAAATATAAATTGAATTATTCATTTCTTTATTTTATTTATAAATTTTGCCACAAAGCTGCATTTTTCTTACGTGGGTCATATTTGACCCCAGGTTAACATGGGTTAACTGTCAACAGAAAATATAGTATTTTAAAATAAGGTTATAACAATCATATAAAAAGGCATATACAAAAATATTGATGAAATATTATTAAAACCTTGTTTTAAAGTAAAAATGTATAAAAATAAAAAAAACCTTGAAATCCCCGAGAATCAAAATGCCCTAAAAAAAAATTTGCCAACGGATATGCGTAATACCTGGCTTATTTAATACTTGAAATGTGCTTAATGAAATACTTGACAGCAAACACTAGGTTTTTGATTTTTGTTGAATAAAATTTTCAAAAATTCAAAAAAGTCACTTTGAGGTACCCCCAAAATATTTATTCATTTTTTTGACACAAAGTTAGGGTAAGTTAGCGATTTTCTGGGAAAGTAATATTTTTTATCTGAGTAGTTATGATTAAACCCAACACAAAAATTATTTTATATTTTTTAAATTTTGAAGAAAAAAAATTTGTAATTTTTTTTAATTATGCCCATTTTTCCAAGGGGCCCGATTTTCAAGGGCGATGCGGGACATCTTCCCGTTATGCTAGAACTCTAATTTTTTGCATGGTGAATTTTTGTACCCAAACAAATATTTTAAGAGGGTTGTACAGTCAAAATCTCGTTTTTATTTTTCGCCCATACAACGAAAGGCCACCCTAATATAGATATATGTATATAGGTTATTAACGTAGCTAAAACTTTTAAACTTGGAAATCTTTTTCTTTTCCTTTTCTTTTCCCTCTTATTTTTTGCTTTCCTTTTTTCTTTTCCTTCCTTTTTCCCCCTTTCCTCTTTTTCCTATTCTCTCTTTTTCTTTTTTCGGCTTTGGGAGGCGAAATAGATCCTGGTAGTTAATGAAAAGTTCATTTAATTTATGGAACATTTGTATTAAAAAAAAAATAATTTTTCAATGATTGAAACCCAACAAATTTTTTTTTTTCATTAAAAACAAACTTTTCAGTATGCAAATCCCCTAAAATAGAGAAAAAAAGAGTCATTGAATTTATGAGACTCTTCACAAATGTTTCAAAACAAATCATTAGAATTAAGCCAATGAAGAGCTTAATATAATTTTTGAACAAATTTCATACAAGTACAAAAATAATAAAGGACTTCATTGAATTAATAAAACACTTTAACTAACACTTGAAAATTAAATATTAACCCTTTACTGCAAGGTGTTACATATATATAACGAATATATTGAACCAATGTGTCAGCTTGTGTATGAATCGAATTCAAAATTTTTTTCTCAATTGTTATTTAACAACCGCAAAATTTTAATATTTAATAGCAAGCATGAAGTAACGATAAATTTGGAAAAAAAAAATAATTTTTATTTAAAAAAAAATTTAAATTTTTCATTCGTCCGTAAACGCGAAAAGTTGAAAGTTCTTCGTGTTGTTAAAAGTAAAAAAGTTAAGAATTTATTCTTATTTAAATTATATAAAACTTGTAAAAAACGACAGAGTGCGGTCTTAGTTTATTTTCCCTTTACATCTTGTTTTTAAATAAAACAAAACAAGTGTAAAAATAAAAAGGAGAATAAAAACAAAAAGCGTGTATTGTATATCTACCAAAGGTAGAGCTTGCACAAAACGAACAAGTTTTCAATTTATTTTTGATTAATGGTGATAATCTTTAACTTCGAGCTCATATATTATTTTTCATTTAGTGGGATGACTAGGTTATATGAATGTTTGAGGTTTACATTACGTTGTCACTTTTTTTAAAACGTGTTCTGAAGAAGGGAACCTGGGAAATTCCAGAAATAGATCTATCAACACATTCCTGAAAGTGGTCAATTAATAAATTTCAAAACAAACAATCTATAGATTATTTGGCAAAATTTCAGTTTATGGGGGACACCCCTGGAAAAAAAAAAAAATGCCACGCCCCCTTAAATGACCCCAGGAGTGCGAAAATCATAATGAATAAGGGGGCTCACGCCCCTTATGGGCGTGACATTCGAAAAACGACCCGGCCCACCTACGTAGACAATATGGGTATCAAATGAAAGCTAATGTCTTCACGATTCCAAAAATAGCCGTAGTTGCCAGATCGGGCGATTTTTGTAGCCGATATGGCCATTTTGGCAAAATTTGGGGTGGGGGAAATTTTTTTTTTCTTGAAAGCTTCTGATTGGTTAATGAAAATTTGTTATACTGGCTTCGCTTAGTAAAGTTTTTCTGCGTGACCGGCCTACGGCCGGGCTTAGGGGTTTTTAACTCCAGTATGTCTTAATTCTAGACTTCGGGGATCTCGAGTGCTCGGCCTCTGGCCGAGCTAAAAAGAAATAAACAAAAAAAAGTCCTTCCCCCATTTTATAAAAATTAACATATCTTCCTCAAATTCTGGACGATCTGGCAACTACGGGTATTTTTGGAATCGTGAAGACATTTCCTTTCATTTGATACCAATATTGCCTAAGTAGGTGGCATGGGTCGTTTTTCACCCCCGCCCCTATTTAACAAAAATGGCCGTATCGGCTGCAAAAACCGCCCGATCTGGCAACTATGGCTATTTTTGGAATCGTGAAGACATTAGCTTTCATTTGATACCCATATTGTCTACGTAGGTGGGCCCATAGGGGGCGTGAGCCCCCTTATTCATTATGATTTTCGTACTCCTGGGAACATTCTGAAGGGGATGGCATATTCAGATTTTTTCTCTAGGGGTGTCCCCCATAAACTGAAATTCAGCCGATTATTTGTTAGGACAATATTCTAATGAATAAAAATAAAGTATGGCCTCGAACTTGAGTAAATTTCATTTTCATTGCACAATTAAGGGTCGAAAAACGTAATTTTTATTTTTAATAAAAATTATATTAAACTTATTCATTTGTTTTAAAATTCGTTAAGTATTATTTTTTTTTTTTAATTTGGATTCGTTACAGAAATGTAACAAAGTAGTAAAAAGGAACCAATTGGGAAATATTTGTATAGTTACTATATATTTGTTGTTTTAATATGTGATAATTGTACTAATAATATTTGTCTGACTGAGACTACAATATACTTTTATAAAAGCTCGAGGTGCGCTTTTAGATATCATAACCCCAAAAATTTAAAAAACCCTGTTCTTCGCTATATTCGGGACGGTATTAAGATGTCTTCACAAAATGTTTATGATATCTGAAGGTCCTGTCAGTTGTCTTTAAAATTCAGGTTTAACTTTTCTAATACCTTATTTCTTTTTGGAGAAACCGTCAGTTGATGTTCATTGGTGTGGTGTTTTTACTACTAGTGCTAATTTTTGGAAAATAAGATATCTGAAAAATTTATAGATATTTTTGAAGAAACTAGATCGGACTATCAAATTCTAATAATCTTGCTGTGTTACATGTTTCAAAATTGGCGAGAAATCACGTTTTTTAATTTATAGTGAAAATACCCACGTTTTTCCTATATGAGGGATTCCATGTCAGACCGTACGATTTTTGCTAAAAATTGACCTTGATGTCTCCGATGTCTTTTAAAATTTTAGTACGTATTCTTCATTAAAAAATATTTTACACGTGTTTCCAGAAAAAAAAAATTAACAATTTTTTTTCAAAAAGTTATGTGCATTTGAAAATCGTCAAAATCGTGAAAAATCTTCCGACATGACAACTTTTAAACTAATGTTTTTCTAAAACTTTTAAAGGTATTTAAACCTTCTTTTCAATTTTTTATTTTTAAAATTTTATTTTATTATTTTTATTTAATTTCTGTTTTCTACCTTCTTCGAACAAGTCAAAAAATCTGAAAAATAACCTTAATGTAAATTTCAGAATGGAAGTCGAATGGATTCTATTTTTCTTTCCATTGTAGTACGACGGAAAATTACATTTTGTATGTGAACATTATATTTCCAAGCGTGTTACCGAAAATGTTAATGCATGCATGTATGCAAAAACACCCGCTAACAAATTCATATTGTTCTTCAGCATTATTTCATTTGCTTTTTCTACGTGCAATTAGAATTTTTTGTATGTTTTGCTTAAAAAAAGCAATTTGCCATGATACTACAATGAAAAAAAAATAGAATCCAACTTTAAAGTCCATTCACTAGTTTTAGAAAAACATCAGTTTAAAAGTTGTCATGTCGGATGACATTTCACGATTTCTACGATTTTCAAATGCCCATAACCTTTTCATCAAAATTTTTCTGGAAACACGGCTAAATATTTTTTAATGTTTAATAAGTCTGGCAAATTTAAAGTAAATCGGAAGAGGTGTTGTAAAAAAGCTGTTCGGTCTGACATGGAATGACTCATATACGAGTTTGTTACGTATATGTAGCAAATCGTTATCCTTCCATAAAATACTTTAAAAAAACATGCATTTTCTACCAAAATATGTTTTTAAAGCCCAAGTCTCATGCAGTAAAGAGTTAAAAATAAAGTTTAAAATTAAAAAACGTAAACAATTTTACGAAAAAGTAAATGTTGTCGAACAACTTCAAAGCTTTAAAAAGAATTTTCAATAATTTTATTAATACATAAATTATGAAATCTAATGAATATTTTTGCACACAGAGAAATAAAGTGCCAACGGAATAGAAAAATGTGTTTTAAAAGCAACAACTTATAAATTAAGTTAGAACAACAATATTAACATTAGATCACTGAATATTTTGGGTGCTGCAACTAAAATTCAGTTGAATGAACCGAACTTTGTTGTGAAAACTAATGATTAGTTGTACCAACGGACTGAAATTCGTAATTAACGAATTTGAGACGTACAATCAGGGAACTTTTGCTTTAAAAATATGTTGTTGTTTGGGTTGTAATACAGTTTATTTATTTTTAATGTAAATGTCAGTCATTTGTGGAACAAATTAAATTTTTTACTAACCTTTAAAAAAACAAACCACTTCAAATGACTGTTTTATGATTTTTCATTCATTTTTACAGTGGTTTTTTGTTATTTAAAAAATCAAAAAAATGTCTGTGTATTTTTTACTAAAATGTGGTTCATTTTTACTACAACTGTCAGTCATATTTTGAACATTAGAAACAAATACCATGTTAGTTGAATTTGCTGAAATGTAAGTCGCTCTTTCTTTGTGAAATTTCATTTGTTTTTAACTATATATCTTTTATGGTAAATTTGTTAAATGGTGCAACAAACTCCGAATTCCTGCTGGGTAAAATAGATTTCATTGTTCCCAACCGTCCGACAAGATACTACATTCCAATAAAACTCCAATACTTCCGAACAAATTATGCAAACTTGATCCCATCCGCAGAATATGTGATGAATTTAACAACTTATACGCCTACATTGATCTTTCGTATAGTCCGGATGTCATAAAGAGAAATCTTATTATGCTGCTAAACCAATTACATAATATTTAATATTTTATTTCTATAAATTTTGTATATATAAATTGTATATATGTATATTTGTATATTGTTTTCTTTTTTTTTTAATATAAAGTCTGCAAGGATTAATTTTCCATAGACTTTTTTTAAATAAATAAAAAAAATAAAAAAATAAATAAACTCCGAAAAAACTTATGTGAATTTTTCATTAATATCATAATATATAAATCGTTCAATGTAGTTCGTACTATGAAACTGGCCCATAAGCCAAAAAAAATTTTTAATGTAAAATGTTTAAATTTTATTAATACATACATTGTGATCCCAACATTTTTGCTAAATATACAATAGCCGAACCATTTTATAATTAATTAAGGAATTTTAAAAATATACCACATTCGTGTCCATCAATCCAAAAATAAATTAGAAATAATGTATCGCAAGATGATGTATTATTACTTTGTTTCGTAGTGTAATTAATGGTAACTAAAGCCGTTTTAGTGTAATCTGCAACAATATTAAACAAAAACAAGCAGAAAAACATGTTTAGACTAAACAAAACAAGATTGATATCACAAAAGAAGATGGACATTTATTAAGATAGATTTGTTAGGCACACTACTGATATTTCAATTAACGTCAAATGTTACCTTCAACATTACGCATAAGCAATTTTGTTTCTAGCATCAATTGTCTCTGGAGATTTAAAAAAAAAAAATATATCACAATTTAAGATCCAATCATACATATATTTATAAATAAAAATACTTTTTATTAATTATTTATAAGCAGGGTAAGTTTAAAAAGGCATAAGCAATTTGAAAATGGCAGGCAAAATGCCACGAAAAAACCAGGGCCTCCATACAAATGTGTGAAAATATGCAGATTTTAAACTTTCGATGTCATTTTACAAAATTTTTTTGAGAAAATCATAGTATATACTTTTATTTTTTTGGGTCGCCTTCAAAAATTTTCTGATGAAAATTGTGGCCTTGGCGAACAACTATTTGCAAAAAAACTCGAGAAAACTACACCCAGAAAAAGAAATTTTTGGAATTCGGTCGGAAACATTAAAACTTATTTGATAGGACGTTATTTTATTTGGAACTACACACAGAGAAAAATGTTGCTATTTGCCTACTGAAATTCGAACATTAAGAACATCAGTCGGTTGGCAGAACTTACCATTGGTTTTCACAACAAACCTAAACCTAATAAACCACAATAAACCTAATTTACACACAGAGAAAAATTTTGCTATTTGCTAACGGAGAATTGGTTAATACAACTCGAATTCGGTTATTACTAATTTCAGTAGGCTGGTACAACAGAACATTTGTTTTCACAACAAAGTTGGGTTAATTCAACTGAATTTTAGTTGCAACACCCAAAATGTTCAGAAATCGAATGTAAATATCGTTGTACTAACTGAATTTACAAGTTGCTACCATTAAAATACACTTTTTCGGTTGGCACTTTATTTCTCTGTGGGTACTGGAAATTATCCAATTATTGGTATTCCCAATCAACTTTTCAAATAAAATTCGGTTAGTAATTGTGTACGGTAGAAGCAACCGCTTATTTAGTGAAAATACAAATATTAGTACCAGCTATCAAATATCAATCAAAAGTAATGCTTCCAGCAGTGGAAATTCGCCATATAAAAATCATGTCATATGTAACCAGATTTGTAAGGTATTCTTTTTGGCTTACTCCCATACAAACCTGCTTGCATGTAAGCAACGTTTTTTACTGGGTAAAGTATCAATTTTGTGAAATAAAATATAAATTATTTTTTTAACACACACAATAGAAAAGTTGTTTAAGCTACGAACATTTTCGATATATCGCGGCCCGGTAAAAAGTTGTTAACCAACAAAATATTGCATTAGTTAAAAAGGATGTTTTTTTATAGAACTTCAAGTTGGCAAAACTTTTTTATCTGGCGGCCATTTTGTCAGCTGTCAAGTGATTTGGTTTGGCATTTCAACATAAATATACTGACGCCTGAACAACGCTTCCAAATTGTGCAAATTTATTTTGAAAATCATGGTTCTGTTCGAAATACGTATAGCGCACTACGGTCAACATAATCGTCCATCAGAGCAATTAATTCGATTAACCATGGAACGTTTTCGCACCACGTTTACCCTAAATGATAATATGCATCCACAGAGACGTCGTACAGTGTATACAGAAAAAGTCATTGCTGCTGTAGAGCGTAGCGTAGAGGAAGACGACAATCAGTCTATCCACCAACGGTGACCGCTATAGAGAAATAATTACTGACTTCTTCGTTTATCAATTGAACAACCATGATGTGCTGCAGCTGTGGTTTCAACAAGTCGGAGCAACATGTCACACAACTCATGTCACAATTGATTTATTGAAGGAAACGTATTGTTTCACGTTTCGGACCCGTGAATTGGCCTACAAGATCGTGCGATTTATCGCCGCTGGACTATTTTCTGTGGTGATATGTGAAGGACAACATTCGCCGCGTTATTGCCAATATGCGGCCACAAATGTTGGAAAAAGTCATTGAAAATTGGACCTCCTACGTCCGAGCCAGCCGTGGTGGTCATATGCCAGAAGTCATATTTAAATTATAATGCTAGAAGTTTATCTTTTTTATCTTTCGAATAAAGTAAATTTCATGCCAATTTAAAAAATTCATCTTTTTTTTATTCCATTTCAAAGTTCTATAACTCTATAAAAAAAATACACTTTAGTCCCGGTTCACACACGGCAATTTTACTTGCGCAAGTCTTGAGTTTATAGAAGAGGGAGGAAAAGAGAATGGAACTCCAATTCCGTTCTGGTTTGTCATCTGCAATTTTTAACACGAAGTTGGCTGCAGGTTGATATACGAAAATTGCTGAAACAAAATTTTCCTGTGTGAACACAAAAGCATGTTCAAAGGAGAATTGAAGAAAACTTGCGCAAGTAAAATTGCCGTGTGTGAACCGGGACTTAGTAAAGACAACATTTTTAAGACTTAATAACTTAATAAGTTTTTTTGAAAATATTTGATATTTTCCTCTCAAAACAGGAAAAAAAGGTTTTATCAAGTAATTTTTGGAAAGGTTAATTAAAATTTCATATAAATACAGCTCTTTTTGCTCCGTAGGAAATAAACCCAAAATCAGCGTTTTTTGAACGCAATTAGTTAAAACTTTAAAAAACAATCACGACTGTTTTTTTTTTGTTGATGCAATAACCGTAAAAAAAGTGATGATACCCCATAATCAAATTTTAATGACGATCTCTAATGTAAAAGGATAATTTTGAATTATTAAAAATCCAATTTAATATCGCATAATGAAATGAAACCTTTTTAAACGCATAAATTACTAAAAAAAAATATGTCAAAAATCTCTATTTACCACTACATACTTGTATTGTTTGTGTAATTTCCAAACTTAATAGCAAATTTTTAATTTCACACAAATTTTTAATTTCATACAAATTTTTAATTTCTCAGTCCCAGCCTAAAAGATTTTTTTTTATTATTTTTTTTTTTAATTTAAAAACCAAATAGCCCTATATAGCAAATAACAAAAAAAAAACATATTATTTATAAAAATAAATGTTTTTACTTGTACCAATTTACTAAAGAAAGAATTTTGCAAATATTTGGTGTTAAAAAAAAAATGAGAAATGTAGAATGTTGGATAAATTTAAAGCCACACTTTATTACTATAAATATTTTGTTGCTTAAACCTGTCTTTTTTATAATAAGTCCTCAAACAACCCTCGTTTTGTATAAATTTGTGTTAGTAAGTTACCTTTTGTTATAAAAATAAACAGACTCACATACAATCATAACACAATACAAACACATGTACCCACAACATACTACTTTTCAGCCAAGCAGACATAAATATAGAAAGGAAAAAAAATGGAAACGACTAAAACTGGATACAAAAAAGTGAACATTTTTGGTATTAGGTTTTCTTTTTTAAATCTCTGTCCTCAGGATGTATGGCATTGAAAAGACATAGGTAATACAGAACAGAAAAAACACACAAAACGAGACGGCTTTATAAAGCATAACAAATAGAAATTATTAGTCATTAACTTTAGATTCGAGGAAGAAGTGATGGATAAGAACATTTTTTTAAAATATTTTAACATTCTTTTGTACAAAAGCATCAACAATAGCAATACAAATATATAAAAAAAAAAAAAAAAAAAACAGAAAAAACATTAAAATAGCTGCTAATCTTGCATTATTTGAATTCTAAGAGATTTAAAATCATGGTAGGCACAATGAGCTGTTCAATAGGGTTATAACTATAGAGTACTTTTTTTTCACTTAACAAATTTTACCTTCACTCTAATTAATTTCTGTTTAAATTTACCCAACTTATATTAGGAAACTGTACTCCTACTATAAATTGGGTAAAATTACTCTATGTGTGTAAATTGGTACACACAAAACGTGTAAAAAATGTATAGCAACATTCTATATTACGCATAATGTGTGTAAATTTAAGTTTTAATGTGCCTTATAAAGCTTTAAGTAAAGTAATGCAATTATTTATTATTTTGCTATATTTGTTTAATAAAAAAACGGTTATTTAGATGTAATTAAAAATTGCTAAGCAAAAAATGAAAATACCACTAAATACTGCGGCGTTATAAATATTCACACCGGTAACCAATTACAATTATTCTAAATCTGAAACTGCATCCAACAATATAAAAAAGATAAAACGTCAATTGGCTCAACTTGGACTTATAAAAGAGAATATCAAGATTAGCTGGATAGAAAAGCAAGACCAATACATATCAATGTTACTGAAAAAATATAACCAAAAGTCTCAAATTTTGTTGCTTCAATTCAAAAAGGACTTTCAGAAGCATCACTTTTGAACATGATAAATGTTCAGAACAATGATTCGATTTTATCACAATCTTATCTCTGACCAAAACCACTAAAAATATAAAACGGACACATTATTTAATTAGTTTTGATAATACTTTTAATTTATTTTTAGATATTTTATTTTTCCTCAAATATAGCACCAAAAATAAAAATATATTAAACATTTTTTTTGTCTTCTGTTTGAAAAATTTTGACAATTTTTTCAAATAAATAAAAGCAAAAATTGCACACATTCAACGTAAGTTTACCTATATAAGTGTTTAAAATGGAGAAACATGTTTATCAACATACATAATACCAAAATTCGTGTGCGTTATTGCTAACAAAATTCAGTAAATTACTTTTTTAAGCAGTTTGAGCTTAAAATTACGCATTGTGCTTGATTTTACATACAAATTTACTCCCATTGTAGCAGTAATTTTACAATAATTTTTTAGAGTGTATCCAACACGTATAGTCCATAAAAAACTATAAAAATACATAATTTTTTTTAGCGGTTTTCAAAAAAGTTTTCGCACAAACCTTTTTGAAAATCGACAAACAATTGTAGTCAAAAACAAATGAAACATCAATTGTAGTCAAAAACAAATGAAATTTCACTTGAAGAAAGGACGACTAACATTTCATTAAATTCAACTAATAATTGTCATTTGTTTTTACGGTTCCAAAAATTACTAACAATTGTAGTAAACATGAACCAGATATATTAGTAAAAAAATAAACAAACATTTACTTTTTTAAATAACAAAAACCGACTGTAAAAAAAGAATGTAAAATCAGAAAACAGTCATTTGATGTGGTTTGTTTTTTTTTAAATTAACAACAAGGTTAGTAAAAAACTAAATTTGTTTTACAAATGACTGACATTTACATTAAAAATAAAGAAACTGTATTACAACCCAAACAACTACATATTTTTAAAGCAGACGTTCGCTGAAGGTATTTGTTTAATTAAACTAATATTAATATTTCGCTAACATTTTAAAGTTATTAGACTATTGAGTTGCCTATCGGTCATAAAAGACACAAACGTTTTCAAATTTCTCGTATTTCACGGATTTTGATAAAACAAAACGATTATAGCGTTTTTTGACGATTTAGATTTGAAAAACAACGAACACATTACGCAAAAAGTAATTATAAATATGTTGGTTCTCCAATGCAGCTTTATTGGTATAAAAGTTATAAAAATGCATTTTTAGAAAATGTACTTTATTCGGTTTTATTTCAAACTGATCCGAGGAGCGATTTCTGTTATAAATACAGTATTTCCCAGGCGTGATGATAAGTAAAAATTTTGCAAAAAAAAAAAGTTGTAACCCTACTCTTCAACCTTGGAGTAATTTCAAGGTTATAAGAATCACTAGGACTCGGAAGTTCATGTAAATACATGTTTGTTGTCGTTAACTGGAGGAGTCAACAAATTTGCAACAAAACAAAATGGCATCGATTTGTTAGTGCATATTTTTGCAATTTTTTTTTGCTATGAATACATATTTTTATATATTTTGCTATAAATTTACTAATTATTGATGCATTACCCACAAGTACTTATGTTTATCATTATTTTAAATATAAAGTAATGATGTAAACATATGTTGAAATTCTATTTGAGACTCATTATTACTTCACTTCTACTAAGCACATAGATAACTACTTATTTTTGATTTTCTGTAAGCTGGAAAGTAATGATATTTTGTGCAAGCAAGTCATTTATATTTGTATCTATCAAGTGTAACATGTCGAGATAGTTCAGATGGTAGAGTTGTTGACTGGCAACCTGGAGGCCAGGGTTTAGGTACATTTTACTAAAAATAAAAAAATTTCAATAAAAAAATGTTTTTTTATTAAATTTATTTTAAGACTCATTATTTTTGTTCATACTGGTAAGCATATGAGTAACCACATATTTTTCTATATTTTGTAATTTGTTTAGAAATTATATGCCATTATTTTGAGCAAACTCCCCATATAAATGTAAGGAGATTTGTAATGACAATTGTAAGTATGTACTTGCCTTTACCAAATAGGTACTTATATAACCACTTATATGGTAATGCTTTTCTACACCGGGTTTCTAAGAAGTGTTTTGATATTTTACTAAAATCTGTTTTTTTTTCCAAAACTTATTTATTTTAAAATTTTTTTTGATTAAATTTAAAAATATTTTTTTTATGCATAGTTTTATATCATGAAGACAGAAAATCTCATTTAGTAGCTTTCTTACAATGATTATTGCTAATTTTTAAATTTTGAACCACTTTTTAAGAGAAGAATGTCTTAAATTCTGTTAGTAATGATGAATATATACCTATATACCTAAACACGATTATAAATATATGAACTTCCGAGCCCTAATAATGACAATTTGACGAAATAAAACAAAATGGGATTTGTGCAAAAAAATGTGAAAGGGTGAAAGGTTATTTAAAAAAAAAACTCATTTAAAATAGGAGATATTTCCCTAAGATAACCTCCAGTGAATGAATACATTTGTTACATAAATACCCAGAACAAAATTAAACCAAGCTGTTACAACATTGAATTAAATTAATAGAAACAGTTTAAAAATCAAACAAACAAGAAATTACACAATAATGAATCTTTAGATCTTACTGAAACTTGGTCGGAAAAGGATGTAATCCAAAAGTGCAACGCCAAAAATGTTTTTCTTTGTTATATATTTGGGTTGTCTCAGAACAATTTTGCGATAAAAATCAAAATCTTCAATCTAGCACTTTTGCACAAATCTGTTTTGAATTTGCAAAAATTCACAATCCCCGGTTAAAAAGAGTTCATATATATTCAAATATGTTCAAATATGGACACATATGGTTGCGTATATGGACAAATATGGAAATATATGTGTCTTATATGGGCATACAAATTTTTTACAAAATTTACTATAAAAAAACTATTTTTGTAAGAAGGTTATAATTTTTTAAAAACTAATACAGAAAACTGTTTACAAAATTTAGCTTTTTTTATTGATTAAAAGGTTTTCGAAATTCATATTCATTTTAAAATTTGTTTAGTACGGGTTTTAGTCTTTTTGGAAGAAAATAACTAACGACATTGACCAATTTTTAGCTCCAAGACACTCTAATTTTCAGGGGGCGTTGTGGTGTAATGGTTAGTGCGTTGGACTGTTACACAGATGGTGCCGGGTTCGATTCCCGGTGACAACAACATCAATTTAGAAAATAATATGTATGAGTTTTCTATCACTTATATGTATCGCTGCGCCCACCTTCGGTGTTCCCATAGGACTTAACCCCACCCAAGTAAAATAATTAATCAGGGCTATGAAACAAAAAGGTTCAATAAATTCGCCAACTCTACATCAGGTGGAGACCAACAACTGTTCTAAGACTTATCATCTCGCGCAATTACAGTGTTGCCATGTTTGAAGCCCTTCATCTTTCACCACCTTTCATCTCTCCACTATCCCCTTTCCAAAGAAATCAACACATTCACTAATAGGAAGAATTTCCTGAGTGTTGCTTCTGTTAAAAAAAAAAAAAAAAAAAAAAAAATGCATCGCTTTAGCTGTGTGACCATTCCAAAAAAAGGGGGAAACTTTTCCCCACCATGGCCCTTCTCGGCGTAGTTTCCAAAACTCCAAGCATATGTCTACGCAAAATAACAAACATACACTATAAATTTCAATTTCTCCGCTTTAGTAGTTTACCCCTTCCCGTAGGTATTTCTAAAAATGCCAACTAGGCGGATGTCAGCTCGGGAGAAAAAACCAAAATAGTAAATTTACGTGCTTGGGGACACATTTCTCCTTCATGTCCCTCCCCGAAGAACTTTCCGAAAATACTGTGTAAGTGTATAACTACTTGATATAAGGAACACACATACCCACATGCTACTTTATACTGGTGATACGCATTTAAAATACTTTTAATTATATACCAAATTTATATATATATAAACATCCTAATAAAGAACTTTTCATTGCATTGTTCGAAAAAAAATTATTTTTATTTTTATTAAAAACTATATCAAACTTGTACATCTTGTTTTTAAACACAACATGTGTGAAAGAAGAATAAAACATGAAGGGCCATTGGTGAAATACAGCTGCACACAATCGATAATGTGCTTAAAAATTGCACCGATCCTGTAGGCTACTACATGGCCAGCTGAGGCAGCCATTTGAATGAAATTATTTTCCATTATTAACCGGAAGGATTGTACTTTCAAATAAAAAAAGAAATTTGAGAAAATATTCAGTAGTTTTTTTTTATAGCATTTTCAAAAAAAAAAAGTTATTTGGCGGACCCTTTACATAACGAACAAGTTTTCAATTTATTTTTGATCAATGGTGATAATCTTTTACTTCGAGCTCATATATTAGTTCTCATTTAGTGGAAAAACTAGGTTATATGAATGTTTGATGTTTTGGATGGGATTGTCACTTCTTTCAAAATGTGTTCTGATGATGGGAACCTAGAAAATTCCCGAAATAGATCTATCAACGCATTCCTGAAAGTGGTCAATTAATAAATTTGAAAACAAGAACTCTATAGATTATTTGTTAGGACAATACCCTAATAAAGAAATATAGAGTATGGCCTCGAACTTGAAAAATTTTCATTTTCATATATAGTTTATTTGGAAAAAATATGAAACAACGCGAAAAAAAAGAAAATTGTGTAATTTTCCCCCACTTTTTAGCCCCTAAATGTGAGATTGGGCAGCTAAAACAAATGGCTCTCTTAATATTTAATTCTTTATAACATATCCACATTTATTCTCAATCGGCGGGAATCCATTAACGGACTTTTTTTGTAAGTCAAAAATATTTTAATACGTTGAGTCTTGATAAACGGTTTTTATCGATGACTTAAGATTTTGAGGGTGTATTCAAAATTCTGAAAATTGACTTTTTAACCCCTAAACGTGAGATTGCGAACCTAAAAAAAAGTGTCTAACAATGTTATGTCATCTTCAACATATCCAAATCTGGGGGATCACCACTCTATAGTTACGGGACACTCTAATTAGAATAGTAACAATACAACCAGACCTGGGCTATGTCAATTACTTTCTGCAATTATTCGCTTGTGTTATTTGTCTATATCCTTAATGCTTTTAGATCTAAATGTATATACCAAACATGGGATATGATAACAATATTTGTGTGTTCAATTACATGGCAATTACTTAATGAAGTCTAATTGCATTAATTAATAAATTAATTTACCTGTAATTAAAAACACATATTTAGTAACAAATTCCCATGTCTTGTATCAAAAATATTAAAAATTTTCCAAAAAAACGTTTAAGTCTGAAAGTAGTAATGATATAGAAAAATTAAACAAATGAACAATTGCAAAATGTTACTCACAACGCCCAGGTCTGAATACTACTAACGGCAATTACTACGAAAATGCTTAGTAATGAGAAGATGCCTTCTTTACATTTTTTTTTTTTTTACATTCATTTACAATGTAGATTTTAAACATAATGTATAACATTCTTTACTAGGAAGAATACAACAAAAACAAAAAACAAAAAAAAAAACAGAAAAAGTGGATGTAATTCCAACCAGGATTGCCAGATACTCTTTTGCGTTATCCCCACACAATTCAAAAATTATCCCCAAAAATCCCCAATTATAACGAATGTTGAACAAAGTAGTCGAGTTAAAATTCTTAATTTAATTTGCCAACATTTATCTGGCTTGTCAGACACCTTTTATCGATATCAACTCAAAAAATACTCTCAAATTCTTTGTTAAATTAGCCCTAATTTACAGATGAAATAAGCTTTCCATAGTTTTCTCATATTTTTTATATATAAATATCCAGATTATTTTTTTGTTATTTTTACCGGCAAACATATATATGCATGGCAAACATAATATCTAAAAATTTTAAAATTTCAAATATATCATTGTTTAGGTTTGAAATTTTGAATCAGTGTAAACATAAATACAATTACCTGCTAGCATATTCAAAAGTGTATTTTTTCTGCGTGCATTTACAAAAAATTTTTAATATCCCTAAAATGTTTTTAAAATCCCCTAACAACAATTAAAAATTTCAATTCTCAGGATCAACAAAAAATATCCAAACTTGGGGACAAAACCCCAAGTCTGGCAAACCTTATTCCAACAGAAGCATAAATGAAGAAAGATACTTTTAACCTTAGTAAAAGCAGAAAAAAAAATATTTTGTATACAAAATTTGTAATGAGAATAAATTTGTGGGTTGATTCTTAAGTTTGTATATTCAAGAATAACAGTATGTCAGTCTCATTTTGTCTACAACAGCTGTCATTATTGTAAAACGTTTTAAATGATACTTCTGATTCAATCACCCACCCTAAGCAAAGAAATATTTTAAGTTGATTTTTTCATGAAATTTAACATTTTGGATCGAATAATATACACCTATCCCTCGAACTGCACGATATTTTTTACACGATTTCACTTTTATACAATTTTTTTATTTCTCGTGTAAAACGAGAGATGTGGAAATAACCTCGATTTACAGGATTATATTGTTGATTAATTTGTTTCGTAAACACAAAAAAGTTGAAAATTGGTTACTGTAATAAAAAAAAAAAAAATTATGTCATCAAAAGCCTTCTTAGGATAAAAAGTTTCATATCAGAAATAAATATGCATTTTATTCTTAACTATTAGAGCCGAAGATTTTTCAGGGAAAGGTTTTGACGAATTTTTAAAAATGTGGCTTCAATATCTAGAAAAAAAAATACACTGTTCTTATAATGAATTCGAACCAACAATTGTTTCCATACTTGAGGCGTAAATGGACTTAAATCTACTGCAATGAAAAAATAAAAAAATGGTGTACAGTATTTCGAAAATGTATATTTATGTTTTAAATTATGGTTTTTAAATTCAAATTAGTAAAACATTTTTTAATAATTTAACCTTCAAAATATTTGCAGATTTAAAGAACAGAAATCCATGCATGTACTATTACGAATGGATAGCCTTAAGGCCCATTTATATTTAGCGAATTTGAATTAAGGGACTGAGCGATTGTATGAAAATACATTGAAGCACTCATATTTAGCTTAAGTCAATTTTCGTAAAGTTCCATATATATTAATTTGGTTAATTTGTAAAATCGAAACCCAAATTAACCAAATTAAAAACATTTCAAACAAGCAAAAGAAATTTAATAAATAACAAATAAAAGAAATAAAAAAATTAATAAAAACAATAAACATAGAACTTATTCGGAAATCTGGCGAAAATTTTGAAATTCAAATAAGTGTAATATGGTCGTTCCTTAATTCACAAAAAAATTATCAAATATTTTGAACCAAATATACAAGCGGTAAGTCAATGTGGTTGAAGCTTTAAAAATAGAAATAAATTAGAAGTACAAAATAATTATATTAGTATTTTTATGAGTAAATTGGCATATATTGTTTTTGTTATATATTTATATAAATTATAATTAATAATATTAAAAAAACTATAATTTTTAGGCATAAGCCTTTTTTCGATTTATACGATTTTTCATAAAAAATTTTTCGAATTCGATTTACACTACATTTTCGGGAACGTATATATCGTGTAAATCGAGGGATAGGTGATTTGTGATTGGTTAATTAGGCAATGAAAGTTATTTGGGGTAATAAATATTTTGTATAGGGTTTCTGATAATAATTAAAATTATAATTCTTTTTTATGGTAAGGCCTAATAATTTGTTTTTTGGTAAGTGGAAAAACTACAAGAACTGTTTGCTACATACAAAAAAATATCTCTTATTACACTCAAATAGTAAAAGTTTGTACAAGTTACAGAAAAAACTGTAATTTCTATAAAAAACTTAACTAATTTTAAGCATACAAACCTATACTTACACACAGAGAAATAAAGTGCCAACCGAATTGAAAAGTGTATATTAATGGTAACAACTTATAAATTCAGTAAATACAACGATATTTACATTCGATTTCTGAAAGTGTTGGGTATTGCAACTTAAATTCTGTTGAATTAACCGAACTTTGTTGTGAAAATTAATATAAAGTTGTGCCAACTGTCTGAATTTTGTAATAACCGAATTTGAGTCGTAGTAGCAGAATTTCAGTTGGCAAATAGCTACATGTTTTTCTGTGTGTATTTAAGAAGTTTGTAAATTTTTAATATATGAAAACGACAGTGGGAGAAATTCCTTTTTAAACAAAAAACGGGAAAAGCTAGGAAAAGCTAACGGAACAACGGAAAAATAATCCTTATTCAAAAAATGTTTCATTTTTAAACTTATTTTTTTTATCGATAAATATTTATTAGATAAATATTCTTTATATAAATTTAATAAAAAACCATCAAAAATTATAGCGAAACTCAATTGGGTACACCTCAACATACAGTGGAGTACGGTTACAACGAACTCCTAGGGACACTTTATAAGCGCAGATCGCTATAACCGCAGAAAAGATTTTACTAAAATTAATAAAATGACAGAATTTTTTCTAGCAATTTTTTAATTCTAAAATTTTTGTTTGTAATATTAAAACACTTCTTCAATTAAATAACGTGTCAAGACATGTTTTTAATCTGTTTATTAAAGCTAAAGTTTTTAAGATTTACATAAAATTTTTCATTTTCAAATCTCATTTTTTTTATGTGTTCGTTATAAACGTAAAAATTTGTATGCAAATTCGTAAAAGGGTCCAAAAAATAAGTTCGTTGTGTAAAAAGTTTGTCTGAAGTATATTAGTAAATGCATTCACATAGGAAAATAAAGTGCCAGCCAAACTGAAAAGTGTATTTTAGTGGCTACAACCTATAAATGCGATTAGTACAACCATATTAAAATGTGATTTCTGAATATTTTGGTTGCAGCAACTGAAATTTAGTTGTGCTACATTTCATAGCTATACATTTCATAGCTATAACCAATATTCAATTTCGTAGTTATAACCAATATTCAATTGTACCAACCGATTTTCAGTCGTAGTAACCGAATTTTAGTTGAAAATGGGTTTGGGAATTTCCGGGACATTTTTTTTTTTTTTATTTCAAACAAGTAATTTGTGACTAAGGAATGATTTTTTTTTTTTGTCAAAAGGAAGTTTTTATTAAAAATAAGTATTAAACTTGCACATTGAAAACTAAAATCATGCTAATTGAATGATTTGAGATCATTTTAAATTAAAAATAAATATTAAATAAAAAATATATCAGTTCTGTAAAAAGTAAGTTTTTAATACTACAAAAACATTTAGTAGTTCGCTTGACATCCGCCTTTGAATTCTTGTGGCAAACCTCCCAGCAACGAAGAAAACCTGTACACTACACTCAAAGAAATAAATCTGTAAAATTGTTAAAATAAAAGTTATTAAAAATTAGTTAAAAGTAACATTGCATATATTTATACGATTAAAAACTCCAAAAACAGCATTTTTAAACATTTTTGAGGTTATGCACATAACACATCCGAACAGTTTAAGACATTTTTATTACGGTGGTAGATACATTGAACCATATTCTCTATAATGAGTTAATATACGTTTCAAATTTGTTTTTTATTATCGGTAAAAATTGCATTTGAAAAATACTCCATTAAAAAAGTTACCAAATATTACAATTTGAAAAGTAGTCTAGGTCATGCATGCAACCAGTTTTAATTTATTTTAGGGTCACGATATAAACTTTGAAATGTCGTTTTTTTAAATGTTGGTGAAAAACGTTAAAATTATTACACCAACTTTATTTAAATATAAGATATCTTTAAAATTGTACGTTAGTGTAATTCTTTTTTTTATCAATTTCATATAAAAAATGCGTTTACATTTTTTGTAGAAGACATTTGATTAATGTATCTTTACGCTATTTTAACAATCACTTATCGGCTTTCAATCCACTAAAGCTTGTCGAGGAGTGTAATAAAACAAATAAAATACATCTTTTTATTTATAAGATAAATAAAATACAGAGTTGTATCTGCATTTTATAATAAATATAAAACCGTATCTGTTTTGTATTCGTCTTTATTATCTCATTTATATTGTATGTACTTACACTCAAAAAAAAAAAGCATAAACCAAAAATTAAGTTTATGCCTTACTAAAATGAAGTTTTTGAAATTTTCTTTAAAGCAAATAAAACTGTTTACGAACAAGCGCGGTTCCAGGGGGAGGGAAAATTATTAATTCCAAAAACACCAAAAAAAAATATTTTTCATTACAAAATTTAAAAAAGATTAAAAATTCCCTCCCCAAAACCTTTTCCTGGATCCGCGCCTGCTTACGAATAATGCAAATTTATTAAATTTTAGTTCATATTAATTTTTCATTAACTCAAAAATAATAAGGCGTTTGCTTTAGTTTTCATTTCATGAATCAGGTTAATATTCTAAAAAAAATATATTAGAAAGTTTATATCTTTTTAGTAAAAAATCTTAAATTTTAAGAAGTTCTTAAACGAAAAGTTAAGAAACTTAAAATTGTAAGAAAAAAAACTAAAACCAAATACGCACCTTAACTAAATTTAGTTTACAAATTTTAACATATGAAAATTATGTGTAATAACTTCTTAAAAAGTTTGTTTAGGTAGATTCAAATTGTTTTTGGTTTATAGTGCATATATAAGTGTTTTAGTTTTGTAAAGAAAAAGTTAAGTAATAAATTTAATAATAAATTTAACAAACGTTCGTATTAACGAAAATAATCTCATAATTATGTTTGTTAATATTAACTTTAGAGATAGATAAAATTGATTACTTGACTGATAGTTGCCAAACCTAAACACTTATATTTTTGAAAGTATATACCGTTTTGAGAATAACCAATGAATAAATAATATTACAAAATAAAATGAAACAGACAAGCAGAAAATTTTGTTGTTGTTCGTTTTAAATATACATACTTAAAATTAGTCTAACTTATGAACTAAAAATAAGTTTAGAAAATGTTGAGGTTAAGAAGAAGAATAAACGATTTTCTCTAAAAATTATAAACACTATTAATTTTTAAATCAGACTAGACTAGTTTCTGCCTTTTTATTTACAGGCGTCATCAGTAATTTTAAATTTAAATTGGATTATCATTTATGTCCTATAATTGTCAGATTGTCTCTAAATGATAAATTTTTCAACAAACTGCGGCTGTAAGAATCAAACCTGCGTTCTTCTTACATTACAAACGTAACAATACCAAGTCATGACCGTTTAGCGATCAAACCCAAGTATGACCTCTAATGTAATGCAGATATATTGGAGTTTTCTTTCCTATTAGCTTTTCTGTTATTGTATATTATAATCAGAAGTGACAACACTAACAAACAAAAATATTCTATTTTTAGATTTTTGTTTATTTTTCTAATCTCCTCCGTCTATATTTTACAATCTCTATTCACAATAAGTTTATTGTGCATTAGCACAAGTTCAGCGGTCTTAAAATTCAAAAAAGTTAACTAAAAAAATGTATACTTGAATTTGAATTTTATCGTCTTTTTCAGACAATTGCAATTAATACTACACTCAAAAAAATAAGTTAGTACAAAAGTTAGTAAAACGTCTTGTAAATCAGGAATACTATTTTTTAGCAAATTTTTTTGCTAAAATCGTGTTTTCAGCTAAAATTTTTGTTATACTTATTCAGCACTTAACTGTTTTATACTAATGCTTTACTAATATACTAATGTTTTACTAATTAATTATGCTAAAAAAAAATTGTGCTGATAAGCACATTAATAGTGTGGAAGACAACCAGATTGAAAGATATACGCACAATGAAGCAGATGTCGCGGCATGTCAAGATGTAGTAGAGAAGAGGAAAATGATACTAAAAAGTACAACTCTAATAAGACATATAAAAAAATCAACCATGGAAGTTTTTGTATCTGTTTTTCATACATAAAACAAAATTGAGGATTAAAACAACTTAAATTTTGCGTTGTCACCGGCTTGTGAAAATAATTGTCTATGAATAAAATAAAAGACAAAAGAAAATATTTAAATTTAATATGTATTTCTATAATAAATGTTAATAGATTAATAATCTAGTGTGGTGAAATTGCAAACAAACATATACAGACATGTAGACAGAGTAAAGCGAAAGACAAAGACACACATCTTAGGTAGATTTGTATGGTTCCTTTTTCTTATTGCAAAAAAAAGGGTTGTTTTTTTTCGTTTCGTTTGTTTTTGTTTATTTTTTCGTTTCGTTTCTATAATTAGCTTCGGCAGTTGCGTTCTTTAAAAGAAAGCATCATTTAGACAACGATTGATGTAAGTAGTTGAAAGAAAATTTTTGTTATGTTATATATATTTATTTCTATATATTTTCAGATATTAAATTAATTCATGACATCAATGTGGGAAAATGAAAATTTTTATATTTCGTAATTATTTTAAATTATTTTTAAAAGAATCACAAAAATATGTTTTATGATTTTCAGCAAATATATTAACTAAATTACAATTTTGTTACAATTTTTTTGCGGTTTTTTCAGTCTACTAAAATTCAGCAAAAAATTTATTAATTTTGACCAAGGCTTTTTTATTTCTAATCTACTAAGTGTTAGCAAAACTTTTGCTGAATCTACTAAAAAATTTTGCTGACATTAGCAATTTTTTTGCTAGACTAAAATTTTGCTGACTCAGCAAAATTTTTTGCTGACTTTACAAACTTTTTTTTTTGAGTGTATAATTAATATGCAATTTTATTTAATTTTAATTGTGAAAGGCGTGGTAGAGAAGAATGAGTGGATTTTCTAAAAATCATAACTACATTGTAAATTTTAAATTTTTTGAATCAGACTGCGCAGTTTCTGGTATTGAACCTTCGTCAGTGACCCTGTTTTTTTTTTTTAATAATGTAATATTTGTTATGTTTTTATTTGTTCGATTGCGTCTATATGAAATTTTCTGTGCAATCACTGACCGTGGTATAGATAAACTGATTTCTAATGCCACATGCACTCGCACTACACGTTAGACAGAGCACTTTAGCGCACTGATCTATCATCAGGTCGAGTTTTGTTGTGATTAAAACTAGTTTTATTGAATACACGGTGTTTTTGTTCTTGCATACATAATCTCAGAAGTACAACTCCTACAACACAACAGTTCTATTAATTTAATTTAAAAATATACTAAATTTTAGTAAAGTTTCATAAAATTTAAGACAAAATTTACTAAATTTTAATACAAATTTAAATAATTGAGTTGAATTGTTTTTTACTTGTTTTAAAAAAAAAAACTGCATAATTAATTTGAGTTAAATTTTCTTTTGGTTCAAATTACATAATATTTGGCAAAATTCTTTTTGAGTGTCGAAATGCTGTCTCCTCACAATTGAATTCCGCACCAATTTAAATTTTTTGTCTAATTTATATCAAATATATTAAGCGCTCAAAAAATAAAGTTATATTTATCAAATAGCCATTATTTTGCCGTTTTCAGATTTTTTCTATCTTTTCCTTTTATTGCTTAAAATCAAATATATTGCTGCGCCCAAAGGAATTTCGTTAACTGTAGCATAACAAATTGTAATTTAGCCCAATTTGTTTGTTTAATAAAATTTTGTTAAACTCTTAATGGTAGTCGATTAGCTGAAAACAGCCAATATTTCTAATCTCCTTTTAACCTTTCTTTAGGCTATAAAATGTTTATAAAACTTAAAAAAAAAAAAAAAGTTTGTAAAATCCGTTTCTCATTTAAGCAATTAGCTAAAAATTAGTACAAATACTGTAAAGTGAAATTATAAAGCATTTTACTTACTTTTTTTATTTGAGTGTATATTTTTTGGTATAACCACTTAACAGAAATTTTCTCATGAATTGTTAAGGTTTTCTTGATATTAGCTTCTTTTTTTTCTTGTAAATTTGTTTGCTTTAATTCTAAGGAATTTGTTGTACATTCTTTTTGTTGTATATTACTACGATAAATTAGGGATATCATAATGGTATTTGCTGCAAAATATTTATTATGTTGACAAGGAAAGTCTATAGGCGGATTCTTGAAAATTTCGATTAACTTCGGATATATAAAATTGGTAAGAAACATAAATGCTCAATCATATATTTAGGGTGTAGAAATGGTTTTCAAAGTTATCCGAAAACAATTTTTTTTCTGATTCATTGTAGAAAGCCTATAGACGAAAACAGGACTACTTCACTTTATTCGATTTTTCATGAATCTTGCTAGATGCATTCGCCTCATTAGTATGACAAAACAGTATTTTTGTTATATTATCGTTCGCGTTTTAATGTCCCCCAAAATATATAAAAAATTCAGATTAATTTTTGAATATTCGAAGCTAAACAAATTGGTTATAAATACAAAGAAAACTAAAGTTCTAAGATTTAATCCCTACGCTGGTAGTTTTAGTATATATGTGGACGGTGAAGAAGGATTTGAAAGTCAGTTGATAAAGAGTTTGGGAGTGGAATTACAAAATAATTTGTCTTGGAATATGCACATTAAAAATTTAAAATCGAGAATATCTCCAGTTATTGGATTGTTGTACAAATTTAAAAATTAATTTAATGAAAAAACAAAACTAATACTTTATCAATCATTAATGCAAAGCTATTTAAATTAGTTAGTATTGGTATATGGTTCTAAAAATAATACTGAACTTAAAGCTTTGCAAAGAGTTCAAAACAAACCATTAAAAACGGTTTATAATTTACCAATAATGTATTCCATACTTTCTTTATACAATAATGTTTAAAAAAATATTTTACCTATACTTATATGGGCTTTATAAAAATCAATTGCTAGTGTTTATATTTAAAGCATAAGGAATAAGATCAAATTTAAAGGCTGAATTAGTTTATACGTTACGTTCCTTGATGAATCAGCTGATTTGTTTTTAATGTATGGAAATGAGTGTTCATGTTTAGTTTGTCTGTAATGTAACGTTGCGTGCCGGACGAACCTGTTAAAAACATAATTTACTGCAATACGTTAAATAAAAGTTAAAAACTGTTGATTGGTCTCACATAAAAAAAATAACAACCAACACAAGAATTTTATTTTTTAATTTTATAAGCCAAATTGAACAAAACAATATTAAAAAAAGTTTTGTGATAATGAATTAACTACTATATTTGCAACTAGTTAAACAATAATTATAATTACAATTCCTATGTCGTCCTGGAACAGACTAACCACACAAAACAGCCATCCGGATCGGCACGTTACAGAAACGTCACGGAACGCAAAGACTAATGGAGCCTTAAGACTGACAAGATGTAGACTCGAAACCACAAAGCAGAGAATCGAATATATTGAGTGCATGCAGAATAGTAATTGACCGCAAAATCTAAGAAATATTGGAAGAATTTCAGTTCTTAAATTCTCTTTAAAAGTGCATTTGTTAAAGAATTTAGAAATTCTTTTAATGTTACAATTTTTATAAAAAAAAAATATATAAATGTAAACTTTAGATGCAATTTTGAATATTATCATAATTAATTTATTATTTAATAAAATTTAATGAGAACTCGCCTCAACAATGTCATATAACGCTAAGACAAACTTAATTTTGTAATAAACTTTCTGTTAATAAATTAATAATCTAAAAAAAAAAAAAAAATCAAAATAAAAATAAAATTTTTTTTTTTTTTCAATATTACTAATTTTATTAAATAAAAAATATATATGTATCGACGTGCGTACGTTTAAATGTTCATATTTTCTTTGATCGTCACCATTTAGTTTGCATTTGGTTTTTTTTTTTTCAATAAATAATTAATTTTTTTAAGAATTAATTAGACGAATTTCGAAATATTGAAATAAATCAATTATTAAAAAAACTAGACCTCAAGCTCGAAGATTTTGATTTAATTTTAACGTAGTGTTAGTGCGCCGTTTAAATGTCGCTCTTCTAAAAACTATACATTTAGTTTTAAACATTTTTTCTGTAATTGAAAGATTTTTTTATTTTTTTTATTTTATTACTTAATAATCATATTATATACTATTTCCCTAACCGAGCACTAGCTACTATGGCTTTCGGCGCGTTGTAGCGAAAACAGACCAGTACCTCTGGTGGGAATCGAACCCACGACTGATAAGCCAGCACGCTACCAACTAGCATACCGGGGTGCACTACTTGAAAGATAAACGTATCTACTATTATTTTATGTTTGGGATTGAAAGAGTTAAAAATTTAATTTTTAAAATACAATATTTTAGAAGATGCTCTTATCTTCTACGTACAGAAACTTTTAAAAAATTAAATGTGTAATATTCCGTTTTTAAATCAAAAGAGGCCAAGTTTTAGAAAAATGCATTTTAAGAATAAATTGCATAAAAATGCAATTCTTTCTGAAAAAAAAAAATTATTCAACAATATAAAAGTAGAGGATCGTACTAATCCAATGCTTTTCAAATGCTAATGAACCGATATATTTTCAAGAAACTACAAATGTTTAAACTTATACACTTTTTGCATAATTTTTATTTTTAAAATACAAAAGTCGCTAATAAAACCATGCTTTTTCGAGAAATAAAAACGCCAATCTTTTGTGGTCTGCATTAACCTACAAGGGAATTCCTGATAAAATAGTAAACATGATACGTGAGCTATATAGGGACGCTCAATGTAGGGTACGTTTCAATGGGAATGAGAGTCGGTCGTTTGTTCCAGGCACAGGTGTGCGTCAAGGCTGTGTCCTGTCTCCAACGTTGTTTTTGCTACTGCTCGATTGCGTATTGGAACAAACCAACAGAGATGCTCCTTTCGGTATTCGTTGGACATTGTCTGATTTTCTATATGACATAGACTATGCCGATGACATATGTCTACTGGCCCATCGCTTCTCGGATATAGAAGCTAAACTCACAAGTCTGTCTGAAAACGCCAAAAAAGTTGGTTTAAAAATTAGTATAAGTAAAACAAAACTTATGCGCATAGGTACAGATATCGTTACCCCATTAATAATAAATGACCAACGTATTGAAGATGTGGATGCTTTTTGTTATCTTGGTAGCAAGATAACTAAGGATGGTGGTTCAAATGCTGACGTTACCGATCGCATTAATAAAGCTCGAGTAGCCTTCTTTTCCTTATCTAAAATTTGGCGAAGAAATAATATTTCTCGGAAAACCAAAATCCGCATTTTTAACTGCAGTGTGAAGTCAGTATTACTTTACGGCTGCACCACATGGAGCTTAACGCAAGCTACCACTAGAAAAATTCAAACTTTCATCAACAAATGTCTAAGACAGATCTTTAACATCCACTGGCCAGATCGTATTTCAAATGAAGCTCTGCTCCAAAGAGCAAACTCCTTGCCAGCACACATTGATATTCGTAAACGGAAGTGGACGTGGATAGGCCACATATTGCGAAGACCACAAACAGAAATTGCAAGAACAGCCCTCGACTGGAACCCCCAAGGACAACGCCGCCAAGGTAGGCCCCGTAACACCTGGGTTCGTTGCCTTAAACAAGAATGTTTACTTGCTCGAGTATCCTGGAATCAAACAAAAACAATTGCCAGAGATAGAATCAGATGGAGAAAATTTGTTGACGCCCTATGTTCACACTGAACTTTATTTAAGTATTTATGGTGTTCAGAAATTGTAATTCTATTTATATTTAGATAAATAAAGGACATATATATATATATATCTTTAAGTGAATCCGTAAAATTGCTGCGTGCAAAATTTAATTTAAATCAGAGGAGCCAAGATCAAATTTTAGCCGATCTCGCGTGGAATGGCCGATATATAGAAGTTTGTTAAATGAAAATGAAAATTATTCAAGTTCGAGGCCATACTCTATATTTCTTTATTAGGATATTGTCCTAACAAATAATCTATAGAGTTTTTTGTTTTCCAATTTATTATTTGACCCTTTCAGCAATGTGTTGATAGATCTATTTCGCGAATTTTGAACACGTTTTGAAAGAAGTGACAATCCCATGCAAAACATCAAACATTCATATAACCTAGTTTTCCCACTAAATGAAAACTAATATATGAGTTTGAAGCTAAAGATTATCACCATTGATCAAAAATAAATTGAAAACTTGTTCGTTATGTGTACGCTCTACCTTTGGTAAATATACAATGCACGCTTTTTGTTTTTATTCTCCTCTTTATTTATACTCTTGTTTTTTTTTTTTTGCTACTGTTTCAAAAACAATATTTTTTGGGGCCTTTTGTGAATTGTTCACAAAATATTTAAATTAAATTACATATCTCTGTTAATTCAATCTGTCAGTTCTGTACCATTTTTTGGATTTAATACTTACTTCAAATTTATATGTCTATTAAGATTAATTCTGGACGGCTCATAATTTCTTCAAAAAAAATTATTATTAATTTTTTCAAAGTTTTGGAAATTTTTGTTTTTTTATATTGAATATAATTGTTAGGGTTCGTTATAAAAGTATAAAGTTTCTTCATTTTGGGGATATCATCACTTTCTGAAATGTTTTGTTATCAATAAATTATTTTTGTATTATTATTTTTTTTAAATTCCTACTCCTTTCACTGACGTGCGGTAGCCAAAAACGTTGATTTAGGGGTCCTTTTGATGCATTGCAAAAAGAGCTGTACTTATATGAAATATGAATTCACCTTTCGATTCTACACCAAAAACTATTTAAAAAAAGGCTTTCACCGTTTTTTAAAATGCACCATTTAGAAATTTAAAATTTTTTCAAAAAAGTTATAAAGTACATTTTTAGGACACTCAATCAAAAAGCATTTTTAGATGAGAAAATTGTAAAAAAAATGTTCACCCATTAAAAGTTATTAAGTTTTCAAAATGTTTTCTTTACTAAAATGCATTATTTTATTGATTAACAACTTTTTAACTTTTTCAGCAATATATCGAAAATGTTTGTGACGTTTTTCTTAGCTAAAAATACTTTTTTTCATTGTGTGTGTTTTAAAAAATGTTTTTTATTTTTTTTTTACAAAATTGGTACCGTTATAACTTTTAGCGGTTCGCGATATGTCAAAAATTTTTGTAGCATTACTCTCAGTTGGTAATACATTTTTATTGTTTTCCGGCCACTCTATTGACTAAATGGGCACTATAAAAACAGGGAAATAGTTTTTTTTTTTCAATAATGTTTGGCATAGAACTGAAAGTCAAAGGCAAATTTCATATAAATTATCCCCTTTTTGCTCTGTACTAAAAGGGACCCTAAATTAGGAGTTGAAATTTTAATAAAATAATAACGTAATTTTTTATTGATGCAAAAAATGTAAAAAAGGTGATGATATGCCAAAATAAAATTTTTGTGACGAACTTTAATAATCGTACACTTAAAAAAAAAAGTTAGTAAAGTCACCAAAAAAAATTTTTCTGAGTCAGCGAAATTTTTGTCAGAAGGGTGCTTGCAAAAAATTGCTAATGTCAGCAAAATACTTTGCGAAAAATTAGCGAGCTGATTTCGGCACCAAAATTAGTAGATTCAGCAAAAGTTTTACTACCACTTAGTTGATTTAAAATTAAAAAATCCTTGCTAAACATTAATAAAACTATTGCTAAATATTAGTAGATAGATAAAATATTTTAAAAATAATTTACAATATCTTAGAAATCATAAACATTTTCAAAATCCCACATTGACGACACGAATTAATTTAATATCTGGAAATATATAGAAATACTTACACAATGGTTGTCTAAGTGATAGCATTTTTCTAGAAACGAAACAAAACGAAATAACAAAATATGAAATATACAACAATTTTTTTGCAATAAGAAAAAGGAAACATACAAAATTATGTAAGATGTTTGTCTTTCGCTTTAGTCTGTCTACCTGAATGTATATTTGTCTTGCAATTCACTTAATCATTTAGTTCACAAATTGCATTTAATATTTATTAAATTTATATATTTTATGTTGTCTTTTTTTAAATTAATAGACAATTACTTTGACACAAAACACAAAATCTAAGTTTTTTTAATCCGCAATTTATATGTATACGACATACACTGTTTGAGTCCCTTTTGTTTTATTATGTATGAAAAGCACATACAAAAATCGTCCATGGTAGTTTTTTTATATGTCTTACAAGAGTTTTACTTTTTAGTATCATTTTCCTCTTCTCTACTAAATCTTGACATGCAGTGACATCTACTTCATTCTGCGTATATTTTTCAATCTGGTTGTCGTTCCCACTATTTATGTTCTTATCAGCCCCATTTTTTTAGCAAAATAAATTGGTAAAATATTAGTAAAATATTTGTAAAGCATTAGTTCAAAACAGTTAAGTGATGAATAAGTACAACTAAAATTTTAGATAAAAACATAAGTTCAGCAAAAAATTTGCTGAAAAAAAATATACTTGATTTACAAGACGTCTTACTAACTTTTCTACTAACTTATTTTTTTAGTATAGTAATATCTTAAGTGATCGTATTGTGACTCCAATCTGAATTTTCTATATGTTTTAAAGGACTTTTTGATCAATCTGCAAACAAAAATTTAAGAAAATATTAGAGGTGTCCTTTGAGATATTCGCGAATTAAGGATATTTTAAATTCTGTTATCATTTTTTAATATCGTATATATCGAAGCTTCATATATCTTAAAGAAGATAAAATAAGCTTTAAAATGAAATATACATTTTTAAAATCGGACTACGCTTTTAATAACTACGAACATTTTAACAGTATGTATTTTTATACATTTTTAAAAAAAAAACCAAATTTAAGCTGCGATAAAATGCGAACGACAACGAATTTTAAAAAAATAAAAATACTGTTTTATCATAATAATTAGGCGTATGCATATGTATTCATGTACATCGGAAGTGGTCGAGCTGATTGCTTTTGGAATGACCCTTTTAAAAGTTTTTACTATTTTTGTACACCAATAAAAAGGTCATCCAAATTCCTTTCAATCGATACCAAATTTGTATACCGTTTCTTTGAAGATGCTTAAAAAAACGAAAATTGTAACCCTGAAATTGGGCAGCTAAAATGACACTAATTCTTATTTGCGTTGTCCCCTTTATCACATATCCAAATTTTATGGCAATCGAAGGTAACCCCATCAACGGTACATCCTTGTGAGTAGTATTTTATACTTAAAAGAACCACCACAAATTTTCTTTCGATTTTTTTTATATTAAATTTGTGTTCTTTAAAAAAAAAAATGGAAAAATATTATACGACCACTTGCTTGAAACGTGTTTAATACTTCAATTGTTCCAAAAAAAAATGTGGTTAAACCAAATGTCAAGAAATAAAATAAAATTACCAGCAGTTAGTTTATATTTTTTTTATTTTTTGTGTGTTTTCAGCATTATAGAAGATTTGAAAAAAATACAGTTTTATTGATATTGACAGGATGTGTGTACTTCAATTTTAAATTATTTCTTAACAAAAGAGTGCTTTCAACTTTTGGCAGCTTAAAAATAAAAATTTATTTTTCAAATCACAAATGTATTTCATTACACAGTGCGACAATAGTTTTCACACATGATCAAAACAATATATACGTGAAACTAGAAAACATATAAAGTCAAACAGCGTTTTCAGTTTTTCGCCATCACAACAAAAGTACTTTTAAAACGACTTTAAAGTTTAAATTTTTCCAAAAAAAATATTAAAATACTTGTGATCATAATATTACTAAAATAGTGGTATCAAATGAAAGTTCTCACCTTTTCTGCTTCAAAATAAAAATAAATTTTCAATAATGTTCCTTAAAAATTTAATCCTACAAGATCCTTTGTAATTTTTCAAAAATTTCTCCGAAATAAAATCTTTCCATAGGCTTAACTATGTTGAAAATTGTGGCCTGTCCCCTAAAGTGGACCTTTCGCTTTTTTCGTGCTGTTCCATGAAACTTTCAACTGTAGTCGAGTTTAGTTCCCGCCATCATTTCGACTTGGATGCACACGTTTTTCTTGGTTTTATTTAGTCATTTCAAAAAAGCTCAATACAAAGTGTAACTTTTTGTAAATTTAAAAAGTGAATAACAAACAATTTTCAAAGAATTTACCAAGACGGATTTTTGTAAACGGTAAGAATTTTATTCACAATTTGAAAAAACAGTAATTGATTCCATAAAAACCCATTTTATATAAAACAAAAGTGTAAAAATTTAAATTTTCATAAAGTTCCCTAAAGTGTACCTTTGATATATTTCTTATTTTTTTTATCTTCTTGCAAGTTTTAGTCTTTTTTAAATGGTTCACCCATCATTTTTACTATTCTTGTCTATGTTGAACTATTTTTCCATATGTTTCACAAAAAAAAATATCGTCGGTTTAACGCAATTAAAAAAGTTGGCATTACATATGGTAGCTCTTTAAGAAGCTTTAACGGATACATAAAAAGTTTTAATAAACAAAGTTAAAAAAAAAATTTAATTTCATTGCAAATTTTTGTCGATTTTACTTAATTTTCTAATAATTTTATATGCTTTTAGAGAGGTTTTTTCACTTTAGGGTCATTGTTCCCTAATGTGGACTTTTTGAGTTGTTTTGAAATTTTGTATATAAGTTTTTTAAATTAGTTCCCACAAGAAAATGAACTATAGGCGAAACATGCCCAAAGAGCTGGCCTACAAGCTGATGTATTTGGAATACTAGTATTAGTTTTATTTATATGACCCGATTACCAGATGTCCGGCCACGTTAGTATACTCTCCCTTACGTAGTTTTCTTCAATCTGACATTTTTCATTAATTTCACCAAAAAAATATGTTTTCTTACGCAGAAAAAAATTATCAACCTAAAATATCTAATTAAAGACATGATTTGAATTTATTTTGTTTCTAAACAAATATTTAATTGAATCAATTATTATTTTAATTGATTTTTAAATATATAAATACATATTTTATTTTAGACGTAATTCTCAAAATTATTTTTTCATACACTGTATGCTTAAATAGAAAATTTTCAATATCAAATACCAAATGAATTTGAAGTTTACAAACAAAACATGCACACACACAAACATAAAACAGACGCAACATTACCAAAAACACACATACCAACGTATCGTTCACACACATTTTTTGTGAGTAAAATTTTTTTTGGTAGAAGTTATTATAACTTTTTTTCCTTTTTCAATTTTAAATAAAAGTTTTAATTGATATCATCATTACCGTGATAGGTGCAAAATCAATTAAAATATTAATTGATTCAATAAATTTTTCAATTGAACCCCCGTTTTTAGTTTTTTCTGTGTATAGAACCAAAAATCGAAAATTTTTCATATGAAGTTTTGACTTAACACTACGAAAGGTAAATTCTTGATGTAATTAGAAGACAGCAAATTATTTATCAAGTACAAATTGTGTGTTGCAAGAGCATTTTTGAGGGGAAAAAACTCTTTCTTTGGTGCAAAACAAACTTGTATGAATTTGAGGTTAAAATAAAATATTATTCACCTCTAGCTTCTGGTAAAAAATATTTTACTTACTAGAAGCCTAGAGTTGAATTTGTTCTGAAGGCCAATTTCCATGCAACATTTGGAGGTGCCTTCATAATTTTGCTCATATCTTTTAAGCCGCTGAACAGATTTTTCACTTTGTTTTTGCCAAAATGCTCGGCAATATGTCCATTAATCTAGGTAAAACCAAGCAACGCCGCTTGCGTGTTCGTTCCGAATTTAGAATCATCAAGAATATTAAATATAAAATTGTTAAAAGATCATTTGTAAAATTTTTAGTCGCGAATCCAAAATTTTTTAAAGTTGCGAAAATTCTCACCTTCCATTTTACACCCATATTGGGTAAAAGAAGTTTTAATACTTTTTGAAAAAAATAAACTTTAAGGTCCTTTTAAAATTAATTTTAACGTGATGGCAAAAAAAATGAAAACGTAGTTTATCAATATGTAGTTTCTACTTTCTCGTATATATTAATTTTTCCATGTGTCAGAAAAAAAATTTTAATTTGTTGCAGGGTGTTATTTGCCAAAAAAAAAAACACCCCCAACAATAAATAATATGATATAAATTGTTATTGAAAAAAGTGTATTACTTGTTCTGTTCGTTTACCATGACCTCCTTAATGTACAAAAATATATGCTTTTAAGATAATTTAGATAGAAGTATTAAACGGCAGCTTATGATAAAACTTATAAATTTTAATAAAACACTACAAAACAACCCTAGGCGTATGAGTGTTATCCAAACAAAATTAATATCACTCATACGTAAAATTTTCTATTCAAATTGTCCAACATAAAAGTTTGCGATAAATATTATGAATGAAATAAAAATTGTATTATCACAATCCCTTTACATAACTCACTACTGCTTTAACATTATGTTAACCTTAAAACCCAAAGTCCATAAATAATTTTTATATGAACATTTATTAACCATATTCATAATTTATGTTGGCCCTGATTTTAGGCAACCTTATTTAAATTATACACACAGAGAAAAATTTTACCAACTAAAAGTCTGTTACTACAACTGTAGTCGGTTGGTACAACAAAATTTTGTTAATAGAACTAGATTTTAGTTGCTACGCCCAAAATGTTTAGAAATCACATTTGAATATGGTTGTACTAATCGAGTTTATTGGTTGTAGCTACAAAAATACAATTTTCTATTCGGTGCCAACCGAATTATTATTTTTCTGTGTTTTATTTTAAAATTTTGTTTTAAAAACATTTTTGTTGCAAAAAACCTAAATCCATTTAAAAAAATATATGATCGACTTCAAAAATGTTCGAAGCCAGTTCAAACTGACTTTAGATGCCTTTTATTTCTCAAGTGTTTTTGAATTGAGCGAAACTATGGACAGGGTTAAGTAGAATATACTTTAAATCTATGACATGCAAAATTTTAAGTTGAAAAGTCTTCACCTAAAGAATTGGTGCTTATTAAAAAGTCGAAAAATTCAAAACATTACTTGAAACATACAAAAGTTTTTTCATTCATTTTATTTTTTTTTTGTTCGTAGTTTTTCAAGATTCATACCAATACCAAATTTAGTCACTGGACTTGGGAGATACATTCACTAATAAAGCAATATCGCTGATTGGTGAGAAGTTGTATGGTGGTTTACAAGTGAAACAAAAATTTTCCGATTTTTAAACTTTAGCAGTTTTTTTCCATTTTTGCGCCGTTTAATGGAATTGAGTTTTGCGATAAGAAGTTAAGCAATGGTGTTGATATCAGCGCACCAATAACGCTATACGAACATCACAAACTTATAAGTAATTGGCGTAATATTTTAAAAATGTCTGGTTTTTGCGCCTGAAATTCACAATATTTGAAATTGGTTTGCGTTAACTGAGGTTATTTGTAAAGAGCACCTTCAAGTCAAAAGGGAATTTTAAAAATTTTAAATGCAAAAATTGTATGAAATTTTTAAAAAATTTCCGCTAGTGTCTAATAACTTTTTCTGTGTTTTTTCTAACAGTAAAAGTAAATTATCATATAAAAAATTATAATTTTTCTGTTAATTTAGAGAAAAATTTGTCATGATCTCAAACCGAACGAATAAAATCTCATACATAAACTTATAGATCAACGATAAAATTCACTATTAAAATACTCACCAGGTACAGTGTAGAAATCGTTTAATTTATATGCTCGACATATGTATTAACAAAAAATCTTTAATGTTTGTTGATATGCTTTACTTATGTAGAAGGATAGTATATGATGACATTAGAGAAAAGAATTGCCATTTAAAAGTTTTAACTGAATGTTAAACTGGCAATTATGATAATGACTAGAGAAAAACAAACACACTATAAATAGAAATCGTTTGTGGTAAATTTCATTCTAACTCAACACACAGAGTAATGTGGGATTTAAAGTTACCCAATTTCTTTAACGTGTGAGTTAAATAGAAGATTTTTACGATTAACACTAAATGGCACGAAGAATGTTGATGAAGACCGTAGTCGGTCAGAAAATGCATTCCATTCATGCTAGTGTCTAATAACTTTTTCTGTGTTTTTTCTAATAGTCAAAGTAAATTATCATATAAAAATTATAATTTTTCTGTTAATTTAAAGAAAAATTTGTCATGATCTCAAACCGAACGAATAAAATCTCACAAATTTCCGAAATTTAATTTTTTCCCCATTTTTTTACAAAAAAAACGTGAGTAGAGAACATAGTTCGGTATCTACAGTGATTCACTGTGATTCATGATGAACTTAATTGAAAAGTACAAAAAAATTAAATGTTTTTAATTCCTAGTGGGTACAGCGGCAGTTTTTTCCAAACACATTTTGCTAGACACTGTATCAATGCCGCCAAAACGTATATAAAATAAAGATTTTAATAAACTTAATACAGTGGAGCACGGTTGTAACAAACTCGTACGGGTCGGACAATTTAGTTCGTTAGTTCTCGAAGTTCGCTATTAGCGTGATAACCTGTAAAAAAAATTAATAAAATTACAGGATTTTTTCTTAAATTCTTCTTATTTAAAATTTTTTTTTTTTTTTTGTAATATTGAGACAATTCTTTCAATTAATAACGTTTCATACAGTTTTTAATTCTTTTTAGTGAAGTTTCAAGCAAAAAGCTGAAGTTTTAAAAAAAAAAATATTTTTTAAGGTATTTGTTATAAGCGTAAACATTTGTATGAAAATTCGTAAAAGGGTCCAAAAAATTAGTTCGTTGTATAAAAAGTTCGATATAAACGGCGTTCGTTATAACCGTAAATTATTTTATAGTAAATGCGTTGGGACCAGAAAAATCGTTCTTTATAAAAAACAAATAGTTATAACCGGTGTTCGTTGTAAGCGAAATCGACTGTGGTTAAATCAAAAAGACATCAATAACTTTTAAAGACTTTTAAATTTTATGGAGCAAAGAAAATTTTGATAACCTCAAAAAGTATTAATTTGTAAAATTTTTAATTTCGCGAATTTAAAAGTATTTAGTATGATTTCAAGCATATAAGTCGCCCTGAAAGCAATTAAATATAAATGTGTGTTTTCCAAAATAACCCCGGGTGTATTTCACGTTTTAATATATGTCAAAAGCTTTTTTTGTGGAGTAGTATATATTTTGAAACGTGATAAACACAATGAAAGCAATACATTGATGTAGCTTTAATTTAATCCAAGCAAAATCTATAATTTTATTATTTTTAATTTGCTTTAAACTTCAAAGTGCTATAATTTTTCGCGGTTTAAGATAAATAATTAACGCAAATGGATTTGGCTTAAACATCGGCTAACATATTCACAAAATGTAAATCCTGTCATACAAAAAAAACAATGGAAATATTTTGCCTCAAAATTGTTTAAAATTCCTCATATGCAGGCTTTTTAAATATCAACAAATTCAAATGCTTAAAAACAAAGTAAATTTTGAATTCTTTTATAGCAATTTAAACTTTTTGCGTTTAGATGATTTTTTAATTTGCATTTTTCCTGCTTATAAAAAATATGTCCTTACTAGAATTGAAAAAAAATCAGACTAAAAGTAGATTTTTAAAAAATGTTCAGATTAAAAAATTTTCAGTTCCTACTTAAATCCAAACTCTAATAATTTTTTATTTAAATTTACGCTATTTATATTAGGTAACCTTTTACCTACTATAATGTCAGTAAAATAATTCAATGTGTGTAAATTTAAATTCATACATTACATTCATTACTAAACAAATTACAAAAAAATATAATAAAATGTAGTTACCTTTATGCTTACCAATATGGACAAAAATAATGAGTCTAAATATAAATTAAAAAAAAAACTAAATTTAATAAACAAAATATTTTTTTATTAAAAAATTAGTTTTATAAAATGTGTCCACAAGGGATTCGAACCCGGACCTCCAGGTTGTCAGCCAATCGTATACTATCTGAGGTATTACCAAAGGTTATACATGTTGGAAAAAAAAACATAAATGACTTGCTTGCACAGAATGTCATTACTTTCAGCTTACAAAAAATCAAAAATAAGTAGTTGTACTTACTGGAAGTGAACAAATAATAAGTCTAAAAATAGATTTTCAAAAAATTTTGAGATCATTACTCTATATTGAAAATAATGATAAAAAGAAGTACTTATTGGTAGCGCATTTTTTTCGTACTGAAATAATGGGAAAATTAACTATTTACTTATTAGTAAGTCCTTATTAATTATTATTTATTAAGACATGTTTTTATTTGATTAATCAAATTATAAACTTAGTCTATTTACAAAGGATTTCCATTCATTTCTGTCATTAGCTATATATCTTAACTGGTTAATTGTTTGGTTGGTATCATATTCTATTGTTCTGCGCCATGTTGTCCTTGGTCTGCCTCTGGATCGACGACCTTGTGGGTTATATTGTAGAGCTGATTGCGCAATATCGTCTTCGTTCTTTCTTAAAGTGTGGCCGAGCCAGCTATATTTTCTATTGGTTATATCTTTATGTAAGGGTTGTTGTCCAGTAATTAGCCATAAACTTTCGTTGGAAATAGTACGTGGCCACCAAATCTTTAGAATGGATCGTAGACAGCGGTTTACGAAGGCTTGAAGCTTTGCTATTAAATTGTTAGTGATGAACCAAGTTTTATTAATTGCGTTAAAGTAATGCAGATAGTAAGCTGGTGTGATTACTGGTTGTAAGAAAATTTATAACATGTCATTACCGTTTCTACACATATCAGAATTCCACGTATAATCGCCAGGGACCGGAAGTTCAATGCAAATGCATGTTTTTTCCCTTAAGTGAATCAAAGAATTTGCGTTAAAACGTCATCGATTTATATTTTGCTATAAATGCATTTTTTTTGCTTATTTTTCACTAAATGCATATTTTGATTGTATATTTTTACTAATTTTGCTCCAAGTCCAGCTTTTTAGAAGGCAGATGTGATGTAAACTCAGAAAATCAATACACATCAAAATACACCGATCACAAACTTCGACGTTGATCGGTCATTTTCTAAATTCGTTTACCTTTAAGGAAAAAATAGATTAAATTTACGTTCGAAAATATATAAAAAGCTTATTTAAATGTTTTACTCTCAAATTTTAACAAATTAAAACCAAAATTTTTTTTGCGATCTTTTATCACAAATTATGATGTGAGAAAGATTATTCAAGTTCAAGAGCATTTGTTTTCTATTTTATTAATTAAAAAATTTCTTCAACCGCTAATTTAAAGCAGAGTTATTCTACTGACAGGTCCTTATATATTTCATTTCGCGTCACCGAAAATCTTCAGAGAACCAATGTAGAAGGGTTATCAGTAGATAAAGTCTGCTTTAAATTAGCGGATGAAGAAATGTTTTAATTAATAAAAAAACATTGCACGGTTTTTTGTTTAACAAAAAACAAATGATCTTGAACTTGAATAATCTTGCCCACATCATAATTAGTAAAAATATTTAATAAAAATATACATTTAAAACAAAATAAGTAAAAATATCCACTAGAAACATGCATTTAAAGCAATATATGCAAAAATATGCATTTATATAAAAATATGTAAAAATGTGCAATATATGAATCGAAGCCATTTTAACGAAAATTCTTTGATTCGCAAAGATATTTCATTTATCCTGTTCTCATGCTTAAGGAAAAAAAACATGCATTTGCATGAAATTTCGGTCACTTCTTATAGCCAATATTTCTTTTAAAGATTCTTACCTTCCTTTTGACACCTATATTGGCATCCCAGCAAAACTACACTTTACCAAATAATGGGTAAAATAATGTATCGACATAGGGCTAACCGCATTACATTATACCTAACTTCACTGATGAATTTTACAGGACCAACTCAGCTATCGATACATATAATATTTGGTTGATTAAAATGTATATGAATTGTTGTGCTTCGTGTTTTCGTTCGTGATATCATGCTTACAATAGTAATGTGTTTATAAATAGATAAATAGATTTCCAATAATAAAATTTAATAATTACTTTAAGTCTATAACTCATGCACTTTGTAATTGATGATCGGTAAGTCATTATTTTATGTTTTGAAGTAATGCAAACGGTAATGAGGTATAATTACAAGGTAATCCATGAGTTTTCTATTATCTGTAACCCATTACTGTATGTTTCGAAATAATGATGAAGGTAAGGAGTATGCAATGCAAAGTAATACATTATATAAACCATTATCGGTAACTCATTACTTTTTGTTGGGACATAATAACACAGGTAAGGAGTACACATTACAACGTAATAGATTACTTTATCACACGTATTACCAAAGTTTTCCTTGGATCCTAAAATGATGTTTAACTACACGTCTGTCTCCAGTTTCTCGTACATATTGACTTTTCCATGCGTGAGAAAAAACTCAAAATTGAAGAGGAAATGCATTAAAAAATAATATTGTATTCTTCAAAATATATGTATATCGGATAAACAACCGGTAACGATATATCGGGGTTTCAAGCAAGAAATACATATAAAAACAAACATAAATTGGTTGACGCTAAAATAAACATTAACATAAATTTAAATTTAAGTTTTGTGAAATATTAACCAACCCCCACAAACACATTAAAATCTTTGGTAAATAATTCATTATTATTTTATATTTTTAGGCAAAACTAAAAACAACCATAAATTAAGTGTTTACTGCGAACAAATAACAACTAAAGACATGTTGGAAATTATAACAACATCATCATTAAAGATTGTGATAAGAAAACCAGGAAATTAGAGGAAGAAAGCGAAGGCGTAATAACAAATTGTGGATGTAATGGAAATGTAATTTAAATGGAAATTATTTAAACACCTGTAAAAGCAATTAAAAGAAAACTGTTGCCAAAAATAAATGTAATTTAATATTAAACCACGAAAATGAAAAAGGAGTAATTTAAATAACACCACCCACCTTAAGAAACAGGAAAAGATTATATGACACTTAAGGCCTGAAAGCATTTTTCACAAAAAATTTAACAGGAAAACCATATTTTAAGGAAACAACAATAAAAAAAACGCAGATAACACTCTTGTAATGATTGTGAAGATGATGAGATGGTGTTGGTAGTTTTATAAAATATTCTTATACAAATAAGAAAAAAAAAAAGTCAAAAATCCAAAAAGTTTACAGAGCAAATAAACGTTATTCATAATTTTTCAACTTCGGACAAAAAACTACAAAACTTTCATTGTAAAAGACATTGAAAAAGTACATCATAAAAAAAAATAAAAAGACAAATGTTTAAAATTATTTTGCAAGTAGAAAATGCCATATAAAAAACTTCGTCAACATAATTATTCTACTGCATAGAAATACTAAAAACTGAACGTCCTCCTCATTGCAACATTATAATCTCCAGTATCTCAACTCTTTAAACATTTTCAGTTAATGCAACAAAAGAAAAAAGCTTTTTATTTTTTAAATAAATTGTTGAAACTAAAACGTCAGTGTAATCTTATACCAACCTGACTTTGATTTATTTCCTTAAAACATAAGGAAATTTTAAAGACAAATATTTAAACGTAATTCGTCTTCTAGGAATTTGAATAAAAACGCTTGGTATTAACAACACTTATTCTCTTGAAGTGTACGCAAAAAAACACCAGCCACTACAATGCGCGGTCGCCATTTACGTAGACGCTTTAGCTTGCAACCATCGTTTATGAAGGATGACAGTGCTGAGGATAAACCCAATAAACGTGACAAGTAAGTTTCAGTTTTCTTTACCAGGTATTATTTAAATCATTTGTTTTTCTTCATATGATCCATGCAATAAGGGAAGGATATCTTTTAAAGGGTAGCATGAATGTTTTGAAAAATATTCTTCTGCGTGCTGTGATGCTAGTTTTGAAAATTTGTGTACTTAAAATAGCAAAACACAGACTAAATCACTTAAAAAAGCTTTTCTAATTTTCATGGCATACTTTAATGTTGTCCAGTTATATGGATGCGAGACCTGGAACCTGTCAATAAAAGAATCTAAGAAAATACAGTCGTTTGTAAATAGATGTCTTCGACGTATCCTGAAGGTGTTCTGGCCGAATATCATCAGCAACGAAGAACTGTGGTATAAAACTCAACAACCACAAATCGCTGAAACCATAAAAATCCGAAAATACAGATGGCTCGGTCACACTTTCCGTAAACCACAAAATGACATCACAAGGAAGGTGCTTGAGTTCAACCCCCAGGGTAGTAGAAGAATTGGTCGTCCGAGCAACACCTGGAGACGAAATACGCTAAGGAAAATTAAAGATGCAGGGTATTCCTGGAACCAAATCAAACACATAGCCGAAGACAGAGCGGAATGAAAAAAATTTGTTGTGGCCCTATGTTCCTCCTAGGAATTTAAAGGATTATATATATTTACTTTAATGTTGTCCATATTTTTTATAATTTTCAATATTCAATATTATCAGAGCAAAAAAAAAAATATGTTGTTGTACAAAAAAAAATGTTTTGCGAATGTCTTGTAAGACATTCGTGCTACCCTTTAGCATCTATTATGGAAGGTACACAGATGGAATTTTCTTGGACGAGTTTTAACGAAAATGTTCGCTGAACTAACGAAGTTTTCTTCAAAAAGTCAATGAAAATTTTTTTTTAAGATTTATGACAAACTTCCCAGTAAAAAACGCTGCTTACATGGAAGCAGGTTTGTAAGGGAGTAAGCCAAAAAGAATCCCTTACAAACCTGCTTACATATGCCATGATTTTTATATGGCGAATTCCCACTTGGAAGCATTACTTTTGGGCAAAGTAAGCGCGGATTTCAGCGCTTATGAAAAGCTGTGATTTCATGGGTTTCAGTAAAATCATATTTCATGTCTACATTATAACGATTGAAAGTAATTTTATGATAAATAAAAGTAATTATATTAATTTTTTGTTGTTAAAATTTTAGACATATAATGTAATCATTTTAAGATTTTACCGCTCTACGTGCTATCTCTTCAGAAACTGTTAAATGACTATTTTTTTATTACTTACTCGAAAACACCAAAGACAATCGGAAATCATTCGTGAAAATCGGTACAGAGATATGAAACTTTCTGCATTACAACATGCATTCTTATAAGGGATTAGGGTAAGCTGATTACAACCTGCACTCTTGTTAGGGAAAAAAGTAAGCTCAACATTTTTTTTGTTTATTTTTATACGAAAATTATTCGTTTCTTTTGCTGCTTCTCAGTATTATGTGATAGTAAGCGCTTATATCAGCGCATTTGTTTTATCCAGCTTCTAAAAACATGACAATTTTTTACTGGGTTAACACATCTGTCATGTTTAAAATTATATCACATCTGTTATGTTTGATGGATCAAATTGTCCTATTATTAAAATCATTAAACTATAACTTTTATGTAAAAATTTTTTTTTATGTAATTACAAATTTATTCCACTTTTAAGTAATAATAGTAAAAAAATAGTAAAACTAAAAAGGAAACATATATCAATTCTTTTGATTTTAAAACCTTGCCTCAACATTTTTGTGGGCGTTGTGGTGTAATGGTTCGCGCGTTGGACTGTTACACAGATGGTCCCGGGTTCGATTCCCGGTGACGACAACATCAATTTAGAAAAATAATATGTATGAGTTTTCTATCCCTTATATGTATCGCTGCACCCACCTTCGGTGTTCCCATAGCACTTAACCCCACCGAAGTAAAATAATGAATCAGGGCTATGAAACAAAAAGCTTCAATAAATTCGCCAACTCTACATCAGGTGGCGAGCAACAACTGTTCTAAGACTTATCATCTCGCGCAATTACAGTGTTGCCATGCTTGAAGCCCTTCATCTTTCACCACCTTTCATTTCTCCACTATCCCCTTTCCCAAGAAAGCAACACATTAATTAATAGGAAGAATTTCCTGAGTGTTGCTTCTCTTCAAAAAAAAAAAAAAAATATATGGACATTACCAGGAACCTCATGCACTTAAAAATTGTAAAATTTTTTTTTATTTTGACTAATTTTAACATTAATTATAAATTTTGACAAATATTTAAATAAAACATTTTTTAATATTAAATTTAAATATATATATAATTGTAATGGTACTTGATCACGCATTCCAATAATACCAATTTCATTAGGATCCGACAACTATTTAATAAAGTAATCGCTATAAACCTGTTATCGCTAAAAAAAAAAAAAGATTGCACTATTCAAGTCAGCGCTGATATTATAGTGGATGCACAATTTTGGATTCATTTTGGCCAACTTTTTTAATACCAAAAATACAATATTATAGCAATTGGGTTTTTTTATTTTTAATTTTGGCCTTACGAAAAAATTTAAATTCAAAACATAAATAAATTTTAAATTAAAAATTTTTTTAAATTTTAAATTCAAAATTTAAATAAATTTTAAATTCAAAATTATATCAAACTTGTTTAAAAGACAAAGTACGGTCTTGTTTACTACTCCCCTGTACATTTTGTTTTGTTTTTAAACATTTTCTTTTTAAACACAACAAATGTACAAATAAAAAGAAGGAAAAAAACAAAAAACGTGTATTGAATATCTACCAAAGGTAGACCCTTACACACAAAAAAAAAAAAATTTCAATTTATTTGTTGATCAGTTTTGACAATCTTTAACTTCGAGCTCATATATTAATTCTCATTTAGTGAGAAAACTAGTTTATATGATTGCTTGATGTTTGGCATGGAATTGTTACCTCTTTCAAAACGTGTTCTGATGATGAAAACCTAGAAAATTCCCGAAATAGATCTATCAACACATTCCTGAAAGTAGTCAATTAATAAATTTGAAAACAAAAACTCAATAGATTATTTGTTAGGACAATAAATAAAGAAATATAGAGTATGGCCTCGAACTTGAAAAATTTTTTATTTTCATTGCACAATTAAAGGAGGAAAAAAACAAAAACGTGTATTGAATATTTACCAAAGGTAGACCCTTACACACAAAAAAAAACAAGTTTTCAATTTCAATTTCAATGGTGATAATCTTTACCTTCGAGCTCATATATTAGTTCTCTTTTAGTGAGAAAACTAGTTTATATAAATGATTGATGTTTGGCATGGGATTGTTACCTCTTTTAAAGCGTGTTCTGATGATGGAAACCTAAAAAATTCCCGAAATAGATCTATCAACACTTTCCTGAAAGTGGTCAATTAATAAATTTGAGAACAAGAACTCTATAGATTATTTGTTAGGACAATATCCTAATAAAGAAATATAGAGTATGGCAACGAATTTGAACAATTTTTTATTTTCATTGCACAATTAAAGGTCGAAAAAACATAATTTTTTATTTTTAATAAAAATTTTATCAAACTTGTTTCAAAATTTTATTTTAATCAAAAAATTTAATGTTCTTATATTTATAATATAAATAATGTTACTGACGAACTGATTCTCTCACTCACTCACTCACTGACTGACTGAGTGTGAGTGATCTCTGAAAAATATAGTATTTTGTCTTTAATGTAAATAACAGACAATTACTTTAACAAACCGGAGTCAACACAATATTTAATTTTTATATTTACAATTTGTATGTATAGAAATATTTCCGTTCAAAATTTTTAAGATTATTTCATTCTCTTATTTTATTTAGTATTTAATTTTCTTCTTTGGAGGATTTTTTATTTTATATTGGGTATGATTACAATAATTTTTTTTATTTTATAGTATCATTAAAAATTTCTCGTATGAGGAAGAACAAAGTCCAGCAGGAATTTTACTACCTTGCTTTCATTTCAATTCGGCTTGGCTGAGGAACTAAAATTAATGTTGCGCGCACAGAAAAGAGCATCATATTATGATAGTTTAAGAGCTTCTTGTATTATGATTAGAATGTCTGACAATCATAATATGATCGTAGCAATCATATTATGATCAAAAATGTCGATGAAGTCATCCTCGGTATCAACCATATTTTTTCTCTGCGTGTGTACACTGCTATTTAAGTTTATTTTTTATTTGAAAATTTAAATAGGTACCTTCACTTTTGGGATTTTTTTTTTGTAACAATTTATCATGTATCCAATTAATCAACGTTACAGTTTCATTGCTTTGTAACTTAACATAAAATTATCCCACCTTCTTTTTCCTCTTCTATCCTCATTTAGTTTATCCATCAGTGTATTTTATTAAAATTGTTTCTCTTCGCTTTATAATAATTGCTAAGTTTTTTCTGTCTTCTTCAAGATAATTAAACATAATTTAAGTGTATTTTTTCTTTTCAGTTTCTTGATACATATTTCATTTTAATGTTAGACTCATTTAAATGTTTAATTATTTGGATGCTGTTACGGCTGTTATATCTTATTATCTTTTGTTTTAACAATAAATTTGAAACAATTAAAAGTTTTGGTTTTATAGAAGAAGGCAAATCTATATAGTAGATACACACGGAAAAATAAAGTGACAAACGATTTCAAAAGTGTATTTTAATGTTAGCAACTTATAAATTAAATCAGTTAGTACAACGATATTAACATTAGATTTCTGAATATTTTGGGAGTTGAACCTAAAATTTAGTTGAATTAACCGAACTTTATTGTAAAAACTAATGTTCAGTTTTACCAACAGACTTAAATTCGTAATAACCGAATTTGAGTAGTGATAACAGAATTTCAGTTGGCAAATAGCTAAATTGTTCCCTGTGTGAGACAAATACACAGTGGATGAACAAGAAATATGAAATATGTGTGTTGAAATAATGACAAAGACGCCTCGCACAGTGGGATATACCACATAATTTTTGGAAATAGTTCTATCATTTCATACTTTATGGTCCGGTAGGCATAAGTGACGTAATATCGAGTTTTGATGTTGTACCTTCCAGATTCACCGGGGACGGGAATATGACTCCCCAACGTGGAGCACTTTTTGAATAAAAATTTGAGTGCTCGCCATTTCTTTTTTTATTTCTCATCCGATTTTCAAAAAAGTAACATATTTGTAATGTAATCTACTAATGTGTGCGTTCCAAAAAAATTTAACACAGAAAAAATTTAATAAAAAGCTAAACACAAAATGTATGGTCCATAAAACTTTTTTTATCAATAAAAAATATATTCGTATTTACAAGCAAAAAAAAAAGATATCACTTTCATTATCCATTTATAAATCTATTCACATTTTCGGGAAATCCTCCCATTAAGGACTTTAAAGTACTTTCTGTAACCTTCTCGGAGCAGGTTTTCCATCACTGCTTAAAATCGTCCATGCTATGTGACACACTTTTTTAGCCTTTAGTTTTCTTTTAGATCAATATCTATCAATTGCTCTTAGCTCCGGGCAGTTTTGGGGATTTTCTTTCCTTGGTATAAAAACAATGTTGTTTGCTCTTTTGGTGTAGTGGCAAGATGTCAAGTCAGGCCAAAAGTATGTAGACATATTGTGTTGGCGCATAAATGGAAAAGAGGTATAGTTAAGTTTTCGTGCAATTTTCAAAAGAGTACTTTTTCTTTTATCCTTTATTTTAAAGAAATATCTTTATTATCGAAATATCACTATAAGAAGTACTCAAGATGCTTGTTTTTCGAAGTGAGAATACTTATTTTTGTAATCTTTGTAAGAAACATTACTTATTAAATAATTATAGACCTTTCCAAAAAATTTTATTAATTTAGTACCTACTTTCTAAGAAATAGTACCCAGTCAGAAACAGCCAGTGGTACAAAAAATCAAGCACTGGTATACCTCTGGCTAACCGAGGAATTGTAAATAGACTACTAGCATAAAACTTGTTTAAGTGGCTTTAAGCATTTACAAAAAGCGTTTTGTTAGTATTTGTTATATAATCATTTTAGCTGAGACCATCATTTTATTGGCTGAGACCAATAAGCCAACGTTGAGAAAAAGTGTATTCGCAGTACTTTCTAGTTAAAAGTTACCAACGGCTCAGAAGTCTAACTATTGCTAAAGCATTTGTTCTATACAAATGATGATGCTTTGCTTAAAAAAGTTTGTAGTCGAAAGGTTCCGAGTTCGAGCCCGGTTTAAGACAAATTTTTTTTTTGTAATTTTTTATACTTTTCAATATCTTTTTCATATAAAATGTTTTTTTTATATCTGAAAAAGCTCTATTAAGACCAACATTTTTTTTTTTGTTTTCCAAACGTTGGCAAGTTGTTTTCAACAAACCTTATGCTAGTGCTAACATGTTTGAGCTACCAACTTTTACCCAGTAGTTATGATTTAATTACGTTTTAAGCTATCAAGTATTATTATATGTCTTGTTAGCTCAGTGGTTAGAGCTGTTGGCTGCCAATCTGGCGGCCTGGGTTCAAATCGCAGCGGAACCGAAAAAATTAAATAAAATATTTTTTATACTTCTTTTGGAAAATTTTTAAACCACGTATTTCATGGTTTTACCAACATTGAGCCAATGTCGGAAATTTTGTTTCCAAAGTGCTTCCAAAGCACTTGCGAAAGTGCCTTGCTAGCGGTGGCTTGTGTGTCTTTTTCTGACTGGGTATTCTCTTAGTGCTTTTTTTTTGTAGAAAGAATATTTTTTAGTACTCATTAATAAACAGTAAGTGCACAAAAATACACATATTTTGTGTTCTTTAAAAAGAGCTACAAAAAATAATCTTCTTTATAAAAAGTACTAAACAAGTATACCCAGTAAAAGAATTTCGTGTTTTTAGAAGCAGGATAAAACAATTGCGCAGATGTATGTGTTTACTGTTACATAATACTGAGAAGCAGCAAAAGAAACGAATAATTTTCGTATAAAAATAAACAAACAAAAAATTTTGAGCTTACTGTTTTCTCTTACAAGAATGCAGGTTGTAAGCAGCTTACCCTAATCCCTTACAAGGATGCAGGTTGTAATGTAGAAAGTTTCACATCGTGTTTTATAAACAATCTGTACCAATTTTCCCGAGTGATTTCCGATTGTGTTTGGTGTTTTCGAGTATGGTATAAAAAATAATTAGTCATTTAACTGTTTCTGAAGAGCTAGCACGTGGAGCGGTAACAAAAATAAAATGATTATATTATATGTCAAAAATTTTAACAACAAAAAATTAATGTCTGTATAATTTTATATAAAATAAATTATGTATGGTGCATTCATGTTATTACTTTTAATCGTAATAATATAGACATGAAATATGATTTTACTGCAAGCCATGAAATCACAGCTTTTTATAAGCGCTAAAATCAGCGCTTATTTTGCCCAAAAGTACTGCTTACAAGTGGGAATTCGGCATTTAAAAAGCATAGCATATGTAAGCAGGTTTGTAAGGGATTCTTTTTGGCGTACTCCCTTACAAACCTGCTTGCATGTAAGCATCGTTTTATACTGGGATACCATCGACAAAATAGTACTTTAAAAAGTACTATTTCTTCCAAAGAGTTCTTTACTCTTTTTCAAAGTGTAAATACTACTTCATCCAAAGAGTTATTTTTCCGAAAGAAGAATAATAGAGAGAGCAAAACGGACAAAATTTTTGCACGTAAGGAGTATTAATTAACCCTGATAGATGCCGATCGAATAATTTTTTATTAATCAACTCCAGGATGTCTTAATTATTTGTTTAATCATATGCGTTCGTACAAATTTAAATACTCCGATCATTTTTTTTCTTTTTTGTTTATTATTTATTAATAATCATATAATTACAAATTATATACTATAACCCTAACCGAGCACTATGGCCTTCGGAGCGTTGTAGCGAAAACAGACCAGTACCTCTGGTGGGAATCGAACCCCCGCACTGATAAGCCAACACGCTACCAACTAGCCTACCACACACTCCGATAATAAAATGGAACATTGGTCTAAAATGGAACGCTATGCAATAGAAAGGGAAACGAGTGGATGCGGAACACTTAACACGTTTGTATTATCAATACGCGTTATGTAGCTCATGATTTTCAAAAATATTTCAAAGCTTCAGGTAGCCACAGTTTTCAAAAAAATCCTTCTAGAAGGTAGTGCCAAACATACTCATCAAATTTTATTAAAATCGTAGGCCAGCAAAATTCTTACATATCAATTGCAGTGTTCATCAGCAATCATTTTGCTCATAAGTTTTTTTTTACTATCTCAAACAGTTTTCGAAAAATTTTAACGTTTTCAAATTCAAAATAGATTTTTGTAAAAAGTGTTAGATTAAAGATTTTCATATTTATCGCAAAATTGTTCTGAGACAATCCGAATACAAAATCAAGGAAAACATATTTGCTATTCACACTTTTGGGTTAAATCCTCTTCCGACGAGGCGTGCAAAAGTTTCTACAAAATGTTTTCTTTTAGTCTAAAAAATATGCATAATTTTATAACAATATTTAATATTTATTTTGGCAAAAGTTGTGTAGCTAATAATATTGTTAACATGGATATTCATTAAATATGAATTCATTACGTTTTCATATTCCACCCAGTCGTATGAGTGTTGTTAATTCGATATTAAATATAAATCATACGCAACATATGATAGAAATGTATTTATACATATGTGGCGTATGAGTAATATTAATAAATGGTATTAAATCAAAAGAAACGGATTTTGTTTGATTGAGACAAATTTTTTAACTCCAAAAAAAAAACACATTACCATTGTTATACAATACAGTCAGCGAAAGAACCAAAGCATACAAAATGAAAATTTATTTTTCTCCTTTCTCGTTATTACTTGAACGTTGCTAATATTTTATGATTACACTTTAATGATTTAAAATTCAATGGCAACATAAATAAATTTGAGTCATGCGGCTAAAATAAATTTGTTAGTATGAAGTAATGCAGTCTGACATTAAAATATATATGCAAGGATAACAAAACAGGTCTTATGCTTCCAAAAAAAAATGTGAAGGATATACGACGATAGATTCCGAATAGTTGATAATCAAACTGTGAGAAAAGATCAAAACAAGAAATTTATCCAGCATAATCAAATGTTTTTATTTTGTATAAAAATATTTAAGGCCTGCAAGAGTGTTTACAACGATTCCAATACATTTTACCATCAAAGCATTACATTTAGCATATTAGAAAGTCATCTTAACATATCATTTTACCCAATATTTGCCTTTTTTATTTAGTTTGCAGTATCATAAAGGTTTTATGTGCAATAATATCAAAAATTGATCAGAATCGTAAAAAAGTCTCTAAGTGCAAGAATTATATACTAATTTATTAAATGAAGTGATAAACTAAGACGCAGGGATACGTATCTTTTGTCAGAGATAGTCTCAGTTTCATTTTGGTATATAAATTGTAAACTTATAACTACTTACTGGATAACACAGAGGGACTCAATGATATTTTCAAAAAATTTATTTTTATATATAAACGGCAGCATTCCAGTGCCATAAAACTTTGAAAAATATAGTCGGCATATGTTTCTAAGGGCTTTATAAAAGTTATATGCAGTTTGAACACTTGAAACTAACAAAAAGTATGACCGCGAATTTTTTAGCGATGGTGGTAAATAAAATCTATAGTTATGGAGAAAGGAGGTATAACATAAATAAACGATATTTCAATTAATTGTCACAATTTAAAAAAAAAAAAAAATTGATTTGTATGCTTGGGTAATTTCAACGATTTCAAATTATTCCCCTCATCATACAAAATGTATTTATATGGTATTTCGATTATATGTCATATAAATACTACTAACAAGGAAAAAATATATATTCAGTTAGTATGCTTTGGTTGTTGCGCAGACTGTATGTTGCTGTCAATAATGCTTTGTAATGTTTTTAATTAATTCTGTACTTTTTCCACAAATTGAAAAAAAGTTTGATTATTTACTTTATTGTTATTGTTTTATATGCAAATGAGGGTGCCAGTCTACATACAGAAAAAAGTATTTGCATATTTAACAGAAATACAGACAAAAACGAATAATGAATTGTATGAAAACAATTTTTGCATTTAGACACAGCGGAATAAATAAACAAGTAATAACAATTACAATGCCATAGAGTTTCAGTATTGATTTTTTAACTTAAACTTAATTAACATATGACCTTTTTACACTCCAAGCAAAAACACTAAAATAAACAGCAAAGAAAATAAAATCAACAATAAACCATACAAATTTTAATTGTAGAGATGATAAGTACCAAGAACATTTTATGCAACCCATTGCTACACAGTGGGATATATCATAAAAGTTTTGGAATTAATTCGGTCATTTCTTACTTATTGTTAGTGATCCAATTGTATTGAAATTTGGAACAGGCATAAGTGACATAATGTCGAGCTTTAATTTTGACCTTGAACCTTCAAAACTCCCCGGGGACGGCAATATAATCACCCAAATTTTTGAACTTTTTGCATATAAAATTTTGAGTGCTCACAATTTTATTTTTTTCTAATTAGATTTTCAAAAAATTAACATATTTGTAATCTGCTATTAGAGAGTAACAAAAAACATGCTTACGTGGGTTTGTGTGGGCTATCTCTAATCGTTTCCGAGAAACTCCCATTTGAAAATGTGAAATTCCAAATTTGGTTCGATTCAGGTACAGTTTTTTGCGTATAGTTGCGAAATCGGCCAATTTATTATTGAAAATATTGGTTATTTAACTACATAAATTATTAATTAAATTAAAAAAATTAATGTAATATCTTGTTCCATTCAAAAACTACACTCATTTAATGCAGAAATTAAAAAAAATCAAATTTTTGCTAGTTTTTCCCCAAAAAGCACCAACAGTTTTTAAAAAATCTAGATAAATATTTTCTTTCAGAACATATAAAGTGTGCACAGCATTATGAAAGGCCTTGTCATATAAACGCGAGTTGTGTTAAAAAAATATTTGATTTGTATACACTTTTCCCCCAGCCGCTTCTAAATTTATTATATTGTTAAGGCAAATATCAATAATAATCCACTGTCAAAAATTGTGCACTTCTCCAATTACATAGCGGAAGCGGTTGTATAAACTCCAACATATACCTAATTTATTGGGTAAGTCGCTTCCAATCCCCGCTCTAAATGTAAACATGAAATGTATAAAATTTCAATTTTCAAACTTTTTATATTTTTGGGTATTGTGGTATTGCTGGCAGCAAATCATAAATTCGTACATAAATATCACATTTTTGACTTTAAAGTATATTTACGTTCAAAAAATTATTGGATTATGTCTATTAATAAATATTTTGTTGAATAGTAAAAATTAACATTTTAACAAAAACCAAAAATTTTGACTTTCTAATAGAATTAAAAAATGTGATTCTTTTTAAAAATATCGTAAACTATAGTTAATTTTCTTTCCAACAATATCAAACACTTGCTTCATATGTTTATAACTTCTTAACAGGAAATCTTCAAAAGTTACCCCCTATGAAAATATTTCTTATATTTCCTATTATGAGTGTTTGTATTCATTTTTAAACGGTCTTCAATGATGCAGGATATGAATGCTCATATTAAAATGTTTTTGCAGAAGGGGTAGTTTTTGAAGATTTCCCGTTAAGGAGTTATAAACAATTCATATCAGTGTTAGATATAGTTGGAAACAAAATTTAATGTAGATTATTAAATTTTTTGAAATATCCCATTTAGCACTCTTGGAAAAACACAAACTTGGGTAATCCCATTAGGAATGTAAAAATTGTGGTTTTTCTTAAAATGTAAAATTTCACTATTCAATAAAATATTTATTAATAGACATGATCCAATAATTTTTTAGACTTAAATATACTTTAAAGTCAACCAATTGAAATTGATATCAGAATTTGGGATTTGCTGTCAATAATCCCACATTACCAAAAATAAAAAATCCAAAAATGGGATTTTTTACATTTTTTGCTGCAATGTCTGTCTACATTTAAAGCGGAGATTGGAAGAGACTTATCCAATTAAATAGGAAGATTAAGGAGCATTTACCGCTTCCACTTCCTAATTGGAGGCGTGCACACTTTACTTGTTCAGAAAGAAAATATTTATCTGGAGGTAAAAGATTGTTGATGTCTTTTGGGGAAAAAATCGCAAAAATTTTATTTTTTTTTTGTTACTTTCTAATTTAAACGAATGTATGTTTTGTGTGGCACAAGATATTACATTCATTTTTAATACTTAGTCAAGAATTTATTTAGTTAATTAACTGATACCTTAAAAAAGAATTTGGCCCAGATGTCGTCCTGCCATTCATAAAAAACTGGACCTGAGTCAAACCAAACTTGAAATTTCACATTTTAAAATGGGAATATCTTGGGAAATGTTAGAGATATCCCACACATGAACACATGTTTTTTGTTAGACTCTACTAGCAGATTACAAAAATATTAATTTTTTGAAAATCGGACTAGAAACAAAAAAAATGGCGAGCACTCAAAATTGTATATACAAAAAGTTCCCTATTTTGGGTGGTCATAATGTCGCCCACGCGTGCTTGGATGGTTTCAAATCAAAACTTATGCTCAATATTATGTCGCTTATGCCCGTTTCAAATTTGTACAACTAAGTCAGAAATGGCCTAATTATTTCCAAAAAGTTTGTGATATATCCCACTGTGTGCTGGATAAACAGAATATAATAAAATAAGTTTTTTTTTTATTCCCTCTTTGACTAGAAATTTAATTAATTTTGCATTGGTTTATAAGTAGAAACTAATACAATTATTGTAGGTTTTTAGGTTTTTGTTGAATTTTCAATGTCGCCAACAGCATCTTCTAGTTAGAAAATTAATTTACTATCACGTAAGACTTTTAATATTTATTCAAAGATAGAGATAAAGATTTTTCATTGAAAATCTAATAAAAATTTTCGCAAAAATATGCTGTTTTAAACAAGTGCAGTATAAATAAGTTGTTCATAAAATATAACAAAAACAGTTTTTATTTTTCCCTTTCCATGAATTTTTTTAAGAATTTTTAAGCAAAATCGTCTCGTGACTGAAATAATTAAAAACATTTTTTGTTTCTCTATAGCATTTTTTAACGGGCTAAAGCTTTTGGCATATAAATTTCAAAATATATGCAAATTTTTGTGATAGATATAATATTCAAATAAATCGGAAATGTTTTGTACTTGTGTGGATGGGTCTATACAAAAGCTTTCATTTACTACCCAATTTGAGTATATTTCATTGGAACAAAAATTAAAAGCCTAATAATTTTTCAAAAAATGTTCAAGAAGAATATTTACAGATTTCTTCAAGAATAGAAATAAACAGCAAACTTTACACTACCTTGTCATACAAAACACTTAAAAATAATCATTATACGGTCGGTGTTATGGATCAATATGATATTTTTTATGACTTTAGTACTTCAGCAATTTCAGATTGTTCAAAATATTTTGTTAACCACGAAACAGGAAATAAGAAACTATTTAATTTTTAAAATTTAGAATCAATTACGCATTTGAGTTAAAATAAATAAAACCAACCAACTGATTACCCAAGGAAATTGAATTGAATTGATTTTGAATTAATTCAAGTTTCTTTTGTACCACGGCTGATGTTTGGTCGACAAAGCATAGGTGCTTTTTTGGTTATACATGTCATTAGCTGAACGAAGAGTTTGAGAAACAATCAATTTCACTAACGTGCAAACGATTTTTTGGTACACATTCGTTTGAAGCGATTGGTCAAATTATAAACGACATTCATACCGATTATGGTCTTAATGTTAGCAACTTGGTAGCAACAACAATGGACAACGGATCGAATTTCGTTATCAATATGAATTGCAATTTTTTTCTAATTCATTTGAATTAATTTAAAATCAATTCAATTCAAATGAATTGAAAATGAATTTCAATTCATTTTTCTAATTCATTTGAATTAATTCAAAATCAATTCAAGTCAAATGAATTGGAAATGAATTGCAATTCATTTCGCCAAACTCATTTGAATTGAATTGATTTTGAATTCCAATTTGTTTTTGCCAAATTCATTTGAATTAATTCAAATTTCATTCAATTCTTTTTTTATGTGAAAAGAATTATTCAAAATTCAATTCAAATTCGTAATGAATTGAAATCAAAAAAGAATGATTCATTTACAGCTCTGATTTTCCTCTCCCCTTCCAAATTTGTTTTAATTTGGCGCAAATATTGTAGAAAGCACTTATTGTTGGTAAAATTTAAGTCACTTTGACAATGAAAACAATAGTATATATTTAAATATTTTCATTCAAAGAATTTGAAATAAAAACTAAAAAATTTAGCAGATTAAAGGAAACATAATTTTTAAGGGAAAACTCCCCTAAGAATTATATTGCTAGTAGAATAAATCAAGGGCGGGGGTTTTAGACAACTTATTGTGATTTGTAAAGAATTCTTGGCAATACTGACTTACGTAAACAAATTCACTCAGAAATTAGTTTTTCTCCTTCTATTAAAGCGCCATAGTCCCGTATGTCAACAATTTTTTTTTTTGCATTTTTTTCTTTGCAGATATTAATCCTTTGTTGACATCAGAGTTTTTTTAAAATAATTTTTAATTTATTTTTGGCATTTTTTTTATCAAAAAAATTTTTAAATTCCTATTAAACAAAATTAAACTTTAGGCATTGTTCGATTACTTTACTCAATAAAAAATTACAGTGAGTAAAACAAAATTTACAAAAATGGAAAAGATAAAAGTTAATTGAAATTGTCGACCAGAAACAATGTACAATGTTTTTTAACTTCTTCCATAGTTAATTCTTTAATGTTTTTCACTTTAACTCCATGAACAATTATAATTTAATTTAATATTTCTTTTTGTTTACTAAAAAACCAATCATATTTTTTCAATCATATGTCGTTTTCGTCTTACAAATTCTTACTGGCATCAACATGTCACTTTACTCTTTCTTTTTATTATTTTTTACTGGGTATTTGTGTAAAAAAAAAAAACTTTTACAAATTTCTACAAATTTTTGCGTAAGCGAACAAATTTATTATCAATTTTATGATAATGTTCTAGAATAAATGAATATTTAATATTCGGATATAAACTGCTGAAATTAAATTATTTGAGGTTAAGAACTTAATTAAATTATAAACCTAATGAGAATTTACAAGATCTTATTGAAAATATGTATTGTATTTATTATATGTATTTATTACTAATACATAAACAATAAAAAAACAACAAACTACATAAATTATAAAAAAAAATAACAACAATATCTTGTTTTTTATACAATGCTTTTCAGCGATAGTTGCGAATTTGAGCAAATATTTAATTGATTCAATTAATATTTAATTGACAGCTTCTTAAATTTTCAACAAATCGAATTGATTGAAAATAGTAGGGAAATATTTTTTTATCTGTGTAATGTTTTTTTTTTTTATTTTAATTGCAAATTCAAATAGAATGAAGTGTTATCTTTGAACAACCTTTTTTGAATAATCCTCAATTTGTTCTACTATTTCGATCAAATTTGTTTGAGTGATACGGAAATCCCACTGGTCTCCTACCGACATCCATGAATTTTTTAATATTTTATGGAGGAATGAAACCCAAAAAAAAAAAACTTTACCATTTTAAGTTGTTGAACCTCATTTTGATAGATTCTAAATTTTTGTCACTCTTTGAAACTAAATTTGTTCAACTAAATTCTCAAGATGGACCAAAAGACTTTGTTTTAACGCTATTTTAGTTATTTTGTTATATGTATGCAGGCACACTAGGGTGTGTAATACGATGTCCCTAAAAATAATGATTTGTCGATTTTCTTTCCTTAAACCAGAGTTCGAAAATGTATGTACCACTAACATAACGTTGCTATCAAAAAAACCAATACAACGATCTCTATTGTTTCGTTCGTATTTATAAACACAACACAAGTGCCCAAATCGTTTTTTGTAATATAACAAACGGAACAAAACGAAAATGTTTCTTTCGTCAAACATTATTATTTCGTAGTGGTTATTTTTTAGTGTTCATTCAACTTAAACATTAAAACGCGTTTTTAACGTCGTGGTTGCCAAAATAAAGAAATGATTTTTCTGCATGTTATCAATGTTTTTTTGCATTAGTTTTATGAAATTTCACTGGAACTCCTCCGTTGAATCTTTTTATTAAACTAATGCAATTATTCATAAAATTCAATGAAAATTTTTTTCACTTGTAATATGACATAAACACTAAGAACGGTTTACGAATAGTTTTGTTCCATTCCATAAACACAACAAAATCAAACTGTTTGAAATATTGGCCAAACAGAACAAAATCGTTTAGTTCGGTCTCTCATCGAAAACTGGTTTGTGAAAGTGTTTGTGTCCTGTTTAGAAATCAAAATGAAAATAAAGAAATGTTCTGTTTGTGTTTACTGTGCACAACAAAATGATTGTGTTGAGTTTCAGCAAAAAGCAAAACAGAACGATAGAAAAACGTTTGATAGTGTTTAAATTCGAACACTGCCTTAAACTACTCAGTTTCATTACAAATGGTTCCAAATAGAGATATCTTTTTTTTTGGATAACCTTAACCCGTGCCGCAAGTCGGCAGAAAATGTTCCATTTTGGAAAAAAGTGTGTTATTAATAAATATTCCCAAAATTTAAAGTTTTGAACAAATTTGTTTTTTATTTCCTTTATTCATTTGATAAGTGAATTGATAACGGGTTTTTAGCGGTATTTCCTGCCATCCCTGATATTAAATGTATACTAAGGATATTATGTAGGTAAAGACAACAGCAATTGTAGTCAAAAACAAATGAAATTTTACTTGAAGAAAGGACGACTAACATTTCATTAAATTCAACTAACATTTGTCATTTGTCGTTACTGTTCAAAAAACTCCTAACAATTGTGGTAAAAATTAACCACATATGTTTAGCAATATGCCAAAAAATGTACTTTTCCATTTTCAAGCTATGAATGCCGAATGATTTTCAGTGCTGCGGGGGTCAGGTACCTTAATTGCTAATTACAGTGTCCCTCACTTGTCCTAAAACGGGAATTTAGGGTGGCCTTGAAAACTTGGATTTTTTAACTTTTTATGAATTTAACACATTTTTTATGTTCACAGCTACAAAATCAGTGTTTTTATTTGTTGGATAATTAGTTTGGGTAGTAATCTTCCATTTTCGGATATTGTTGCAATAATGCACTGAGAAAAAAAATGGCAACAACAAAACTTGGAAGTAAGAAAATACTACTGCTAACATTTAACGCGGCACAAATTGGGCTGAATATTATGTCTTGCCATTTAACACTGTTGTTAATGACTTCAAATTCTAAAATTCTGCGGTGGTGCGTGACGATCGCATTTTTCGATATTATAGTCATTTTTGATATTATATTCATCAACAACTATCTTGACTTTCAAGGAATAATATTCAGCCCAATTTGTGCCGAATAAAAAACATTAAAGCCTATTTTTGGCAAATTTTATTCATTCATTTAAAAAATAGAGTGAATATTTAAAAAAAAACGGGAATTTACGCTACTGAAATGGATTATACATTAGTATACATTAGTAATTAAGATACTGTTTTTACTTTGGGGAACAAAATTCCTTTCCATGGGAAAGTAAGTAAATATACTTACATTTCATTTACTATTGTTATAAGGCGGCAGTAGATATTCTAGCCGTAGTACGTACAAAACTTCACTGATGAATTTAATTTACATACATATTTTAATATAAATTTGAAACTATGTACATTAGAGCGACTCACCAAAAAAAGTGCTCGATGTACCCTCCTATAAATGAACCTTGGACTTTTTTAAGATGACATTTAAAATATTTCGGCTCCAGCTTTGACCTCTCGTGAGCTGGACCATTTTGAAAATGGGTCTATTTTTGCATGTTTTGTTAATTTGAGAATCTGTTTTCTTACCACCATATACAATATGGGTATCATAAGAAAGGTTTTTTTAAGGCGCGTCCTACTGTTTATACAATTTAAAAAAAACGGTTTTTGAATTTTTTGTTCGGGGTTGTTTGTAATAAAAATGCCAAATTAACATATTTTAATCTTTAGTAGATTTAATTAAATACGGGTATCAGCTTTTTTTGAAATTCGTGCTAGTTTGCGTTTTGACAAAAAGCAATGAAAAAAGCAAAAAAAAAGTGATCCACGACTTTTTGGCGGCATATTTTTTCGCAAATTAAAAAAAGAATATGCCGCCAAAAAGTCGTGGATCATTTTGTTTTTCTTTCTTTAGTCCTATTTTCATCCATACATGATCTAGAAACTAAATGCGCTATCATATTAGAGTTACCACAAAATTGAATTTATATATATTCCAGAGCACCGTGTAAAATGCATCTAATTTGCAAAAATCTAAATTATTTACATACAAAGATGATGTACTTGGCAAAAGAAAAGATTTGATACCCATATTGTCCTATTTAAAACGAAGAGTTACCACCCCATTGCATTTTTGTCAAAACGCGAACTAGCACGAATTTCAAAAAATGCTGATACCCGTATTTAATTAAATCGACTAAAGATTAAAATATGTTAATTTGGCATTTTTATTACAAACAACCCCGAACAAAAAATTCAAAAACTGTTTTTTTTTTTGCAGACTATCCTTAAAAAAAGGACATGGATGATCGTCCTTGGACAAATTGTATATACAGTTGGACGCGCCTTAAAAAAACCTTTCTTATGATACCGATAATGATACAACATATAGTTGGTAAGGAAACAGATTCTTAAATTAACAAAACATGCAAAAATGGACCCTTTTTCAAAATGGTCCAGCTCACGAGAGGTCAAAGCTAGAGCCGAAATATTTTAGATGTCATCATAAAAAATACCAATGTTCATTTTGAGAGGGGTACAATTTGCACGAATTTCGCTTCCATACAACTTGAGTCGCTCTAATGTACATTAGGGTGATAACTTTTTTTGGACAACATTCTCCCCAGGGTTTTTCTAATGGCAAATATTGTATTAATGATAAAAAAAACTATTTCAGTTCAATTTGGTAAAAAAAACCTTACGCACCGACAGCGATTTCTAAAATGCCTTTAATATATTTTTTTTTAAATTTTTTTTAATAACAATTTTTTTAAAATATGGTTTATATATATGTAAGTATGTAAACAAATAATAACAATAAATGATTAAAAGTAGGTATTGTAAGATATAAACTTTAGGTTCAAAGTACGCAATGTTTTTTTTATTAAACAAAAAAAAAAATTAAATAAAATATGTGAAAACAGATTTTTTTTTATAAAAAAACTGCAAAAAAAAAATAGCGGAAATTAAAAGAAAATTTGGAAGAAAACTATTCCATTGAAATCAGCATGCCTTAATTATATAGATGTGATGGTCAGACGTTGAGGCATCAAAAAAAGTTTTTTTTTTTAACTTTGTTTGATTCAAAACTTTAACGCGTTTGGTGCGTAACCTTTTTTAACGATAGCGAAAAACTAAAAATGCAGTTCTTAATATTTGCAAAAAATGCAAAAAGTTATTACCCTAATGTACATATTTCATTATCTTATAGCTCTCTCCTTTTTCATTCGGTTATTTTTCAAACGAAAGGTATTCAAATTACCTTTCTAATTGCTGAATATAGTTAGTAGAAAAAATTCATTTTTATTGAAAATGCATCAAAACACCCTGTATTTGCAAATATTAAGAGTTTATATGTTCAGTAAAAATACTCGCCAAAGGATTTTGCACAAAGTTGCCAAACATGATTTGGTCGAATTCTGGAAATTTAAAGATCAAAATTTTTGTTTTCTTCAATAACCCAAAACAAACGGTAATTTTGTAAATAACGAAGTTATGAGAAAGTCGCAGAACAAAAGTTGCTGCTGAAGCCCTAAAGATCCATTTTCAACAATAAAAAAGTTCTTTTAGTAAGTTAGTAAAAAATAAACAAACATTAATTTTTTTTAAAGATTTTTTTTTTTATTTTTTTTAAATAACAACAAACGGCTGTAAAAAATAATGTAAAATCATAAAACAGCCATTTGATGTATTTTGTTTTTTTAATGAACTACAAGATTAGTAAAAAAATTAAATTTGTTCTACAAATGACTGACATTTACATTAAAAATAAAAAAACTATATTACAATCTAAACAACTATATATTTTTAAAGCAGAAGTACCCTGAATGTACTGTTATCTTTAGTCTTTATTGGAAAATAATATTTTTAATAGTTTGTTTTTTTTTTTTTATTTTAATTAAATTTTGTGATAAAGGATAATTCATAAATCTTTACAAAAAATTTGTTATATTTTAAAAACTATATATTTTTCACCTCTTCTAACACAAGCCATCTGCTCTATGATAACAAAACCCATCTTCCCTAGGTAAACAATGTATAGATTTCATACAATTTTCATACAAAAAAAAAATTATAATTGAATTTAATAGAAAAAACACCATAGTTACCACACAGTAAATTCAATTGGAAAAGTTAATGCAACCTAAAATTGCAAACGTAAAAGCAGAAAAACTGAATAGTTACAATAGAGAAAAGCTCCCAACACTTTATACCTCTTTTTAAAATATTGGTATTATTACATTACAGTTAGTAACCCAACAACAAACCACTAACCATTCATCACTCACCCAATTGTCTGAAGGGTAGAAGGGGGAGGTTTCGCCACTGGGGTACATATGTCACCCACGATTTTCGTTGTGTTTAAAAGAGTTATTTAAATGTTCCTTTTCATAATTTGTGCACTTATTGATTATCGTTCACGTTATGAAATTTTAGACTTCTACTTAACACGTAATTGAGGAGAACCAGGTTTTTGTGTTTTTTGGGTTGTCGCCACAATAACAAAGAGTTAGTATAATTGGTATAGCTTTTTTATTTCGTGTATTAAAACAAACTACCCTTTAATATGTTGAAACGTTGATATTAACTTAACACGTTTTTTTTTAAATTTATTTCTAAAAAGTGTAAAAAAGAAATTATGTGAGCGGCTAATCATGGGGCACATACGCCAGACTACCAGACTACCATAAGACGTATACTTAATATTAATTTGTTAGATGATTGCAGAGGGAAGCACTCGTGAGTACATGTAAGTACTTTTTACACCTAAAGATTCAGGTCGAAAAATATTTGAAACTAGTATTAAAGTATACTTTTCTAAAGGTATTAGGTACGCTGAATTCAAATCTGGTCTCAGAAACACTCTCCGACATCAGACGTTCGAGATATATTAACGGAAAAAGTGTAATTTTTTATCAAAATGCTATAATTTTTTAAATTCCTGGAAATATATTTTTTATAATACTTGCAACGGCATCTGTACAAGCTACTATGTAGGTAAAGACGACTGCAAATGTAGTTAAAAACAAATGAAATTTCACTTAAAGAAAGAACGACTAACATTTCAGAAAATTCAACTAACATTTTCATTTGTTTTTTAATGTTTAAAAAGTGAACCGTTATTGTAGTAAAAATTAACCACATGTTAGTAGAAAAATAATCAAACATTTATTTTTTTAATTTTTTAAGCAACAAAAAACTACTGTAAAATCACAAAACAGTAATTTGATGTGGTTTGTTTTTTAAATGAACTGCAAGGTTATTAAAAAATTTAATTTGTTCTACAAATGACTGACATTTATATTAAAAATAAAGAAACTGTATTACAACCCAAACAACTACGAGTACATATTTTTAAAAGCAAAAGTTCCCTGAGTGTAAAATTTGTCTGCTTTTGACTTTTTAAAATAACTTATTTCCTTACGAAAATATTGTAAATTGAAGCTGAGGTTGTAACTGCAATTTTAAAGTCCCGCAGTGTAAAATTTTAGAAAATTCGTATTTATTATCAAGTTCAACCGATGATAATTTTAAGAAATCAGAGCATTTTGATCAAAAATCAACACTTTTTCCGTTAATATAGCTTATACCCCTGATGTCGGAGAGCGATTGTGAAGCCAGATTTGGATTTAGCGTACCGTATAAGGTATGCTGTATACTTTAGTTCTATTGTCAAATATATTTCGGCCTGAATCCTTAGGAGTAAAAAGTACTTACAGGTACTCACGAGTGCTCCCCACTATATATGTGTTGCGAGTGCCAGACGTAATATTCTTTCAACAAATTCGAAGAAAATAAACTTTTTTAAATTTTTTTTGGTTAAATTATAGCTATTGATTTCCATTTTTATGATTATTAAATATAAAATATAAGTTTTCTACCAGAACCGTTTTATTTATAGCTGACAAATGTGCAACATCAATAAATTCGCCATTACAAATAGGTGGGCGGTTTAGGCAATTTCAGTTACTTTGAAAATCTTAAAAAAAAATAAATATAAATAATAAAGATAATTTTTGTTTTAAACAATTAAAATAAAGTTTCGATGTGTAAAATTTGAGATAAAAATAATTATTACAATCAAATGTTTGGTTGAGCGCTTTAAAAAAAAGTGGCAAATGCTCCCTGCTCTACCCTACTCTACTCTCTAACACTCTTCTGTTTCCATACCCAGCAAAATCATGGTAATGACAGGTCATTACAGTATAGATTACCAAGTAATGATAAGTTATTACATCTTGCATTACTTTGAAATTTTTGATTTTGATTTTTGAAATATTTAGATAATTTAGTTTTCTATCGGAATATATTAATATTAATATTTAATATTTTCAATAAAATCATAACATTTCACTCATAATTTATTAAATACAACTGGGCACAATGTTCCTAAACGTTCCCACACTCACTCCGAAGTTTCTATCCCTATAAGAAATCACAGAATTCCATAATCTATATACTTTGGCCACAAATGAGTTCTGCATATATATCGTAATAATTCTCGAACATTCACGGCCCAAACTAAAGCGGTTTCGCAGATACTCAGACATGCCATACAGAGAACGAAGCCGATCGGCTAATAGCCACGGCTAAGCCGCCGCCGACCTGAGCGCCTAATTTCGGCTACAAAATATTAGCAGACTATATTAGCTGAGCCGACTATATCAGCTGAGCCGACTATATCAGCTAAGCCGATATTTTATTATCTAAATTCATTTTAACTAAAAAATCATATTATTTTAAGAATCCTCCGACTTCATCCGGCTTCTAGTATCCTACAATCTGGCAACCATAGGTTTTCATTTGAATTCTATAGCATTTGCAAAATGTGCCGTTATATTGCGCTTCACCAGAAAAAGTAAATTTTCCAAATCTTCCAATGGCTCAAAAAAATATAAAAAACTGTTTTCATACTACACAAGCTAATCCCACAATGTCATCTGACTCTGATTCTAACTCAGATACTTCTACTGATGTAAATACATTTATTTCAAAATCTGCCGATATAGCATATCATGAAGACTTGTTTAAAAGAAAAGATAATATAAAGAAAATGGCAAAGGTTCAAGTAAACCTAACGGGTTTATCGGAATGTTGGAAGCATTTTGGTAGCCTATACACAAAAGATAGACACATATTGAAAAACATGAAATTTTGTAAAATTTTCTTAGATTACAAATATATAAGTGAATTAAATTATAATACATTTTTTAACCATCGGCTTAGTCGATTTTTAGTTGCCGCCTAGTTTTTTTTCGTTTAGCCGCCGCCGAAAATTGTTCGGCTTTAGTCGACTTTCAGCCGCCGCCGAGTATATTTTTGATTAGCCGCCGCCGGCGACAATTTAATGTCGGCTTCGTTCTCTGATGCCATATTTTATAATTTTGAAAAAGAATACCATTAAACGCATGTCAACATAATCTGTAAAACTCATACCTAAGAAATCAAAGACACACTCGGTTACATGAGACGTTAAGAGCAAGCCATACGCCAACCTTATTATACGGTTAAAACATTTTATTATCTTTTCAAATTTTGTGCCACTAAAACCCGTGTAAATTTCCAATCTATATAATAAAATCGGCATAAGTAATGTTTTCGCTATAAATTTTCTCGTTTTCAGTGGAAAGTAAAAAACAACACTACGAGTATTAATACGCTTAAGGGGAAATCATATTATTGAGATCAGCATGCTTATATGGAATTCAAACGATAATTTTTCATCCAAATATATTCCTGAGGTCTTGTAATACGAAATATATTCAACTAGTTGAACCGGCAAAAGTTGTTTTGCCTTCAAATTTGATTTGTATAAATTAACTGACCTGGCAGACGTTGTCCTGCCTTAAATTTTATTTAAGGCTTATAACTTTTCTAAAAATAGTAGGGTTTGATTAACCACAGATATTTAATGGCTGCAAACATAGCTCCCGTTTGGTGAAATAGTATTTCTTAAGACAGCCAATCAGAACCGTTCTTAATTAGTGAAATGAATTGCCACATACATTATTTGAAAAAAAAAAATCCGTTGAAAGGAATAAATTTGTACAGAGGACAAAAATATTAAAACTTTTAAACAAAATGGGGCGTGAAAGGGGGAGTGGCGTATGAAACGTTTATATCTACATTGGCTGGAGTATATAATGTGTATACAATTTGAAGTAAATGTGTTAAAAATTATATGGAAGCAATTACATAATTCAAGAAAAGTAGGCGTAAAAGTGGGCGTGGTAGAAAAAAATAGCTTATTAATCATGCCAGAGTCCCTGTTAAATGCTGTGAAAATTTCAGGAAGATCGATCCAGAGGTCTGGTCTCCTATAAGGTACAAGCAAACAAACACACATTCCATTTCATATATATAGAAGATAGATAGCGATAACGATAACGATTTTCGAAATTGTAGTTTTTTTTATCACAAGATAAAATCAAATGGTGTATGACTGAGAAATCTTTTACTGTTACTACAGTCTAAAATTATTGCATTTGTGAATTGGTATTGTTGTAGTATTAAAATTGATTCCAAAATTCATAAAATTTTGAAATAATACTCGTAGTATAAAATATTCTAATTATTAATGTATTTTAAAAAAAAATGTATTCTTTATTCGTTCGATTAATCAAACAATTTTTAAAAATTAACCGTTTGATCGTTCGATCGAAAATAGTTTCATCGTTTATTCCAACAAAATAAAACACGAATAAATGACAACCACTGTAATAACTTTTTATATTATTGTGAGTAACCACACTATGGGGAATGGGACCGGTTATCCGTGTGCCACCGGATCGGTCCCTTCGTGCCACAGACCGGTCCTCTGCTAAACCCTACCTTATGTAAACATCTGGCAACTTTAACATGGGCTTGTTATAGGAGGGGGTCATTTGTCTTGCTTTAAACCACATAGTGGCATGCCACAGGACTAAACAAAGATGGGCATAAAAATAAACGAAAACTAAACAGCTTCCAATGGGTAAAATTCTGGACAACTGGCTTTTTCTTGTTAATAAGCATTCTGGTTAAGTGGTATGTCCTCCCTTTACCAGTCACAGGATTGGTAATTTTAGGACAATTGACATTGCTTAACCCACTTCAGTATTAAATTATACCAGTCCTGTGGTAAGTCCTTCTTTAACCAGTCACTTTTAGGTCAATTGACTCCTCATTCTCCATAGGGCACTTACTCCTTATCTTAAAGTAACCATTTATTTTTTCACTATGAGTAACCAATCAGGTAACTCATTTTTCTCAATTCTTTCGTAAGCGAGAGAGTAATGATCATCCATGAATTTTTGGACATCGCGAACAAAAGTAATGAAGCAAGTAAATAGCCTGGTAACTAGTGAAACCCTATATGCTCTACTTTCACTCTTAATTACCTGGTACTGTCTATTTTTGCTGGGTATTAAATATTTTATTATTTTTTTTTTGTTCTAGAGTTGGCCGCAATAATGCTGTCGATGATGCCATTGGACCTACTAATGCACGACACAAAATCGTTGTTATGGGTTCTGCTAAAGTTGGTAAAACCTCAATAATTACACAATTTCTATACAATACATTTACAACAAAATACAAAAGAACCATTGAAGAGATGCATCAGGGTAACTTTTCAATAGCGGGTGTTAGTTTAACCTTGGATATATTGGATACGGCTGGTTCGTATGAGGTAAGTTTTGTTACTATATATCTATATAATTACACCATTTCTAATTTTAAATTGGAATTTAACGAAATTTATAAAAAAAAAATATATGTAGAAATTCAAATTATCAAATTTCTAAGGGACGAGAAATGTTTGAAAATTAATTTTGAAATATCCCTTAAAACAGAAATATATAATGTTTCATATTTTTTTTTTATTGTCTCCTACTTGTACAAAATAATTTTTTTCTTTTTCAACCATTTTGAACTGGTGTATAAATTTGTTATGTATGTTGTGTTGAACAAAAAATAAAGTTTAGAAAAATACGTAAAAGATAAAAGTTAAGTTGGTGCGTTTTCATTTCGATATCGTCCTGACAGTTCTTAACACTTTCACTACCGACTTTTTGTTTGTGGATATTTTTCTATTTTGACTTTAGATTCTTGTTTGGAATACTTAAATTAGAAAGAAAAATATTGACATGCTTGCCCTTTTCCCAATCCTCTCACCAAAAGATGGGTCCTAAAATCGAATTTTCAAAAACTCTCAGCCTATTTTTACCACTTAAACTTTCAATTATCCAAAAATGCTTTGTTCTAATTTGTTCTGGTCATTGGATAAAGCTACGTGCCAAATTTCGAGTTTCTAGCTTTGCTAGTTTAGGAGATACACCAAATGCCCATTATTTTGGAGATAAAGGCTGATTAAAAAATAGTACTTTGTAGTCAAATATCGCGACTATATTTTCCTGATGAACAGATTATGCAGTAATGGATAAATGTCTTATATTTTTTCCACTATATGATTATAATGATTTGTTTTCAATGACCAATATCCTAATGAACATATTTAAACAAAAATATAATGAAATTTTGTATATTTGTTTAAAAATGTATACACTGTAGTGTACAAGGGTAGTCAAAGGGTTAAAACTATTTGTTTTTTTTGGATTCCTTTTAGCTATTGTTATATTTATTTTCTCGAAATGTAAAATTTACAAATGTTATTGAATGTGATAAGTGGATTTTAGTGACATGCAGCAATGGATAAATGTCTTGTATTTTTTCCACTGAAATTGATTTTGACAGCAAAAGGGACAACTACTTAAAGGACATTTTAAATCTTTAAAGATTCTAAATTTGAAAGAACTTAAACAAAATTATTTAGCAGCAAACAAACGGTTAAGACTTAAATGTTAACAAACCATGCAAAAAAAATTCGAAAAAATGTTAAAATAACAAAATCTTTGCATATTCTGGAAGCTCTATCTTTTCTAAAACTTCGGGTTCTGATGAGATCTTTAGCCAGTTCGAAATACATATATCAACCTTGCCAATATATTTAATTTGCTTTATTTTTGTAAATCTACGGAGGCTGAAAGCTCGTTATAAATAAATGAAAATTTATTAATATGAAGAAAGTTTTCGTTGCTTTCACAATAATTTCCTATTTGTGTGCATGGATTATTATGAGTGTGTAAAATAAATATTTCGATTGTTTGACATCTTTAATATGTTTTGTCCAAAGTTGTGCATAATATTTTTTTAAATAAAATACCTCTTACAAGTAGACTTCCAAGACAAATCTCGGAGTAAGTTGAAATTAATTTGTAAAGTAAAGGCTTCGTAATTTTTTTTTTGCTCACTATTATTATATTAAGAGAGTAATAAAAAATATTCCATGTCTGAACAATGCGAAATCATAATTTTCGTTCAAAGTCTTGAAGACACTTCTAAAGAAAGCAATAATTGTAAATTTATATTGTTTATATTATGAACTCAGAGTTACCACCCAGATAAATTATTTTAAAAATATTTGAAAATGAGCTTTAACTATATCAGTTTTAGCGTCAAATTTTGAATATTATACGGCATTAACACTACATAGCAATACACGTGTTTTGCCTATGGAGAGCATAAACAAAATGTTTATTTTTGAAAAGATAATATTACCCCTTAACCAAATGTGAAATATAATTTCTTGAAACGCAACTATATTTAGTAGTCTTTTTTTAAAATATAATGTGTCCCTGAAGAAAATTTTAATGTGGAGGTAAAAGATACTTTCTACCTTTTTCACCAAAATTTTACTAAAATCACATTTTTTATAATTTTCAACATTAGAGGAATTATATTTTAAGCGTGAAGATATTGCATTAAATTTTTTTTTTTTTGTTTACCTGGCTAATAATTTTCATATGTGGATCCATAAAGGTTCAATGTATGTTTGTACATGTTCATAAACAAGTATGCATATCCATACTTGGATTCATAAGTTTCCATACAAGAATCCATATACATCCAATGTGCATTAAAGAAATTTGAGGTAATATCTACATACATGATCATATGTGTTCGTTAGGCCGGGTCGATTAGTATGGAGGCAAAAAAATCGCTCAACGTTTAAGGAAAATCGTATTCTAGGGATCAAAATAAGAAACTTTGCAGAAGGAACCATACCTCTAAAACGAATTCTGATGTCCCGACTTTTGACCCGTAGGATCAAATTTTGAAAAATTCCACTTTGACCCATGTAGAGTGCCCCAATCGAGTCCAAATGTATGACCGACCCCTACTAACTTTGGAGGGCCGACCCACTGATGCCAGTGGCACACCCCAAACATTTCAAAAAATCACCATTTTTGGCACTTTACATGAAAAAATCAGCGAAATGGCTGTTTTTTTTTTGAGGCTATTTTTCTCTTTAGAAATTTATATAGTCAGAACATATGTAAATGAAAAAATTAATTTAACTTAGTAATAGAAAAAATAGAAAAAATTAACGTTGTTTATACAACCCTTTTTGTGGACTTTTTATGGCACCTTCTTAAGAAATGCGCGTTTTTTTTTGCGACCATTTTAACAATTAAGGTATCACTGTGATGCACCGTAACCCTTTTAAAAATTAAGGTATCACTGTGACACAATCACAGGTAGTAAAATTGCACAGCTGCATATCTTAAACTCACTTCTGTGGTTTTTTTATGGCACCTACTTAAGAAATGAACGTTGTTTTTACAATCCTTTTTGTGGGTTTTTTAAAGAACTTTTTATATTCGGCAAGGTAGAATAACGGACTAAAAAATAGTATAAATAAATAGATAATATACCTTTTGTCTTCATTACGTTTTCGACTGTCAAAGAAAGTAAACTTGTTGGTACTATTTTAAAAATCCATTTATCATCCTATTACAATGAATCCACCATCTAAAATCTCTGGAAACAATTTTTCACATTGGAACATGTAAATGCGATTTGAAGGCAGCTCTATGTGCATGCGGCTTGGTTCCAAAACGCCTCAAAGAGTTTACGCACGAACAACATAATCAGAGAAGACTAACAGTGGATGCATTTATGATGGAAATTGAAGAGCAAGGAGCAACGTCTATGTCATCAATGCCAACATACCAAGATCCCGATGATTCAACATACGCAACGCCATCGGTTCAAGAAGATATGGATACAAGCACAAGTTCATAATACACAGAAAGATACGATTGTTTTAACTTTGCCTTGATATGTGACAGATTTGGTGTGCCTGATGGAGTAGCATCAGCATTAGGAACCGCTCTTTTGTAAGATTTTAAAATGAAAGATAAGCATGGCAATCTTCTCATCATGGATAAATCGAAAGTTCGCAGAGAAAAAGAGAAATGCAGACAAGAAGTGCTTCGCAAACGGTAAGATGATACCAATTTGTTAGCATTTTCATTCGATGGCAGAAAAGATGATACTTTAACGAGAGCTAAAATTGATGATAGGTATCATACTAGGATGGTAAAAGAATCTCATCTTGTGATTTTGAGAGAACCGAATTCTGAATTGATTGGTTACGTAAGACTGGAACATGAAACCGCTGAATACAAAACAACCAAATTAAATGATTTTTTCAACGATAAAAATATATCACTAGATGCATTAATTGGCATATGCACTGACGGTGAGCCAACAAACACTGGCCCACACGGTGGTATTATACGACGATTCGAATTGCTGTTAAAAAGGCCATTGCATTGGTTCGTTTGCCTTCTACACTTCAACGAACTTCCGTTTCGGCATTTGTTTGAAGCTTTGGATAAATCAACCAGCACTGGACCAAGATCGGCAACCGGAAAACTGAGCCGTCAAATCGAAACTTGTGAAACTCTTCCGGTAAGTTATTGCTATCACTCATTTATTATAATTGTCAACCGTTTTTAATTATTTTATTATTATATATTTTCAGGTGGTGGACGGCTTTCAGAAAATTGAGTTGAAAAATATGCCCCCTGCTCCAGAAAAAATTGAATGTTCCACCGATTCGAAGTACTTATACGACATGGCCCATGCAATTTCTAGCGGCGTGGTTTCGGTGGATCTGGCTAACATAAAACCAGGGAAAATTACCAAGGCCGCTAGATTATTACGATTGTATGTGACAACGGAAAATCTAGATGAAAATTTAAGAATTCTGGTTGAATTTATAATTAAATGTTATGTGCCAATGTACTTCAATATCAAGTATTACAGCTCTGTCGTGTACGGTAGTGTATTATTTTTCAAGTTCATTAGTTGGTTACGATTTCTAGGACCTCGTTATCAATGTTGTTTGATTATAGGAAAGAAAAGCGCGACTGTGCTATTAAGAAAATTCTACGCTATCGAACCGATGTTGACGACCCAACGAACCTTAGAGTTTATAAAAAAACACATATAAACTTTAATTGCACTAGTTACACGGAAATGATTTGAATGATATAAATAACGTATTTGAACCTCTCTATTACTAAGTTAAATTTATGTTTTCATTTACATATGTTCTGACTAAATAAAGTTCTAAAGAGAAAAATAAACTCCAAAAAGAAAAAAACATAGCCATTTCGCTGTTTTTCATGTAAAGTGCCAAAAATGGTGATTTTTTGAAATGTTTGTATGGGGGGTTCCATGGGGAGTGCCACTGGCATGGGTGGGTCGGCCCTCCGAAGTTAGTAGGGGTCGGTCATACATTTGGACTCCATTGGGGCACTCTAAAGGGGTCAAAGTGGAATTTTTCAAAATTTGACCATACGGGTCAAAAGTCGGGACATCAGAATTCGTTTTAGAGGTATGGTTCCTTCGGCAAAGTTTCTTATTTTGATCCCTAGAATACGATTTTCCTTGAACGTTGAGCGATTTTTAAATCGACCCGCCCTAGTGTTCATGCATGTTCATGTGTGAGCATACATGTGCATACATGTAGATATTACCTCTACTTCCGTTAATGCACATGTATGGAGATATATGGAAGCATGCATGGAGATTTATGTATCCATGTAGGGACATGCATGCATGTTTATGAGCATATACAAACATACATTGAACTTTTGTGGATCCATATATCGCTCATTTACTGCAAGACTGACATAACTCAAAAAACACGATTTTGCAGAAAACGAGTTTAAAGTTTTCAATCCATATCTGCTTCGATCGACCCTTTCTCTATTTATTTGGTCACCATTTTTTATAAATAGGGGGTTTTAATGTATTTTCTCTTAGTGAGAGTTGTGTGCGAATTCGCTGATTATCGAGAGACCCGTGAGTAGAACAGTTTCTCTATGAAGTATATACTCTTTGCACACTCTTTAAAGAAAAAATAACATGTATTATCCTCTATTTCGAAAAGTATACATTATAATATAAGTAATAAATCTGCATCATTAACTCAAAAATCGCATTTTTTGACTTATGAGAGTATTGTAGTAAACGAGCGATATGAAAATGTTTAGCCGGGTAACTAAATAACTTCTTTTAAATATCACTAACACTTTTTAAAGCAATCGGACTTGATTTGCCTTTTCCATTGCCAAAAAACTGAACAAGGTTATTGCAAAAAAGAAAATTTTCAATTTCACATGGGTAAGTGTATTTATTATTAGAAATTACAAGCAGATTACAAAAATGTTTTACTTTTGAAAATCGGTTGTTAAATATAAATTTGGCAAGCTTTAACAATTTTTGAATGCGCTATGTGTCCAACTTTGGAGTCTAATTTGCCAGCGCCTGATAGATCTTATGGCCCCTTCTTTAAAGCTTAAGCTTATAATTACGTTAGTTATAACTGTGTGAAGTTTCATCGCACTTTGAAGAACCAGTATAAAATGGCTGAATTATTTCCAAAATATTTGTGATACACCCCACTGTGCAATGTTGCAGAGTTCGTTTTGAAAAGAATTCAAATATTCATTGGCGAAGTTTTTAAAACGGAATATTTCATAAACGTGGACTGATCTGAACAAAGTAAACTCTGTTTTGAGTTAGCATTGCTATATTTTTTGTAATTAAGGTCTCTCATTCCACCGAAATAGTCCAGTTTTTGATTAAAGGACTTTCGAAAAAAGCTAAAATTTGTTTAAGTTTCTTTGTGTAGTAACTCAAAAGCTATATATGATCCAGTGAAACTAATAGCATTCTCGAACTCCCTGTACCCAAATTAATCGAAATTCGATATGAAATCCGAGGTACCAAAATCAGTGTTTCAGAGTGTTATATGTACACCTGAACTGCATGTGGAAATATTTTTTTTTTAACTGAAAAAAAAAATTTATGTTCATTTTTTTTTTAACCTAAAGCTGCATCAGACGAACCGTGAGTTTCTCCATAAAAGTTTTTCTTTGTACTTTTTAGTTTTTTTAATCTTTGATATAATAAGATTTTAACAATACATGCTTGTATTCACTGAAGCAATATTAATTTACTACAATTTTTTTATCTTGGATTATACATATTTTGTGTACACACAGAGAAATAAAGTGACAATTAAATTGAAAAGTGTATTTTAATATTAACAACTTATTAGTTCAGTTAGTACAACGATATTTACATTAGATTTCTGAATAGTTTAGGAGTTGCAACTAAAATTTAGTTGAATTAACCCAACTTTGTTGTGAAAACTGATGTTCAATTGTACCAACCGACTGAAATTCTTGATAACCGAATTTGAGTTGTAGTAACCGAATTTCAGTTGGCAAATGTCTACATTTTTCTCTGTGTGTAAATTAGGTTTATAACTTTTTGTGGGCAAAATATTGCAAGGCACCACCTTTTGAACAATATTGTGTTGATAATAAATAACGTTTTCTTGAGTAAATTTGGAACAAAAACCTTTCGCACCGAAACCAATTTCTAAAAGCATTTTTTATTTAAATATTTATTTTAAATAGTGTATTACGGATATGTTCGTGTGAGTTGAAATGCACAGTTGGGTGTATCATAAATAATTTGGAAATAATTCAGCCATTTCTTACTGGCTGATCGGATTGCCATAAAATTTTATACTAAGCTGGGGAATATAATTTCCATAAAACGCAACTACTCCGGTTCACTTATTTAAAGGCATTAAAAAATCTGTGTTCATCATCCTGTATCTTTTCCAATTTTTAACTGATTTTAGTACTATAAAATAGAATTGGAAGCTAGACACCTTTAGATATAAAAAAATTATGCCAATGGTGGTTTTTTACATTTACAACTTTTTTTTGAGCAATTTATTAAAAAAAGTCCAAAACTATGCTATTTTTTTTTTTTTTGATTCACTTGAATAAAGGCACTTTATTATTTATTTATAATTTTTAAAGTAAGCGATGATTTTTCGTAGGGAGCGTTTGTTTATTACAATTTATTGCATCTTAATAATTTTACAAGTCAAAATGGCAAGAAAAAAAATTTTAAATTTATCGGAAAAAATTAAAATCGATGTTTACCATTCTGAAGGTTATTCTAACCGCGCAATAGCTCAAAAAATTGGACGAAGCCCAACAGTTGTTGACAATTACATTAAGGACCCCCGAAAAGTATGGAAAAAAATGTAAAGGAAGGGTTTCATTGTCTTTATCTGCGTATGAGAAAAGAAAAATCATAGGAATTGCATCTAATTCTGCCTTATCCTTATCAAAAATAAGAGCTCAAGCTGGAGTGAAAGCGAGCAAGTCAACAGTACGCAGAGTAATAAAGAGCTTTGAGTATCTAAAATACCTGAAATTAAAAAAAAAGCCGCCACTTAATGCTCCGCGTAAGCAAAAGAGGCTTCAATTCGCAAGAGACTACATGGTATGGGATGTGCAGCAAAGAGGTTGTGTAAATGACTGGAGAACCGTAATATTTACGGATGAAAAGAAGTTTAATTTAGATGGGCCTGATGGCTACAACTATTATTTTCATGATCTGCGGAAAGAAAGGCGATTTTTGAACTGACATCACTGCCAAGAGGGCGGCGTTATGGTTTGGGGTGCTATTACGTACTATGGCACCATCGATCTTGAATTTCAAAGTGCCATTAAGGATGCTTGGAATCAAATTTCGTTGGATTACATTAATTCGCTTTATCTGTCAATGAAAACCCGTATATTTGAAGTTATTAAAAACAAAGGTGGTTGTACCCATTACTAAAAACTCTTTAATAAAGTAAAATTAATTAAAAAACAAGAAAAACCGTTCTTCATTAAATTTAATTAAAATGCCTTTATCCAAGTGAACCAAAAAAAATAGCAAATTTTTTAACTTTTTTTGATAAGTTGCTCAAAAAAAGATTTTTAGGTAAGAAACTGCTGCTGCCAGGATGTTTTTTATATCTCAAGATGTCTAGCTTCCATTTTCATTTTATAGTTCTGCAATCGGTTAAAAATTGCAAAAGATACAGGCTGCTGAATATGGAGTTTTTAGTGCCTTTAAATAAGTGAACCGAAGTGTATATTTTGTAGTCTTTCAGAAAAATATAAATACTACACTCAGGGAACGTCTGCTGTAAATATTTGTAGTAGTTTGTGTTGTACTACAGTATCTTTATTTTAAAGTGAAAAACAGTCATTTGTAGAAGAAATTTCAGTTTTGACTACTATTGCAGTTCATGTAAAAAAAAAACAACCTACATCAAATTAATGTATTATGATTTTACATTCATTTGATACCATAGTTTTTTTTTATTTAAAAAAAAACTATGTACTTGTTAGGAAAAGACCCTAACCACGTGCTTGATTACTAAGAAGACAAGAATTGAGCAAAATTGATGATTAATAGGTTTTTTGTTAAAGTTCTGCCTATTATGGAAGCTCTAGCTTTTCTAAAACTTCGGGTTCTGATGAGATCTTAAGCCAGATCGAAATACTAGTATAAACCTAGCTAATATGTTTGATTTGCTTTATTTTTGTAAATATACGGAGGTTGAAAGCTCGTTATAAATTGAAAATAACATAAAAATAATCTCGATGTATATAAAACCTAATATAACTGTAAAACAAATAAATGTTTGTTTATTTTTTACTGGATATGTGGTTTTTTACTACAATTGTGGTTAATTTCTAGAACACTAAAAAAATGACAATGTTAGTTATATTTACTGAAATGTAAGTCGTCCTTTTTTCAAGTGCAATTTCATTTGTTTTTAACTACATTTGCAGTGGGGTTTACCTATTTAGTATACAAAGAAACTTTTAATCTAGAGGCAAAAGAGTCTTGCTACGTTTTTGACCAAAAATTTACTAATATAACTATTTTTATAATTTACAACTTGAGAGACATTTTATTTTAAGCGTAAATAAGATATTGCACTGAAGTTTTCTTTTGTTTAATTAACTGACTTGTTAGTAATATCGTTAAAACTTTTCAAAGCAATCGGATTTCATTTGCCTTTTCCTTTGCCAAAAGACCGGACCAGGTTATAGCAAAAATGGAAAATTTTGATATTTATTTTAGTGTATTTATTGTTGGAAATTATAAGCAGATTACAAAAATGTTTCATTTTTAAAAATCGGTTAATAAATATAAATTAGGCAAGCTCTAAAAATGTTTGAATACCGGAGGTGTTCTACTTTGGAATCAAATTGATCAGCCCTTGATGGATCTAATGGGCCCTTCTTTGAAACTTAAGTTTGAAATTATGTTGGTTATGGCTGCGTGAAGCTTCGTGGCAATCTGATCAGCCAGTAAGAAATGTCTGAATTATTTCAAAAATATTTGTGATACATTCCGCTGTGGAATGGCGAATTTTTTTTTTTTTTATGATAGTATAAGTACATAACAAAAAGCCGTGTAATTTTAAGTCAAATTTTACAATTTTTAAAAAAAAAATTAAAAATGTAAAACTTCACTGCATTTGGTGCGGAAACGACTGCGAAAAAGTAAGATCATGGTTCTTAATATTTTCTTAAGGTCCACATTGATTTTTGCAAAAAAATACTACAAGTTATAACCCTAGTGTAAATATTTTTTACTTCACACTTTTTTTAACATAACGGAAATTAATGTTTGCCATTCAGTTTCATCGCGTTTCTTATTATGTTTGCATAAGCTCTGCATATACATTTACAGTTATGATAACGGACATTAAATTATAATTTCTTAACGCGTTTTTTATTCAATCACATGGAATTTAATTGATATTTATTAGTTTTTTACTCAACTACTTGGAAAAAGTTTTTAGATTTATAAAGTTATTTTAGTACAGACTTTAGAGACAATTTAGATTTTAATAAATAAAGAATTAAATTGAAAATATGTAAAAAAAAAAACAACAACAACTATATATTGTATATCATAAATAAAATACACCACGGTGCGCCTTAACTAAAATTAAATAAAAAGGTCTTACACCTAGAAAATTAGGAGAGATTCTGAATTTACAATGTTCATAGATGAGAAAAATCAAAAAACTAAAATAATCTGTGGAGAGATTTTTAAATAAATCCACTTTGAACATTTTTGCGATTTTAATAACGAATGACTAGTTTTGACTCCATTAAGAAAATTGTGCAACAGTTTTTTTTATCTCTTATGGTTTAAGATATACAGACTGAGTTTTTTAGACCCAGTAGGCCAATGCGTATACTTATTTTTTACCTAATAATAGACAAAAAAAGTATTACAAATAAAATGTATTTCTTTATTCAATATAAGGTCCATTTCATTTTTATAACGCATGTATGAAATTATACTTTAGAGCTCTATAAACTTAAAACTAATCAAGTTACCTTGAATTTTTTAATTGGGTATGAATTGGCAAAAAGTCTGTTATCAAAATATTCTTTTGGTTTGAATCAATTGTATATTGTTGTTAGCGATAACGTTGCGTCGCAGATTGAATTATTTATCAATTGTTTGGTATCTAAAAACTATTAAAACGCGTCTAAGAATTTTTCGGTGAATGATGTCGTCTAAAGCTTTGACTCACGATCAAAATCGGGGAAAAGTGTGTTTCCTGTGTTTTCGAAAACAAAAACAAATGTACATATATTATAGAGAATCAGTTAAAAATTGACATGAAAAACCACGTTGACAACTATGATGACGAGCGCAGATTGCCGGCTGCTGTGTGTTGTACGTGCAGGAGAAAGGTATTTCAAGCGAAGTCTGAAAAAAGAAATTAGCATCTCCAGATTTGTCTATTTTTAAGCCTGTGCAGGCTACGCGATCAAGATGTGAATGCAAAATTTGTGAAATTGCACGCGAAATACCCGTTAAAATTTGTGGCAAAGTTGCAAAAAAATTCCAGGTAAGTTTTAAAAGCAAAAAAATATATTTTTTTTGTTAGTTTGTTCTTATGTTTCAGATTTTATTGTTTTTATTTGTTATTTTAGGCAAGGCTAAACAAATGTCTGCGACAAAACGGTGCGACGTGTGCTTCAGTGAGATTGGAAAAGGCAAACCACATAAATGTGAGTTGAAATCTCGAGTAATAAATGTTTCAAATCATATATCCGATGGATCTTTAAAAGCGAATGATCAAATCATGTCCCGTGTGATTAAAGAAAAAGTAAAAGAAGATTCTAAGGGTGGTCGAGAGCCTTCAGTTTTGCGGTTGTCACAAATTCACGGCAAACCACTTCAAATCGCAGTAGGCAATAATAAAAACAACCTTTCCACAACAAACTCATCTACATTATCTGCTTATGATATGTTGAAAATGAAAAGCAATTTGAATTTAAGTGATCGTGCAACTTTAAAAATGGCAGCTTCCATTCGTGTGTGTACAAGAAGTAGAAAAGCCATTGAACCAGGATTAAAGCTCATTCTGTCGACGATTATTTTGATTTTAAGGAATTTCCTTTTGTTTGTGTAAAAGGCGATGAAGTCTCGGATGCTCCTGTGTTTGGAGTTTACTGCAAAGATGTTCCTGCTTTTGTTCAGTATGTGAAAAATAAACGAGATGCACTGGATGTTCACTTAAAAATGGGTATTGATGGAGGAGGCGGATTTTTAAAAATATGTCTTTCTGTTCAATCAAATGAGTTGCAGTTTGAGTGCAGCGGTAAGCGTGCTAAGTATGATGAGGGGATAGCAGCAAAAAAATTTAAGGATTCTGGAGTTAAACGACTATTTATTCTAGCAGCCGTTCCAAGTGCGCAAGAAAATTATAAGAATGTAGCCCAACTCGTTTCAACGTTGAATATAAGTCCTTTCCACGGCACAATTGCGACCGATTTGAAGCTAGCGAATATCTTGGCAGGTATTATGTCGCACAGTAGTGCATACCCGTGCACTTATTGTTATGCCAAGAAAGATGAGCTCAGCAGCTGTGGCGAATTGAGATCACCCGAAAATGTTTCATTGTATTATACAAAATGGCTGACTGAAGGAAATGGCTTAAAAAACAAAGCGAAAGATTATTTCAACTGCATTCATCCACCGCTAATTACAACTGTTGGAGGCAAAACATTCCTAGATATTATTCCACCGCCAGAATTACACCTTATGCTTGGTGTTGTTAACACTGTTTTCACGCATGTGTTGAAAGAGTGTGAAAATGAGTCGCTGTCATGGGCAAAAGCTTGTCACGTTCAGCGTGAAATCAGACGAGGATGTTCTGGGTTTAAAGGAAATGCATGCAAAACACTTTTGGATAAAGTAGACCTTCTGCGCCAGTTTGAAAACCTAGCAATACCTAAGTATGTTAAAGTATTTGACGACTTCAAAAATATAGTTTCTGCATGCTTCGGATATAATCTTGATCAAAATTACAAAGCATGTATAGAAGCTTTCAAAAAGAGCTACATGGACTTAGGTGTCAGCGTTACACCAAAGGTTCATGCAGTTTTTTTTCACATAGAACAGTTCTGTGAAAAAAACGGTGAAGGATTAGCATTTTTTGGGGAGCAGGCGATGGAGTCCGTACATTTCGATTTTTTAAAGTCTTCCTGGGAAATGAATAAGGTTGCTGCGAATCATCCGGATTATCCTAAACACCTTTTGAGCGCTGTTTGTAGATATAATGCTTCACATGTTTAAATTGATGTAATTATAATTAAACTATGTTACATTTTTATATTTTATTAGTACTAAAATGTTGAAATAATAAAAGTTTAATAGATTTAACACTTAAAAATTATTATTATGTCATTTTTTCCTTTCTATTCATATAAAACAATGCCATATTTTCCAAAATATCGTACTTCATGCGCAAAAATGTTCAAAGTGGATTTATTTAAAGATCTCTCCACAGATTATTTTAGTTTTTTGATTTTTCTCATCTATGAACATTGTAAATTCAGAATCTCTCCTAATTTTCTAGGTGTAAGACCTTTTTATTTAATTTTAGTTAAGGCGCACCGTGACACTCAGGGAACTTCAGCATTAAAAATATGTTGTCGTTTGGGTTCTAATACAGTTTCTTTATTTTTAATGTAAATGTCAGTCATTTGTAGAACAAATTAAATTTTTTACTAATCTTGTAGTTCATTAAAAAAAAAAAAAAAACCACATCAAATGACTGTTTAATGATTTTACATACATTTTTTACAGTTGTGTTTTGTTATTTAAAAAAATAAAGAAAATAAATGTTTGTTTTTTTTTTTGCTAACATATGTGGCTCATTTTTACTACAATTGTGGTTAATTTTTGAACATTAAAAAACAAACGGCAATGCTAGTTGAATTTACTGTAATGTAAGTCGTTCTTTCTTTAAGTGAAATTTCATTTGTTTTTAACTACATTTGCAGTGGTCTTTACCAACATTGTATTTATTGTATTCCAAATCTGTTTTCCCAAATTTCCCATTACGTCAAAATTTTGAGAAAACCGCGATTAAAAACGAGAAAAAAATGCGATTTTAACCATTTTTGAAGTTAAAGAAATTTTTATTCCGGCGCGCTATGAGGATTTTATAAGGATTTGTTGTCCAAAAGTACATATTTTATGTGTTTCAAAATCTTTGTTTTTAGATTGTACACTCAGGGAACTTCTGCTTCAAAAACATGTAGTTGTAATACAGTTTCTTTATTTGTTGAACAAATTTAATTTTTTATTAAACTTGTAGTTCATTAAAAAATAACAAACCACATCAAATGACTGTTTTATGACTTTACATTAATTGTTTACAGTTGTTTTTTGTTATTTAAAAAAATAAAAAAAATAAAAAATAGAGACGGAGGAGATTAGAAAAATAAACAAAAATCTAAAAATAGAATATTTGTGTTGTTAGTGTTGTCACTTCTGAGTATACTATACAATAACAGAAAAAGCTAATAGGAAAGAAAACTGCAACTTATCTGCATTAGATTCGAGGCCATACTTGGGTGTGATCGCTAAACGGTCATGACTTGGTATTGTTACGTTTGTAATGTAAGATGAGCGCAGGTTTGATTCTTACAGCCGCCTGTTGTTGAAAAATGTATTATATAGAGACAATCTGACAATTACAAGACACAAAAAATAATACAATTTAAATGGAAAATCACTGATGAGCCTGTCCATAAAAAGGCAGAAACTAGTCTAGTCTGATTTAAAAATTAATAGTGTTTATAATTTTTAGAGAAAAATGTTTATTCTTCTTCTTTACCTCAACATTTCTAAAAATATATGTTTGCTTATTTTTTACTAACATTCGGTTAATTTTTACTACAATTGTTAGTCATTTTTTGAACATTAAAAAACAAATGACAATGTTAGTTGAATTTACTGAAATGTAAGTCGTCCTTTATTTAGGTGAAATTTCATTTGTTTTTAACTACAATTGCAGTGGTCTTTACCTACATAGTATTCTAAGAGTGGTAAACCCATTTTAAATCTAAGATTAGTTCGAAGAGAACTACTTAGAATCCGAGAGATTCAATATTTTAAAATATTGATTGTTTTTAGGAAAACAAATACTCAGGACGTAAAATGAAAAAGTCGTCAGTCTGCATACACAGAGAGAAAAATTTTAACGATTGCCAACTGAACTGCAGTTTCTGCAATTGAAATCATAAATCAACTAAATATTGATTTTCGCAATAAAATTCGGTTAAAACAACAAAAATTTAATTTAGTACGAGTTTTTTCACAATGTGAAAAAGCTTAATTATTATTTTTAAACTATTTTCAATGAAAATAAATATTCTCTTACATTTATTAACAATTAGTGTTTTCTATATGTAATAGGAACATTAAATTATGATTTCAAACCTGAAAATTCAAATTGAAACGCAATAAATATAATATTAATACAGTTTTATGAAAAACTGCATTAATCTAAATAAAAGTTTTAATGAACGAATTATAGCGAAACTTCGTTAATTTAATGAAATCTCATTCACTAAAATCGTGCGTACAATTAGAATATATAATGCAGTTTACGGCTTGTAGTTTAATAAAAAAAAAAATTTCAGTTGAGTTAAAAATAAGGAAATATGCATTTATTTTTCAAATAAATATTTTTTTCAACTTTTTCATAGATTTGTTCAAAAAAATTTACTGCCATTTACAGATTTTTTTCATTCATACAAATTTAACCACAGCAACGGAATATTGTCGTTTTTTTGTTTCCTTTACAGTTATTTATAACTATGCTTTGTTGCTTTTTCTGCTATTTTTTGACATGTTTATTTCTATGAGTGCATTAATTAATTGCTTCTTAGAGCACACGAAAGAAGCGTTTTTTACCTGCTAAAAATAGACATACCAAGTGGGACACAGCGAACAAAAACCATGTCTTCTGGAATTAGTTCAGGAAGCGCTATGTTATAAAATTATGCCTTCCAGAACAGCAATCATCAAATTTTCGGTAAGAAAAGTATAAAAGTCTTTCTCAGTCGACGTTTCTTCACAATCACAAAATAACTTTTTGATTCTCAGTTGACATAATTGTTTAACATAATCGTTGCACAGTGGTGTGTTTTCAAAAAAAAAGTGGTTATAATTATAGAACTTCTATACTACGCGCCAAATCCACATACAAATTGGAGGAGTTATAGGGGAGGACCTAGGATTTTAGAATATTGTCATTTGAGATACCCTGTGCTTATACAGAATGATTACTATGACACCAAAGTTGACCACCTCGCCTAAAGAAAATCTTTAAGTGTTTGCTACTTTGGCAAATGTGAACCGATTTGAAAAGAAATTTGACTGAGATAATCTCCTATACAAGATAAACAAAAAACATGTGTATGGTGGTAAGATATCTCTAATAACTAAAAAGATATTTCATGTTAAAATTTAAAATGTTAATTTTTTGACTTCACTTTATTTTTTGGCCAATATCTTTTTTGTTACCACACCAAATCAAAAAAAAAAATTAATTTAAAATTTCTTGAGTGTAGTACACCCAACATTGGTCGAAAATGGTAAATTTTTAAAAGAAAATTTGATTTTGCAAATATGCCCATTTTGCCTGTGGATTTTGAATTATTTTTTAATTTGAAATAATAGGACAATATGTTTTGAGCAACTCCTCAAAAAAAACTGATCCTACGCATAATTCAGAGCAGATTTTGTGAAAAAAGTAATTTTTTTATAATACTATTTTTTATCTTAAAAAAATCATATTTAAAAAATACTTTTGAACTTTTCTTTATTGATTTAAATTAACGACACTTTGAGCTAAAAAAATTGTTAAAATCATTTTAATATCTTGAATAGATAAAGACTTATTTAACTTCAGAATTTTAAAAGGTAATTACAGAGAAACATTTATTTATAATTTGCTCGTTTTTCGACAAAAGTGTTAACAAAAATTTTAAATATTAATTTTTTTATAATATTCAAAAAGAAGAAGTTTTTGCCTATTCATCGATATATAAAATGTCTATCTTTAGTCTTGTTAAAGGTTAATATATTGCATTTGAAAGTTAAACCTTAAACAAACTTCTTTCTTAAATACAGCCAGGTAGTGCAGATGTATGCAAATATACAATTATATTTTAAGTTTTTTTTTTAACTCATAATATATATTAAAAAAAAATATCATTTAGAAACCACAAATTTACCTGTAAGGTTTCTTTCAATGAAACATGTAATATTCTTACTATGTGGGCTAAGGGACATTGAGTTTTTTTTTACCTATATATGTATATATTTAGGGGCGTTTCATCTCAAGTGACCCAACTTTTGAAATCGATGTCTTCCGATCGGGATGAAATTTGTATCAAGGTTAGTCCTATTGGATAGTAGTTTAGACACAATTTCAACAAGATCGGCCAAGAACTCTCTGAGTCAAAATTTGACATTTTGGCCAAACTGTTGTTTTTTTCTCATTCATGTAACTTATTACCTATTGTTCTTAGCAAAATTTGTCCTAAATAGTTTAGATAGCTATTTTTTCAATCTTTCGAAAAAAAATATTAAAAAAAATAAAATTTTTGACTATTTTTTTTTCAAAATCAAAAACTTTTTTGGCTTTTTTTTCAATTTCGTCCCGATCGGAAGACATTGATTTCAAAAGTTGGGTCACTTGAGATGAAACGCCCCATATATATAATTTATAAAAAGGCACGATGATTACAACTGACATCAGTTAATCCTCTGTTATACTGGGGATAACATTAAAATATTATTCGCTCTGTAAGCTTTTTGGGGAACATATAACGGGTGCCGTAACTCTAAAAGGGAAGGTTGCTCAGCTTGTATATGTCATTGTATAAAGTCCGTTTTTTTAGAAACGGTTAAAAAATAATAATAATTACTAACAAAGTTCTGAGAAAAACGCAAATGAATTTAAGGTACATTTTCAGAGAAAATTAACGATTTTTAAGTATTTTTTTAAAACATTGACTTTGAGCATTATTCACCGCTAAACTATTCAAGATAATTTAAAAATCTTTTCTGAAGTTAGTAATCTTACAAATTTTAGTTTTTTTTTTATTTGTTTTTGGTAACAAAAAATATATTGGCCAAGAACAAAAAAAAAATTCAAGCCAAAAAATTAACATTTCAATTTTTAACATGAAATATCTTTTTAGTTATAAAAGATATCTTACCACCATACGCATGTTTTTTTTTTTTTTGTTTATCTTATATTGCATCGTTCGTTGAGCCACACCCATTAATTTCGGCTTATGGACATGAAGACCCATTTCTGCCAGAATTGTTATTGAATTTCACTTTTTCTCTGTTGCAGTAGCATTTTGACCTCAGTACTTCGAATTTGCAATTTTTTAATATGAAGTGTATATGAAAGATTAAGAACAAATTCAGAGCATCGAATCCATGCGGGTAATGGGCTTATGCCATTATTTAATGTATTTGGTTTTGGCTGAAACACCCATGAGCTTAAATTATTGATTGACAAAAACTGCTTCGGATTTCCACCACAAATTGGGTACGACTGAGAAGACTTTGTTTCCGTAAACACGTTCAGGACTTTCCCATCAATTAAAGTCATAATAAGTTCATACTTTACTGATATCTTGCTACCATTTACCAAAAAATATTCTAAAGGCTCAAGATTTTTTATTTGCACATCCATTATTTGTAACCAAAATTTAAATATATATCCGTATTTTTTATTTTTACGCAATTTTAAAAGTCAAATATGAATAATTTAACGCAGTTTGGTGCAATTGGTTATATAAAAACACATGAAAGTACACATCCTTACCTATCTCCACATATATAGTGTTCCAACAATGCGTCCCAATAAACAAAGTACTACTCCAAGAAACACACGGTTATATTGTTTGCAATGTAAAAGGTCACCGAAAATTAATAAAATTTTAAAATTTCTCTATGTTGCTAATTATAGTTTTTGGAAAAAAAATCTCAGATAATTTAACTCCTTACACACCCACTTATACACCCACTTACACACCCACTTTCAGTGACAGGAAAAGTAAGATTAGTGGTGGGTGCGTTAATAGTAAAAAAGGCCTTTGGATAATGACAGCATTCATGCTAGAAAAATGCTAGTTAATAACATAAAATTAGCTTTTTGCTACATTTAAGCTCAACTTACAAACTAATGTGATCTGCCAATGCCATCAAGATTTAATCCCACTAAAAACAGAACATTTAATTATATAAAAGTATTTTATAATCAAGCCTTACATAAAAATTGTCCAATGTTTCATCAACTTCTAACTCTATATTAAAATGTGGTAGAACATCTGCCTCCTCTTCGAAATCAGAAAAACCTTCATTTGCGATAGCACTTGACGTAGTCGGCAATTGATAATCAGGAATATCAGGAATCTTTAAAAGAGAAATAACTTCTCTTGGAAGCTGCAAAATTTCCTTTACTGAATGACGGTTCTTTAGACAAATACTGGATAAAAATGGGTCAGAAGAATCCATTTCTCTGTTAAAAACATCAGATATATTTTGTTCTCTTGTGTTCTCCTCTCGTGCATGCTCTATGCGATAATTTTTATAAAATTTCTTTCTCGTCTCAGAAGCATTTTCTCCAGTGCATCCAAGAGGCACTATTGAGGCTTGTACTATTTGTGAAGAATGTGCTAAAATTTTATGCAAGACCGCTGACATTGGGTACCATTTGTAATTTTTAAAATATATTTCGGCAGTTGCATAACAAAAACTCCTAAAGTTTTCGACACTTAACTCAAAATTATAAGAAATTGCAATTAGTATGATTTGCAAGTGCTTTAAAAACTCGATGTTAACGTTTGTTATAGACGCAAATAATTCCGGATTTGAAAATGCTCTTCGCGCCGTATTGCCGTCGTTCGTTGAGCCACACCCATTAATTTCGGCTTATGGACATGAAGACCCATTTCTGCCAGAATTGTTATTGAATTTCACTTTTTCTCTGTTGCAGTAGCATTTTGACCTCAGTACTTCGAATTTGCAATTTTTTAATATGAAGTGTATATGAAAGATTAAGAACAAATTCAGAGCATCGAATCCATGCGGGTAATGGGCTTATGCCATTATTTAATGTATTTGGTTTTGGCTGAAACACCCATGAGCTTAAATTATTGATTGACAAAAACTGCTTCGGATTTCCACCACAAATTGGGTACGACTGAGAAGACTTTGTTTCCGTAAACACGTTCAGGACTTTCCCATCAATTAAAGCCATAATAAGTTCATACTTTACTGATATCTTGCTACCATTTACCAAAAAATATTCTAAAGGCTCAAGATTTTTTATTTGCACATCCATTATTTGTAACCAAAATTTAAATATATATCCGTATTTTTTATTTTTACGCAATTTTAAAAGTCAAATATGAATAATTTAACGCAGTTTGGTGCAATTGGTTATACAAAAACACATGAAAGTACACATCCTTACCTATCTCCACATATATAGTGTTCCAACAATGCGTCCCAATAAACAAAGTACTACTCCAAGAAACACACGGTTATATTGTTTGCAATGTAAAAGGTCACCGAAAATTAATAAAATTTTAAAATTTCTCTATGTTGCTAATTATAGTTTTTGGAAAAAAAATCTCAGATAATTTAACTCCTTACACACCCACTTATACACCCACTTACACACCCACTTTCAGTGACAGGAAAAGTAAGATTAGTGGTGGGTGCGTTAATAGTAAAAAAGGCCTTTGGATAATGACAGCATTCATGCTAGAAAAATGCTAGTTAATAACATAAAATTAGCTTTTTGCTACATTTAAGCTCAACTTACAAACTAATGTGATCTGCCAATGCCATCAAGATTTAATCCCACTAAAAACAGAACATTTAATTATATAAAAGTATTTTATAATCAAGCCTTACATAAAAATTGTCCAATGTTTCATCAACTTCTAACTCTATATTAAAATGTGGTAGAACATCTGCCTCCTCTTCGAAATCAGAAAAACCTTCATTTGCGATAGCACTTGACGTAGTCGGCAATTGATAATCAGGAATATCAGGAATCTTTAAAAGAGAAATAACTTCTCTTGGAAGCTGCAAAATTTCCTTTACTGAATGACGGTTCTTTAGACAAATACTGGATAAAAATGGGTCAGAAGAATCCATTTCTCTGTTAAAAACATCAGATATATTTTGTTCTCTTGTGTTCTCCTCTCGTGCATGCTCTATGCGATAATTTTTATAAAATTTCTTTCTCGTCTCAGAAGCATTTTCTCCAGTGCATCCAAGAGGCACTATTGAGGCTTGTACTATTTGTGAAGAATGTGCTAAAATTTTATGCAAGACCGCTGACATTGGGTACCATTTGTAATTTTTAAAATATATTTCGGCAGTTGCATAACAAAAACTCCTAAAGTTTTCGACACTTAACTCAAAATTATAAGAAATTGCAATTAGTATGATTTGCAAGTGCTTTAAAAACTCGATGTTAACGTTTGTTATAGACGCAAATAATTCCGGATTTGAAAATGCTCTTCGCGCCGTATTGCCGTCGTTCGTTGAGCCACACCCATTAATTTCGGCTTATGGACATGAAGACCCATTTCTGCCAGAATTGTTATTGAATTTCACTTTTTCTCTGTTGCAGTAGCATTTTGACCTCAGTACTTCGAATTTGCAATTTTTTAATATGAAGTGTATATGAAAGATTAAGAACAAATTCAGAGCATCGAATCCATGCGGGTAATGGGCTTATGCCATTATTTAATGTATTTGGTTTTGGCTGAAACACCCATGAGCTTAAATTATTGATTGACAAAAACTGCTTCGGATTTCCACCACAAATTGGGTACGACTGAGAAGACTTTGTTTCCGTAAACACGTTCAGGACTTTCCCATCAATTAAAGCCATAATAAGTTCATACTTTACTGATATCTTGCTACCATTTACCAAAAAATATTCTAAAGGCTCAAGATTTTTTATTTGCACATCCATTATTTGTAACCAAAATTTAAATATATATCCGTATTTTTTATTTTTACGCAATTTTAAAAGTCAAATATGAATAATTTAACGCAGTTTGGTGCAATTGGTTATACAAAAACACATGAAAGTACACATCCTTACCTATCTCCACATATATAGTGTTCCAACAATGCGTCCCAATAAACAAAGTACTACTCCAAGAAACACACGGTCGACAACCAAAACTACACAGAAAAGACGAAGCACTTTGTCACAACAAAATATTTACTACAACAAAATTTTTATGAAACTTATCAATAACATATTTTTTAACGTACCTGTATTAATATTCTCCATTATAGAAAATTTGTTATAGATTATAATATTTTGTTAACCAATAGTTTAAATATCAGGCACTATAAAGCGGAATGTCAAAGAACAAAACAAACCAAAAAAACTACAAATTTGACAGCTTGGTTTTAAGTCATGGGTTGCCGTCTGATTCTGATTTTTTATTTTTGGGTATTTGAAAATGTGTAGTACAACATGCCATTATCAATTTTTTGAAATAGTACACTTTATAACTGGACTTTTTGCCTCAAAAACCAGTCATTTGACCCACAGTGCAGTGGGAAGTTCTATACTTATTACAACTTTTTTTTTGAAAACACACCACTGTGCGTTGTTATTTTATTTTGTACTTACGTTGTTTTTACAATACATATGTAATTCTTTTACGAACTACCATAGAAAGTATCTGTTTTTCGTCATACGTACTCATAAACAAACTTCAGAAATGTGGGTCATAAAAAAAAATTGCCAGCAATTGTAATAATGAACTTTTAAGAGTGCTTTCTTAAGGGGTTGTTTGAAAAATAATGTGCTAAAGTACACAGAGGAAAGAATTTTTTTGTTTTATATATAATTTTGCAAAAAAAAAAATTTAGATTGCTGATTTCAGAATGGCAGGTTTGTATTCGCAAGTTAAACAAAAACTTTAAAAATATCACATTTTTTGTTATGATTTTTAGTGTCTACTAAAATTTAGCAAATTAATTTGTTACATTTAATTAACTAAAATTTAGCTCAAATATAACTAAAAATTTTACATTCAAGAGATTTATTTTTGCTATTATTAGCTTACTAATATTTATCAAAAAAAAAATCAGCTAAATTTAGCAGTTTTTCCTGCAGCGTAATTTTTAGTAGTTTTAGCAAATATTTTCACTAATTTTTTTCTATCAGGGAAGTTATATTAAAAAATATGTGTTACCAATCCAGTTTTTTTTTATGTTGTTATTACAAACAAAATTATAGTTTGACTAAATTAGATTTTTTATCTTACATTTGCATTGATAGTTCACAGTTTAGAGCCGAATCAAACAAACAACCTACGTATATTTATTGGATGGCATATTTAAAGTGTGAAATATTCTATATTCACACAAAGTTACACCCTCTAATGCAAAACAAGATAACTTTTTAACTTTGTTGTTGATATGTTTTTTGTTTACTTTTTTTTGTTCTTTTATTTTACTATTTTGTTGAGTGGATTCTTGAAAAAAACCGTTATTGTTCCAATTCTACTAGTGGAAGTTCAACAACAAAAGGTTAAGTGGATTTTAGTTTTGTTGCACGTAGCGTACATTTTACTATAAGTGTAATTTACATAAATACAATGCTCCCTCGTTACACGGGCATCAATTGTTGTTATTAAAATTTTTACACAGTATGGGCCAACTTCGATTGACTGATTTGGAATACTTATAAATTTTTTATTTTTACAGTTTTTAATTTAATAATTTTTTTAAATGAAAGTATAACTTAACAAACTTTTTATAGCTAACTCTGCAATTTCTTTGCGATTATTCTGCTTGAGTTGCTGAATCTTTTGTGGTTTCTTCAAGAAACGCGGTGGCCACGCAAAATCAGCATTTTTTTAATTATTCGGCCATCAAAAAGTTCTCATAGAATCGTAATTGCGTTTCTCGCGGTATGAGCTGTAGCTCCATCTTGATCGTCTGGAAAAAAAAAAAATCAACAATTTTAACACGTTCTTGCATTGATGACATTTTTAAATTGTTTATTACCTGGAGAAAAAAAATTAAAAACTGCACAAATATAAAAATTATAAGCATTTCAAAACAGTCGAAGTTGTCCCACCCTGTATTAATACAATATTACTTACCCCTCAACATTTTTTAGTATTGATTACCTCAAAATCTATTCTAGAATAGATTCTTTTGCCACCGGTTGCATAGTAATGGTTAAATAATAGGTTTAAAATCTAAGGCTTCGCTGTCCCAAAACCAGTGCTATAACTGGTTCTATAACCGGTTCTAAAGCAACCTGTTCTTGGTTGGAAGTAAAGAACCTTTATTTTGTAAAACCCACCGAGTTAAAAATTACCAAAAGTTCAACTAATATTACACTACACTTAAAAAAAAAGTCAGTAAAGTCAGCAAAATTTTAGTCAGGAATGTGCTTGCAAAAAATTGCTAATATCACCAAAATCTTTTACTGAAAATCAGCAAGCTGATTTTTAGCAACAAATTTAGAAGATTCAGCACAAGCTTTGCTAACACTTAGTTGATTAAAAACTAATCCATTCTAAAAGTTAACAAAATTTTTTACTGAATATTAGTAGAAAATTTGTAGAAAAATTATACTTTAGTTAATTTATTTGCTGAAAATCCTAAACATTTTTTTGTGATTTCTTAAAAAACTATTTACAATTTACAAAATATAAAATATAAAAATGTTCATACTCCATTGACGTAATGTCTGAAAATATATTGAAATAATTATATATAATATAACCAAAATTATATTTAAAGGAAGGCAAATGCCTTAGATAATTCTAGAAACTAAACAAAAAAAATAGCAAAAAATTACATATACAACCCTTTTTCTGCAATAAGAAAAAGGAAACATAAAAAATTACGTAAGATATGTGTCCTTGTCTGTCTACCTGATCGTATATTTGTTTGAAATTTCAAATTGCCAATTTGACAACATTAATAATCATTATAAACATTTAGTTTACAACTACACACTTTATATTTATTAAATTTAAATACTTTATTTTGTTGTTACTTTAATTAAGAAACAATTACTTTCACAAACCGGTGACAACAAAGAATTTAAGTTGTTTTAATCCACAATTTTGTTTTATGTATGAAAAACAGATACAAAAATCTTCCATGGTTGATGTTTTATATGTCTTGCAAGAGTTGTACTTTTAAGTATCATTTTCATCTGCTACATCTCGACATGCTGCGATATCTACTTAATTATGCATATATCTTTAAATCTGGTTGTTGTCCGCGCTATTAATGTGCTCACCAGCACAATCTTTTTAGCAAAATAAATTAGTAAAAATTTTGGAAAACATTAGTTCAAAACAGTTAAGTGCTGAATAAGTATAACTAAAATTTTATATAAAAACATAATTTAAGAAAAAATTTTTTGAAAAATAGTAAACTTGATTTACAAGTCGTTTTACTTACTTTTCTACTAATTTATTTTTTTGCGTGTAGGAAACACTATTTTGTTTTCAAAGCATGTGTTTTGCCAGTACCACCTGCAAAATTCGTTGTAAGTATTGTTTTTACCAATATTACAGCCAATTAGAAAATTTTTTTTCAATATTTTATTATATTTCACACATTTAAATATGATGTATAAGGCTAAGATCGACTGTATTGGTGCTTTTTAAATTTGTTTTATTTTACATATTTCTCAAAATTAATTTAATTAAAACTATTTTAAAGTACAAACTTTTTTTAATTACCAACGTTATGCCAGCGGTGGCAAGTTCCCTCAAACCAACGATTGGCCACTGTTATCAATCGAGCAACAGGACAATACTGTCAAGATTGTTAATCCCACGTTCTACCAATGCATAACAGACCGTCGCCGAAGCTTTGCCAACACAGTGCCGGTTGTATTTTTCTGCCTGGGTAGGTTTAAAAACATAATTTTAAAAAATGCACTTATTTGGAACATACTTGTAGAAAATACAGTTTCCCTACAACTGATTATTTTAAATTCAAATATAATCTGCAAAAGAAGTTATAATTTCAAATATCCCGCAAACCGCTAATTTAAGTCAAAAACTAAATTCTTTGAAACACCACAGAATTTGACAAAGAATTTTTGGAAAACACACAATAAGGGAGTAAATTTCCATTAAAACGTCATAATAAAATATAAAGCAATGGTATGTTTAAATAAATCAAAAAAAAAAATTTTTTTGAGAATTTTAGAAATTTCAAGCTTTACACCGCCTCACGTAAACGGATTTGACGTGCATAAATAGTGATTTATTCTCGTATAAAATACTATTAATGTGCCATCAAATTAAAAAAAAAATAATAATGTTTAAACCCAATTTCAAATATTTTTGAGAAAAGGCCGAACAACGTGGGAGCAGTGTTTTTATGTTTTCTATAGTTTTACAACATTTTTGAAAACTTTTTTGTAGAACAATTACGTTACACATTTGTATGTCAGACACTATGTTTGTTAGTTATTAACTAACTCAATTTATAAGCCAGTAGGGTTTTGTGGTTTCTAATGCAGGGATTTGAATTTATTAAAAAAAAGCAGCAATTAAAACTAATTTCAAAATTTATATGAACAAATAAAAGTTTAAGATGCGAAAATTAAATAACATTACACCTGGGTAAAAATTATTTATAAGAGGTACTTTTTGAAATAAAAAGAACTTTTTGAAATAAAAGTTACCTTTTGAAATAAAAGTTACTTTTTGAAATACAAGGTACTTTTTTAAATAGAGCGTACTTTTTTAAATAAAATGTAATTTTTTAATAAAATGTAATTTTTGAAATAAAATGTAATTTTTTAAATAAAATGTAATTTTTTAAATAAACGATACGTTATGAAATAAAAGGTACTTTTTGAATTAATAATAATAATATGAAGGCACTTGCTAAAATGAAAGGTACTTTTTCAAATGAAAGTTACTTTTTGAAATAAAATGTACTTATTTTAAAAGTACCTTTTTTTTAAAAGCTCTTTTCAAAAATTTCTTGATTCTTTGATATTTTTAATATAAAAAGTTCTTTTTTATAATGAAAGTTTCTTTTTGAAATAAAAGGAATTTTTTTAAATACGAGGATATCAATAAAATAGTAAATAAGCTTTGTTGGAAGAATTAAAGAGTTTTTGTTAAATAATTTAAAAATTTGTAATTAATTAAATGATCACGTGGGATTAAAAAGTACAGATAAGAATAAGTAATATAAGAAACTTTTATTTCAAAAAAGTATATTTTTTTTCAAAAAGTTACACTTATTTCAAAACTTCTTTTTGGAATAAAAGATACTTTTTAAAATAAAAAGTACTATTCAAAATAAAAAACACTTTCCTAAATAAAAGGTGCTTTTTGATATAATATGTACTTTTTGAAATAATAAATACTTTTTGAAATAAAAGGTACTTTTTTAAATACAAGGTACTTTATGAAATAAAAAGCACTTTTTGAAGTAAAAGATACTTTTTAAAATAAAAAATAGTATTTGAAAAAAAGGCACTTTATGAAATAAGAGGTACTTTTTGAAATAACATTTACATTTTTAATAAAAAGATACTTTTTTAAAATAATGTGTACTTTTCGAAATAAAAGGCTAGTTTTTTAAATGAAAGTTTGTTTCAAAAATAAATGTATCCTTTCAACCCATTATTTTTTAGCAATAAAAAGAATCGCGTTTAATCATTTAATCTTATTAAAAGTTTGTGATATCTTTTTGTAAGAAAAACTCTTCAATTCTTCTAATATAGCTTTTTCATTATTTTATTGACATTCTCTAAAGAATGATCCATTTATTACACAAAAAACTTTCTATCGCAAAATCCCTTTTTAATAAAACCAATTCATATGCAAGTTGTTTCCATTTTATTTTTATCTTTTCCATTACGCAAAAATTTGAAAAACAAACATAAAAAAATTTAAAAGTTCACGCTGATTTCTCATTGATATTAAACAAACAAAAGCCATGTTCTACTTTTTAAACTGTAAATGTAAATGACTTTTTGCTATTGTTTTACAAAGTTCATGAACCATGCATACGACGAAAGTTAAAAAAACACACACTCGCACAACAACTCAACCAATTGAAAAAACACCCAAAAAGAAAAGAGAAATATTTTAACAAAAAAAACAACTACCCATTTGGCGAAGTGAGTTATGAACTTATGGTTGTTGCCTTTATCACCACATTATACATTATTCCCCTTGGGACCTTAACAGCGAAACAACAACTGCCACAACTGAAACAAAATAGCAACATGAATATCAAGTGGTGCACTAAATTCCATATCTTCATCCGGTAAAAAAAAATATTGTATGCTTTTCAGTATCATCTTTGGCGTTGAAAATTTATGTAGCATTTTGTCTTATTTGTTTTTGTGTAAGCAGCTCAAAACTAGAAGAATATGAGGTAAAGAGAACTAAATGGACTTTAAAAATGCAACAGATTTGAATAAATTGTACCGTTTTCAGTTGTTGAGTATACAAAACTTTTTAATATTAAGAAGTTCCTTGAATTTTAAAAGCGGGATGGTTGTCAGGTTATTGATGCCTCATTTTAAAAGTACTTAAATCGTGGTTTTACTCGTTCACAAAAATAATTCACTTCTTGGCGGTTAAATCCGTGGATCAAACCGCTGTAGTCAAAAAACTAGTTTTCTAAAATTAAAAAAAAAAATATATTTTAATTGTGAATTATTTTTCTATACCGTTACCAAATCCATATGTGGTACTCCTGCATGTTTCTGAGATATCGGCTTTTTAGTTAAAATTTTTCACATTTTAATTCATAACTCAGGGAAATAATTTATAACTAATATATATATTTAAAAAAAATCAAATATTTTACTTTTAAGTTTTAATAAATTAAAACCAAAAGTTTATTTTTCGATCTTTTATCATAAATTATGATGTGAGCAAGATTATTCAAGTTCAAGATCATTTGTTTTTTGTTAAACAAAAAACCGTGCAACGATATTTATTAATCAAAAAATTCTTCATCCGCAACTTAATGCAGATTTTAATCCACTGACAGGTCCTTACATGTTTCATGTAGCGTCACCTACAATCATCAGAGGACCAATGTGGACGGGGTAGAAGATTTAAGTACGGCAAAAACTGATCTATGGTCCTAATTCTATAGTCAGAAACTGTTATTGTTTATTACTAAACACTAACAACACTGTGTACTATGGCTAGAGATTCTAGCCTTTACACAAACAACGATATTTGTTAGTTAAAGAAAAAAAAAGGTTTTAATTTTTTGAATTAGTTGGATGCTTCCGTGCTTTGTTTTTTAAACTTCTCATGAAGTTTAAAAAACACTACGGGTAAAGTGTTCATCTTTTGTCATCAGAAAATTATAGCTTTGGGTAAATCTTCTACCCCGTCCACATTGGTTCTCTGATGATTGTAGGTGACGCTACATGAAACATGTAAGGAGAATTTCATGCCGTTTTAAATGTTAGAAAATTCAAGCTATTAAAAAACATTGGTAACAACAATTTTTTTTTTTTTTTGGTTTTTGGGAATGTATACAATATTGATCACATTTCTGAATCAAATGAGTTATTATTTAATTGAATAATAATTCAATTAAAGAGCTATCAATTTCTAATTGAATTAGCAATTATCGTTGTTGGCGAAATTTCAGCAATTAAAGTTATTGAATCGGTGGTTTTCGTAATTGAAATGGGTTTTAATTTTTTGTGTGTACGATTACTTTTTAAAATTGTCGAATATTTTCCATATTTGAAAACGCGATATTTCCAGATCCGCTGGGATTAGCTGTTTTACATTTTCGACAAGGTTATATTTATATGATATACATCTTCTATACCATGTTTGGTAAAAATCGGAAGGGGTAGAGAAAATCGAATAGTTAATTTTCCGAATCAATTAATTTGCATCAATATGGCAACGATTTGCTTCTGAATATTTTTGCATATTTTGCCATAAATAAATAATTTCACATATTTTGCTATAATTACATATTTTAATGCATAACATATTTTGGCATTTTTGATGAATATTTTCCTAAAAGTTTATATATAGTCATATATAGATTGATATGATTGTAGAAAATCTGCACTTAAAATAAAATTTAAAGTTAATAGAACTCACTTTTTTTGCCGAATCCGAACTTTTAAAGTTACTTTTTAACTTGTATAACACGTGAAATTCGGTTAATTTTGACAACGAAATTTGTTTAAAGTAAAACAAAAAGTATTTGAACATGAATAAATCACAAAAAAGCTAATTAACAATTTTCTTTCAAAAATATAAAATAATGAGAACATCACTTTTTGGCCGAACTCCGACGCCGAAGCCGAATACTCGGTAGGACACTATTAAATAATATTCATTAATAAAAAATCATTCTAAGATAAAAAAAATCGTAAAAAAAATAAAATGGGGAAAAAACATACATAAGAAAAAAGTTAGCTTACCTTCTGCAGCGTTGGCACAATTTTTAAAAATAAAAAAAATATTTTTTTATTTTTGAGTCCACTGCTAAACACACATTTCAAATTTTAGCAAAATGGGAGACTATCGAAAAATTGTTCGTTGAAATAAAATGGAAATGCACAGTAGAAATGTTTTAATATAAATTGAACTCAAAATAAAGCCGTTTGATTTTTTTGAATGGTTGTATCTTTAAAGATACAGTGTATATTTAAGGGTTAAATTCAGTTTCATGGGCCTTTTTTGTCCCCCGGCCACTAAAGGTGAAAGATTTTACAAGCCTTATTACTTTTATATAATGATGTCGTGCAAAATAACATATCATTAACTAAATTAAATGTATACTTGTGACAAAAATATGAATTCTAAAAATATTTTTTTGTATAGAAATAATGGGAAAAATATTTAGTTATAAGTATGTAATTATTTTTTGTATTAATGTAATGCAGTGAGTAAGTTGGTCTTATTACTGGTAGTCAAAAAAATAATGACATGAGACCTTTTGAAAGGTGTTATTCTGTTAATTTCCTAGTGGGTCATTTTTGGACAAAAGTCTAAGAATTAAGTGGAGATTTTTATTAAGTGGAGATTTTTTATCTATTTAAAGGCTTTTCAATCTTGTTATAATTAGAACTAAATTTCATTGGTCCTTTTTGGCACTAGGCCCCTAACGACTAAATATTTTTTAAATGGAAGTAAAAATAATTATTGTCTAATCAAACTTAAGTGATAGTTTTTCCGAAAATTATGCAAACTTTGATAAAAACATTGAAATTTTGTTAAATTTTGAACAAAATAAGCAATTTTTATAAAATGTCCTGGGAAGGAGTCGCTCCAAGCACAAACTCGACTAATAATTTTTCCAATTTATTAGTTTTTTTTTAACAACAACTGTTATATTATAAAAATAGCAATTGACATCTCCAAATTAGGCATTCTAAAAAAATGTTAAGATAAATTTAAAAAAAAGACGTTTTTGTATTTTTATTAGTATCAAAATCTTTTTGCATTACAGACTAAAGTGGGTTAATGATACACCATGAAGTCAGAATTCCATATCTGAATAATTTTAAGTAATTATATTAAATGAATAAACAAAATAAAAAAAAAAAGATTTTTTCGAAAATTTAGAATTTTGGGAGTTTTTTTTTCCAAAAAGAAAATTATTTCTTCCATTTGGAACCATTTGCAATAAAACTGGGGGGTGTAATGAACGAAAATCAACAAATCGTTATTTTAAGGGACATCCTAATGGAGACATTGAAGTATACAGTTGCGTGCATAAAAAATGTAACGCTGTGTCATATGATCATCGTGTGCGGTTCGAAAAAAAATATCGGTATCCAATTAATTCTCGGTTTTTTTATTCTTAAGATATCAACAAAGATATCAAGTGCCAGCAGTCAAGCATAGCGGGAGATCAATAATGGTGAAGGGTAAGAAATAACACACATATTCGAATAAACGAGGCTCATTTATATTTTTTGATAAGTGCTATCTCCCGTGATGTCATTTAAAACTGTGTAATACTGAAACAACGCATACTACACTCAGGGAACTTCTGCTTTAAAAATATGCAGTGGTTTGGATTGTAATACAGTTTCTATATTTTTGATGTAAATGTCAGTCATTTGTAGTACAAATTTAATTTTTTACTAACCTTGTAGTTCATTTAAAAAAACAAACCACATCAAATTACTGTTTTATGATTTTAAATTAAGCCTTTAAGAAAATAAAAAAATAAATGTTTGTTCATTTTTTACTAACTTATGTTAGTACAACAATTGTTAGTAATTTTTTGAACAGTAAAAACAAATAACAAATGTTAGTTGAATTTAATAAAATGTTAGTCGTCCTTTCTTCAAGTGAAATTTCATTTGTTTTTGGCTACAATTGCTGTCGTCTTTACCTACATAATATCCTTAGTAAACCCTTCCTCCGTGAAAAAATGGCCCCTGGTAGTATACTCCAACACGATAACGGTATTAAGCACACAAGCCGCCAAACTCGCAACTTTTTATGCAGCAATTATGTGCAAGTTTTGAAGTGGCCGCCACAATCCCCAGTTCTCAACCGCATTAAGAATTTATGGGAGCTTGTAAATTGGGCATTAAAAAAGAGAATAACTCATCAAATTTAAAAGATTTAGAAACATTTTTGAAAACATAATAGGAAAGAATGCCTCTCGGTGCTATTATACTTATCCTTAGTTGATTTTATGCCTTTAATATTAAATAAAGGCTTTGCCACGAAATGTTATTTCTATTATTATTTTAATACAAAATAACTCTAAAATTTTAATAAATATATTGAATTACAAGCAGTTGCATTTTTTTTTTTGCTCGCTACTGAATATAAAAGACACATTTTTTTCTCCAAAACTAACACGAGTTACACGATGAAACTTTCTGGATCAATAAAAACATATATTTAAATAAGTTTGTCAATATTTAAACATGCCTACTTCGTTAATTTTTTGGAAAACTTAAACTACTCTTAATTTGGAATTGCTGCGATATAGTTTTTCCTGTAGCGGGGCATTTGGGTTGAAAAGCGCCATATACGAGTTTAATTACAGTAACGACTTAATGACAGAATCGATAAACATAATATAGTTTTTTCCACTTAAGTTGACTTTTTTGTTATGGAAAATTCATTTAAAAAGTTTTTATAAATTACTCATAATTATAACATGCATATTTACGCAATTATGTATATATAATATGCAATGTACATATTTATTTAAATTATCATATAATGAATATTTTTTAATTTTCCTCATTTTTTCATTTTCCTTTTATTTTAGTTCCCCGCAATGCGCGCTTTATCCATATCATCAGCCGAAGCATTTATATTGGTTTATGATGTAACTGATGCAACAACATTTGAAGAGGTCCGTATGATACGCGATCAAATTCATGAGACTAAAGGAACTTCAGCTGTTCCAATTGTGGTTGTGGGTAATAAAATAGATTTAGTAGCAGAAGATAGTGATTTAAGAGAGGTAAGTTAATTTTTTTTCAAATTCAGATATCTTAATATTTACTTTGATAGCATGTATTGTAGTATGTGGCGTATGAGTGAAATATAACTCATACGCACATTGAACTTTATTTCACGGATGGTAACCGATTCTATGCGGGTATCGGTAAGGGTAACGCTATTTTTGTTTATTTCGGTAACGGTATTTTACGATATTTCAGTTATTTCGGTAACGGTTTTTTAGCGTTAACGGTATTTAAATTATTTTGGTATCGGTATTTTAGCGGTACGGTTTTCTAATTATATTGGTAACGTTATTTAAGGGATAACGGCTTTTCAGTTATTTCGGTAACGGTATTTTAAGGATAACGTTATTTTTAACGATGACCAACTGAAAATCGGTTGCAATCATTAAAACGGCTGACTAGACGAGATAATGGTTTTTATAACAAAATTTTATTAAAACAACTAAATTTTAGTTGCAACAACCAAAAGAAAATTAAAAAAATCGACAAAATTAGAAAAACTCCCTAAAATTGAAAAAAAAAAATCGCTATCATTGAAAAAAATCACCAAAAAGGAAAAAATTGCTAACATTTAAACAAATCGCCAAAAATCAAAATAAAAATCGCTAAAACTAAAAAAATAGCTAAAAAAATTGCAATAATTTAAAAATTAAAAATAAACGCTAAAATTAAAAAAAAATCGCCAAAAATGAAAAAACGCCTAAATTGAACATAAACTAAAATTGAAAACATTTATCTATATTAGTTTTCGAAACAAAGACGATGTTCCAAATAAATGCTCTTTCTGCTTTGCGATGCTTTGTTTTCGAGAAAAACGCTACCTAAGAACCTACACTCTAAAAAATGATTGTATATTCACTACTATAAAACGAGTAAAGTTTCATGTATTATTACGCTAATTCGGTAAATTTATACATCAAAATGCGTAAAACTATTTTGCGCACACTTTTATATACAATAATACCCACGTACAGTATTTTTACCAATTATGTGTTTACAATTAAACACATTATGCCTAAAAGTAGTATTATTTTGTTAAATAAAATTTTTACGCACAAAGTTTGTAAATATACTAACTTCTAATAGTAATAAATATTTTGACATTTTTAAATTGATAAAAAATTAAACAAATTGAAAAAAGCCAAAAAAATCTAAAAAAATTTAATTTATTGAGAATTTTAATAAAAAAAAAATGTATAACTGTAGTATTTGTGATTGTGTTTAGTTTACAGTTTATTTCCAAGTGTTTGCAGCCTAATGCTATAAACACATAGACCACAGCAGACTGCAGAGCTACACGACTGCAAATGCCGTTGACTGCAATCGTCGCCGTGTGGTCAGCTACTTATTATTTTGGAAACGACAGCAGCATAGTAAACAGCTGATCACGATTCAATTTAAAAATATCAACAGCTGTTTTTTATACAAATCAGGGATGTTAAAGTTGGTACAATTGTACTTTTTTTGGTACATTTTGACCTTCTAAAGTACCGTGGTACTACCGCGACTCATTTGGTACAATTTAAAAATTTTTAATTTTTCCCCTTTTTGAATTTTTAGTATAGCAAACAAATTGTTATTGTGTCCTTTTTCATTGCATTTATTCGTTTTATGTAATGAGCTCTTAAAATATATGCGACTATATCCGCCAGATTTTACGATTTATCATCATTTTAAGGATTTTGAAGAATAAAGTTGGCAATTTTTTTTTTTTAATATTGATTAAAAATTTACGATTTTTTACAAAATTTATCTGGCAGCTCTTACATATATTGACACTTGTTGCAGCCAACTTGACTTTTATTTTGAATTTATTAAAATTCTGAAGAAGTGAAAATTGATATATAGATATGGCATCACTTATAACATATGGGAAAACAGTGGACATTAGAGTGAGGTGAGTTTCTAAAAATAGAACTGTTGTGTTGTTGGAGTTGTACTTCTGAGATTATGTATGCAAGAACAAAAACACCGTGTATTGAATAAAACTAGTTTTAATCACAACAAAACTCGACCTAACTATAGCTCAGAGGGCTAAAGCGCTCTGTCTAACGTGTAGTGCGAGTGCATGTGGCATTAGAAATCAGTTTATCTATACCACGGTCAGTGATTGCACAGAAAAATTTCATATAGACGCAATCGAACAAATAAAAACATAACAAATATTACATTATTCAAAAATTCAAAAAAACAGGGTCACTGACGAACGTTCAATACCAGAAACTGCGCAGTCTGATTCAGAAAAAATTGAATATTTGCAATGTAGTTATGATTTTTAGAAAATACACTCATTCTTCTCTACCACGCCTTTCACAATTAAATTAAATAAAATTGCATATTAATTATAGTATTAACTGCAATTGTCTGAAAAAGACGTTAAAATTCAAACTCAAACGAAAATTAAATTATTGTTAAAGAAATGAAAGAAAATTCCAAACAATCTTATATATGTTTAATTTAGAACGAGCTCTCAACCTCCGTATATTTACAAAAATAAAGCAAATCAAACATATTAGCTAGGTTAATACTAGTATTTCGATCTGGTTAAAGATCTCATCAGAACTCAATGTTTTAGAAAAGTTATAGCCTCCATAATAGGCAGAACTTTAACAAAAAACCGATTAATCATTAATTTTGCTCCATTCTTGTCTTCTTAGTAAAAATATTACTTGAGCCAGAGTAAAAACTAAATTTTTTTTAACTGAAGTCGTTAAAAAATTAAAACGTTTGTAGTTTTTGGTCGGTAGTAGCTAATTTTCAAAATGAACTGAATGTCAATATGTTTCCAGACATTTCTAGTCGCTGCTGGAATTTTATCCATTCCACACTGGTCTGCAAATGTGGAAAGAGTTTTTTTCTTTTCAAAATATAATAAAAACTAAGGAAAGAAACAGACTAGATTAGCCAACATTATCAAGTCTCATACAGACTAAGGATTGGTTAAGAGCGACAAATTTATGCTGCTATGATGTAGAAATTCCAAATAGTTTATTAACTAAACAAATAATTCCATGATTTGGTCTCATATATTCATAAGACTTTTTTATGCCTTATTTTATTCATACATATAATGTATGTTATTGGAAGGTTTTGTTTTTTTTTCTGTACAAGAGAATTTTTATGTATTTGTTTTTTGTTGTTTTAATAAATTTTTAAAAAAATGGTACCGTCAACGTCCAAAAAGTACAATTTTTTTTGGATGTTGGTACAAAATTGAAAACTCCATTTAACATCCCTGATACAAATGCATTTTTGTTTCAGTAGTGCCAATTACATCTTTTTTTTCTTTATTAAAATAGAACAACATGCTTGGTTGTAGACACGTATATAAAGTTCACTTAAAAATACAATTACTTATTTATAATACATTATTATAACGTGAAAATAAATTTATATAACCCCTCTTGAATATTAATGCAATTATACCATTTGATGTTGCGACGTTTTTTGTGTTTAACAAAATAAAATATTTTTAAGCACTAATTTGTTACATATTTTGTTTTATTGTCAACACTATTTTTGTTTTGCAGCCAACAAAAATAGAAATTAACCTAAGTTGACTACAGCGGCAAAAGTAGTCGGGTAGCCGTGTAGTTGTGTTGGTGCCAAAATAATCGTTTTCATATAAACGTGTGTATTTTATTTTTGACAGGCTGTAGTCGTGTAGCTGCAGTCGTCTATGTGTTTATAGCATAATTGTGGAAAAATATTTTCAAAATATAATATATGTACAGTAGGGTGATAACTTTTTGCATTTTTTGCAAATATCAAATCTCCCCAGACAAAATCGTGTAGGGCATGGACATATATTAAGAACTGCGTTTTTAGTTTTTCGCTATCGTTAAAAAAGGTTCCGCACCAAACGCGTTAAAGTTTTGAATCAAACAAAGTTAAAAAAAAAAACTTTTTTTGATGCCTCAACGTCTGACCATCACATCTATATAATTAAGGCATGCTGATATCAATAGTAAAGTCCGTTTTCGAGTCAATGGAATAGTTTTCTTCCAAATTTGCTTACTTACATATGTATAAACCATATTTAAAAAAAATTGTTATTAAAAAAAATTTAAAATAAATATATTAAAGGCATTTTAGAAATCGCTGTCGGTGCGCAAGGTTTTTTTACCAAATTGAACTGAAATAGTTTTTTTATCATTAATACAATATTTGCCATTAGAAAACCCCTGGGGAGAATGTTGTCCAAAAAAAGTTATCACCCTAATGTACAGAGCTTTAAAGAAAAAAATTCTTCATTCGATTTATTCAGTCGGTTTTAACTCAATCGATTTAAAAATATCGCCAATATTGAAAAAAATTGTCAAAATTGAAAAAATCGCCAAAAATCGCTAAAATTGAGAAAATCTTTAAGATAAAAAAAAACAAAAATGAAAAAAAAACGTTAAAATTAATAAAAAAAATCGCTGAAATTAAAAAAAAAATCTCCAAATTTGAAAAAAACGCTAAAATTTAAAGATAATCGCAAAAAATTAAAAAAAATCGCGAAAATTTAAAAAAATCGCCAAAAATTAGAAAAATAGCTAAAAATTAAAAAATTTCGGAATTAGAAATAAAAAATTTGCAAAAAAAAATCGCCAAAAATTAAACAAATTTTCAAATTGGAAAGAAAGCTTAAATTGAAAAACGAAAAATATTGACGAGAAACCTAAAATAGCTGTAAATGTATCTTTATTAGTTTTCGAAACACAGGCGATGTTCCAAATAAATTCTCTTTTTGCTTTGCGATGTTTTGTTTTTGAGAAAAACGCGATCTAGGAACCTAGCCAATCAGGCCAGTATTGGGGTTGAGTTTTGAACACCTGTGCAAACATTTTTCCAGTTGCTTTTTTATTTTTGAGTTATGGACGTTTTTTATTTAGTCAATTTTTAAAAGGTACATATTACGAAAACTAATGGAGCTGGGGGAAAAATTGCTGCACCATTGTTCAAAACTCAATCGCAGATAAAAAAAAGTATTTATTTGAAACATCGCCTATGTTTCAAAAACTAACAGAGATAAATAAAAGACACGGACAACTTTTTCCAATTTGATCAATTTTTTGTCAATTATGGTGATTTTTTTTTATAGTAATTAAATGTGCTAAAATCCCAAAACTTATTTAACAAATTGTGAAAAGCAATCTGATGTAGGCGTGTCCCTATCCGGATTTCATTCCTGCCTAAGGAAATCTTCAGGGGACTTTGTTATTAGAATTTCTAGAGATATTTGTTATGTTAAATCACAAACTCAATGAGAATTTCTTGTCCTCGTCTAGGAGCGAGATTCAAAATTTAAAATATCAAAGAAAAACCAAAACAACAACAAAAAATTGTCACAATTGGCTTTGTCATCTTCCAAATACTACTCTGTTTTTTTGACAGATCTAGCAATGTAGTGACGTTTATTCAAGTAGATCAACAATAGAAAATCTTATGTTTTCTATTAGTGTCAGTTACATTTAAATTTGCACAAGCACCTGCATATTTGTTATTTAAATTTATTTTCATCGGGATAAACATTAATTGCATTTATAGTAATTAAATGTGCTAAAATCCCAAAACTTATTTAACAAATTGTGAAAAGCAATCTGATGTAGGCGTGTCCCTATCCGGATTTCATTCCTGCCTAAGGAAATCTTCAGGGGACTTTGTTATTAGAATTTCTAGAGATATTTGTTATGTTAAATCACAAACTCAATGAGAATTTCTTGTCCTCGTCTAGGAGCGAGATTCAAAATTTAAAATATCAAAGAAAAACCAAAACAACAACAAAAAATTGTCACAATTGGCTTTGTCATCTTCCAAATACTACTCTGTTTTTTTGACAGATCTAGCAATGTAGTGACGTTTATTCAAGTGGATCAACAATAGAAAATCATATGTTTTCTATTAGTGTCAGTTACATTTAAATTTGCACAAGCACCTGCATATTTGTTATTTAAATTTATTTTCATCGGGATAAACATTATTGCATTTATAGTAATTAAATGTGCTAAATTTTTTTTTTAATTTTCGCGATTTTTTACTTATGCCGTTTTTGAATTTTGAAGTTTTTTCATTTTGGCAATGTTTTCACTTTTAGAATTTTTTGGCGATATTTTTATTTTTGGCGATTGTTTTTTTTAATTTTTTTTTTAATTTTGGCAAATTTTAGTAATTTATTTTTAATTTTGGCGATTTTTTTTAAATTTTGTCGATTTTTTCAATTTAAGTAATTTTTACATTTTTGGCGTTTTTTTTTCAATTTTGGAGATTGTTTTAAATTTTTGGGATTTTTTTCATTTTAACGATATTTTTTTCGATTTTAGCGATTTTTTTTCAATTCTGGCGGTATTTTTCAGTTTCGCCGATTTCGGCAAATTGTAAATCGATTAAGTTAAAAATAGATTGAACTCCCAATTACTGAATTTGCAATGATTGAAGAAAAAAAATCATTCGATTTAAAAAAATCCGATTTAATTTTTTTTAAAATAGAATTCAATCTTTGAAGCTCTGTATATGTACAACAACTTATATACAAATATTTATTATTAAATTTATTATTATACAACACATTAATAAAACTCTTTGTAAAAATTAATTTTTGTTTTATTTGAAAAATTTTTTGGGCTGTTATTCTTTTTTACCGGAAGGTAAAGATACGCATTTTTAGGGGGTTTTTATATGTATAATATGTATTTTTACGCATTTTATACGTATAATTGCACGTAAATCATGTTTTTTTACACGAAAATTTGGTAAAATTATTCATTTATTTATAAATTTTATCAAAATTTTACGCACTTCCATTGTAAATTTACCAACTTTGTGTTCACAAACTTACTCTCCATGTGCGTATTTTTTTCATTTACACACATAGAGTAAATTTACCCAACTTATAGTAGGAGTACAGTTTCCTACTAAAAGTTGGGTAAATTTCAACAGAAATTAATTAGAGTGTAGACAATCTGGTCGAAATTTAGGACCGGTATTGGTGTAATGAGGTTGAGTTTTGAACACCGGTGCAAACATTTTTCCACTAGCTCTTTTATTTTTTGAGTTACGGACGGGTTTTATTTATGCGATTTTTTAAAGGTACATATTTCGAAAATTAATGGAGCTGGAGGAAAAATGTTTGCACTATTGTTCAAAACTTAACCCCATTATACCTACAACTATCCTAAATTTCGATTTGATTGGCTGGATTCTTAAATCGCAGAGAAAAAAGAGTATATATTTGAAACATCGTCTATGTTTCAAAAACTAACGGAGATAAATAAATGTACAAGGGCAACTTTTTCAATTTGAGCATTTTTTTATTCAATTATGGTGATTTTTATAAAAATTTTAGCGATTTTTTTAATTTTGGCGTTTTAAAATTTTAATATTTTCAATCTTAGCAATTATTCTCATTTTTAGCGATATTTTTTATATTTTTGACGATTTTTTAAATTTTGGCGATTTTTTAATTTTGGCAGTTTTTTTTTTTGTTTAATTTTGGAGATTTTTTAAATGTTGGCGATTTTTTCAATTTCAGTGATTTTTTACATTTTTTGCGATTGTTTTCAATTTTGGAGATGTTTTTCAATTTTGGGGATTTTTTCATGTTAGCGATTTTTTTTCATTTCTGGCGATGTTTTTCAGTTTCGGCGATTTCGGCAATTCCCAAATTGTTATTCGATTGAGTAAAAAAACGATTGAATTCACAATTATTGAAGTCGAAATGATTGAATTTATTAATGAATTCGAATGACTTTATTAATGAATTATTGAAAAAAGCTTTATCATTTTTCTATAGGAAAAAAACACAATTTGTTATTTTTTTTTTTCTCAAATTGAGTGGTTTACTAGATTTAGAAATCAATAAAAACGACAATATTTAAGCAATTATTAAAAATTATATACAAGTTAATTTCAGTTAATTACTCCATTAGTTTTTTCTTAAATAAAATACATTTTTTGTTTGAATTCTTTTGATTACATTCTTTATTGTTTCCCGTCTGATAGCATACTTAAAAAAAAAACTTAATACTCACAAAAACATATAATTATATCAACAAAAAGCATGATCGCGTAGTTGAATTGGATCAGCACTTTTACGCCGCGCGTGTAGTGTAATCCAATTCTTTTGTTTTCTTTTAAATAAAATATTTAGTTTTGCAGACATAGTGTCAGCAAAATATTGTGAGAATTATCTGTTGGCAAGCCGTTGCCTTAACTCCCCCCTCCGTAAGTTGAATCGTCCCGATTCTTAATGAACAGGAAGATCGTTGATGCTACGAAATTCACATCTTAATTTGGATGAAGTATTTGGCTCCTCAAGACTAGGAGGATTGCCCTCATTTATTATGTTCGTGACTATCAATCCACTTTTGTTCTTAAACCAAATTTTGTAAGCAATCATAAATATACAAAAAATCAACACAAACAAAAGACCAAAATTGAGGGAAAACATCAATTTATTCCCAGATGACAGTGATGTCAATTTATTAATATTATTGATCTGCAAGTCCTTCATTAATTCTAATGAAAGAACTTCTTCGATTTCCCGATTATTTTTTATTGGTTGCAATAACGCCGGAAGCGGCCTCCAATCAGATATTTCCTTTGAAACAAATGTCTTGTTACCTACTGTTATGGTATCATTATGAAACTTAAGTAAATAAGTCCCTGATAATTCATTTGTTTCGTTATTCGAAGTTTTTATAAAACCTTTAAATTGATTTAACAAAATAGTTTCCGGAAGATAATTCTTGTATTGAATTAATATGCTGGTTATTCAAGAAAACGCAATCATGATTTTTGCTGGATAAGAGAGCTGGAATACAATTTGTTTTACTTATATCTATTAGGGTTTCTTTATTGCAAATACATAACCCATTATATTCTTTACAATTTTCTTTTCTTCATAAATTTCTTTATTACATCTAATTATATTTTCAGTATTGATTTTAACAATTTTTTCTTGTATTTTTATAGGCTTTATTAACAATTTCTCACAGTTATTATTTTCTATAGAAGGAAGATTTATTATATAAATTAGAGCTACGTTATCAGTGGCTATTTTTACTGTAGCAAAACTTAGAGCTTGTTGAAGATCAGTGTAAGGAAATTTTTCCTCATCTAAAAATTGTCTAACTTCCATTATTTCCCTCTCAGATAAAATAAAAGAATTTATAATACCCACTTTTGACCATTGTAGGGCATATTCCACATTAATAATTTCCTCCTTTAAAATTCTCAATTTATTTGTTAATGTTTCCTCATATGTTCTTCTAACCTCGTCCAAAGATTGAACAGACTTGATGACATGATTCATTGAATTTGATAATAAATTTACTCTTTCTACAACATTCCTATTGATTATTCTTTGTTTATCATTATTTTGTAGTAACCCCGCCATTTGATCGGTTACTATCTTATGATCGTCATGATCTGGGGTACCAGCTATCCACTTCCAAGCTGTGCCCAAAAAATTGATCGAACGCTTTTTCCGAGGCTTCATAATCTCGATATGTTCCCTTATTTGTTTGACATCATGGGAAAGAAATGGTAGTATGGTGCTATTTTTAAGAATTTTGTGTTGGATCTCGGACTCTATTTCACTAATTGCCGATTCATAATCTGTGAAATTCAGAACATGGATCAGTTTGAAGTTTCCATTTTGTAGTCTAGCCTGTCCCATATGTATTGAGATCAGCTGCGAATTTGAATAATCCAATATCTGTACCTCGGATAGGCAGACATTGTATATCGTAAGTAGTATTACCAGTTTAGGTATCATTATCTGTAGAGAAGAAAGAAAACCTATGATCTTATGTTTTCCTTATGAATGATTCTATTTCTGCTAAAAACCTTAACCTTATTTCCTAAATCTTCCTGAATTTTCTGTTTCTTATATCTATTATCTAATTTATTTCTTTTACCAATAAGCTTTTCATAAATCTCCTGATCTGGCTGATAGGTTCTTACCTTAGAGACCTTGTTCCTATTTAAAATTTGCAATTGTGCTCGGCGAAGTTTCTCTCCTACATCATCATGCGATACCCTGTTGTAAAATATATCAAAAGGTCTCCTATTTGTCACTGAATGGATTGTTAAATTATACTGTTGTGCAGCTTTGTAGAATACTTCTACTGTACTTATAATACGAAATTCTTCTTTAATGCAGCGTGCGATTTCGACAAGGGTCGAGTGAAATCTTTCCACTTGGCCATTCGTTTTACTATGGCGTGGATCGCAAAAATACAATTGTATCCCTGATCTCTGCATTAAGGACTTAAATTGTGGGGTTGTGAAACCCGGTTCATTATCCAAGGTGAGTTTATTTGCACTTGGAAAGCTCTGTAAAATTTCCTGAACTTTATCTCCAAGGTTCAGTTTATCCTCTATGTGTTTTATGACTACAAATTTTGAGTAAGAGTCTAAACAAGTAAGAAACTTATGATTCTGCGCATAAAATATATCAATGTGAAGGAACTCCCCCACGTTTTTGGGAATTGGAGCCTCTCCAATTGGAAGTTTGATAGGTTTCCTATCATACTTGGTCTTATTACATATATCGCAATGCCTAATATACTGTTTTATGTCATCCAACATTTTAGGCCAATAATATTTTTGACATATTTGTCTATGGTTTTCCCTACTACTCCTATGAGCACGAGAGTGTGTTTGTCTTATTATATCCAATCGATCATCCTGATTGGTAATATCAATGGCGAGTATTCTGGTAAAAATAAATTTATTTTTAAATAAATTTCTAACAGTTTCCTTAAATTCGTAAAGGGTTTCTTGTGTGCAATGAATTGCTGTAACCAGGCTGGGCCTAAGAAATTCTAACAGGATATTTTTCAAATTTGCCCTAGTATCAAAGTCTATTATATGGCGAGTTCTACCGAAGGTTGTAAGGGATTCGTGAAGTGTAAAATTAGCCCTATTTAGTAAAATCTGTTGTTTAAACTCATTTAGTGGTTTATTAACCTCAGGAATATTAAAAGTTTCACTGCTCTCAACGGAATGTTGTGTGCTCTGTAGTGACCCTTTGTCTGAAATATTATTCAAGACTTGTCTAGAAAGTGCATCGGCCACGACATTGGTTGCACCTGGTTTATATATAAACTTAGGAGCATATTCCTCAATAAAAGACATCCATCGCTTAATTTTGGCGTTAGGATTTTTAGTCGAAATCGCAAAAGTAAGGGGTTGATGATCTGTGTGTATTTCCAGATCAGTCACGCCATATAAATAATTTCTGAGATTTCTGATCGCCCAGACTATAGCATACAACTCTTTTTCGTTTGTAGCGTAATTGCGCTCAGTAGAATTTAGAGTTTTTGATATAAATATTATAGGTTTGCCCTCCTGTGTTAGAACAGCGCCGACAGCCGCATTTGAAGCATCGGTCGTTAAGACGAATTTTTTCCAAAATCGGGTTGGTTAAGTTCTACCTGATCAGCTAGCAGGTTCTTTAATCTATTAAATGCTGAAATTCCCTCATTATCCAGTTCTATTTTGACCCTTTTCGACATATTGGTCGATATTCTACCGTTTTTCCCCCGCTAGAAGGCTAGTCAATGGTTTTGCCACCTTAGCATAGTCTTTTATAAATTTCCGGTAATAACCCGTTAACCCTAGAAAACTTCGAAGTTGTCTAAGAGTTTGTGGTTGTGGATAATTTTTAATAGTCTCTATTTTATTTGGATCCGTTCTTATTACCCCGTGTGCTATTACATAGCCCAGAAATTCTACTTCTTTCCCAAAAAAATTAGACTTCTCCAATGAGATTTTCATATTCGCCTCCCTTAAGGTGTTAATTACTATATTCAAATGTTGTCTATGTTCCTCCAAAGTTTTGGAGTAAACTATAATATCGTCTATATAGACATGACAAAATTTACCAATAAACCTTCGCAAAATATCATCCATCGCATTCTGAAAAATACTTGGGGCATTTTTCAGACCAAATGGCATTCGGACGAACTCATATTTTCCGTTATTAACGGAAAAAGCAGTTTTTCCCACATCATCCTCCTTCATAAGGATTTGATGGAAACCAGATTCGAGATCAATGGTCGAGAAATATTTGGCTTTCCCTAAATTGGACAATATAACATTACAGTCCGGAATAGGATATTTATAAGATGTCGTTTTACTATTCAATTTTTTATAATCAATTACCAAGCGGAGCCTTTGTGTTCCATCATCGTTCAATCCCTTTTTCGGAACGACCCATACAGGTGAATTATAAGGACCCCTGCTTTCACGTATGATACCTGTCCCCAGTAACTTTTGTATTTCACTATTTACAAAACAGTTTGCAGACAGAGGATATGGGTATTGTTTACTCCATACCGGATTTTCATCGATAGTACTTATTTCCGCCCTAATATCCGTTCTAAACGGTAAATTTAAATCTATATTTGAGTGTAACTTAGACACTGTCTTACATATATCTTCGCGTAGTTTTGAAAGGGTATTCAGTTCATGGTCCTCATTCTCAATTGAGGCATTTGCGATCAATCCCCCATGATAATCTTCATCAATAATTTTATTCAAAATATTCAAATCTTCCCTATTTTCCCTTGAGGTATTTTTATCGTCACCTTTAATATTGTGACTTTTCCCCGAAATATTGTTTTCAATATTTTCCGTTTTGAAATTTACAAATTTCTCGCAATAATTTTTACAGGTTATCGTTCCGTGTTTGAAGTCCAATATTGCATTGGCCTTTTTCAAAAAATTGTAACCTATAAGCACATCTGTTTCCAGGTTTGAAATTTCATAAAACCTCTGATTAATTTCAAAAAATACTTGCTTCGTAATAATGATTAATGAGAGTGTAACCATTGATAGTGCTAACTCTCTTCCTAATAGCTAAATCCCTTCTGTTCGCAAGAACTCCGGGTCTGCAGTAGCTGCTTGTAGCGCCACTGTCAATTAGAACTGTGATTTTTCGTCCATTTCTTGCTGTCCTGACGATGTAGGGCAGCATGGATCTATCTCTAAAAAAGTATCTTCATTTATGTTATTGATTCTCTGAGCCTTTTGATTAGGCTGATAACTCATTTGAGAGTTAACAAACGGACGCTTTGTGGCCGGTTTAAAGTTGCTCTGGTTGTTAAAATTCGTCCTTTGGGCGTTATGGGAAGGCTGAGGTGGTTTTTTATAAACCGAACTTCCTAAATCCATTGGTTCGGGTTTGGTCTGAACCTGACGATAATTGATCTGTGAATTATTATGGTTTCGTGGAAAACGCAACGAATTAGGATGTCTATTATTATAATTATTATTGTTATATTGTATCGTCTTATTAAATTGTGAAGCGAAATTCGCTCTAATATTATTGGACTCGAGCTCTTGGGCTCTCGCCAACGCACTTGGTAGATCACTTGGTGATAATGAAAAAATTATATTGGCCAATGGAGCGTTTAATCCAGTGATAAACACCCTGAGAGCATATTGCCTATTCTTCTTATTAAGTTCCTTTGTCAATTCTGACTCCGAACCGTGAGTCATTAAAGTTTTGTTAATAAGAGCGGTTAGCTTCTTATTTATCTCATTATAATAATCGATTAATGACAAGGAACCCTGTCTCATGACGCTTAGTTCCTGTTCGATCAGGTGAAGCTCTTATCGGCGTAAGCAAAATCTAATCTACTTATAATTGCCTCAAAATTTAGGACAGTTCCATGATTTGTGAGGATATCATTAGCATCCTGTGTTACCTTGTTCCGTAAAATTGTAAGTGCAGCAAAATATTTTCTGCTGCCTTTCTTATATAATTGCATTGAATTGCTGGCGGCCTCCCGCCAACTAACATATGAATCTTTACCCTCGAAATTGGGCAATGATTTTATAACATCCAAAGGCTCATCGCACTTGATATTTTCATCAATAGGCTGGATTTTATATTCCGTTACTGTATTTATATTGACTATATCAGACAACTGCTGAGAAAGTCTATCTATGACCTCCCTTAATGGGGCGGTCTGGGCACGAATTAACTCCGTGATCTGAGCATTGGTAGCCATGTTTAGATTTCTAAACAAGTCCGCCAAATCATCCACAGATCTACTTAAATCTTCCTCCCCTGGCAAGTAACCTATTTCGTCCCTAATATCAGCCAGCGTTTTTGTTACCATAAATTTATCGAAAAGAAAAAAAAATTTTTTAAAGGGAAGCCCTATGCTCTTTATTAAGGATTTAGTTCTACTGATCTTGCAACGAAATTTAATTTATCTAAGCTGTATTTTAAATCAAATATTGCCAATATAATTTAATTCTTATTCAACTTATACTAACAATTATTTATAGCTTACTGGTAAGTTGTTGTTATTGTTGACCCACTTGTTCCTTATAGCTGTTTCGATAGGCTGCTTTAAGCTGACCCGGTTCCACTCGTACCGGGGTGATGCTGCCCAGCTTTGGCAGTGAACCAAATTCACACTATCAGTTTTTTTTTAATAAAAAATAGTATTTCTTTTTTTTTCCACACTGCGTAAACTATTTTAATTTTTTTGGTTTTTATATTTTCGTTGTTTCTTTTTAAATATAGTTAAAATAGTATTTTTGAATATAGTTAGAATAGTATTTCGGTTTTTTTTTTTTTACACAATTTTTTTTGGTTTTTATATTTTTGTTGTCTCTTTTTAAATATAATTAAAATAGTATTTTTGAATATAGTTAAAATAGTATTTCGGTTTTTTTTTTTTTTTTTTTTTTACACAATTTTTTGGTTTTTATATTTTTGTTGTCTCTTTTTAAATATAGTTAAAATAGTATTTTTGAATACAGTTAAAATAGTATTTCGGGTTTTTTTTTTCACACAATTTTTTGGTTTTTATATTTTTGCTGTCTCTTTTTAAATATAGTTAAAATAGTATTTTTGAATATAGTTAAAATAGTATTTCGGGTTTTTTTTTTTCACACAATTTTTTTGGTTTTTATATTTTTGTTGTCTCTTTTCTCCTTTCCTAAGGATACTTGTTTTTTTCACTTTTCTCCTTTTCTAAGGATACTTGTTTTTTTCACTTTTCTCCTTTTCTAAGGATACTTGTTTTTTTCACTTTTCTCCTTTTCTAAGGATACTTGTTTTTTTTTGTTTGGCTATCCCGGTTGAGCCCCCAGTTAATTTCAGTTAATTACTCCATTAGTTTTTTCTTAAATAAAATACATTTTTTGTTTGAATTCTTTTGATTACATTCTTTATTGTTTCCCGTCTGATAGCATACTTAAAAAAAAAACTTAATACTCACAAAAACATATAATTATATCAACAAAAAGCATGATCGCGTAGTTGAATTGGATCAGCACTTTTACGCCGCGCGTGTAGTGTAATCCAATTCTTTTGTTTTCTTTTAAATAAAATATTTAGTTTTGCAGACATAGTGTCAGCAAAATATTGTGAGAATTATCTGTTGGCAAGCCGTTGCCTTAACTTACACACATCACTGTGTCGGTGTCGACTCTTCGCTTTCCACACCCATGATTCGATAGATTTTAAAATACGCGTGAAAAATTATCGGTTTAAAGCTAACATATTTTTACCATCTCTAAAAAATAGAAGAAGAAGCACAAAAAACGTTAAAAATGTTAATTTATTGATTATATTGCAATTTGACTTTTTTTTAATAGGTTTGCATATACTAAATATGAAATGAAGAAAATTTAATAATTTGTATGTGTTTTTGCAAAAATAAATGATTTTTTGAACAATGCACAAATTTTGGCAGAAAGAGACAAAAATTTAGTTTTTCAAACTTCATCTTGTAATTCTGCCGGAGTTGATTCTTTTTTACTTTTATTGCTGAAATTAAGTAAATAATCGAAAATTGTTAAAAAAAAATTCATGTTTTAATATAAAAAACAAGCATTTTCTTGTCAAGCGCGTCAATGTTGGCGACTAACAAAAGTGATGAAAACGCTCGTCGAACGCGTATTATAGAATGTATCGATGATCACCAAAAAAATATGTTTTTTCACATCACCATAGTATTAGAGAATAGCTACGCAGCGTATTTATGGTGAAGGTGACTACAGAAATAGGCACGATTATATATTATTCTAAAAATTATAATTTAGAATTCATTTTCTATGCATAAAATTAAGTTTTTAATACAAACATTACTGTATTTTTTATTTAATAAAACCTTATGTTTCATATTTAAAAAAAATACTATATTTTTTTAAAGTTTTGATTTGTTTTGCAAATATTTCAAGAAATATTCAACGGTTTTGCATATTTGAAGTCTCTTGTTTACGCGGTAAAAACTAGAGGCATTAATCTTAAAAATGAAAATTTTCTAGTTTCTTAGAGAATCCAAAGAACATATTTGAACATTAGAAAACATTATCATATTTAAATTATTAGCGGATGTCAGCACTATCGAAATATGTATCCAAAATGAAAAATGGAAGACTTTTTTAAGGTTTCATAAAACTTGCATTAAAAAACATCAAAAAAATTACATGAAACTCGAATCGAGAAGCTGTTTTTAACAAATTTTTAATGCAGAATTGCAGAATTTTTAATTACTTTTTATATTTAACCAAATATTTGACAAAAGGAGAAGTAACTAATTGTTAATTAACAGAAAATAGTGTTTTTTGAGGCTTTCTGCGATTTTATTATTAATACATTATTGCCCATTACGTGCTGATAGGTTAAAAATTAGCAAAAAAAAAAAAAAAAGTTGTAACCCTAGTGTGCACATATTTTTATAAGTTTTCCCGGGTAACAAAAAAATACATAATCAAAATAAAAAATCGAAAAAGCCCCCCCGAAACAAATTCTTAGCTTCATGCCTGTAAGCAATTAATGTCTATACGAAAGAGAAAGACAAAATGTACTTGGGGCAAATTTTATTGTATATACATACATTTTTTTATACTATATTTAAATATTCTACTTTTAGGATCTACCTATATTTTACTTTCATACAAGCATTCAATCATAATGTAGCCAATTGATATTCATTTATTGTCTGGGGTTGTAATAACTAACTTAACTTACGTGTAAACAATGCAATTAATTATGTAAATGAACAACATCTAACATGTTTTACGGCATAAAAAATAATTTCTTAAATTAAAAATAATTCTCCCATCACAGGGTATAAGAAGCGAACTTTATTTATTTATTTTTTTATTTATTTATTTATTTATTTGAATTGCTCCATACACAAGACTAAGAGTCTTATTTTGCAGTATGGAACTGATGATTTGAAAAATTATAAGATCATTAATTAATAACTTAACAACTAATTACAATTTTTATATGGAAAACAAAAAACAATTTAAATTAAACAAGATGAACAAAACAAAAAAAAACTAAATAAAAAATTTAAATAAATTTAAATAATTTAATTTATCAAATAATTATGTTTGATTTTCTTATGCCGAAAACAGTTTAAAAATATTTTCTTTAAATTTTCGTGCGTTACTTAAAAGTTGAGAGCTGTGGGGTATAGAATTCCAGAGAGATACTGCGAATATGTAGAAATGCCACTCCGAAATGAAACTTTTGTATCTAAATGATCTAAGTCTTTTTCCCCTGCTTATATCTGAAATAACAAGTTTGCTGTACAGATGATCAGGTATGTGGGTATATATTATTTTATGTAAAAAAACTAAAACTCTAATGTTTAGTAGATTATTTTAAGAAAGGCCATATAGCTGAGATGAAAAGGAAGATACACTAGAACGCCTATTAAGTCCATACACGTATCGGATTATATTGTTAAATGCAACGTTCAATTTCCCTTTACTAGTTGCATCACATTTAGCAAAAAGCTCACAACCATATAGTAAAACAGGCATCAGATAAGTTTTGGCAAGTAGCATTCTTATTCGAATAGGTGTACAATGCTGGGTTCGCCAAAGAGTTCTAGTCATAGAGAAAGTGCGACCACAAGCATAGTTAATGTGGTTCGACCACGTAAGAGTGTCATTAAAAATATTCCGAGATTCTTAGCAGATTTTACTATTTCAATTTTTTTATTATTTATAAATATATTAGGTATAATACTTAGTTTGGCAAGTCGCTTTTGAATTACTATGCATTTAGATTTTTTTTGGATTTATTCCTAGACCATTTGCGGTTGCCCACGTATAAATACGATGTAGTTGATGATTAATAGAGATAATACACTGGTCGATTAAGGCATTAGTACAACTGGTATAAAGTTGAACGTCATCCGCGTACATTCTTACATTACAATTTGTTAAAATGCCTGGAAGGTCATTAGAGTACAGTGAGAATAATAGTGGCCCAACAATGGACCCCTGAGGTACCCCTCTGGTTACAGGCAGTGCTTTGGATTTTTGGATTGCAGTTTCAACATACTGATATCTGTTACGTAGGTATGTTGACAATAACTGAGTAGCGGTCGAAGAGAAATTGAAAAAGTTATTAAGTTTGTAACAAAGAATGTTATGATCTACGGTATCAAACGCTTTTGAATGATCTAAAAGTATTAAAAATGTAGTCTTGCCATCATCAAGTTTCTCCCTAATCTCCTCTGTAACATCAACTAAGGCTGTTATGCAACTGTGCTTCTTTCTGAACCCAGATTGACGATCTGTTAGCAAGTTATTGTTATCCAAGAAATAAGTAATTTGGTTATGCATAATACGTTCAAATGCTTTAGAGAGAAATGGAAGAATGGCTATTGGTCTATAATCAGAACCAGCTTTGGGTATTGGGACGATTTTAGCTATTTTCCAATTCGAGGGAAAGTAACTTGAAGTTAATATTTTGTTAAACAAAAATGTTATTATTGGAAGTAGTTGAGGTAAAAGAATCTTTAGAAACTTTGGATTAATCCCGTCCACTCCTATAGAGTTGGATTTTATAGACAATATACTAGATAAAACGTCACATTGGTCTACTGTAGCAAAAGAAAAAAAGTTAGATTCAGAATTGTTACTAGAATGATTATTGACATAATAATTTTGATCTGCTTGAACCATAGGAACATTTAAAAACTTTTTATTGATTGTATCGGCATCAATCGAACATGGTTCTTGATTCGTAGATTTGCCGATACCAACTTCACGTATCGTTTGCCATGTTCTTTTGGAGCCAATGGCGGAAGAAAACTTTTCAGCATAAAGAAAACTTTTCAGCATAAAAAAATTAGGTGGAGTAAACTTAGTCAGGGATTGCTTTTTTAAGATTTTTGAAGTTTTTGCTAAAATGGGTCTTAAAATTTGCTCTTTGGCGAGTCTGTTAATTTTGATAGCTATACGAAATAGTTCTAGTCCACATTTGTCTGTACAAAAAAAAATTAATTTTTTTTAACGATATACATTAACATTCCAACTTTATACGCTGGTAGGTATATTTAGAACCTCTAAAATATTGTTACTGATTTTTCCCATATTCAGCTCATTAATACTTTTCGTTTAATTTGTTTTCCTACAAAATATTTGTATCGGGACACCCTAATAAATATTCAATTAAATCCAACCACAAAACCTTTTATAACTTTATAAAAATACATTCAAAGTTGTTTAAACAGTTAAACGCAATACAATATTAAAAAATATCACTCATACGTCGTGTGTTGCATACAAAATTAAAATCACTCATACGTATAGGAGAGAACCAATTTCTTTATACACATATTTTCATATTAAGTTTAAAAGTATTTGTTTTCCAAATCCTGGTAATTCTGCTTAATACCAACAATAAATCTCTCTTTTTATATTAAGATCTTAAACAACAAAATGTCAAGTTAAAATTCTTTCCCATAAAGTCACACAAGTTTATTGAAAAAATTTCAACAGATTTACATGCGAGCCAACACATACCTTGTTGCTTCTACTGGCCAAGGGGAAGGAGTGGTTAAGTAAACAAAGAAAATTACTTTGTCCTACCAACGACAAGAAGGAGAACACAAACAAACGAATAACTACAAAATACTGGGAATGTTATAAAAATGCAAATTTTTATTCCTTTATTAGTTTGCAAACTTCTTCTTCGTTTAACAACCACAAAAAAAAGTGAATGAAATCTATTGTAAATCCTTGCTTATTTATTACAAAGCTATTTTATATTATATTAGAATATAAATTGATTTATTTATGAATGTATTTTGTTTGGGTGAGTCTGTATTTATGTGTGTGTATATTATAGGGTTGTCATTTATTCGAGTTTTTATTTTGTTCGAATAAACCATCAAATAGTTTTTGATCGAATACATAAATATTTAAAGTATTTTACCGTATCACTTCAAAATTTTATGAATTCTGTCCTCAATTTGAATACTAAAACAATACCAATTCTTAAATGCAATCATTGTAGACGATTTCACACGATTTCTCAGTCGTACGCCATTTGGCATTATCTCGTTGTGAAAAAATTACAGTTTGAAAAATCGTTAAAAAGTTAAATATATATCGCCTATATTTTTTAATATATCGAACTGTTACTTTAGTTACCGTAGAAATTACATAAATAGACTTCACAGTTTTAGTGATAACGCTGTAAAATATTTCCGATAATTTTGTATAGATTATACTTTAAAAATCGTGCTATATTTCAACAATATCACTTTATCTGTGAATTCCTGCATATTGTTTGATTGATAGACAAATCATATATTTTACCCATTATTAAAGAGTCCATATCAAAAGAGTGGTTGGAATTTGGTCAAATTCATTAAAATTTATTTGATAGAATTTTGTTTCATTAGGAATTACCTATAATCGATTAATAAAGTAAAAATGCTGTACTGGCAGTAAAAAATAGAGAAATGGAAATAAAAAATAATCCTTTTATATAATTATTGGTATTCTCAATCAACCTTTCAAATAAAATTCGGTTAGTAATTGTATATGGAAGATGCGACTATTTATGTAGGGATAATACAAAAAATTGGTACAATCTATCAAATGTATTAAAAAATTGTCGAGAACTGCATATATGGGTTACCGAAAATAAAATTAGGATTTCAGTAGAACCAAACGAATTGTGGATTGTATTATTTATAGAAGCAACTAATGATTGGTATTGGTAAACGAATTTTAGACTGTGTTTATTTTCCTAACAAAATATTTAAATTCATATTTAGCACTCAACATTGCTAAGTATTTGTGGTGTGGCGATAGTCAATTACTCCGAGTTTCTGAGTTCAAATCCCGGAAAAGACAAAAGTAAAAATTATTCAAATTCAAAACCATTTTATTTATTTTATTTTATTTTATTTTATTTTATTTTATTTATTTATTTATTTATTTTATTAGTATTTAAGTCCTGCACAACAAGATTGAATCTTATAATTATAGTGCAGAAACAGATTAAACAAACTGATCTCAGTGATTACAGTTTTAGATTTAGAAATTAAAAATAATTTATAACATTTAACATTAAGTTGATAATTATAAAAAAGAAAAAATAAAAAGATAAAAAAAAAAACAAAATTTATATATAATAAATTTGTAGTTTGTTAATTTTCAAACAGCAAATAATTGAAAGAAAATGGATAGTAATTGTGGTGCAATGAGTAGGACAGAAAACTATTAATCTGAAGGCCACTGTTCAATACTTGAAACATCCAAAAATACTTTTAATTTTAATTTTAGTAACATAAAAATATTTAAGTGCAATATAATATTGAATATTAGCTTTCATGACTAAAAATAAAATTTAATTTGAAGATAGTTGTCTTAACTGCCCAAATTCGATTGGTAACAAATTCGCTGGCCACAACTGAGACTATTTTCTGGGTGTGGAAATTGATTAACAAAAGTTTTTAGATTTCAGTTATTTCTTCAATAGAGTTTTGATTTTATTTTATCCATTTATCATTTTTTACACAAATTTTGACAATGTTGTTAAATTTTCGAAAAAGTTTTATTAAAAGAATCATTTTTTGAAATTATTTGTTTTATTCGTTCGATTTTTCTTTTTGTTCTGTTCGATTAAGCGAATAACTTTTAGTCGAGTGACAACCCTAGTGTATTAACAAGTACCAGACCAGTTAAACTGCTTGACATATTTTCATAGTAAGCTATGGATCAGTACGTTGGCCATGAATTTTTAAAAAGCCCAAAAAATTAATTTTTCAAAGTTTTCTTTCTGTTTTTTTTTTTTTTTTTGTATCTCGAAAATTAATTTTATTTTTAATTTATAATCTCCTTTGTGGCCTTATCGTAAAAGCTACAGGCGCTTTTTGTTTCGACGGTATGGTTGATTTGGCATTTCCATTATTAGAAGATAAATTGGTGCCATTTACATGTAAGTCGCCAGACGATGGAATGTCTATCATCAAAAAATATATGAGTATTGGAATGGCCGGTATTTTCTCCTGGATCAAAACCCCAATGAGAATATTTCTGAAGTATTAACCCGTCGAGTTTACGCAGAAAATCGCCAATATGAAATCGTTTTTCATCGCAATGAAGCAGTTATTGATGCGTTGAGATCAATAACGGAAGAACTTCGATTAAATCTGGTTTACAGTATGTCTGATCGAATTTTCGATTCAAAAAAAGGAATTTTCGATTCAAAAATTTTTAAAGCTGCTGCTTTAAAATATTTTTCTTAAATTCTTGTAAGTTTTGGTATATTAAGTTGAGTGTATTTATAGTTATGAAACAGCAATTGATTTTGTTATTCCTTTTTAAACAGTGAAATAAAAACTAAATGCATGAAAAATACAGTTAAATATTATTAATTTTCGATTGGGCCAAAGCCCCCCCCCCCCCCCCCCCCCGAAATATTTTCGATTTTTTATTTTATATTTGTTTTGGTTAGTATGTAATAAATGAATTTATAATATTTTTTTGAGACTATAATTTTTCAAACTAATGTTATATTAACTGAAATTGATCTATGGAAACACTACCATAAAGACTATCAAATCCGCTAGATGCTATTCAAGATTGCAACAAGGAGCTTTTTCCAAACGTTTACATGTTTTTAAATTTACTGATAGTAATTCCTGTTACAATTGCATCCGCGGAGAGAAGTTTTTCCACCCTAAAAAGAGTGAAAACATATATAAGGAATTCTATGGGTGAAGCTAGACTTGGTGCTCTAGCTCTTGCATCAGTGTATCGAGAAAAGGTTGAACCTGACAAAATCATTGACACTTTTATGAAAAAAATCGTCGAATTAAATTTTAAGAGTTTTGTTAATAGTATATAAGGATCTTAATTAATATGATAGCTCACTTTAAAAATCAAAATAAAATTATTTAATTGATACATAAATTTGTTTAATATTTCAAAAAAAAAAAAAAACTTGTTTGTAGATATAAAAAAACTAAAATAACAAAGACATGTCAAAACATTTTTGCTTCAAAATTGCTATCATAACTGGGTATAACGTCAATGGTAACTTTCCCATCCAAAACTTATTTAACAGATACAAAATATTAGTGTCCGACCGAACTCATTTTTTTCGGCCGAAGCCGAACTTCTATATTAATACCGAACTTCCATATCATAATATCAATGTTCGGCCGAAGCCGAAGCCGTAGCTGAACTTTTTGTTTAATAAAAAAAATATAAATTGTTTTTTTAGATCAATAAATTTAAACCAAAAAGTTCCCAGGAAAAAATTACACATTCCAAAAAGAAGGTGATGCCCACACTTGCTTACATATCTCATTGCCAAATTTAGTAACTGCAATACCAAACTCATTCCAACGATAGAGTCAAAAAAGCAAGTAGTATTGTAATCAATTCTTTAAAATTAAACCAGAAAGCATGAACTCAATAACAAATGAATTATTTACTTCAAAGAAAATAACACTGCTCTTAACGTATATTTATACCTTTTTGTACTCAAGACGTAATCATATACTTTTTCTTAATAAAAGGACGTTATTGGAAGTAGTTCCTCATTTTGAAAAAAGAAGTTATACAATTTTAAAGAATTTATCTTATATATAACACTAAAAACAGAATTTGCATGTTGCCAAAATTTTGTTAAACTGTGGTTAGGTATAAATTAACGATCGCACGTGAGCAGAAAATTGTGAGTGGAAGTTGAAATTACTGACGTTATCGTGAGTGAATGTAAAAAAATTTTCGAGGGTGATTGTGCGTGAGTCATATTTTTGTTTTTCAATTTTGAATTGTTCTTTTTTTTAAAAAAATTTATATTTTCGTGGTTTATAGCTCCAAAATTCTGACAAACCCATGATATCATAACAATTCGATGTTTCACTTTTTAGGATTTTATTTCCGTATGAGTTTTAATCGTTATATTTGAGTGGCGTAGGAGAATTACGTGTGAGTAAAAGTTGAATTTACTTATGAAACTACTTCTTTTTTTAAATGTAAGTACTTCTTATTTTTTCTAGGGAACTATTTATATATTTTTTTTTGTGTAAGTACTTCGTGGTTTTAAAATGGAACTATTTCTTTATTAAAAAATGTATGTAGTTCTTAAAAATATAAAGTAAATGGTTCTTCGGTAAAAAAAAATATTCAATTCTAAAGAATCAATTATTTTAGTCTCACGCCCTGTTAAAAGAATCGAGTAGGTAAGGAATGCGTTCTGCCCAAAATGCTTGATTACAAACCCGCTTATCTTTTTGGAAATTTTTTGCTGGGTTATTAAACATAAACAAAATACAAATTTATAGGTATATTTTTTTTTTGAAAAAATCATATTTGGAAAATAGTTTTACTATTTTAAGTACAAAAAAAGAATAAAATATTTGTATTGTACTATATTTTATAGTCAAAGAAAAATAGTTGATCGATTTTTAAGTTGATATGGAGAAAAAAAACTAAAACTTTAATAATTAAAATTAAAAAGTTTGATATTGTCATGACAGAAAAGCATTTTTTCCGCATTCACACCATGTGAATTGCTTCGTCTATCAGAATACAGCTGTCCGGCAACGCTAAAAAGCTGTTCGCTAGCTACACTAGTTGGTGGGGCTGATAAATATTTTATTGCTACAGCTTTTATATTTGTAAATGGACTTGAATTCCAATACTCAAATATATTTATATTTCGGGACCTAAAGGCTCCGTAATAAACATTTTAATTTCTTTTTCAATAAAATTTTCGTTTGGTTCTGCTACTTCTAAGTCTGGTACTGCATCATGTCTATCCCAAATTGATGAAACTGTTATTCTCTTTTCAGGATTACTTACCACTCGAAGTTTTTATTTTTTTTTATATTTAATTATATCGCATTAAATTTGATTATTTGCTTATAAGTCTTGTAGCTATATTTCTGCAAATTTGTTTTTAAACTCTTTTGGCTTTTTGAAATTTTTTCACACACATTGATATTTATATATCGTTGTTTTTTCTTTTGTATTCTTTCATATTCAACGTTGTATTTTTTATGTAGTTTTTTTTGTAAATTTAGAAAAGTAAATATAATTACAGTTGTTATTTAATTGTGCTTTTTATAAATAATCATAAAAAGTTCGGTAGTTCGGCTAAATTCGGCTAAGTTCGCTAAACACCGAACTTAGCCGAACTTCAATTTTTGGCCGAACTCCGAAGCCGAAGCCGAGTACTTGGTCGGACACTACAAAATAATAAATATAGGCTCTCGTATGTAAAAAATTATATGCTTTTCAAACAAAAAAAATTTAAAAAACAAAAATTGGGCCCCCCCCCCCCCCCCCCCCCCCCGAAACAAAATCCTGGGTACGCCGCTGACTTAATATATAAAGTGCAAAAAAGTAAAATTTTTGCATTCATAGCAGGTACAGCGGCAATTTTATCTAACAGATGATAACTTAAACGCTGTATCAATTCCGCCAAAACGTACATCAAATAAAATATTTTAATAAACTTAATACCAAAATCGAAAAGGCATCTTTAAATTTTATGGAACAAACTAAAGTTTCATATGCATAATGCATCTTTATATAAAGTTTTTAATTTTTCCAATTTCACACTTGAGAATTTTTTATTGGCATTACTTATGGTCAATGCCAAAAAATTTCATTACCATTCCAATGCCAATGAAATTTGTATCAATTGGCATTGATTAGACCAATGGTAATGACTACAATGCCTAAAACAAAAAATTTTAAATTTAAGTCCTAACTTTAAAAGTATTCGCTATTGTATGCAAGTTTTATCACGTACACACTATTTAGTCTTTCAGCAGAAATTCGGAAGCGGTAAAATTAATAAACGTTTCTTTTTTGCTTCTTTTGTGCTTCTTCTACTGCTTCCTAACATTAATAGCTTGCAGTAGTGAGTCAAAAGAAGCAATAGCAGGTTGTTTAATACACTTTATCGCTTCGCGAAAGCACGAAAGAATGGTGATGATAACAAAATTCAGTTGTTAAAATCAGTGAATGCATGACTTTATTTGGAGCTGTGAAATAAGCTTATTTTGGGTATCGAAGCAAGTCCTTGAATGAATTATATCACCAATATTGCAAGCGCTTATCTGTCCACTTTTCCTGTCGAGACTGTTTTTTGCTGGGCTTATTTGGTACAGGATTAGTCGTTATAGATCAGCTTTTGATAATATATACTTGATAAAATACCGAATATTTATAAAATTAGTTTGCAAATAATCCTTTACTCATTCTAAATTGTCAAATAAATTTGATTGACAATTGTAATCAATTGTAATTGTCTGTTAAAGACATTGGCATTGATCAATGCCAATTGAAACAAAATTTAATTTTCATTGTTTTTAAGCAATTTTAATGCCAAAAAATTTAATTACCATTGATTTCAAACAAGGCCAATTAACTCCAATTAACTAGTCCCAAGTTTGGCGAATTTAAAAGTATTTAATATTATTTCCTGCAAATAAGTAATACTAAACCCAACTAAATATCATTAAACCGGCAAAAAATGTTTAGTTTCCAAAATAATCGTGGTTTTTTTTTAGGTTCTAATATATGACAAAAATTTTTGTTTGAGCGTATTTGTATTTGATGGGATTTTGAAATGTGATAAATGCAGCTTTTATTTAATCTAAACAAAAAAAATGGAATTTAAATATTTTTTTACAGTTATATTAGTTTTTTGTTTTTATATACATCGAGATTATTTTTATGTTATTTTCAATTTATAACGAGCTTTCAACCTCCGTATATTTACAAAAATAAAGCAAATCAAACATATTAGCTAGGTTGATACTAGTATTTCGATCTGGCTAAAGATCTCATCAGAACCCGAAGTTTTAGAAAAGCTAGAGCCTATATAATAGGCAGAACTTTAACAAAAATTTTTTTTCATTTGTTAGAAAATTAAAACTACAATAATTATTCCGCCGTTAAAGATAAATGATTAACGCGAATGGATTTAGTATTCTTAAACATCGGCTAATATATACACAAAAGGTTATTCATGTCATACAAAAAAAATGTTTTAATTATTTTACCTCAAAGTGTCGAAAAATTTTTAAGTTCCCATTATCTATTTACACTTAGGAGATAAATCACAAATTTAAACACAGTTTTTAGATGCTATTGAGTTTACAATTTACCAAAAATTTTTTAAATTTTCAACTTTGAATCCAAAAAATGTCCATATGTCAGAAATAGATCTGTAATTTTGATTATTTTACTTTCACAATTATATTCAAAATCCCATAGTGCATTTAAATATACCTACGTGTATGTATGCGTGCAAAGTTTATATTTCTATTGATGTGAGTGTGTCAATTGAAATATCTTTGAGTGTTAAGAAACAGCAAAAGAAAACTCTTTAACTGAAAAAGTGTTTGTTATTCACGTTCAACAGAAAATAATCTTTAACAGTACCCTTGTCATTTAAGCCATAAGTTTCAAACTGACTATATGGATAATCAATTTTTTTTTACATAAAGTTCTTTTTTTTGGAAAAAGATTGATTTTTTTTTTTATATATATTCCAATTGTTTTTGTAGTTGATGAATGAGTAGGGTATTCAGTCGGTTCCGTACTCCATTAATAGATTTAGTTTAATCAAACGATTGTTTGAGTAAATTAAAATAGCCAAGTAATGAATAACTCGAACAATTTTGGTCTATTAATCGAATTAATCAAGTAAATCAAAATATGTTCTATTTCAGTTAATATTACATAAAAAAAACTTAAATTGTTTTGTATTTTTAAAAAGATCTTTTATAAAATAAGAGCAATGTGTCAGGTACCGTTTTAATTTAAATATCGCACACCCACTTCAAAAGTGACTCAACTCAAAATTTTAATTTTTCGGTTTTATATGCTTAAACTATACACAATATACTTGTTTATCTATTAAAAAAAAATATCAGTGTATTTTTTTGTTGTTAACTGTTGCTAAAAAGCAGTTATGTCTTTCTTTATGTTTCAATTGGTATAAAGTTGCAAATGTTTTTTTTTTCGATTTCTGAAAAATTAAAAATTTTGAGTTGAGTCACTTTTGTACTGGGTGTGCGATATTATGTTTGTTAGTAGGGCTATAACTTTTTACGTGGTATATCTTGATACATGCTGATAAAAATATTTTTCTTTTTACATTTTTGAGGAAAAATGTTTGGCACCGAGACCGATGACTATAATATCACATTTTTAGCAATTTCTAAAAATATTTTTTAAATATGCTTGAGAAATTACAGACACTATACAGGGATGGAACTACAAATAAAAATTAAGAATAAAAAGCCCGACTTCAAGAAATTAGGCGAAATTTTTAAATATCTAAATATATAACAAAAAATAAAAAATCGGAACTATCGAAAAACTATTAGATTATGTTAAAATTTTTTTAATCGAAGTGTACATAATTCATCATAATGTTTTTGTTTGTGTTCAGCTAGGTTTGGGACGTTCATTTTTCTGCCATTTGAATCTATATTCATCTTAATCACATAAATTAAAAATGATATATTTTGCAAAAAAAAAAAAATAGAACAAAAATATGTCTATGTCAAACTTCAACGCATTTGCTACGGAAATTTTTTAACGACGGCGAAAAAGTAATATAGTTTTCTTTAAATTTTTCCAAGGCTTATGCAAACTTTACTACACTGATATGCCATATTATTTTTGATATTTGAAAAAAAACGCTAAAAGTTATATCCCTAATTTTTAATATATTTAATTTTCAACGAGCTTCCAACCACCGTATATTTACAAAAATAAAGCAAATCAAATATATTAGCTAGCTTGATACTAGTATTTCGATCTGGCTAAAGATCTCATCAGAACCCGAAGTTTTAGAAAAGTTAGAGCCTCCATAATAGGCAGAACTTTAACCAAAAACCTATTCATCATTAATTTTGCTCCATTAGTTAGGTTAGGGTCTTTTCCTAACAATCATCATGACGTTACTAAACTTTGAAGACCAAAAATGTTCTATTTATATAAAACATTTTTATCCCTAATGTTTGCATAAGGTCGAACTTTATAAAAACGAAAGAAAATTAAGTAAAATACCTCAATTGTTTATTATTTCGGGCATACAAGAGAAAAGGCATTTGTTTTTTTCATATAAATGCTAATGCCAAAGTATAGGCATTTATATGGAAAAACGATGTCTCAATTATAAATTCCCAAGTTTGATTTCAGTAGACTTTTTTAACTTAAATTAATTTTTATTAAATACATTTCGGAACCCCTGGTTTTATATTTATTTTGTGTGTTATTATATATTTTTAACGGAAAATTAATGAAATAACGTTATAGAAATTATAAGAGTTACTCGAGTAATTTTCAAATCTTATTCGATTTATCGAGTAAGTTAAAGAACAATCGAGTTACTCGTTTACTCGAACAAAACAAAACCCGAGTACACAGAAAAAAATATTTCCCTAATTTTTTCAATTAAATCGATTTGTTGAAAATTTTAAAAGTTGTAAATTAAAAATTAATTGAATCAATTAAATATTTGCTTAAATTCTGAACTTGCTTGGCATTTTTTTATAATATTGCTCAAAATATATTGTTGTTGTTTTTTGTAATATTTGTGTAGTTGTTTTTTATAAATGTTTATGTATTTGTAATAAATATTTCAAATTCATTTTTATTAGATTTTATTTATTAATACTTTACAAAATATGAGTAACAAGTTAGAGGAATATTGTCGATTATGGGGTATGGAGGTGAATCTCGCTAAATCAGAAATAATGATATTCCAAAAATTTGGCAGACATAGTTTAAACGAAAAATGGACATTTAATGGTGAACCCGTAAAGATTGTACAAGAGTATGAATACTTAGGAATAACATTAACACCCAAAATGTCGTACACCAAACATGTGGCAGTCAAAATTAAAGCAGCAAAAGCTAGTATTAATTCCACCTGGAAGAATTTCATTGGGCGTAGAGAAATATCACTAGCAGCTAAATGGAAAATGTTTTTTAGCAGTTTGCAGAGCCATGCAAACCTATGGAGCTCAAGTATGGGGAAACTTGCAATTTGAGGAAATTGATAAATTCCGAAGATTTTTCACAAAGCGATTATTAAAACTTCCAGAAAACACACCTAACTACGTTTTAGCTATAGAAACTGGCTACGAAGAAGGGAATTTTTATACATATTCCTTGCATCTAAGGTATATATCAAAAACTATATTTGATTTAGAAGAAAGCAGGCTACCTCATAGACTTACGAAGCAAATTATGGAGAAAAATATATTTTGGTATGCTGACTTCAAAGATAAGTTACGACTGTATAACATTAGTAGTGATGGACTAGAACAAAATAAAATCAAGTGCTTGTTCAAAACTTATAAATGAGATGAAAAAAGCTAAATATAATGATCATTTAACAAATGTGCACAGTACTCGTCAACGAATTTATAAGAATCTAGATCACTCAAAAGGCTTGACTTATGGCAACCAAAATTACAATCAGGAGCAGATTACCTACATAATGAAAGCAAGAGGTGATCTCCTGTGGTTGAATGGCAACCAATTCAGAACAGGCCAAGCAATATTGTGTTCATTGTGCAATCTCAGAGAACCAGAAACAACAATTCATTTTCTTGGCAGATGCCCCGTGCTAAATGCAATAAGTTTTAAGTTTTTTCGATGTACAACATTTCCTGACGATCATTGACGTTCTTAACGGAGGTGAAGATACTTATTGGCTAGGTCTCTATAGTTTTTTAAAAGAATCACTAAAATATAGAACTATGCTTATAGCTGCATTTAATGTTTAAAAAATGTTTTAAATTTATAAAAAGTAAACTAAAAAGTATAAAGTATTTGAAATTATTTATGTTTAACACCATTCTCCGGCTGACAGTTAATTACAACCAAGCCGCACATTTCTTTATTATTTTTATTGTTCATAAAATTAGCTTTAAATTTAAGAAAAATTTTGTAAACTTTTTGAAAACAAATATAGCAAAATCTATTCTAAATCTAATCTAATCTAGATTTTATTAATTCTCATTGAGTTTATTACTTTATTAAGTTAAATAATTTTATTTCAGTGGCTTAAATATAAATATTAATTTATTCTAAAACATTGTCATAAAATTGATAATACTCTTTTTGAAGTTAAATTTAGTTTAATAAAAATGTTAACATTTCTTTAAGCAAAAAAATTTTAATTGTTAATTTCTGCCAAAAAAAAATCAAAAAAGATTTGCCATGCTCCCTACGTTTCAATAGAAAGAAAAAAACTAATTTCTGTGTAAATTTGTTCACATAAGTAAAAATAAATCGCGAACTAAATAAGAATTACTTGCCGGTTTAAATTCAAATTCCAGCTTTAAAAAAACATTTTTTAAGGCAACTTATTTTTGCTTTTTGAGAAGGTATACAAAATTGATCACTTTTTAATCAAATGAGTTATTATTGAATTGAAAAATAATTCAATTAAAGAGCTATCAATTTCAAATTGAATTAGCAATTTTCATTTTTGGCGGAAATTGAATCGGTGGTTTTTGGGATTGAAATGGGTTTTTAATTTTTTGTGTAATTTGAATCCCCTATGAATGAGTAAGTTATTTTTTTCATTTGGAAATAAATAAAAACTGATGTTCGTACCATCTTCATTGTCCCCAGAAAACGTTTTGGCATGTTGTGTTTTGTTTTAAACCAGTTGTTTGTTTAACGTGCATACTTTTTCTCTCTTTACATTTAAGAAAGGAAAAAAAAATATGCCAGTGTAAATATCAGCAAATGGCGGAATGTTAACAATTTTCACTTACTTTTTTTTCCACTTTATATAAAAGGTGTTAATATTTGTTCAAAGGGGACTGTTTTTTTATAAATGTTTTCTTATGGTAAAATTTTTAAATTGTTTTCGTCATATTTTTTAAACGAAAATATTCCCTTGTTGAATATAGACACTGAGGCAATAATGGATACTAATGAAGTCTTTTATATATGCATATAAAGAAAATATTAGCAAATTTGTTGGCAAACATTTAACCCATAAATACATTATATGTTTAACGAAATATAAATATAGCTCTTTACAATTTTCTTATTTTCATAAATTGGTATTTTAATATTTCACAATGGGTCTGAGTCGATTTAAATGAAATTTTCGTGTTACTCCAATCTGAAAAAGGATTTTGTTTCAGGATGGTCTAAAACTTAATTACCATTAGTGTCCGACCGAACAGTTCGGCCAGAAAATGCATTTGGTCTGTATTCGGTATTTTAAAGCATTATGGACAAATTTGGCGGATGGAAAAATGTTTATTAGGCTGATTAGATGCTATTTTGAGTGTCAAATTTGAAGAAAAGTCTGTAGTTAAGCAATGAATTTACTGTTCGGCCTCAGAAAGTTCGGCCAAATTGAAAATAGTTCGGCGGCCGAACTTTTAACTTTATAGCTAAACTTCGGCTTTTCTCTTAAATTTTATACACAAAATCGAATAAAATCGGCTCAACAAACATGTTTCCAATACCAAAATTTGTCATCATTGCCTCTAGATATCAAAAAACCGACAAAATATATGTTTTTGGCCGAACTGTTCGGTCGGACACTAATTACCATCGAAAACGAAGAAAATCTAGGTGGTGATTTTTTTTACGGACAATCAAAATTTTCTAAATTTTAAAAATTTGGCCTGTTTAGAGACACTTTATCGATTTTGATAAAAAAAAAATTAGTTAAGACTCAGATTCGTGCACCGAGTCGTGATTTTTTTTTTCAGACAAGCCCCCTTTGGAGGCTTAAAAGTTAATTTTTTTTAATTTTAATTTTCTCAAAAATTACCTATCTGTTTGTTACAAATTATTTGTAACTGAAAATCTTATGAAATCTCCTTTTCTACACTCATAAAAATATGTCTGTAAAAAAAGCAGAAAAAGTTACTAAAAATTTGTTAAAAAGGACGTTACAGGTAAAAGCATAAAAATTAGCGGAATCTTTTTGCTAAATATTAGTTAAATAAAAACAGCAAAAAAATGTAAAAACTTATATTATAAATAATAAGACAACTTAAATACTGCTCTGTATTTATTAGAGAAATAAAATACAAAGTTGTACCTGTCTTTTATTTATCTTTATTATTTCCTTTGTTCCTTTTGTATGTACATCGGAATGCCGTACACTCAAAACAAAGTTAGTGGAAAATTTTTTTAAACGTCTATTTAAAATATTTAACTAACTTACAGTAATTTTTTGCTGAAAACTCAAATTAGTTAAACAGTTTTACTAAAAACAAATTTTGAACTAATGTTTAACTAGTTTTTGTTGATACCAAAATTGTGCTGATAAATACACCCATAGCACGGAAAACAAATAGAAAGACGTGCTATAGATGTCGCAGCATGTACAGACGAAGTAGAGAGAAAAGATAAGGTTCAAATAAACACAACCATTATAAGACTTACACAAAATGCAATCGCTGTTGATTTAATTTATTTCATATATTTCTTTTGTATGCATAACTAAAAAATCAAAGTGACGCGGCAAAAAGTTTCATTATGTGAACGATGTGGAAAGTCCTAACATTTTTATATATACTTAAAACGATCGCGAAAAAAATTTGATTTTAATTTCATTAAAATAAATTAACTAAAATAAAAATTTTATGTGAGCAAGATTATTGATTATTGAAAGCTCGTTATAAATTGAAAATAACATAAAAATAATCTCGATGTATATAAAAACAAAAAACTAATATAACTGTAAAAAATATTACTTGAGCCAGAGTACACACTAAAATTTTTTTATATAAATAGAACATTTTTGGTCTTCAAAGTTTAGTAACGTCATGATGCTTGTTGGGAACAGACCTAACCACGTGCTTGATTACTAAGAAGACAAGAATGGAGCAAAATTGATGATTAATAGGTTTTTTGTTAAAGTTCTGCCTATTATGGAGGCTCTACCTTTCTAAAACTTCGGGTTCTGATGCGATCTTTAGCCAGATCGAAATACTAGTATCAACCTAGCTAATATGTTTGATTTGCTTTATTTTTGTAAATATACAGAGGTTGAAAGCTCGTTATAAATTGAAAATAACATAAAAATAATCTCGACGTATACAAAAACAAAAAACTAATATAACTGTAAAAGATTATTCAAGTTCAAGATCATTTGTTTTTTGTTAAACAAAAAACCGTGCAATGTTCATTTATTAATAAAAGTTAGTAGTTACTTAATAATAAAAGTTATCGATAAAAGTGAGTAGAATAAATAATATTTTATAAGTAAAAAAAAAACCATTTAAAGACAGAAAATCTTGAAATAAGCACAAAAGAACTGAATCGGATTTTTCTGAAAAATCCATAATATGCGTGAAAATAACTTTTTTTCTATCAAAATTGTTTGTCTTCAATATAATCAGATTGTTTAAAATAAATCAAGTCTCGACTTAAATTTGGTTGAGTTTATGAAAAATTTTGTATAAATCTTTAAAATTTCCTTAAAATGACGTTATAATTATAACACTTGATGAGTAAATAATCAAACTAAAAACTGCAACGTACGACAACAACTTTATATGTTGCATCAATCGAAAAATAAGACAGAGAACTCATCTCTCATTATTTAAGAAATAATTGGAAAACAAAATGACGTTATATCTATGAAACTCAGTGTATAAGTCAAAATTAAATCACGTCTAAGTTTCCAATTCATTGATTTATATTTTTAGTTTTATTTTATTATTTGGAATGTGAAACAAAATTGTAGCGCGGATTTCCAAAGAATTTTATGAAGTTTTATCAAATTAAATATAACTTGATCAAATTAGATAGACCCATTTTTCGGATCAAACTATATCAAATGAGATCCCATGGGATCTCATGAGATAAGGTTATGTATGTATGCCATTTTGCGGATCACCTGATATTTGATGTGATATGCAATTATATATATAACTATATATACTATAAGTTTGATATAATTTTTATTAAAAATAAAAATTATGTTTTTTACGACCTTTAATTGTGCAATGAAAATTATTCAAGTTCGAGGCCATACTCTATATTTCTTTATTAGGACATTGTCCTAACAAATAATCTACAGAGTTTTTGTTTTCAAATTTATTATTTGACCCTTTCAGGAATGTGTTGATAGATCAATCTCACAATCTCATGCCAAACATCAAACATTCATATAAACTAGTTTACTCACTACATGAGAACTAATATATATCCATATCAGAATTTTTTCATCGGGAAGTGCCAGCAAAACATTTTGCTCATATTTATATAGTTTTATAATTTTTTTAACATTATAATAGTACTTCAATTCAGAATAAAATCTATGCTTTTTTTTTTTTTTTTTTTTTTGTAGTCTAAAATATTTTTCATAATTTTATTTTTAATTAGTTTATAATAAAATCATTTTAATAAATGTTTCTAAATATTTTTTTTAATACGAAGTGTTCATTTGACTTGTCTGTTTTACATTGACACAATAGCCTTGTTTTGTTCCACATACTTAACATGGAAGTGAAAAAAATTATTGGCAGCCGTTTTAATAAATTTGAATATAAACTGACAACTTATCGAAGTTGAACAAATTTAAAAGTATTTTATGAAAAGTTTTTGTACTTAATGAATTTTTCATGAATCTAACATAATGAAAGACATTAATTAATATCACGAAGGAAAATTCTATCAGTGTAGTTTTTATTGTCAAAATAATATTGTTAGATTTTAGTAAATTCAGCAACAAAAAAATAGGTTAAGAATTTAGTACTTCATCAAGTCAAAATAGCAAAATTGTTAACAAAACTCTCAATTTGAACTAAAAATTTGTTTAAAAAACCTGCAAGTTAGATTACTAATTTCTTTACTGATTTTTCTAATTTTTTCTATGACTATATGATTTATTTCACTGTAAAGTTAAAAATTACAGAAAAACAAAAAAACTCAGCATTTTCTCAAGTATACTATATTTTGACCATTTATAGATCACATTTTATTTGTTACTAGCCTTGTAGTTCATTTAAAATAACAAACCACATCAAATGGCTGTTTTATGATTTAACATTAATTTTTTACAATCGTTTTTTTATTTAAAAAAATAAAAAAAATAAATGTTTGCTTATTTTTAACTAAATATGTTAGTAGAATAAATTTTTTACTACAATTGTTAGTAATTTTTTGAACAGTAAAAACAAATTGCAAATGTTAGTTGAATTTAATGAAATGTTAGTCGTCCTTTCTTCAAGTGAAATTTCATTTGTTTTCAACTACATTTGCTAATTTATTTATTTATTTATTAGGAAATATTGGAAACACTCATGCAAGAAGGAAGGTAATGACTTGAGCTATGTACAGACGGTTGTCAGATCTTATAATATTGTCAGAAAAATGTTCAGAAAATGTCTAACAACAGTTTGAACTTACAATTTTTGTGTTGCAACATTGGCAGAAAAAGCATTGTCTGTACATTGTAAGACAAAAATATTGTCAGACTTCTGACATTCGTGTGAACACCCTTCGTTGCCATTGTCAGATAATTGCAAGACATTGTAACCAATTTTTTATTGGCAGATGTGTTTAAATTAATGTTTCTGACAATGGCAGTATTGTCACAGAAATGTTTATATTGGCGGCACTGTAAATAATGAAAAAAAAAACAAAAGTTCATATTAATAATATTAAAAATCAAAAGTGAAACAAAATAGGAAATTAAATAAAAAAAAAATGGATGGTGACATTTCCATTAATGAAACCTGCGTCATAGATTGCAGCTCTGAGCCAACTGACTTGATGTTTCGTACCCAGTCACCAAGAGGCTCCCAGTCGCCAACAGGCTCTAAAGCCGGGAAAAAACCAACACCCAAACAAAGATCCTACCGCAGAAAGGTGGAATCCGTGTGATCCCACGAAAGTATTAACAAACTTATCGAGGAAGTTGAGGTACGGCGAAGTTTATGGAATGCTGGTTGCGCTGAGTATAAACTTCCCAAAGATATTTTATGGCAAGAGGTCGCAGATGCCATCCAGATAAGTGTGAACGATTGCAAAGGAAAATGGGCAAATCTCCGCACCTCTTTCAACTGCAATTTCCAAAATTATTTTGTCTTCATCCTCGCTACTTTCTAATACATATGCACCCAAAATCGTTGCAATTGCTTTTTTTGTTCCATGACAATTAATATTATTACTTTTTCAATTTAATTAAACACACAATTGATAATTAATAATTTCTTTCAAATGCTTTGACAGTTGTGGCAATGTCTAACAACAGATCTGGCAATTTTTGCCATACAAGAATCTGACAACCGTGTGAACTGACAATTTTCGTTGGCAGATAAATTTATTGTTTGACAATTGTCTGACAATGAAATTGAAAGGTTTTCTTAAAATCGTCTGAACTGACAATTTGCCTTTTGCTAAACATGTTTCATTGTCAGTACATTGTCAGCACATTGCCAGATCTTACAATATTGTAAGATCTGACAACAGTCTATACATAGCTTTAGTTAACAAAGCAATGCTCGTGGCTATTCCAAATTCATGCAAAAAATTCAAAATCCGAAACATTCCAGGTTAATTTGGGTTAAAGTAATAAAGATACAATATATAATAATATGAATTTAAGAAAACTCTAAAAAAAAAACCATAAAATTTATTTTATTTTCATTCTTTTTTCTTTTAAGGTTGAGTATGCCACCACTGAATCGGTTGTAACTGTAGACTGGGAAAATGGTTTCGCTGAGGTTTCAGCAGCACGTAACGAAAACATAACACAGGTTAGTAAAAATATTATATTTCTCTTCAATAAAATATACAATTTCGAAATTTTACAGGTTTTTAAAGAATTACTATCACAAGCAAAAATTACTTATAATTTAAGTCCAGCTTTACGTCGTCGTCGTCAATCGTTACCACAACAAGTGGGTAACAATGGTCCGGGCACACCAACACATTCACACCATCATCATCAGCATCAACAACCGCATTCATCTGCCACATCGTCCTCATATGTCGGCTCTATGGCACAATCACATGCACCAACACCAGCACAATTGCAACATTTACAAAGAATACAAGAACGTAGTTTGGGTAGTAAACGTAACTCCTGTACAATTTCCTAAAAATGTTAAAAAAAAATAAATTAAACATAATGAAAACTAACAAATGAAAATGAAAAACAAACACGCGTATTCGTTCATATATGGATGTTTACTATATAAATATTTATATTAGGGTGACAGCCGATTTTTGTTTTTAATTTCAATGTGTAGGAGTTGGAATATTGTGACACTAGGTTTAAAACTTCAGTGCTGAAAAGTTGAGCCAAATTGGACAATGCTTTGGGGACGCGCATCGGGGTCAAAGGTAGATATATTGTATTCGCATTAGGGTGACAGGCGTTTTTTTTTTTAATTGTAAGGTGTGCGGGTCAGAATATTGTGACACTATTTCTAAAACGCCAGTGCTGAACATTTGACCTCAATCGTGCCATACTTTTGGGACGGACATTGAGGTCAAAGGTCAGATATATTAATTTAAAAAAAAATTTAAATTTTCCAATCAAGTTTGTGAGGGTCACTTTGATCCAAAATATTTTACAGGGTTAATTTAATTTTTTTCGGTATTGCAAGTATCTATTAATTTCCACCAAATAATAAAGAATATTAACACAAATGTAATTCATATAAAAAAAAAAAGATTTGCATATATCTGATCTTTGACCTCGATGCGCGTCCCGAAAGCGTTCTCCGATTTGGCTCAAACTTTCAGCACTAATGTCACAATATTCCGACCCGCACCCCTCGAAATTCAAACTAAATTGTTTTCCATACAAAAGATTGTCACCCTAATATATATATATTAAGGTGACCCTCAAGGTATGAGAAAATTAAAAACTCATCTGTTTCAAAATCGTAGACAAGTTTTGTGTGAGGTTAGATAAAAAATTGCCGTGCCGCACGACCTTCGAAGTTAGTGAGAACGAAATTGGGGCAAAATGGTAAAAAATACACTCGTTACTACTCAGGAGTCACCCAAAGGGAGGTAAAATGTATGAGTAAGTCCCATTTTTTTTGTCTAACCAATATTTCTCTAGATCAAACTTACCCCTTATCGACAATTCTTCAAACTGAATTATAATGAAAATTTACTAAAATTAAGAAAGTAAAAATTGATAATTATTACAATAAATGAAAATAGGTTCATCGTTAACCTATACTAAGGTGATGTTAAAAACAAACAATTTTGTTGGGATATTTTCCAAATCTCCAATTTCAAATTTTAAAAAATTTTCTTTAACAAAATTGATCAAATTTAGATTTGAACTTCATTGCATTGTTAAATATATCTTAGAGAAAGAAGTAAAAAAAGTAAAAATATCCCTCGGTAAAATTTGATAGGGTAGCGATTTGATTTTTGCGGATTTCGAGGAAAGTGTGTCTTTGGCAATAACAAGTATAATTTGTTGTCATAAAATATTTAAAATCGAAAATTGGCCAAAAATAAAAAAAATATTTTGGAGGTCGTTACCCCCATGTGGACCTATTTTTTTTAAAGGGGCCGCCAAATAACTTTTTTTTTTTTGAACTCCTGAACCAATTGGACTTTGTATGGCGTCATACCAAGGTTAATGGCGCTTCCCGCACAGCAGCAATATTCTCGGGTGTACGCACTGTTTTTGGCTTTTCACGCTTTGATTTATCGATGAGGATGCCAGTTTCTTTCAATTTTTTCACAAGATAACGAACATACGGACCATATTCGTTCAGCGGAAGGATAAAACTAATTATCTGTCAAATCAGACATGAGCTAAGTGTTACCATTCACGAAATAAGCACTAGTTGCAAAAAAAACGTTAGATGGCGGACCCTTTAGTTTTCATTCTGTAATTTGCATTTAATAATTTCGTTAAGTTAAAATCTCAACATTTTGGATTTTTTTGAAGAAAATTTTTTAAAATTTAAAAAATTTAAAAATTTTCATTTTGACCCAATTTTGTTTTCACAAACTTCAATGCGAGTGCGCCACTTCAATTTTCAACCGATCGAGCTCAAATTTGTGTAATTTTTTTTTACCCTAACCTCACACAAAACTGGGCTACGATTTTAGTACATCGAAACTAAAAAATAAGGACTACTTTAATATATATATAGTAAAACAATATATATATATATATCGCTCATTTACTAAAATACTATCATAAGTCAAAAAATGCGATTTTTAAGATATGGATTGAAAACTTCAAACGCGTTTTTTGTGCTAAATCGTGTTTTTTTAAGTTATGTCAGTCATTTAGTAAATGAGCTTTATATACTACCCTTTATGTTAGAATATCAAAATATTATAAAATTTCATAGCAAAGTTTTTATTGAGTAAAGAACGAATTTTATATATACTCCACCAGGATTTAATTTTAAACAAAATAAATAAGATTTTTTAACTTAATTATTTCTTTTGAGTATAGAAAATTTTTTGAAACATATTATATCCCAATTTATAGCTTTTGTGCTCCTATCCTCTATTTACAAATTACAAATTTTTTTTTATTAATTTTCATTTCTGTTTTTATTTAAATTTTTTTAAACCCAAGTTACTAAATTAACAAAAGTTTTACTAATTTTTTTTTTTCAAATTGAACATTTTTAAAATCTACTATATTAAGAAAATGTTAAAAAAATTACTAATTTTTTAGTAAAACAATTGCCTGATTTTATAATATCGATTGCCACTAAGGGTTCACAAAAATTTGAGTATATTTTAGCATCGTTTACTTATGTTTTCTACTATTTTTACTTTAATAATCAAAACAGACACATTTCGCTAAAAGTAAATAAACGATATGCTGGCCAAAAAAAGCCTGTAAAATTACTGATTTTTCTGTAACATTTTGAAAGTATGATTTTATTTGTATACAATTGTAAACCACTTTAGTTGTTTGTGATTGTCTGCGCTAAAATATCGCAAAACTATGTGTCACTGCTAAAATGAAATTGAAAATCTCCGAAAATGGCGTCAATTATCTCAAAGTCACTTCGAAAAGGCAAAAGTTTTTAAAAATAATAAAGTTTATTTTTTAAACCAATGGAAATGTTATTTTTTAAAAAAAATTTTCTTTCGAAATTTTTTCATAAAAAATTACGTTCAAGTTAAAAATGTTCACATACCCTATGATTTCTTGGTGGAGTCTGTATAAAAACTAAACATTATCATATATTGTAGTCATATGTTGGATTTCCCAGCCAACTGTCCAGATTAAAAAAATGTAGGTCGGATCAATGTCAAACTTGCAGTATTTATTCTTCTAAGGATTGAGATCCAAATATTGTCCTTTTTAAATTTAAACGTGTACTTTCTTGGATCAAATTATCTTTTAAAATGTCGTCAGATTATGTGTACAAAAAATAGCGTAATCGTAATTCGTTTAAAAAAATATTTTGAGCAATTTTACAATTTTTTTCAAAGAATACAAGCTCGTACAAATATTTTAAATTTCAGCTATGACAACCGAAAATGTAACCTGAAATTGCGCCAGCAGAATTTTCAATTTCAGAATATTCAAAGTTGAGAATCACAGTCTGCTAAATTTAGGTGACCTGAATTTTGTAAGAACTAAATTTGAGTTGACTGTTGTAGTTCATTTAACTAATCAACAGAATTTAGCTTAATCAACAGAATTTTTAGTCTGAATCTACAGAAAAATTCCGCTAAATAGATCTTTATGGATCTGACCAGAGACAGATTCATATTTATTACCGGGAATATAAGTAGTTACTAGAGAATACTTCATACGTACTAAGAAACCATTTTTGATTAATTTTCATCTATCTTGCTTAGTTTCCAAGATATGGCCTATTGTATGATTACAAAATAAAAAATATGCCAAAATAACGCCATATACAAGTGAGACTAATAGCGGAGACACAAAAAAAATAATGGTTTCAAAACGATTGTGTTTGAAATTAACTAACGAATTTCTAAATTTTAAATCAAAAACTTATTAAAAAAAAAAAATCCGGAGGAAATTTGTTCTTGCGGTCAAATGAGATAACTAATAACTTTAGCTAAATAACAAAAACATCAAAAAAAAACTAAAAATTATCTCAACTGAATTGGAACCCTTTTAACAGGCTTTTGAACTAACCTCTTTTATGAGTGTGGACATGATTGTGGTTTAAATTAACTGGCAAATTGGAAAATCACGAATTACTAAATATTAAAACAATTTTTTTTTAAAATACGGATAAAATATGTTCTTGTGGTAAAATGAAATAACTAATGACCAGAGAAGTTAATGCAAATGCATGTTTTTCCCTTAAGTCTGAGAATAGTATGAATAAAAAATCTGTGCGAATCATAGAATTTGCTTTAAAATAGCATATTTTTATTGCATATATTAACTAATTTTGCATTAAATGCATATTTTAATTTCTGATATGCAAATTGGTATTAAGAGAAATAGTTTTAGGTGGATTTTTAAATGCGTATTTTTTAATACAAATAATTAAAATTTTTTATTAAAAACTTATGCAGAGAATATATTAAACAATACCTTTAAAATTTAGTTAAAAGTCATTAATAACAGGAAAAATAATTAATTAAAGGTGCCTAACTTTTTATGCTTTTCTGTTATTTTTCTGCGAAATTCTCAAAAGCACAGTTTAGCTTCTTAGAAGAAAAATGTGATATCAACTCTGAAAATCAATAAACAACAAAATACACCGATCACGAACGTCGATGTAGAGCGGTCATTTTCTATATTCAAATACTTTTTGATAACAAACAGATTATATTTTCAGGGACCGTAACATTATGAGTTTTATAATAAAAATTACACAATAATGATTATATTATGAGTTTTAAGGATTTTCTTCAATGGTAATGATTATTTTTGAGTAATATTAATAAAAATCAGCCATAATCAATATTTTTGACCAAAAAAAATACAACGCAAAAATAATCATTATTTATAATTTTATTTTTTTCGCTTAAAATAAAACTCGCAATACACTACCTTTTCATTACAACGGTAGTTGTCTACCACGCCCATATAGAGGCCGATATGAAAATATACAACCACGATTCCAATAGAGTAGCATGCGTCTTCTGATATCGCAGGCTTTATATCAAAATTTTACCCATTAAATTTTGTTTAATCAACGAAAATAACGTTATAAATCGTCGTTTCTGTATTTTAGCGTTATTTTGACTTTAGTTCAAGATATTTCAAAAGCAAACAGGTTAAATAGCAAAATCAAACCGGTTATATAAAAAGAAATATATAAAATTTAATGTAATCGATATTTTAAATATTTCATTTCAGTCTAGTTAGTTAGAACCACATTGCGTATGATGAATAATAAATATTACATGTATTATATTATTCATCATACGCGGTGTGGTTCTACATCTCTCAAATAATTATATGTACAATGTACATATTATATTCAATTATAGATAAAGCCCGTATGACACTGTATAGTTGTTGTATTGACAATCTAAATTAAAGCAGTACAAATATATTGTTACTCAATTTTTTAACTAGTGTAAAGAGTACGAACACATAGTGCCAAATTGTAGTAAATGTCAAAACAAATACTTTTGTTATCGATAAATCAGCGAAAAATTGGGATATCTGTCAAAAGTGCAAACGAAAATTTTGAACTTTATCTTGACATTTCTCACAGGCAAATAAGTTTGTTGTCAGTTTCTTTTTGGAACTGTCAGTTTAAAAAAAAAACAAAACTGTTTGTTTACAAATTGTATATATGTTTCATTCGCACATTAATGTTGTTTCTTTCTCCCAATACATCTTGAAACTATACAAAAACTATACAGTGTCATAACAGCTTAAGAAAAAAATATTTTTTTACAATTTTTTTTATTTTTTTATGTTTTTTTGTGGACTTTAAAATTATGAAAAAAATACCTTTTCATTTTTATTTCTTAGAACAGAAAAACATGGAAACGTAAATACTTCATAGAAAGTCAAAGAGGAAATTCCCAAACATGCTTCGTCCCTACAAAAATGAATGCGAATATATATTCTGGCTTGTTGGAGAACAATGTAATAGACGTTGATCATAACATACCGGTATTGGAATGGCCAGGCATAATTCCAGAACAAAGACCCATTGAAGATCTCTGGGGGATCCTTTACGCCAAGGTCTTTTCAAAGTCAAAGCTATTTTTTAATGGACATATAATTATTTTCTATGATTTTATTTGTCTTAGTTAGTTAGCACATTTTGGAATATTTGAAATGAATAATATTTAACAAATTTTTCTCCAAAACGCAAAGTTAGAGAAATATTTAAACATTGAATTTTTATTGCTGATGTTGAACTTATGTTTAGTTCAGTTAATTATTACCACAGTTGCCAGTTCAACTATTTAAGTTGAAAATTTGACTGGCAGTTATTTTCAAATGTCATCATATTTTATCCTTTACATTGTAAGTGAAAGAATATCAAACATTGAAGATTTTCTTCGTTTTTCAACATATGTCGAGCATATATATCAGAATTGGGCGACGCCAATAACATTTCAAAATCTTTCTCTTGTGAAATTTTTCTATGTCATTAATAATTTCAGATCTATGCTCACACTTGTGGGCTTAAACGCTTTCTTGGGAAATTTTCAATTTTGTCAATACCAGGCATGGGACATAATTTCAATATCCGTGTGTTTAAATACAGGCCAATTACTTTGTTATGTTCAATTACATGTAATTGGGTGTAATTGAGTAATTGCCCTGTAATTAAATACCCAGATGTTGTTACTAATCCCCATGTTTGGTATTAAAGATTTTACAAATTTCCCAAGGAAGCGATCAAGCTCACAAGTGTGAGTGTAGGTCTGATAGTTATTATTAATGATTAAGAAAAATTTCATTAGTGAACGATTTTGAAATGTAATTGACGTCGCCCAAGTCTGATACATATTAAGCGAATTTTTGAACTGTACCTTGTGAGTGGTTAATATTGAATTTTTATTGTTGAACTATAAATTGTGTGTGAGATGTTGGTTAGTTCGGTTCAAGATCATGAATATTTGTTCCATATTAACAGAAAAATTATAATTTTTTTTGTGATAATTTACTTAACTTAACTAAACATAGCTTTATAGAAAAATAAGTTCGCAGTAAATTTCGTCATACTCAACAAACTAAGTCACGTTATGTTTTTAACTTAACTAGTTGAGTTAAATAGATGATTTTTACAATTTAACACTTTAAGGCACGAAGAATGTTGATGAAGGCCGTTGCGGGCTAGAAAGTTAACTCCATTCATGCAGGTGTCAAATAACTTTTTTTCTAGTGTTTTTTCTGTTAATTAAAGTAAATTATCACAAATAAAATTATAATTTTTCTGTTAATATGGAAAAAATATTCATGATATTGAACCGAAATATTTAAACTTTAATTGGCGGACTTATTGTAAAAGCTTGATAATCCACATTTATTGTTTTATGGATTTTCGCTGTTTTCTAGACATCCATTGATTAATATTTGATAGGAGCCCTGCTTAACCCTCTAACTGGCAAACGTTGTTTTGGAACGAAATTCATACCATGTGCTCCACTCGAAAAACAAATGATAAGTTCTTTAATAAAATTGTTTATCGTTGCCTAATTTAGGCGATGTGAGCCAAAATATTTTAGAGTGCATTTTGAAAACTAAAGCATATAAAATAGAAGTTTTGGACAAAAAATATTTATTTTACCAAGATATAACCACGCTCGAAAAACTATTTTTTTTCTGCTCCTATTTAAGAAGATATCTTAATTTTCGCTTTTTGGAAAAAGCGAAATTAGGCGAAAAAGTATCTAAACTTCAATTTATATTGTTCAAACTTTAACGCTTTGATATTAATACTTAATGTCTTTTTCTGCAAAATTTCTTAAAAATCCGTCTATTGGTTTATGAGTTAAGACGATGTCCTTTAGAGGAATCCTGATAAAATCCTGTAAGTCCCTGGACTAAAGTAAGGACTTATTATTAAAGATAAAGCTTTAATCTTACTTATATTCTATTATAAAGAGTTTTTAGTCAACTTAAAAACTATATTTTTTTAAAAATATTTAGTTTTTGAAATTTTACGAAATTTTTATTTTGAAGCTTTCTCGCTTCCAAACTGTGAACGGCACACGAAAAATTTCTTCGCAAAATCGGAATATATTAATTTCTAAGTATAAAACGCTCATTTGACGCATTTGTGGTAAATTTTATGAAGGCTACCCTGAGGCAGCCTTACCTGTTAAACAATTATTACAAGTACCTAGAGTATAAACTTCTGCAAACGTCATATTTTTGCATTTTTTTCAACCTTGAAAAGGCGAAAACAAACTAAAAATTAAATGTGACTTATCAAATATTTACAATAAGCCCTTCAATTGAAAAAAAAAACATCTTTGGCCGATTTTTAGATAAATTGAGTTTTCTATTACACTAAAATTTTAGCTCTATTGGTTCTGAGTTTTTAAAAAAAAAATTTTTTATTTTAAATTTTCCATATTTAAAATCGTGTGATATATCATTTTCCAAAGTCAGTTAAATTATTATAAATAATAAAATTTTTCAATATTCAACCACTCCTAATTCGCCCACTTTTTGAAAAAAATTAAAAAAAAAAACTATTTTGTCTCTTATAGGAGAACAAATGCTGTTAGTTTGACATTGCTATAATATAATTTTTACTGTAGCGCGGTATTTGGCTTCAAAAGTGCCCTATGTATAGACTATGATGTGTGATGGTTTAGAACGAATACATAGTTTATTGTTTTTATTAATTAAATTCAAATAATTGTATAGAAAAAAAACTCTGAAAGTTGTAACTTTCAATCTATAACGACAAAACTTAGTACTACTACCCATGGCAAAACAATACCAGGTAGATTTATTAGAAAAATGTTCTCTCGATTACAGAAACCAAATATCAAAAAAAAATCATAGAAATAATAAACAAAAAACAATATATTTAATGTCAAATAAAAAACTCCAATTTTCCCTAATGTGTTTACCATGTACTGTTATAAAACATATTTTATTTCAATTAAATAAACAATTTTATTTCAATTATATAAAAAAAATTTTATTTAAATTAAAAATGTATTAGCTGTGTTATTGATACAAATTATTGTATAAGTATTAGGGTGATGTCAAATTTTTAACTATTTTATTTAGATTCAATATATTAGAAATCGTAAATTTACAAAATTCATTCTTAAAAACAGAATGTTCAGAAAATTACTTAAAAATCTGTTTTTTTTTTATTAAAATGACTCATGCAAGATACACTGAAAGAATTATCCTTCATGATATTAATGAAACAATTTCATAGATTTTTTTTCGTAGGTGCAATGAAGAATTTCACTATATCAAAGAAATTTTATTAGTATTAAAAAATTGTCGATAAACTTTTTTTCATATAATTTCGTAGTTTCATAAAAAAAAGTTTATTTGATTTCACAAATTATTTCTTCATAAATTTAATGAAACTTTTCTTTAGAGCTATGAAATTATTTCAAAGACTTAGTTTTTGTAAAATTTCATAATTTCAGTTATTTTTCATACATTTAAAACTTTAGTTTTACGATTTATTTCTCTTTAAGTGCTTTATTATTTAAATGTAGCCTTTTATTAATTTTGGAATTCAATGAAATTGTTTAAAAAATCATATGAAAGCGGTTCATTGGCTTAGTACCAATGCATTTTTCAAGGCGTTCTTGAGAGTTTTATTAATTCATGGAAACTTCTTAATATTCAAATATTTTATGAAACTGTTTCATAAATTCTATAATTGAAGGGCATTTTGTAAAAACTTGAGAAGCCACTTTGACTATTTTCTAGTTTTCTCTGTTTTCTAGATATCTCAGCAAAACTTTGGTAATGGGGGCGATAAAATAATGCATTACCTTGTAATGTATACTCCTTACCTGTATCATTATTTTCCAACAAAACGTAATGAGTTACCACTAGTTGGTTACGTAATGCGTTACTATGTAATGTATACTCCTTACCTGCAACATTATTTTGGTACATAAAGTAATGAGTTACCAATAACTGGACACTCATGGGTTACCTCGAAAAAAATGTTTGTAATAATTTTTTTTAATACTGTTTTGTATGAAAATCTATTTATAGACTCATTACTTTTTCCCACTAAGTAACCAAATAAGTAACCAGTTGCTTTACCACCTACAAGGTAATGGGTCCACCTATTACTTCTTGGTTCATCGCCTGTAAAATTCATCAGTGAAGTAAGGTGTATTGTAATGAGTGAAACCCTATGGCGACACATTACTTTACCCATTATTTGGTAATGTGTGGTTTTGCTGGGATCCATTAACAATTTTTTGAAAGAAGTCTAGCTTAAACACTTACCACACGTCCCTAGAGTATAAAATATATTTTTTCAAATTAATTTAAATTTTTTGTCCACACTTTTTGCGCAGGTCGCCAAGGGTTAAGTAATGCGATTTTTTTTTAATTTCGCAGCACAAAACTTTTAAACCTAGTGTTACAAAAATCAAAGCATTAATTAATGAAAATCGAAAGTTAAAGTTAATATCCCTTTAATAATCATGTGTATAAAATTAAAAAGCATTACAATTTTATTGTGTTAATTTTCAGTTTTCCGAGATATTTGTAGGTAAATTTACTAGTTATTCTTTAACCAATATTGACATAATTACGCTCAAATGAATAGTAGTTTTGTTTACTTCGCTAAAATACGATCATTTTTGATAAATTTAAAAAGTGTTTAAATATTCGTGCTTAGCATGGCATAATTAATTAAAAATGTTGTGTCGCAAGATATTGTTTTTATTAAAGCAGTCTAAGAAAAAATTTAAAAAAACGAAAATTTTGTGCGCGGGCGCTTCGGGTTAATGCTATACTATTTCTCCCAAATTCGCACCATCTAACTTTTAGACCTAGTTCTACAATAATCGCAACAATAATTGATAGAAAACGAAAGTTGGGAAAAAAAGTGGCGCTTTAGTGCTCAGCGTTCCAATCTGTGCTCTGTGTAATAGCAACAGAATGCTGCGTTAAATTTATAATACTAACTTTTTTAATTGCAGCAAACAAACGATATATTGTTTTGTTGTAAACCATGTTGAACAATTTTTCAACAGCCCACTTTAGCGAATAAACGGTGCCACATTAGCAAACATTATGAAAATTTAATTTCTCAATTTTTTTTTTATGGATTTGTTTTCATTTAAATTGTGACTAAAATTATTACCGTTTACAAAAATGCGAGTTGGAAAATTCTTTGAATTTTGTTTGTTATTCAATGTCTGTATTTACGAAAAATTGGAATTTATGTTGCGATTTTGCTAAACGACACAATAAAATCAAAAAAAAAGTGTGCATCCACGACGAAACTTTTTTTAAAACAGGGATAGCCGAAATTAAACCTGGTTACCGGTAATGGTTTTACCATTTTTAAGCAACAACATAAAAAAAAAACGAAATGTCCACCTTAGCGAAGTGGCCTCATTAGCGAACATTCCCTTATGCATATGATTATAATAATTCAGTAAAGAAAATTGGCTATTAGCAAATCGATTTCCAGCAAGGCTTTACTACAATTTGACTAAATTTTAATAAAATTTACAAATATTTTCACTACTTTACAAAAAATTACTACACGAAATTTTGCTAAACGGTGTGCTGAACTAAAATTAGTCAACTTTTTAGTAACTATTAAAGATTTTTCTGTAAGCGTTACAGAAAAATCCATGGTTGGCAAACACTACCCTTTCATTATAACCACGTCTTCACTTTTTCATTAGTGGCATGTGTTTTCTTATATAACCGGATTTATTTTAAAATTCGACCCACTAAATTTTGTTATATATGTGTATACAAAATATAGTTAAAAATCGTCGTTTCGGTATTTAAACGTTATTTTGACTTTATTTAAAGATATTTCGAAAATAAACCGGTAAAATGGCAAAATAAAACCGGTTATATTAGGAGAAACATTTCTTTAATGGAATCACCTTTTTTTTAATTTTCATTTCGGTCGTAACGTAACTGAGGGAGCCAACTACCGTTATGATGAAAAGATATTGAATGGCAACCCTGGAAAAATGTTTTTATATGAGTGCTACTGATAAAAGAAAAAAATATAACAGGACATGCAATTGATTTCTTTAAAGTAAGAATATATATATTTTTATTAGCTCATTAAAAAAAATGTTAAGACTCTGAGACATTTTTCTGAAAAAAAATTATTTGATACTGGTGCAATTTTTCAAAAGAAAATCGTACAATGAAGGATCGCTTATGGGTTCCTTCCGATTGCTATAAAATTTGGTTTTTTTTGATAAAGTGGACAGAATAAATAATAAAGAGTATCTTTTTAGCTGCACAATTTCACGTTTAACGGTTACAATTTGGGGTAAAAAATAAACAAATGTTTTGTTATATGAAAAGTTTTTAAATAATCTTTCCATTGGCATACACAAAATTGTAAAAAGTTTTAAAACAAAAAAGTTTGGAACATTTTAAAACCCCATTTTTCGCCAATTGGGCAGGAATGCTTCTTATCAATTATTATTATTATTCATCGAAATCTGTAAGAACCAACCAACAGACTTCGTTTCTTAGTATTTCTAAAACATATTTTCCAAAAAACAATCTCACGTTTTTATGAAGTATTTTAAGAGATTTTACCATTTGAAAAAATTCTTTAATGAGAGTAATTTTCTGTAGACTTTAATTTTTTTTTTTTTTGTAATTTTGGACCAATAAGGACAGAAGGGTTAAAGTTACATTAAGTATATACTAATTAGTATGAATAACACAGTGAAAATCTATATATTTCCCTAACTATGTCTTTCTGAAAATCACACTTAAAAAAATAAATTTATAATGCTGTATTTTATATAAAACCGATTGAATTTAAAATGAATTTTAATTGAAAATAATATAATTGTTCCAAAATACTAATACGGGTTTCAATATTAATACATATAAATAAATACAAAAAATAATAAATTAAATAATATCCTAGCAACTAAACTGTTTATTATTAACTAATACCATATATTTTATGCGACCAACTGTTTAAATTAAAAAACAAAAAAAAAAAAAAAATAGATTCAGTAAATACAAACGACAGATTTTTGGAAATTAATTGGAACTACGAGGCGGTCCCTAAATTAGCCGACCTAACAAAGACAACATAAACAAAAATTTTCTTTATTTCTCAACATAATCTCCTTTTAGCTCGATACACTTTTCCCATCGATGTTCAATAGCTTCGATACCCTGTATATAGCAAGAACTGTCTAGCTCCTTAAAATTGCCATCAACCGCAGACTCCACCTCTTAATTTTTGGCAAATTTCTTCAAGTTTTGAAATAGAAAATAGTTCGAGAAAGCTAAATCTGACGAATAAGGTGCGTGATGAAGAAATTTGACTTTAATTCATTGATTTTGGCCATTGCAATAGTGAATGTTTGAGCAGGTGCATTGTCTTGATGAAACAACACTTTCTTTTTCGCCAAATGCGGCCTTTTTTCATTAACCCTCAAAATGCCCTCAGCTTTTTTGGAATGAAATTTGTACCACTTGTTCTGCACGAAAAATAAAGAATATGTTCTTCTACCAAAATTTTTTTCGTTGCCTATTTTTATGGGCCAAAATAGATTTAGAGCGAAAATCAAAAACTAATCCATAAAAATGAATAAGTTTAGGAATAAAATATTCCTCATACCAAGATATAACTAGCCTCATAGAAATAAAACTGTAAAAATAGCATAAAAAAACTTACTAAAAATTAGTTAAAAAGGTTCTTGCAAAAAAAACTTCTAAAATTAGCAGATTTTTTTTACTAAATATTAGGAAAAATAAATCTTTTGAATTTACAAATATTTAGTTATATTTGAGCTAAATTTTAGTTAATTGAAAGTAACAAAATTATCTGCTAAAATCATCAAAAGCATTTACTGAATATTAGTAGGCAAAAAAATCATTAAAAAAATTTTTAATTTTTAAAAATTGTTTTGTAGTTTTTTTTTATTGCGAAAGTCTTACCTTATGAAATCAGCAAACTAAAATTTTTTAGCAAAAATTTCTGTTTATTTTAGCTAAATAAACAGTTATTTGCATTCTACTAAATTTGTGGTGAATAAAGTAAAAATTTTGTTTTGCTTTTGTTTGCTATTTTGAGTATACAAATATTTAGTAAAAGTTTTTACTAATTTTACAGAGTAAAATGCTATTTTCAATTAACTAAAATTCGCATCGAACTAAAATTTTGTAAAGTTAACAGATTTATTTTTTTTTTATTTTTTATTGTTTTATTAATATTTAGCAAAATAAATCTGTTCAATTTAGCAGTTTTTTCAGCAAGAGAATAATTTTTAGTAGCTTTTTCTGCTGATTTTACAGGTTTATTTCTATGTAGACGGAGGAGACTTTTCTAAAAAAAAAAAAAAATCTAAAAATAGAATATTTGAGTATGTTAGTGTTGGTCACTTCCAAGTATAATATAAAATAACAGAAAAGCTAATAGGAAAGAAAACTGCAATTTAGCTTGGGTGTGATCGCTAAACAGTCATGACTTGGTATTGTTACATTTGTGATGTAGGAAGAGCGCAGGTTTGATTCTTACAGCCGCAGGTTGTTACAAAATTTATCATATAGAGCCAATTTGACAATTATAAGACACAAATAATAATACTATTTAAATGGAAAATCACTGATGACGCCTGTCCATAAAAAGGCAGAATCTAGTCTAGTCTGATTTAAATTAATAGTGTTTATAATTTTTAGAGAAAAACGTTTATTCTTCTTCTAACCTCAACCTTTTCTGCTAAATTTAGCAGTTTTTTCAGCAAGAGCATTTTTAACTAATTTTTAGTAGCTTTTTCTGCTGATTTTACAGGTTTATTTCTATGAGTGTACAATAGGGTGGGGCGATTTGAACATCTTAATGGGCGCTTCGCGTTTCTGATTCTTGGGATTGTACTGAGCAAAAAAGTACACTAGACCATACGTCTACGGTGAAAATCGAGCTTCCACATTTTGACTTTTTAGCTTTTTTTGCCGTATTTTGTGAAAGTAACAATGTGGGGCATGGACATATCTCAGGAAGTAGGAGGAGCTTATCCAAGATTATAGTATCAATCTCTTCTTTGGAAGATTCTCTAGCAGATTAATACATCAATCATATTTGTGGGTGGGGTTTAAGGGGTTAATTTTTAATTTCAAAATAGGGCTTTTTTGCCGTAAAGTCAAAATCTGGAAGCTCGATTTTCACCGTTGGCGTATTTATGGCCAATATAAAATACCCCACCTGGAGGCGGGCTTGCCGGTGAGAGGTTTTTCTCATTGCTTAAACGCTGGAATAACTTGTTGATTGTTTTCCTTTTTGAAGAGAATCAATGAAAATTATACCACGCGCATCCCAAAAAAAACAGACGCCACGACCTTGCCTGCAGATATAACTGGCTTTGCCTTCTTTGGACACGATTATCCATTCCAGTCCACTGATTTAACTGTTGTGTCCGGTGTAAAGTGGTGGACCCATGTCTCATCCATGGTTACTAATCGACGCAAAAACTCGGCTTTATTAATGTGAAACATCGCTAAACACTTTATTGAAACCAAACGCGGCACCCATCTTGCGCACAGCTTTCGCATCTGCAAGGTTTCGGTCAATATGCGATATATAGCAAATGCCTATTATTTCAGCCAGCTCACGCACCCTCAGCTGACAATCATCCAATAACATATGTGGACTGAGACCTTTCAAATGAAAGTATTGAATTATATAACAGTGACCAATTTTCCCCATATTTACAAATTCACTGAGATCGTTAATTTTGATGACTCAAAAAAAAAATACTAAACAACGTGGCGCCTTGAACTTAAAACAAAAACTTTTTGTTTTAATTTAAAACATATGTTTTCTAGGGTGCCCACTTTTCAACGAGGTCATTTTTTTTTAAACTACTGCCGCCATCTATATGTCAGGTCGGCAAATTTTGGGACCGCCTCGTAAGTTATATTTTTTGAATTTAAAAAAACTTAATTAACATAACAAATTTCAGGAAAAGTACAAATTCAAATAATTTTTTCAATTAAAACAATTAATTTTGTAATCTATTTAAGTTTCTCGACATCAGACAAAATTACTTTCTTTCAATAAATATTTTTTCTTAATTCGTTTTGTTAAAATTAATGAACTATAAAAATTTTCGAATATAAAGGTATGGAAAGTTAGATAAGAAAGAAATTCAACAACTTGTTGTGGAAATTAGGAAAAATATTATATTTAATTTAAAAAAAAAAAACAGAAAAAGTAACACCAAACTAAAAAAATACAACTTAAATGTGAGATCAAATTATAAAAAGGGAAAATGTTAGTAATTAAATGTTTGATGTTAGAAATGTAACGAAAAACATAGTCTAGAAATTAAGAAAATAAATTTATACACGCAGAAAAAATACGCTTTTAAATATATTTGCAGGCAATTATTTAAATATTTACAATGATTCAAATTTTCAAAACTAAACAAAGATAAAATTCACTTTTTCAAAACATATATATGTTTACAGGCAAACATAATTATATTTACGAGCAAATATGTTATATTAGAAACATTTTCCAAACAAAAGAATATTACCATCATTTATATTTCCAGCAGGGCGTTTTTTTTTTCGGCGTGTATAACATTTGAAATCTAAATTTTTTTGAAAACTTTCGATTTCAAATGATAAATATAATTCAAAGAAAAATGCAATATTTTATGGTAGTTTTAAAAACAAAATATTTAAAATATATTTTATTGATGTTTTCTAATTGAATACTATAAGTAATGAAATATTTTGTTATGTCAAAACAATTTATGTGAAATTTAAATATACAAAACTTTATATGATTTTAATTATGAACAAACAAAAATAAAATAATCTTCCATTAATTTAATTAATATAATAAATCAAAACTCTTAAGAATAATCAAACATTTCATTTATGATATAATTTTGAGTTTCAAATTTATTTATTTATTATAATATAATTTCATAAAAATAAAAAAGAATTAAAAAAAAAATATGAATATAATAATTAAGATTTATTTAAAGTATGTCAGTGTGTATTAGAATTATAAAAATATTTTAAAAAGAAAATTTAAATCATAAATTAATAATCCTCAATTTCAAATAGATTTAACGAGAAGAAGCTAAATGAAAGAGAAACTATAAATAAATGTTTTTTGCTTGTATGGAATAAAAGAAATTGCAAATTACAATACAGATAAAGAGAAAAATTATATTAAACAAATAAAATATATTTAAAACAGGAAAAACTTTAATGTGTTTTAATTTTATGGTCTTCAGAGGTGAGTTCGCAGCATAAGCTAAGAGTTTAGAAAATAAAGAGATTGCAATACTCTCACTTACTGAGAAATTATATATAACTTGTGGCTGCAAATAGGAAAATTAATATTTTTCGCAACTTTAAATTGATAAATTGACTTTTTTGAATGTTGCTGCTGATAGTTTTCGACATGTTTGTCAACAATTTTCTCAATTTAGCTTTGGTTTTCCTAAGCAACGGCATGTTTTCTGTTTGCACCCTGAGGGAAATGAAGGGCCGATTGATCCAAAGTGGCAATTCTGTGATGTGTGAATGCGGAGCACGTCAAGCAACTGGTGAAACCAAAGTTGTGGTTCACCAAAAAGTGTTAATTTGGGTAAAATGTCCAATCACGTGACAATAGTTACACTCAAAAAAATAAGTTAGTTGAAAAGTTAGTAAAACGTCTTGTAAATCAGGTATACTATTTTTTAGCAAAATTTTTTGCTAAAATCGTGTTTTCAGCTAAAATTTTTGTTAGACTTATTCAGCACTTAACTGTTTTATACTAATGCCTTACTAATATACTAATGTTTTACTAATTAATTTTGCTAAAAAAAAATTGTGCTGATAAGCACATTAATAGTGTAGACGACAACCAGATTGAAAGATATACCCAGAATGAAGTAGATGTCGCGGCATGTCAAGATGAAGTAGAGATGAGGAAAATGATACTAAAAAGTACAACGCTAATAAGACATATAAAAAAAATCAACCATGGAAGTTTTTGTATCTGTTTTTCATACATAAAACAAAATTGAGGATTAAAACAACTTAAATTTTGCGTTGTCACCGGCTTGTGAAAATAATTGTCTATTAATTAAATAAAAGACAAAATAAAATATTTATTTATTTAAACTACATGTTTATATATTAATAATCTAGTGTAGTCAAATTGCAAACAAACATATACAGACATGTAGACAGAGTAAAGCGAAAGACAAAGGTAGATTTTTATGGTTCCTTTTTTTTATTGCAAAAAAGGGTTGTTTTTTTCGTTTCGTTTGTTTTTGTTTATTTTTTCGTTTCGTTTCTACAATTATAATCGGCAGTTGCGTCCTTTAAAAGATAGCATCATTTAGACAACCATTGATGTAAGTAATTGAAAGAAAATTTTTGTTATGTTATATATATTTATTTCTATATATTTTCAGATATTAAATTAATTCATGTCGTCAATGTAGGAAAATGAAAATTTTTATATTTCGTTATTATAGTAAATTGTTTTTAAAAGAATCACAAAAATATGTTTTATGATTTTCAGCAAATAATTTAACTAAATTACAATTTTTCTACAATTTTTTTGCGTTTTTTTTCAGTGTACTAAAATTCAGCAAAAAATTTATTAATTTTTAGCAAGGCTTTTTTATTTCTAATCTACTAAGTGTTAGCAAAACTTTTGCTGAATCTACTAATTTTGTTGCTAAAAATCAGCTCGCTGATTTTCAGCAAAAGATTTTGCTGACATTAGCAATTTTTTTGCAAGCACCCTCCTGACTAAAATTTTGCTGACTCAGCAAAATTTTTTGCTGACTTTACAAACTTTTTTGTTTGAGTGTATGTTGACAAAACATTCACTGATTGATACCAGATATATCATGTAACTGGAGAAAAAGTAACATAACATCAAAGTGTACTGAAGCAACTAGGGTCGTTGCAGTTGAACTGGTTCTAAACCGCTAGCAGAGGATGAAAACACGGCAATAAGTACCAAAGAATGCAGTTCCTTGACTGCTGCAAAGTGGACACAACACTGAAGGAATTTTTTATGTACCGCCTTTGTGACAGTAGAAATGGAGACGTAACACTCCACTGGTTTAAAAGAACTGAATACGGAACTATTTAGACAGTGATCTTAAAACTCGTTTGGCAAGCTAATTTTCGGAATGCCGACTGGCGATTTTACAAGTGAATGACTATTTTACACATAAAGTATCGCTACCAAAAAACTATCACCGGAATATGATTTTTTGCACAACTTATTCAAAAACTTAAAACACTTTACAAGAATATAAATTAAAATTTCAAAATTTCTGCATATTGGTTTCGAATTATCTTGTTTAGATATTTTACAAGATTTTTTGTAACGATTTTTTTTATATGTAAATAATTTTCGATTTTTAAGAATTTCTTTGGGAACAAAATTGAAACTGAGTATATCTTTTGTTACTCTTCTTTATAAGTTATATATTAAATTTGTGCTGAATTCTTCTTTTTCTTAAGATAAAGATATTAGTGTGAACTAGAATTATAATGCAACATACAAAATTAAAATGTTTATGAAGTGCTTTTTAAAAGTGTTGGAACATAAAAATTAGTAGAAATTGTTTGATAATACCAATGTTAGCACTTGCAAAAAATCTATATTTTGAACATCCGGACTTCTTGTCTAGTTTATGTACTTTTCCAAATTTAAATTGTTATAATGAATTTAATGTTATAGTTTTGTGTAGGGTATAGACAAAATAAACTAATTTTAAAATTGTTTTTTGTTGTGCCTTTTTGAAGGTTTTTTGAACAGGTGGTATGACACGCTGATTTGAATAAGTGCAGTGGCTGGTTCCGGACGGGCTATTTAGAAACCCTTACATGATGACAATATGACAATTTTTCTCCAGTTCTACGATACGTACAACTACACCAGTCACGTAATAGTTTTGTTCCCACTGGTTTTGTTGCATCACATAAATCCTGAAATGGTCATACTTTGACATACTTGTCCGTAGCATATTTATTTCAGTCGGTACGGTGATAGGTTACCTTGGTCAAGTTATTCGAAACATCACACAGTGCTCCACATGTATCAATTGTCACCTCCTATGTCAAGCCCACGTTAAAAGTACCGGTCACTTTCATATAACAGAACCGCAATTAGGACTGGTTCATACACACAAAGTTCTAGTCACGTGATCATACCAGTGACTGGTCCATTTCCCGCAGGGCAGGCACAAGGTGTTAGCAGATTGTGAGAGCATTGCATTGGCATAAGAGATTAATGTACACTTACTGAATTATGAAGATCGAAATAATTAAAAATTACAGTTAAGATGACTACAAATATAATTAAAAAGGCGATGACTGTATTAAAGACGTGAGTTAGTAGAACTATGAGTATTGCCAAAACAAATATAACAGATACAAATTAGAGAGTGAGTATAATTCCAATTTCCGGTATTGGAAACATTTTCTGACATTTACAACAAACCGGAAATTGGGAAATGTTATAATTTATTTGTAATAATAGAGAAAACACATTATTCCATAGCAGTTATAATGCCTATAATTGGTTTTATGTCCGCAAACACAATGAACATAGTCCCCAAAAACGGGGTATTATGACCTTATCGAAAATGGCCATAAACACAATAGTTTTTGGTTTTATGTCCTCTTTTTTCTGGGGATTATGGCCATTACCATTTCAATGGCAATGATGAGATCTTTAGTCAGATCGAAATACTAGTATCAACCTAGCTAATATGTTTGATTTGCTTTATTTTTGTAAATATACGGAGGTTCAAAGCTCGTTATAAATTAAAAATAACATAAAAATAATGTCGATGTATTTAAAAACAAAATACTAATAAAACTGTAATGAAATTTATATGACGTTAAAATAACACTATACTAAAATACATTATAAAATTTGCTCTATGGCGATGTCTCAACTTAAAAACGCAAAGTTGTCAACACTGAACGTAAAAACCATACGTCAATCTGGTAACGTTGTGAAATAGAGACGGAGGAGATTAGAAAAATAAACAAAAATCTAAAAATAGGATATTTGTGTTTGTTAGTGTTGGTCACTTCTGAGTATAATATACAATAACAGAAAACCTAATAGGAAAGAAAAGTGTAATTTAGCTGCATTACATTCGAGGCCATACTTGGGTGTGATCTCTAAACGGTCATAACTTGGTATTGTTACGTTTGTAATGTAAGAAGAGCGCAGGTTTGATTCTTACAGCAGCAGGTTGTTGAAAAATTTATCATATAGAGACAAACTGACAATTATAAGACATAAATAATAATACGATTTAAATGGAAAATCACTGATGACGCCTTCCATAAAAAGGCAGAAACTAATCTATAATTTTTAGAGAAAAACGTTTATTATTCTTCTTAACCTCAACAATTCTAAATTTTGTTTAATTGACGTTGTTTAGATCAATGGTAATGAATGACACCATCAATTTAAATTCTGAAAATATTAATTGAAATTCAGAAAATATCATTTGAAATTCAGAAAATATCATTTGAAATTCAGGAAATATCATTTGAAATTCAGGAAATATCATTTGAAATTCAGAAATTATTAATTGAAATTTATATGAAATGTTTTCTGAATTTCAATTGATGTATTTTGAATTTCAAGTGATATTTTCTGAATTTCAATTGATATTTTCTGAATATCAATTATTTTCTGAATTACAATTGATGAGTTTCTGAATTTCAAATGTTTTATGAATTTCAATGGATATTTTCTGAATTACAAATGGAAAATCTAATTTGAAATTGATATTTTCTCAATTTCAAATGGAAATTCTAAATTTCAATTGATATTTTCTGGATTTCGAATGAAAATTCTGAATTTTGATTAATATTTTCTAAATTGCAAAAGGTGTAGTAAAAACGTCTATATACAAATTAAATATTTTTAAATCAAAATTAACAAAAACTACTTAGTTTAACCATGCAGAATTCTAAAAAGTATAATGAATTGTATTGAAAAGAAAAGAGCTATGACAGCGAATTTCGCAATCGAAATAAATCGAAATAGTTATCGAGAAAAGATTTATCACAAGATATAAATTACCCGTTTTTAAACGATATGGCAGTGAACTGATTTGATTTGTAAGCTTTGATAATTTCGTTCTACGAAGAAATAAATCTATGAATAACAATTATACCACTCATCATGCAAAATGTCTTTATGTGACATTTCGATCTTAAGACAACACTCTGTATATTGCAAATATTTGCAAATTTAAAAATACTCGAAAAATAATGAATTGTCAGTTTGTACGCTTTGGTTCTTACTCGGACTCAGGATATATTTTAAGAAAAAAAATTAAAAAAACCAGTTTTTTGAAATACAGCTTTTTGAACCGCGGTTTTTAAAAACAATGCATTTTGCAGTGGAGAAGTGAATAATTTGTGTTTACTAGTAAAACCACAATTTAAGTAGCTTTGAAATGAGGTATCAACGTATATCCCCTTCAAAAGAAAATTAAAATCAGTTAAAATATAAAATTTCATAAAACTTTAAACGATCATTCGTAAACTATAGAGATAAAAGGAAAAGAAAAAAAAATAAATTATAAGGGTATTCATGTCAGAAATTTTGGTCTTGCAAAAGTGCAAAAGTTTAAATTTAAAAAAAAAAAAAAAAAAAAAAAAAACAAACACAAACACAAACACAAACACAAACACAAACACAAACACAAATTATTTTCTTTGTGTTTGTTGTGTTTTTCCATTTCTCCAAAAATTTCTGACATGAATACCCTTTATTATCAATTTTACCAAATTCCTGTAATGTGTGAAAAAAATAAAACTACATTTTGTTTGTTTTAAATTTTCTAGTTTAGTGATTTTTTATTTAAATCATGAAATTTATATATTTCTTCATTCATTATTAATATAATTATTAAAGTTAATGCATATCAATTTAAAAGATCTTAAATAACTAATTTGTATTTTGTTTTTGTTTTCAAAATTGAATGTAATTGTAATTAAAAGTTATACAAATGGTTTTGTTTTAATTTTTAGTTGGAACGCTAAGTATAGTAACGATTTACAAAAGATACATACAAAGCATAATTAAACATTATTAGTATGTATTTTATTTATAAGAGTTACTATTTGAATAAAGGCTAATAAATACAAACTACAAAGTAAAAGTAAAAGTAAAAAAGCAAACAAAACTAAAAATTATAAATATATATATAAAGATTAACAATTCATATTGATTAAAAAGAAAAAGTAAAAATTGAAGAAAATCAATTAACAAAAAATAAATTTTTAAGATTAAAAAAGTATTTGGAAGAGGTCATTTATGCAAAAAATCAAATTAACAATGTCAATTAAAGTATAATGTACAAAAGTGATTTTATAAGGAGTTCATGCAGAATTAGATTGTAATTAACAAATGGTTTATGACTTTTAACTGTCAAATGTGACAGATCAAAAGTTACAACTCCGTTTTTCTTTTCAAGGTTGCAATTATCCAATATTAAGAACACCGATTGAAATATATAATTTCAATCCAATTCCACACAGAAAAAATTATTGTCAATAAAATTTCAATTAAACTTTTTTTTTAATTTCAAAACTCACTTTCAATTAAAAGTTTAATAATATCTATTAAATGTTTAATTGAAATTAATTTGGTGCACTCAAAATGTCCAGTTTTTATAACGCAGCAAATTGAAATAAAAAAATGCCAAGATATAAAAGAAATCAAGAAAATTAATAAAAATGATCACAAATTTAAAAAAAAAATTATATTAAATTGAGAAAAATCTTAAAGAAAAATACACCAAGATGGAATGAATCGTCAAAATGGAAAAAGGAAAAATTTAAAAAAACCGTAAAATTAAAAAAAAACGCCAGAAATGAAAAAATCGCCCAAATTGAAAAAAAAAATTGATTTTTTTAATTTTAACGATTTTTTTAATTTTGGCAAATTCTTTTCATTTTGTAGTTTTTTTTTTAATTTGGCGGTTTTTTAAATTTTAGCAATTTTGACGATATTTTTCCAATGTTTTGCAATGTATTTAAATTTTTACGATTTTTTTAAATTTTAGCGATTTTTCTCAATTTTGGCGGTTTCTCAAATTATTTATTTTTTTTGAATTTCTGTAATTTAATCAAGTTTGAAGATTTTTTAAATTTCGATAATATTTTAAAATTTTGTAATTTTGGAGATCTTTTTTACAATTTAAGTTATTTTTTACAATTTTTGGCTATTTTTTTTCAATTAAAGTTTTAATAGTAACTACTAAAAATTCTTTTGACACAATATTCAATTAAATTTTCAATATATCCCGATCAAAAGAAATATATATCTCATATATAAAATCATATCATATTTGATATATCGATATTTAATCTTATTCAAATTCATCCCAAAATTGGATAATATCCAATTAGATCCCACAAATATATATTAGATCCAGTAATATCCAATTAGATCCCACAAATAAATTACTGAATTAAATTGGATCAAAATTTATCTCCGATAATATTAATATTAAGATCCTGATATATCCAAAAATATCCCATGAGATTAATTTAGATATAAATTAATCTCATGGGATATTGGATCTAATTATATCGAAAAAGAAAAGTAATTTTTGTTGGATCGAATTAGATATTTTAGGATTAAATTAGATCTACTTAAGTCCCATGATATATTTTATGTATGGTGTTATATATAACAATATACAAGAAACAAGTCAGAAGGAATTATTTATCCAATTTTAATTTTTCGGCCACGGTTGAACTTTTGCCAAATGACAACAAATTGAAAAAAAATTGTCAAAAATAAAAAATCCTTATAATTTAAAAAAGAAATCCTCAAAATTTAAAAAACTCTATTAAATGAATAGAAAAGCCAAAATTGAAAACAATCATTTTTTAAAAATTTTGTTATTTGGTAATTTTAGAGATTTTTTTTTAATTTTAGCTATTTTTTTTTTTCAATTAAAGTTTTAATAGTATCTACCAAAAAATATGTTTGATATTAAAAACAAGATTCAATTAAATTTTTAATAGATATGATTAAAATCTTAATTAAAACTCAAATCAATTAAACTTTTAATTGAATTAACAAATATTTTAATTGAAACTTAATTTCAGTTTTTTCTGTGCATAAAGTGTTGTGATTGGAATTTTTAACTTAAAAGAAAAAGTTAAACTACTGGCACATTAAAATTATATGTTATGAATTATATGTAGATTCTCTATGATGACTATGCGGTCACAACATCACTACTACTACTGCGACTTTTATTTGAAGATGACTTGGAGGTTTTTATTTCGGTTAATGTCACTGAGCCGGGACCATTTAGGAAATGCAATTTAACATGTTTTTGTAGTTCTTGTTGTGAATCAAAATACACCTGGCATAGATCACAAGAAAAACGTGATTTAATAGCCGATGCCGCCATTGTATTACTGTGAGCCGAAGAAGGTTTACGATTTTCCGTTGAAGAATTATCATCTTCATCATCATCAAATTCATCGGAATCATCGTCGTCGTCTTCATCATCATCATCGTCATCAGCTTCAGTATCATTTAAACTGCGAGTATGGGTAATTTGTGAAGGTTGTTGTGCTTTAAGACTAGAAGCCTCGTTGGTGTCTTCATTGGTAGAAGGATCCTCATCATCGCCGTCATCATCATCGTCTTCAGCCTCATCATCGTCATCATCGTCATCGTCGTCATCTTCCTCTTCATCGCCGCCTACTGTTTGTTGTGCACCTACAGCCAAATCATCAAATTCTTCTTCCTCAACCTGTTCTTCATCTTCGTCAAATTCTTCTCCAGCCGGTTGTTCATTATGATTTTCGACCTCCACCTCTTCCTCTGCTTCCTCCTCATCATCATCCCCCTCATCATATTGATCTTTAACACTATCTCTAGATTCTTCTTCATCTTGTGGCATTTGTTGAGTTGTCTGTATTTGAGGCAATGTTGGTAATTTAATCTTTTTAAATCCTGGCATTTCTGCTAATACTACTCCTCGTGCTTCCAGTTGTTGTATTTGGGCAGGATTTTGTTGTTGCGGTTGAGGTTGTGCTTGTTTTAGTTCCAATTTATCTACCGGTAATATCACCTGATCTTTCATATGATTATGCAAATGATTTATTAATTTCTCTTTACGTGATACATACGATCCACATAAATCACAACCCCATTGGAATGGACCGAAGGGTTTCATTACACGAGCTTCAGCCACTTTATGTTCTATCCATTCAGCTTTTGTTTCAAATTTGACATTACATTTACGACATGCATTCGGCATATCACAATCAATTTTCGGTGGTTCGGGTAAATTGCCCATTTCATTTTTATGCAACTCATACAAATGTCGCCTTAAATTATTGTTGCTTATAAAGGTGGAGGGACAATATTGACATTTCAACTCTCGTTTACGTTTCTGGGCTGGTTTGTGATTGCCGGCCATAGTGGCAAATTGTCGCGGCATTAGACCCACCGCTTGTAATCCCAGTAGATGTTGATGGCTGATCGGCATCTGTTGGTTCGGATGTTTCTGTTGCATTTGCATTTGCTGCTGCTGTTGTTGTGGCGGTGGTTGCGGTTTGATGTGATGTTGTTGTTGTTGCTGTAGCAGTGACTGTCTGTTGCTGTTCACTATATGTTGATCGGCTTCGTTCTACATATTTTAAGAATGTTAAGAAAGAAAGAGAACAAGAAAAAATACTTGCATATGAAAACAAATTTCTTGATCCATTAAATATACATCATTAATTATATAATTTTGTGACTGGTGTGGAGGCAAAACACATGTCCAGAAATATGTTGAGAAAAATGTCCATTTACGAAGAAACAATTTTCGAAGATATTTTTTAGTAATAGTTTTTTTATTTTCGAATAATTTAGTTTTAAAATTAAAGAATAAAGCAAGAATATTATTGAAAAAGGATTTTTCTTTACCCAGTTAAAATGGTCAACCATATTCTTACATGCTATAAAAATGAAATTACATTTCCATATAGGGACAAATATTGTCATATATGTTCATATTTTATTTTATATGGTCATCCATATATGTTCATACATTATATATTTTTTGTAATTTTTTTTGAAAAATTTTGTATTTTAAAAAACAGTTTTAATAAAAACTACAATATTATTTAAAAGTCCTAATCGCTATAAAAAAAATTGTTTCAAATGGCAAAACATGTATATTATGTAATTATTAGTGTCCGACCGAAGTCACTTTTTTTGGCCGAAGCCGAAGCCGTAGCCGAACTTCGGCCAAATTTTTAATATTCGGCCGAAGCCGTAGCCGAAGCCGAACTTTTTAATTTTTTTTTAGTTTGAATAAAATTTAAATTTTCGTTGATTATGACTATAAAAAGCATCATTAAAGTATATTAAAAAATATTCAAACATCAATAAATTTGTAAAAAAGCAAATTTAAAATATTTTTTCAAAAATATTATAAAGTCAGTTCAATTATTTTATTGAAGTTTTCAACAAAAATATGGAAATACCTGAACTTTATTATTTTAACTAAAGTATATGACGAATTTAATTGAAAATTTTGTGTTTTACGTGAAATAAATTTGAAAATTTTGGTTTTTACGTGAAATAAATCAAAAATGAACTATTCGGCCAAGTCCGAACTTGGCCGAACATCACTTTTTGGCCGAACTCCGAAGCCGAAGCCGAACGTTCGGTCGGACACTAGTAATTATGTCAGCGCAAATATGCTGTTTATAATTGCATCCCAACGAAATATTTGCAGATAAAATGACATTTTAAACAACTTCAAAATAAAGTATAATACGACCACATTAAATTAAAACATTGTGAACAATTTTGATATAATTTTTATTAAAAATAAAAATTATGTTTCTTTTCGAACTTTAATTGTGCAATGAAAATGAAAATTATTCAAGTTCGAGGCCATACTCTATATTTCTTTATTAAGATATTGTTCTAACAAATAATCAGTTAGTTTATTTTTGTTTTCAAATTTAGTATTTGATAGATCTATTTCGGAAATTTTCTAGGTTCCCATCATCAGAACACGTTTTGAAAGAGGTAACAATCTCATGCCAAACATCAAACATTCATATAAACTAGTTTACTCACTACATGAGAACTAATATATATATGAGCTCGATGTTAACCATTGATCAAAAAATAAATTGAAAACTTGTTATGTGCAAGGTCCACCTATGGTGGATATTCAATACACGTTTTTTGTTTTTTTCTCCTTTTTATTTTTTGTTTTGTCTATAAACAAAAACAGGGGGAGTAAACTAGACTGTACTTTGTCTTTAATACAAGTTTGATATAAGTTTTATTAAAAATAAAAATTATGTTTTTTTTTCGACCTTTAATTGTGCAATGAAAATGATGAATTATAAGTTTTTTTTTAAACAAAAATAGGAATTACTCAAAATCTTTAATTTCTTTCCCTTACAATTAAAAAAACTTTGAATTTTCTATTTAATAGTAAGATTTAATTATGACTTTGTATCTTTTTAAATGAAAATTTGAACTTACAGTTCAATAATTCATATTAATTGAAAGTTTTGAGTATTTAGTATTTTTATCTGTGACGTCCGGTTTAAAAAATGATATAATCTATAATTTTTTCACAATGTTTTAATAAAATTTTTCTGTGTCATTTCTAAGATAAACACTGTGGAGGGTATAAAAAAAATGGAAAAAAATGTAATGCATGTAGGTATGTACTTGTTTTATTTAAAATTTTATTTTATTTTGAAAAGGTACCTTTTCAAACAAGAAAAAAGCTCCAAATGAAATTAACTCAAAATATGCAAACTCAAATCATGCAAAAGATCCTTCTGTTTTGATTCAAAAATTACTCAAAAAATATATTTAATTAAAAACATTCAATATGCTCAAAACCCATTTTTTTGAGCATTGTTCAAAAACTAGTAAACTTCAGTTACATTTCTGAGTCAACTCTGAAATATTTTTCGAATTAATATTATTCTAAAAATTACTGTGGCTTTTATGATTTTTTTTAGAAGGCTCATATTCTGGTTCAACAAATTAGTAATTTTTGACAATAAAATTTTTAAATTTCAAAAATAAGTGTTTTATTTCATTCATTTTCAACTCATAGAATAAAAACCCTCAAAAAAGTACCCAAACTTTGATGGCTGGGTATACAAAACATGTGTTTTTTTTTTTTCATAAATAATTTTTAAGTAGAGTTTAAAAATCCTTTTCAATTACTTATTGCTTGCTTTTTATGAAAAGATTTTGTTAATTTTAAATTAAATTTTTAAACTTTTAAACTTCAAAATAAATTTTGTTAAAATTTCGACTGTCTTTTGCCAAACCTTGTTTATTTTTATAAACTTAATCACGAAGAGGACACTTATTTTGTTTGTACGTTGTACGTTGATAATTTTCTCGTTTTTTTTCTATTTTTGACTTCAAAGCCTCACTGCACAAGTCCAAAAGCTCACCTGTTTGCTATCACCTCTGAAATGCCATTTCCTATGCACTTTAAGTGCTGTCATTTGTGAAAATGTTTTTGCACACAAATCGCATGCATACTCGCCATTATCATTAATACGATCCATATAGAATTGATTAGGATCTGCGGGACCAGTATCAAACATTGCAGCCAAAGGATTATCCGTATACAATTCCTTTTCATGCATTTGTATATGTTTGGCAAATAGTTCCTGATCAGTAAAGCGAGCACCACACAGAGTACAAGCAACTTCAGGTAATTTAATTTTGCCACCAGTTGAAGTTTTCGATTGATGGGGAGTTGTGGTGTCAGCATCACGGGATTGGTCATCTTCGTCTTCGTCATCATCATCACCAGTTTTATGTTTGTAAACAGCGGCTGTAGATTCCATAGAAGACTGTACAATAGGTTTTCGATTACAAGAGGGAATATGATTTTGCAGCATTTGTGTATCGAAAAACACCTTTTTACACATAACACATTCTGAGGGTTCGGGGATTTGAGGATGTTTTTTATAACGATGAACCTAAAGGCAACAAAATAAAGGAAATAAAGACTTTATTTTTTTGCTATGTACACATTACGCTGTACTTACCCATAAACTTTTACGTCCACTATAAACATTGCCACAATCTTTACAGGAATAATCATTTGAATCAAATTCATCATGTGAATTAATGTGTATGGCCAATTTTTTATTTGTATTAAAGTTGGAGGGACAATATTTACATTGATACCAATATAGGGGACCTGGCTGACCATCAACTCCAACTCCAACACCACTAACCGGTGTTGAAATACCCGATAAATCCGCTCCCACCGATCTATTATCAGCTGCTGGTCCACTAGCCGCCATCGACTCATCGACATTATAATCATCATCGTCCATGTTTGAGGGATCGTCACCCTGTTTATTATGTACATTAGCCAAATGATGTTGCAATTCAACATCCGTACGATAAACTATAGAACATATTTCACATTCATACTGTTTGATAATCATATCATCTTTTAACAAAGTATTGTGTATTTTAAACATGTGCACTTTCAAACCCTTCTCGTAGGCAAATTCGGCATCACATAATTTGCATTTAATAAATTGTACATTTCGTATTTGATGATCATTAAGCATATGATGACGATATGATTTTTTGGAGGAGAAACGTCGCTGGCAAATGCGGCAACGCATACGACGAAAACGTCTATCGGCTGCTTGTTCTAAGGATTTCTTTAAAATTTGTTGTTGACCACTAAGCGGCGATTGATTGACATTTCCGGCAGTCATTATTTTTGTAGCTGCCATACCAAAACTATTATTTTGTGAACTTTGATGAGAACGCATATGATTGGATAACCCAATATTATTGCCAAACACAGCATTACAAATGGGACATTCTCTGGGTGTTGCCATGGTGGATGGTGTGCCATTATTGTTGTTGTTGTTCATTGAAATATCCAAACGCATTTTCTTAGTAGCATTTTCACTATCACAATCATCTTCAGCTAATGAAATTTAAAAAAAAGAGAAAAAAAGAAATATTAATATTTTCCATTATTGGTCTATCTCCACTCCTCTTACCAACTGTCCCACCATTTGTTATAGACATTAAATCCTTCATTACATAATCATAACGTCCGGTATAGGAATTTTGTGTTTGCGTCGTTGTACCGGCAGCATTTTTAACCGCATCTGCATTAACTATATACTCAAACCCGGTATGACGTGCCTTATCTGCTCCATGTGCACTTACCATATGTTCTCGTAAATTGGATAGTCTTGGATAACCCAGACCACATTTAACACATTTATAGGTTTGTGGTAATTGATCAGGATGTTTAGATTCCATATGTCTGAGCACATTATTATAATTATTATATTGTTGGCCACATATGGGACATGCCTGTGGCATACGTGAAAAATATTGTGCTTTGGGAGTGGTATTTATGAGAGAAACGTTGAAATAACCACTGCGAGATTCATCGGCTGATGAAGCTCCTGAAATATAAGAAAACGAAATCATGAAATTTAAAAAAAATTATTTATATTAAAATAGTTTTTGAGTGTAGCTTTTTTTTTCAATATAGAATGATTTTTGAACTAACAAAAAATTAACAAAAAAAACAAGTTTTCAAAAACCTGGTAAAAAAAAATGTACCTACTAAAATTTGTTAAAACTTAGAAAGACTTTGCAATAAAATGTTTACAAAAAAATCTTTTTAACATTCATAAAAACTTTTTATAATTAACATGAACTCATTAAAATTAACATAAACTTTGAAAAATGTTAAGATCTTGGTAAAATTATTAAAAACTTAGTTAACACTAAGGCCGAGTTTTTGGGATGTCAGTTAAACTTGGTTTAGTTAAACCGATAACGAATTTTGTCTGGCATTTCTAAGTTTTTTAACAGAAATTTTTCGGAACCACGTAATTTTGTTTATAATTTATAAATATACCACATTTCAGAAACGGTATTCCATTTACATCTACGTTTAAAGATAATCTACATCCTAAAAACTCGGCCTAAATGTACTGAAAAAAAAAATATATGAGCTATTTCAAAAATGTTCAAAACATGTTGAAACTAACTTTAGATGATTCTTCTTTCTCAATGTTTTTTATTTACAAAAACAATGGATAGGGTTAGGTACACTATATTTACACAAATGGCATGCATACTTCCACGTTGTAAAGTCTTCAAATAAAGAATTGATGACCAAAAGTCGAACTATAAAAAAAATTACTTGAAACTTACAAGAGTTTTTCATTATTTTTATTTTTTTTTGTCTCATAGCTTTTAACTTTTAGATCCAAAACAATACAAAATAAAGTCACTAGACTTGGGAGATAAATGCACTAAAAAAGTTATTTTCATTTCGCTGATTGGTGAAAAGTTGTATGATGAAACCAAAATTTCCTATTTTTAAACTTTCGCGGTTTTTCTTCAAGAGAGGTTTTGTGCTGTTAAATGGAATTGAATTTTGTGAAAAGCATGGTTGGCAAACACTAACCCCAAAATACCGATAACAATTCAATACCGTTTCAAGGAACTATTAACCTTAAAATACTCTGCACATACATACGTTACAGTTGCACGGTTCAATGAGGTGGAAAACAAGAAGACAAGACTGGAGCAAAATTAATGATTAATAGGTTTTTGTTAAAGTTCTGCCTATTATGGAGGCTCTAACTTTTCTAAAACTTCGGGTTCTGATGAGATCTTAAGCCAGATCGAAATACTAGTATCAAGCTAGCTAATATGTTTGATTTGCTTTATTTTTGTAAATATAAGGAGGTTGGAATCTCGTTATAAATTATAAATTACATAGTTTTGTTTGTTCTTTATATTTTTATGTAAGAAGCTTTATATTTAGTAACAATAAGAAAATTATGTGACAAAAATAGAAGTTGGGTTTTTTATAGTTTTTTACAAGGACTTTTTTGATAAAACTTTTTTTAACTTTTTTTTCTGAAATAATAAAACTTTTTGATTTTCTTTTACAACCCACAGTGAGAAACGTGACGTTACGTAGTGTGATGTGACATAAATTTCCTATCGGCTAAATGTTGAAAATAAATTATTTATAAAATTAAAAAATCTTAAAAATTGTATGTGGTAAATTCATTATTGAAAATTTCAGTGGATAGCATGCAAATTAAATTAATTCAATTACACAGGCCAACAAGTTTTCCAAACCTGATACTAGAGAATACTTTTCAAAAGGTTTGATGTGCGCTGAATCCGAATTGGACTGTCAGATGACATAAAAAATTTTGTGAATAAAATTTTGGATGAAGATATCTTAAAAATCTGACATGACGTTTTCAGATTTTGTTGGCCTGGGGGGTTACCCCGTAACTTAATTCGAAAAAAGATTTTCGAATTCGGAAATCTTGCACATATTGTAAATAATCTCAATAAAAATTTTACATTTTTATTGTTCTTACTCTCGTACGCTATAGATAAAAATTATAAAAATAAGATCTTTCCCACAGATTTTCTCTTTACAAAAGGTACAAGATTTCCGAATTCGAAATTTTGTTTTTCAAATTGAATTACGTGGTAACCCCCTTGTGTTTTTAGTAGAATATGTATATGAAATTTTATTTGTGATTTAGGTGGCTCTGTTTTATTTTTTCTCTATTCCTTCGTGTTTTTTTTCTTAATTTTTTAGCTAACAATGGCATATATGTAAAAAATATATAATTTTATATAACAATATTTTACTAATCAAATTAAAATATATGCCAGATGACGTGACAAAGTTTGAAATTTTATAAAACATTAACTTTGCTTCATATGTCCTAGATTTTTTAAATTGAATTATTCACAAGTAATTTGATTTAAATTAAAACTTTTAAACACCAGCTACCAGTAACGCCGAATTAATGAGAATAAATGTTGTGTTGCGGTGACGAACGTGACATTAGAATGTCAATGAAAGCAAATCAAAAATTTACCGTTTACTGTTCTTTATTTACTCCGTTTCCACAGTTTGGAGTTAAGTGTTATTGTAACAAATACTTTGAGATAGGTGCATACTTGCATCATCGCTCTTAAATAATTAAGAGAAACTGTTACTGGAGAAAAAGTTGACCAAAAACATAAACGCATCTTTGCAGTCCATTTTATCATCATGGCAACAAAGATATGACTTGGACTTTTTAAATTTAATAAAATTTAAGTATTTTTATTTTGTAATGCAAGTCAGAAGGAATTATTTGTCCACTTTTATTTTTTCGATCACGGTTGACCTTTCTATGGAAATGCCCATATGGTAACAATAGGTATATATCAGAAAATGCGAAAGAAAGAAATCAAACTTATTGGTAACATAGAAAGTTATAAAAAAACTTGAACAGTATTTTTTAATAAAATTGTTTAAAATTAATAATAAAAAAATGTTTGACATTTATTAAGAATTTGTTTAAATTCACAAAGGATTTGTTAACAAATAATAAAAAATATTGTAATTTGCCAAACATTTGTCAAAATCAAAGTTTAGTCAAAAATGAGAAATTTAAACAAAGCTTTGTTAACCAAAGAAAAGGCATTGGGAAAGCACTTATTTGGAACGCGTTGCCAACGTTTGCAAAAAGTGCTTTGCCTATACTTGCTTTACAAAATTTACAACTATTTATGAAAAACAAACACTAGCAAAACTTTAGTTAAAAGCGATTTGCAAAAGTTTTCAAAAAGGACTTTGCCAGTACGTGTTTTGCTAAATTTACCATAATCATAATTTTTTGCAACTTTTTTTTATAGCAATTTAACATGTTAAAACATAAAAATTACATTTAAAAAAATGTATTCACCCTTAAAGTGCGTACAAAGCGTCAAAGTTGCCATTTCAGTTAATTAGAGTACCATCAGTGCCAACCTATCTTCCTACCAAGTTTTGTCGGAAAATATGCACGGAATCCATATGCTTGGTGACAAATGGTTTAAAGTACATTCTGTGTTTAGGTGCGTTCCTTTTGTATTAAAAGCAAAGCTTAAAAATATATGTTTTTAGTCAATTCTCATAAACCTTGACCCATTTTATGATGTGATTTATTCTAGTGTTATTGATTCGAAAACTTATTTTTTTATGATTGGATTCGCGATAGGGAATACGATTAATTTTTGTTTAGAGCTTGATTCACACAAAAGAGAGTTTACAATAATTTGACAAATCGTATCACCAATAATGGGAAATAGTAGATACGGAAGTATAGCGTGTGAATTGCCCCTAATATTCGCAAGCTTTTTGTTAACTAATTTTTCTTTTATGCATTAATTATCTTTAGTTTCCAACAAAACGTTTTTTCTTTTCTTTTTTGTTTAATTTAATTTTTTAATGAAGTCGAATTTATTATTTTTTTTTTAATATGAAAAGAAAAAGCGAATATATTACTATTTTTTATAATTTCGAACCATTGACAACACCGTGTGGTGTTATAATTGAGGCGTATGGAAATCATTTGATTTGTATTCTTCTAGGTGCTTTCCCAATGCTTTGTAAAACATTAGTATCAGCGTGGAAAGGTATTATCATTTGGGTGGTGGTAAAGCACTTTAATTTTGTTTATTTGGGCGTTGGAAAGGTACTTGATTTTTTTTATTTAGGCGATGGGAAGGCACTTGATTTTTTCGTTTCCCAGTGCTTTCCCAACAATGATTAAAGCATTGGCACCAGCGTGGAACGGTGTTATAATTTGGGCATTGGGAAAGCACTGGTAGTAAGTACTCGTACACAAATTTTTGAGCCAATACATTTTAATTTTGGACTCTATGTTCAAAAGTAATGGTAAATTTTGTAAAACTTGTTTTGCATATTTTAAAATTAATAAGACACCCTATGGGGAATGAGGAGTCAATTGCCTTAAAAGTGACTGGTTAAAGAAGGACTTATCACAGGACTGGTATAATTTAATACTGAAGTGGGTTAAGCAGTGTCAATTGTTCTAAAATAAACAATCCTGTGACTGGTAAAGGGAGGACATACCACTTAACCAGAATGCTTATTAACACGGAAAAGCCAGTTGGCCAGAATTTTACCCATTGGAAGCTGTTTAGTTTTCGTTTATTTTAAACGACATTGCCGTTTTGCGACAGTCTTGTGGTATGCCCATCTTTGGTTAGTCCTGTGGCATGCCACTATGTGGTTTAAAGCAGGACAAATGACCGCCTCCTATGACAAGCCAATGTTAAAGTTGCCAGTTGTTTATATAGGGTAGGGTTTAGCAGAGGACCGGCACGAAGGGACCGATCATGTGGCACACGCAGAACCGGTCACATTCCCCATAGGGCAGTTAAGAGGTTAAAATTGGTTCAATTTTACTAAAATCGTAATCAAAAATTAAAAATTTTTCAAAAGTTACTTTGAATTTTGTTAAAAATTACTTTTTAAAAAAAGTATTAAACCAAAGATTTGTAAAAATTTATTTAATAGTTGTTAAAAATTTCAAAAACTAGACAAAGTTTAGTCAAAAGAGAACAAAATATTTACTTCAATGTAATCAATGTGTTAAAATTTATAAAAAAAAATTTTAATTTGATATTTTTCTTGACTTTACTAAGAATTTGTTAAAATTATCAAAGCTACAAAAAAAATCTTACAAAAAAAAAAAAAAAATTATAAAAAATTTTTAAATTTACTTTAAAGTTATATTATAAATTCTTTAAAATTATAATAAAACGTTTACATTTCTTTTATAACACACTTACCTCCCATACCACCTCCGCCCATACTTGAAATAATCTTTCCTGGTGAATTATCTACACCACCTTGTAATAGTTTAGGTTCTCCGAAATTAGCCAAATGTTTTTCTTGTACATGTTCCATGAATTTTTGTTGTGTCTCATATTTTGTATCGCAGGTAACACATCGCAACGTCACAATACATTCCATATTATTATAGTGTCGCTTACGTTCAGCTGGATCTTCAATATCCATGGCACAGTAACAACATTGTGTACAACTAACATCTTTACGTTGCACATCAGCATGTTCTTCATAAACATGAGAACGAAATTCCAATTTCATACGGAAGGTCTTTGGACATAATTTACATTCATACATTTTATTAACCAATAATTCTTTAGCACGCATTTTTTCCGGAGCCGCCGCTACTGTGGCTGTTACGGCAGCGGCAAAGTTGGCATTTTTAGCCATTAGACTATGTAGGACTCTGTGTAAATTAATACAATTACGTCGTTTTAAATGTGATATGAACAATGCCTTGGAATCGTTAAGTTTTAAACAATTGAAACAACAATTTCTCGGTAATGTTAGGTACTTTTTACGCATATGAGCCATGAAATTTTTATAGGTCGTATAGAATTTATTGCAACAACGGCAGGTCATGGTTTGATATTGTCTTAAGAATTCATCATTTTGTTGAATGAAAACAATTTTCTCATCGGTCAATAGTTCTTGATATTTTTCCGGATTTTCATAGTCAAAACTTAATTCACTATTATTAAAAGCATTTACAACTTCTTGGCGATATTTTTGTGGTGTTATAATAGCACCACTCGATAATTTACAAGCATCTGCGGCCACCGCAGCTGCTACGGCTCTTTGCAATTCTAAGGAGGCATTTAAAGCGGCAGTTTGTTTATTAACAGTTTGATCATTTTCTTCCAAGGTCTCAAAGAGATTAGGATGTAAATTCTTTTCATGACGTCTAGCATTGGCTCGTGTTGAAAATTTCAAATTACAGGCACGACATGCCGCCTCTTTAGTACTCATACGTATTGTGGTACTAGCTGGTAATGGTTTTATCTCTAATGGATGTCTTATTGTTTCATAATCATAATTTGACGTTGATTCCTAAAAAAAAATATAGGAAATTATCACAGTCTTTAAAGAGCCACATGAAACTATTTACCATAAAATCTCCATGATCTGGGGTACGTTCCAAAAACATAGATGCATCCACCATGTTTTCATCCGATTCATCATGATGTTGTTTTGCATTATTGTAATCCTCATCTATTTCAAGCGGTTCATCTTTTATTTGTACTGCGGGTAAAGGCTAAAATTATAAGAAATACAAATAGAAACTTCAATAGATGAATTTTTAAATATAATCAATTAAAAACTTTATAATTTTCCCTCTTTATAGTTCACATAATATACATATTTCATATAATTCACTAATTATACTAGCTCGATTCGTATTTTTTTTTTTTTTTTAGAAGAAAATTCCAACGAACATGTTTTTATTTTTCGTAGAAATTTATAGAAAAATTATAGTTTTTATGAAAAAATTATAGCGAATTCGTTGTCATTTTTTTATAGAAAAATTTCTAAGAATTCGTTGTCAAATTTTTAAGAAAAATTTCATTAATTTAGTTTTAATTTTTTATAAAATATCTGCAACGAACACGTTTTAATTTTTTATGTCAGAAAATTAGGTATTGTAGAAATTGAGGTCTTGTAAAATTCTTCTCAAACATATACGAATAATTTTCCTTAGACCTGACAATTTCGCAATATATAAACCAAGTGTATGGGAAAATAGTGGACATTGGAATAACAAATGATTAAAAAAAAAAACATAAAAGAACATCCATTTTTGTATTTAAAATACATTTAAAATAGCTCTAGAGCAGAGAACAAAATGAGACCATTCGTTTTTGTTGTCCATTCATACATTCATTGCTTTTGCATTGCTTTTATTCAACAACAACAGCTTATGCTGTTGCTATTTATTCCATTTATTGTTTTTGTTGAATGCCTTTTTAACATTCATTTTTATAATGCCGTTACATGTCAAGCAATGAAATGAAATGATGACACATGAATAACATGAAATCAATCACAACATTCGCGTAGTATTCGTTGACCTGTAACAATAAAAATAATTTTTTTAGTTTTATTAAACATGAAACATGTATAAATTTTTGTTTAATTTTATTAAACATGAAATATGTATCACATTTTTTAATTTTCTTAATACAGTAATCTGTTTCACAAAAAAATTTGTTAACGTTTTATTTATTTAACATTGAGACCATTCATACCAATCGTTGTGTATTCGTTGTTTTCGTGAGTGTTAAGTGAGGTTAACACTGGACAAGCAATGCAATGCATGGTTTTCGTTACACTCACTTTTCTCAATTCTGTCGATTGTTGCTTTATTGATGTGAGTTGACAACAATGTACTCATTTTTTGAGATTGCATTCAAAAGCATGAAATAAGGCACTCAAACCGTTCTCTGCTCTAGAGGGCGGTACGTATCATAGATCATAAAAATATTTTTTTTTAAATTTTGGTTTGCCTGATGAAATCAGGCGGTTGGCGAAGTATTTCTCAGATACTTATATGCCAGGATCATAAAAATAATACAATTTTTTAGATCTTGAGAAAATTTCCTTTCATTTGAGTAACCACACTGAAATTTAAAAAGAAAAAAATGTATTTTTTAATTCCAGTGGGGGTAATATAAAGTGAAGTTTTGGTAAAATCTATTTTGAAGGCTTTCGTTAAAAACGAAAATTATAAAACAAAAACTACTGAGTAATGTAGAATAAAAAAGATTATGTCTACTATCAGTTAATTTAACGGACAATTAAAAAAATTACTAGAAGTTAACAGCTCTGAAAACAAAAAAATATAAAACTTTAAACTGAGGAAAAATCAACCAAAATTATAACTTCACAAAATCACTGAAAATGGGTATTTTGAATCACCCTGTGCACAGTGAAATTGTAAAAATTTTGCCTAATTTGTTTTAAAATCGGTTACAAAAAAATGATTTTTGGCCCCCTTCTCTGAAAATTTATGGGCCGAGTTTATTTAAAGTTCATTAATACCTAATTAAAAAATGATGGTAGAACATAAATTATTTTTAAAAAATTTTTGAATTTTCTTTAAAAAAAAAAATATGCATGAATTCGAAAAATTATTTCAGGCCAAACTTTGTAAGATTAAAAAAAAAAAACATTAAAAAAATGAAAAAAGAAATAAAGTAAAGGAAAGGAAAAACATAATTGTATATGATTTTTCAAATATCTATAAGTACGCTGTATACGATACATTTACATTATAGGAGTATCGTCTAAACAAACGTAATTGTTGGACAGCACTTGTACAAGCTGCTGAGGAGGAAGAAGCTTTTATTCCTCCTCCAACCAAACATGCATCACTAGCAACACCAGAACCGCCAGAAACAACAGCAGCAGACGTCGTAACGTTACTGCTGCTGCAACTGGTAGTTGGTGTGTTAGTTAACGTGGTTACTGTAGAAGTAGCACAAGTAGTAGTATTAGTACAAGAAGTAGTAGTAGTAGTAGTATCTGTCGTAGTGTTTAAAGTAGCTGCTATTGTAGTAGCAGTTACCGTACTTGGAACTACTGGTATAATAAATGATTGCTGTGCAGTAATCAATTGCTGCTGTTGCTGTTTGTTATTTGTTATTTCTTTCTTTTCAGATTTTTGTTTATATTTACTGCTACTACTACTAGCAGTAGTAGAAAGTACATTAGACGAAGTTGTCGTATGTGACGCAGACGTTTGCGTTTGACTTAATTGTCTGCGCTGTTTCGCATGTTTGTGTTTTGTATAATGACGTTTGGTCTTTAACGGCACAACATCGCTTGTTATAGATTTTTGTTGTTTAATTTGATCTTGCTGGAATTTGTTTTGTTGAGATTTAGGACTCACATAGACTGTTAAAGATTTTCGTTTTTTCAACGTTGATATACCCTCCAATATGGAAGATGCCAATGACTGTTCATCTTGTTGCTGTTGCTGTTGATGCTGCTGCTGATGTTGATCATCATAATGATTATCTGCTGTATGATGATGTTCGGTAGATTGTAAAGTTTTTTGTAATGTTGCGACAGTTGATGTTCCTTCTAACCAAGAACGTTGTTTGTTTTGTGCTGACAGGCAACGATTTTTAAAAGATTGCCAGGAATTTAAGTAACTTATGCAGGCATGACAAATGCGTAATGATAGATTATCATTTATAGAAATCTGCAAAGAGAATAAAATAAAGAATTGGTTTAATTTTTTGGAAAAAATATAATTAAATTTTTAATTTTAAGAAAAATAAGATTTTTTTGGTGGTATGAGATATAAAGGGTTTTGTATTTTAACGTTGTTTAAACTGTAAACGGGAACTTTTGCACAAATATTTTTCGGGTTATTTAAAATTACTTTCAATACAAGAATTCTGTTAAAACTTCCGCGATCTTTAAAATTTTGACAAAAAAAAAAACATTGAATACTATAGAATCCCATCATTGTCTCATTTTTTTAAAAATGCATCATACAATGTCAAAATAAGTGGTTCGCTTATCCATAAAAAAAAAAAGTTAAACAATGAATGACAAAGGAAATTAAAAATCGAGGGTATAATAATCTGATTATCTAAGATATATTATCAAATTAGATTTATATAAAAAAGCTTATTGCAAAAAGTAAATTGTGTTCTTTTTCAGATGTAGATGGGATTTTTGGGATGGTCAAAAAGCAAAAAGTCTCTCTCTCTCTTGACGGCCTGCCCAAGCTCCTGTAGCTAGAAATTTAGAATTTAAAATATATGTTTCTTTGTGTATGATCTAACTCACTGACATGAGTTATTTTGGAATTTGCCCAGAAACGTGGCAAAAATTTGGCTTAAAAGAGGAAGAAGTTTTCCCTTGACGGCCTAACCAAACCGTTTAAGTTAGGAACTAGAAATTTTATATGTGGATTCCTTAACCGGCATAGATAATCACTTAGACGGTATTACTGGAAATTCCTACGGGTAATCACAAAAAGGTAAAAGTCGTCCGCTTGGCGGCCTGTCCAAAGCACTTAGACGAGGGTACTTGAAATTTGGTATGTATATTCCTTATCATACGTAGGCATCAGCGTAGACCAGATTTTTTTAAATTTGTACGGAAGGGCCATGAAGGGGAATTCCCGCCCTTGACTGCCTGACCAAACCGCTGAAGCAATGAACTTGAAATTTGGAAAATGGGTTCTTACCCCACATAGACAATCGCTTAGGCAGGATTTCTTGAAATTGCCACGGTGAGTGACATTAAGGGAAAAGTCCCTCTTAGAGGCCAGGCCAAATTACTAAAGCAGCGGTTCCCGCCAACTTTTGTTTCACGGACCTACAGAGACACTTCTACTAGTTTTTTACAAACAAATATTAGATTATTATATTAAAAATTAAAAAACATTACAAAAACCAAATACAACAAACCCCAATTAAGATCAACTCCGAGGGACCAGAAAACTGAATTCGTTGTATTTTTTTTTTTGTAAACAAAATATTAAGTTTTTCTAAACTTTTTTAGATATTGTGAAAATATATAAATATGTAAACCATATATTAAACACTAAGAAATTTGTTTAAACCGCTTTTCCAGCGTTAATAAAAAGTACTTTGTCAGTACTTGATAAACTAAATTTTCAACCGTTGTTAAAATAAAATACTAAATAGAGAAAAAACTCATGGTTAAATTATTATTATTATTATTCTTTTAAACAATTTTTTATTTTTTTTTGAAATGCTTGTTTGTAAGTTTTTCATATAAAAATTCTTTAAAAACAAAAATTCAAAATTACAAAAATATTAACAAAAGGATGTTTGTATTTACAAATCAATATAAAAACTTTTTTTCGCATTTACAAAAAATGTTCTATGATATGCGTTTAATATTGCAAACAAAATTTTGTAATTTATTTCTGGGTATGTATTTGTTGCTCAAAATTTGTAAGTGTTAATAAAACAAGAAAATTTTAAAATTTTAGATTTTATATTTTCCATTTTGGATTTAGCTTAAGTTAGTTCCAGTTGTTGCATTTTTACAAAAAAAAAATTCTTTCACACATAATAGCGACTAAGTGTAAAATTTAGAAAAAAAAACAATTTGTGTCAAATTATTAAACAAAATATGATATTTTAAAAGATTAAGCGATCCGGTTATTAAAAAACTGGGCTACCCGATGAAAAAAGTTTCGTTATAATCATATCTGATTATATATAGTGTCACATATAACTTAACAGCACATCTCATCTGATCTCATGGGATCTAATCTCAAATAATTTTATCCGAAAAATGGGTCTATCAAATATGATCAAATTACATATAATTTGATACAATTTTATCTAAAAAGGTTTTTAATTTAAAAAAAAAAATGTAAATGTATTCGAGATCAGTACTTTATATATTAATCCAATTAAGTACTACTTGTAATTCATTTATAAAACATATAAATATTATTTTTAAAAAAATAATGTTAAATCTACATATGCTTTTTATGAACCTTAAGTTGGAACATAAAATAAATTTAAAACGCTAGGTAAAACAAACAAAAAACATTTACCGTGGAAAAAATCAAATTCTTTGTTCGGGTTTTAAAGTTTCGAAAAATATTAATTAGTTAATCAGGATTTTAAACAATTTTAATTAATTTTTAAAGTTAATTTGTGTTATTTAATGTATTCTCTGCATACGTTTTGTATAATTAACACAACATTTTGTTTAATGCAACTATATAAGCTTCATGTTAGTGTTACAAATTTCTGGAAATAGAGAAAAATAAACAAAAATCTAAAAATAGAATATTTGTGTTTGTTAGTGTTGGTGTTGGTCACTTCTAAGTATAATATACATATATGCAATTTAGCTGCATTACATTTGAGGCCATACTTGGGTGTGATCGCAAAACGGTCATGACTTGGTATTGTTACGTTTGTAATATAAGAAGAGCACAGGTTTGATTCTTATAGCCGCAAGTTGTTGAAAAAAAAATTATCATATACAGACAATCTTACAATTATAAGACACAAATAATAATACAATTTAAATGGAAAATCACTGATGACGCCAGTCCATAAAAAAAGACAGAAACTAGTCTAGTCTGATTTAAAAATTAATAGTGTTTATAATTGTTAGAGAAAAACGTTTATTATTATTCTTAACCTTAACATTTCTAAATTTGATTTTTTAATTTCTTAATCCAGCGCAGGTTCCAAATCCAGCGGAAGTTTCTAATCAGCGCAGACATCCGCTCAGTCGGATACAAATTTATTTGTATATTTTTGTTTGGGCCGATTATTGTGAATTTGAACGATGTTCGGCATCGGCTTCGGAACGAAAAAGAGTCTTCGGTTAAACACTAGTTACAGATAAAATACTTTTTTAAAATTTTCGCGTAAAAATGAAGGTTCAAAATTGGAAAAAAATGTTATTATCATTTAATTGTAATGAAATTTTTTGTTAGCATTTGTCATACTAATGCTAATGAAATCACACTAATGCCTAAAAAACTAATAACAATTGAGCAAAAAAAAGCATTTGGTTACAAAAAAAAAAGTGGAGTGTAAATTGCTTTACACAGGAATGGAACGGATATCGATAGGAATTGTATGTTTATTTGTAAATAAGTAAAAATAAATAAATCATCCTATGGCTGTTTCATAAAAATTCATCAATCGGGATCTCTCCCGGACCTAGCCCATTTATATTATAAGAGTGTATTAATACTCCTGTATAGCTAAATTTTTGTCCGTTTTGCCCTATCTCTCTTAGTTTTGGAGATACTGACCATTTTAAAAAATCGATGTTTTATAAAATGGCTAGTATCTCGAAAACTAAGCGAAATATCGGAAAACGGACCAAATTTTTGCAAAACTTAACACATATAACACGTTCCGATAATTCAAATGTCTTAAGTGTTCCGATTCCACTCGTTCCCCGGTTCATTTCATATCGTTCCAGTTTAGACCAATGTTCCATTTTATTATCAGAGTGATTAAATTGGTATTGTCACGTACGTATTTGGGTAAACAAATAATTTGGACACATCATAAAAAATTAATCTCTCGGGATCTTTCCCGGACATAGCCTATTTGTATTATGAGCGTTACTGAAAGCTCCTGTGAAGCCCAGATTTTATCGATATTCACCATTAGTTTTTCGAAAATATTATCTGTCAATTGTAATTTGTCTCCTTTAATTGATGCATTACTAATGGTAATGAAATTTAAAATTATTGCCATTAATCAATGAAATCAAATCAATGAAGTTAAACAAATGCTAATGAAAAAAATTTCATTACAATTGATATCAATGAAATTGTAATGAAATCATCAGTTTATTAGTTCATACAATGAATTAGTCCCATGTATGGTTTCAGAAAAATTTTACACTTTCGCAATTCTGAAATATCTAAATTTCTAATTAAATGCCTTTAATGTATAAAATGTATAAAAGTTGTGTGTCACTGCAACTAAAGTTCCAGTATGATGCAATTTTGAATGATTAGATTAACAAGAGCTTTGGGAATTTTAAATATATGATGCCATTATTTTTGGAGATTATAAATAGATAAAATGGAGTGTTTAATGGGTAAGTGTAGGTAACTGACCTTATGTTATCCCATACTTTGTTGCAAAAGAAAACTAAGACGTATTCTTTTGTTTACATAAATTAATAAACTACTCAAACATGTATTGAAAAATTGAAATTTTAAAAGATAATTTACTGCAAAATTTTGCTTAAACATCTTTTAATAAATGGTTAAGTAGTACTCCTGCTTATTATTTTAATTAAAAAGTCATTGACCCTTGTATTTTGTATTGTATGGATGCAAAATTATCTCAAATATAATTTGCATTTAAAGCGTAACTACAATATATAGAAAATTTAAACATTAACACACACATACATACATACATACATACATACATACATACATACATACATACATACATACATACTTAAAGTGTACATAAAGGTATACTAAAGGATTTCAAATTATTAATTTGTTTGTTTGTGTGTGTATGTGCATATGTATGTGTACGTCTTCCTTGTTGTTTATTTCCTTGTATGGGAAGGTACAACAACTACACTTGACCGATGTTTAACATCAAAAATATGGGCATTAATAATAGAATATTTTCCAAAATTCTGGACCGACTAATATAACAAGTATGAAAAAATCATACAGAAATGAAGTTGAGAATTCATAAAAGTTTACTAAGAGGCACCGGGGTTCCTTTAGGGTGGCCAAATTGTCCGTCCACCTTGGAATGAAAATCTTTTTGAAATTTTAAACGTTTTGCAAATATGAAACGATTTTAAATATATTTTCAGTGGTTTGTGTGGTTTTCAAAGGATGGAACGACTTCATAAATTTAGTGTTAAATAAAATTGTATTTAATTTTGTTTGTAATTTTGGAATTTACAATTATATTGCTTTAATTGTATGTGAGTGTGTGTGTATTTGCAAATGCAAATTCAAGCTAATTATATATCTGTATTTGTATGTAGAATATGTGAATGTGAGTATGTATTTTGTTGTACATTTTATATGTATGTATGTGCTATCAACTGTAATGTCTTATCCTTAATTATTATCCTTCCTAATAGCTGAATCTATTGGATAATTATTGTTATTCTTATAGTTAGTTAATTGTAAAATAAGAGAAACCAATTGTTAGACAAAAATATATTATAATAAAATTTTGTATTACCTAAAAGTAGGCAATATTTTATTAAATATGTAATCCCAAATTATATGCAACTGTTTATGGTATATAAGAAAGGAGAGATTTAGGAAAGTAGACACTTTATAGTGTTAATAATTAAAATTTAAAAAATACCATTTTAAAATCTTAATATTATTAACACAAAGGACAATAGAAGCAAAACTGATATCGGAAATTAAGAACAATATTCTAAAGTTTTTGCACATATGTAATTTTTTACGATTCGTTGCGAAACGTGGAGAATTTTTGATGCGTTTTGTACACTTATAATAAAAAAAAATTTGGGATCAATTTCATTTCAAAAATAACAGATTTTTGGTAATATTTAGAGAATTCATACGCTATATAAATAAGTTAGCGCATTTGTAATAATTTTTTTGTATTACTGGTGTTTCAGAACATTTTTGTGAATTTTAATACTATCGTACATGACACCATTCCATTCTTCTATTTATGTACAGAAAAGTAATGAGTTTTTGCAAGATTATAAGTCAGTACAAGGACTTTTTAATTAAAGTTAGGTAATAGAATAGACCACACGCTTTGAATAGACCACATCACTAATTTCGTTGACAGATACAGATTTCCTGAGTCATTAATAAAATTGTTTGTATGTAAATATTTTATACACAACAGTTACAAAGTAAGCAATGTAAAAAATAACATCAAGAATTAGTTTAATTTCCAATTATACCACGGTTTCATTGTCTATTTAAAGGACACTTCAAAAATAAGACAATCTGAAAGACACAGTCACATGAATAACTGCTGCCATTTTGACAACAGCTGTTAATATTAAGGATTTTTTTTTTTATTTAATGCAAGATCTTTTTTTTTATCCTGATTTTAGTTATATTATATTATTCTTTTCCATTTATTTTTAATTATTCTATATATTTCCACTTTTTTAATGTTGTAAAATGCGTATTAACTCGAAAATTTTATTATTTTTTTATAAAAACAGGATTGTTAAAACTTCTGTTGGACAGTGGATGTTCAAAAGACTTATGAACAGACTCACGAATAAGTGAATAATAAGTGGATAAGCCTAAAAAACATTCTTATTGTGAACTTGTTGTGTGTAGCTCACATCGAATCTGTAACTTAAACTTATGAATACCGCAGTTAGTGAACATCACATGTTATATAATTTATGAAAAACAAGTGAATACTTTCTTTAAGAAAAAAAAAATTGCTTTAAATAAAAAAATATATATTTTTATGCCTTAAAAATATGGAGTCTGTGACAAATCTTGACTATGAAAATTCAGATAAAAACATTCAAATATGATTAACCCATGTTTTCTAATCACTACCAGCCAAGAGTCAGTTAATTGAAGTGTGTTTTCTTAAAAAATAACGATTTTAAATGATGCAAATTCAAAAAATTTTTTTTTTATTTTCTCCATAATTTTTACAAAATTATTGTAAAAAAATTTCCAAAATTTTAAACTTCAGATTGAATTTTTTAAAAATTTTGATATGAACGCGAGGTTCTTTTGCTGAAATCAATTAAGTTTAATAAAAATCACCATCATGTGCTAAAATTTTGCAAATTCGATTAAGGGATTTTATACTATTCACAAATAAGAAAAATAAGTAAAGTTTTCAACTTAATTGCAAGGATATCATACATTCGTCACCCAATCGCAATTAATTGATATGGTTTTTAATGCTCAAAATAAATACTTTAAAATCATATTAAAATATATTCGTAGTTTATTTAAGTATTTTATTTTAATAGAGTCGAAGGCCTTAGTTGCTCGTACTCATTAAAACAATATATTTATGTAATAGCATTTATTGTATTATATAAATCTAGTAAAATAAAAAAAAAAAAAAAAAAAATTTTAAAGAAAAAACTAGATGTTTGGTAGAAATTAAATTCGCGAATATTTCGGAAAGTTGAGCTAATATTAAAATGTGGTATTTACATTCGTTATCTGTTATATATCAGAATTGATTAGTCGCATGTCCGACGCATTTTTAGTGTTTAATAGTGAAATCAAACATTTGATAAAGTCAACAATATCTCAAAACTACAAATTTCGACTTTCTCCATTTTGATAAAATGACTAGTGTCCGACCGAACAGTTCGGCCAGAAAATGCATTTGGTCTGTATTCGGTATTTTAAAGCATTATGTACAAATTTGGCGGATGGAAAAATGTTTATTGGACTGATTAGATGCTATTTTGAGTGTCAAATTTGAAGAAAAGTCTGTAGTTAAGCAATGAATTCACTGTTCGGCCTCAGAAACTTTGAACTTTATAGCTAAACTTCGGCTTCTCTCTTAAATTTTATACACAAAATCGAAATAAATCGGCTCAACAAACATGTTTCCAATACCAAAATTTGTCATCATTGCCTCTAGATATCAAAAAACCGACAAAATATAGTTTTTTGATTCAAAAATTATTAGCAATTTAGTATTTAGATCGAAGGAAATAATTATATGTACTGTCAACAAATAAAATATCTTATTTTTAAAGAGTGGGACGCTTATGTTAATTTTCCAATTCAAGAAGCCCATTTATTAAATTTTAAGATGTCTGCACATTAATACTGAAAAAAGAGTGAAATTCTAAAATCCATGATTTTCAGTGATTCGCGATATACAATTGTGAAAAATTAAACGCGTTTGGAAAGACGTGTTGATGAAATAAATGAGATATAAATGAACTAAGAATCATCGCACTCGTAAAAGATAAGCTTTCCGTTTTCTTAAAATAATAGAAAAATTACGGATGCTCTAAGAAATAATAGATCACATCATGCTTGAACTGGAATTTTGTTAAGAAATTTTGACATAATCATTATGACAGTATCATCCAGATGTGTAAGAAACAAAGACTTGGCATACCCTTGAATAAAATTAGAAGGTGGTTAGTAGGTTAAAAACTCTCTTAAACTGACAGTTAAAAAATTGAATATTAAGCATAAAAATTACATTTTAAGTAATTTGTTGTGGTTGTAACCAATGTTATTAAATGATAATTAAAGTCACAACACATATAATCAAAATTGGTGTATTCGTTATAATGAAAAAAAATTATATGCCATACCTTTTTCGGTATTTGGGTAAAAGAATCTCTTGATTTTTATAAGCATAATGTTGTTGTATAATTTTATATTCACATTTTTCGAACTTAATTATCCAGCAAACGTAAAAAAAAATATTTTGAAATTGGTTTCTTTTGAGCAAAAGTTGTTACGCTAAAGATTTCGCTATTGATTTGCAATTATTAAAATGTTTTATAAGTGTGGTACCGAGTTCAGAAACTTAAAAAAAAATGCAAAAATATGAAAAAAAAGCGTTCTACTTGTACGTAATTAGTAATTTAATTTAGTTGGAGTATATTTATTTCATTCTGAATTTATATAATTTAAAACAAAACGCAAATTTTTGTGCGATCTATTGCAATAAAAAGTTAAATTTACATTAAATACAATACCAGTACTGGTACTTAAATAAATATTAGCACACTATCATTTTGTCTTTAAATACTTTGCTATTTAAACCACATTTTAGTTTTGGCAGTATACACATATTTCCTTGAGTGTATATTTCTAAACCATTTTTTGAAATTTTTTCAAACTTTAGTGTCTTTTATAATTCTTTTGAGAAATCTTATATTTAAAAAAAAAATATGTATTTCCGTTGAGTCTTTTTAGAATCATAAAATAAGAACCCTTAGAGAAGAATCCAAATTTTGCAGGCTTGATAATTTGTTCATAAAAATTACAATTTCAGTTTCATTTTCATTTTCACCTAAACGTGACCAACTGTTTTTGATCAAAAAGCTGCACTCGTCAAACTTTTGCACTTTTGGCTTAAAAAACTCAAATCTTACTCCGGAAAGGTTTATTTTAAAATGTTTTCATCATAATAAGAAAGTTTTGTTTTTTTTAAGGAATTGTTTTTGAAAATTAATTTCAGTGTTAAAATTTATTTTTTTTTTTTGAAAAATATTTAATACCCGGTTAAAAACCAACATATATGCATATATTAATAACATGTATGAACTCATTCATGATCATATATGAAGTGATTTTTTTTATATAATTATATATATTTATAATATAATTATATATAAATATAATTATATATATATAATATTATTATATTAATATATATATATATAATATAATTATATTAATATATATATATATAATATAATTATATTAATATATACATAATCATATATAATAATATATAATATGCACTCGCGAAAATATGAACACACTAATATATGAACACCCCAAAATATGAACATTTTTTTTCTTTCATTGACTACTCTAAAATATGAACTTAGTCCCAAAGCTTTAAAATATTAAATATTTTAACCTGTTACTAATTGTTTATTAGCTATAGTGAATATTAACATCAGCTTTAAGTTGAATGGGCTTTTAGTGGGTGATTGGTAAAATGTTGAAAACTTTTTATACAAACTGGTGTGAATACTTAACAAGTGGCATCTCTGCACAGCTGATAGATAAACACGGCAAAAAAAGTAAACAAAAAATAAAATGTTATTTGAAATTGCACAATGGAAATTGATTCAATGGAAAATTTAGAAAAGGTATGTAGATCTAACATTTTTACAATAATGGTTCCAATTTTTACCCACAATTATATTGGAGCACCTGCGAAAAGGAGTTTTTGCGCGAGTGCATTAACAACCACCTGTCCATTGTTGAAAACAAAGGCAATGACACCTCCATTATAAATAAAAAAAAAAAAATGCTTGGAAGGCAATAATGGCGAAATCATTTTCTATGTCCTCAATAGAACACATTTTTATTTTTTTTTATTAACACCACCTTTTTCACAATTTGTAAAACAATTTATAAAAATTCACTTAATTTATTTCAATTTATTTAATCTTTTTGTTTTGTTTTGATTTTGTCACTTTTTTCAAGAGAGATGAAGAGAGGAAGAGAGAGAGTTAGTGATGTTAATTTTGTTAAAAACAACTTCAGCATGTTTTAAATTTAGAACTGACTTTTGCGGGAAAAGTATGCTTTTTCTCGTCTATAGTAGCTGTAAAGTATACTTTTCAAAAATGATACTTAAAGTATACTTTTTCGATGACTATGATTATGGGCCCTTGTTTTTGTATTTTTAACGGATTTTATTAACCTACGCAGTGTTTAAATCTAAATCAACAGGGTAATGGTTAAATGTTTATTCAACTGCATTATAATTTGGGGATTTCCCTAGCTGTTTGCTTTTAAATTGTCTTCACCTGTCAATCAAAATTTCTAAAATACACGTTCTAGCTAGTGTTCAGATTCATCTAGAATTCCTTATTCGTTTTGTGAATATAAATTTAACGTGAAAAGTTCTTAAATATGCAAAATAACTTTTAAATTTTGTTTCTTTTTCAAAAATTAATTGTGTTTTTTAATCCAATAAACAATAAATAAAAAATTTAACATAAGAAACTTTTATTTTTATTGGAAACCCCTTTTTAAAGGTATATTAGATGCCATTCGCAAATATGAACAATCTTGCAAAAGTGAACTGGCTTGGTTTTAATTAGTTCATATTATAGCGAGTGCACTGTATATAATTATAAAAATATATAGAATTATATATAATTTTTTTTACTCGAGATTCTAGATTGGAAAACTGATCGTTTTCGATTTTCATCACACCCCTGATAATCAAAAAAAAGAACGTTGTCTCGTGAATTATTTGGGTGACACACTGAGAATATTAGATGTTTATTCGGCATACCTTTGGCTCAGTTGGTGTAAAATACCTCATATACAGACATATATTTTACAAGAATATGTATGTATATTGCGTATATATTTGCTATTTCTACAAATATGTGCATTAAAACCGATATATTCATACAGAACTTTCAATATCTTATTCAAATTCATTTTGTCCAGAAATTTTAATAATCTCAGGGATTTTATAATTGAATATTTGAATATTCAAGACACATGTACAGTTAAACCTCGATTATCCGGGTCTCCATTAACCAGGTACATCTGTTAACCCACATGCTAGTTATTTTATTTATACCTCTATTAACCCCGGTTTACCTATATTACCAGTATACAGAGCAAAAAAGACTATATGCATTTGTTTTGTTTTTTTTTTTTTTTTTTTGTTGAAAATAAATAACGTATATTAACCGTGGTTTTGATTATCCGTGCTGATTTCGGTCCCGTACATCCCGGATAATCGAGGTTCAACTGTATATTTTTCGATGGCATATAAATTTCTTTAACAATTGGTAATTTAAACTAATGTTAAGTATTTTACGTTGAATTTAGGATTAAAATCTTTCTCAGCTCTGTATGTATACATAAGTATGAATATTTGTTGTCTATATATGTACATATAACTTACGTACAAAATGCATATGTACTACATAAAACTGCAGCATATGACAGTAGAACAATATTATTGCAAATTTTCGGTATTAAATATTAAACTCATACTTTTTAAGAAAATTTTCTTTGAGATTGAAATAAGCAGGATTGGATTGTTAAGGGTCTATATGAGTGTGTATGTTTAATAGTCGTTCGGTCATGTATTAAGTGTTTGATGTTATGCACACATATCATCCATGGAATTAGTTAATTGTATGGTCCAATTGCACAATATGCACACATATCAATATGCACATATTTCATACATGGAATTAGTTAATTGTATGGACCAATTAATTGAGTTTTGCATTATTTATTGTCAATGGTAATGTAATTTTTTAACATTTCAATGATTTTTTTTTTTATTTTATAAGACAAAAGAAAAAAAAATTTAATATCATAGTTCAATGCCAAAACAAAAAATATATATATGTGATCTTAAAAGCATTTATTAAGAAAAAATCTTTATAGAAATTAAAAATGTTCATAATTATTTTATAAATATTCGCTATTTATCAAGTATACTTTACTAGAGATTGTTTAAAACAAATTTGGAAAAATGTCCACAATATTTTTGCAATTTTAAAAATAATTTAAATTATTAAAAAAAAAAAAAATAATTGAATAATTGAAGTTTTTTGTTGGACTCCATTGTTTAGATAAATTCATTCTCGTCTAAAATTTCCTATCGCCTACACTATGTAGGTACTTTTGTGCACCTCTCGCTGATTGTTTTTATAATTGATTATATTAACAATTTATTAAGCTTTTTTTGTTATTTCTATTAGTTTTTGAATTTGAAACTGTTTTAAATGTTTTATTATTTAAATCCCAGCTAGCAAGCAAGTTTCAAAAAAAATTATATAAAATCATATTTCTAAAAATTAAAATTTTTGTATGGAAGAAGTTCATCAAAAAGAGTTTTTTTATTTTAAAAGCTAGCAAAAAAAGACTAAAAAAAAAGTATATGCCTAAAATATTAAACCTTTTTTTTTTAATGTTACAAAAATATACAAATTGTCCTCACAATTTTGTGGTTTAGAGGATTTTTTCTAGAAGACTCGTACAGTAAAACTCATTTAAGGCTAACTCGGTTAAAGCCATGACGTTTTGGTAACATACAGTTGCGGCCATAAATATAGTAGTGCCCTTAATAAATTTAGAAAAGCTGAAAAACCTACCTGAATATAGATAAACTTACCCTGCAAAATTAATTTTTTAATAGGCCCACTACCGAGATAGAAATTGCCGATGGTGCAAAAAAAAAGCTTTCAGAACGTTGGATAACAGTAATACCAAAAAAAAAAGCATTGCGAAAGCGCTTTGAAAACATTTGCAAGTGCTTCGGCTACACCTGCTTTACAAAATTTACAACTGTTTATGAAAAACAACCACTGGCAAATCATTAGTAAAAAGTGATTTGCCAACTTTTTCAAAACGACTTCTCAAGCACCTGTTTTACAAAATTTACAACTGTTTATGTGATTTGCCAACGTTTTCAAAAGAAAAATATTGCTGGGAACACGTCGTTTAAATTTGCTTTTCCAGCGTTTACAGAAAGTGCTTTGCCAGTACATTTTTTACAAAATTTACGACTTTATATGAAAAAATACTAAATACAAAACATTGGGTTACAGTGCTTTACTAACATCTTATACTAATGGGACTCCTTCAAAGAAGGAGTGCGTATAGGGTTGGAGCAAGAGGCCCTTGGCGATTTGCTGCCGACTGATTTGGAAGGTGCTGTGAACAGGTTCACTCACCTTCTAAATGAGAGCTATGAGCTATCGTGTCCGGTTACATTCCCGGGTAGGCGCAAACAGCCCAAATGGTGGACCAAGGAACTTCAAGTTCAAAGGTCGACGGTAAGGAGGCTGTTTAATAGGGCCAAACTCACTGGAGCACAGAGTGATTGGAACACCCACAGGGTGTAATTCAACAAGTATAAGGCGGATCTAAAAAGGGCAAAGAGGCTCTCATGGAGGCAGTTCTGTGATTCCATCGAGAATGTCAACGAGTTGTATAGATTCCGACGGATTTTATCCAAGGATCCTAAAGGCCTTGGGTATATCCAAAAGAATGACGGCTCATGGACTGAGTCCAGCTCTGAGACCCTAACCTTGCTTATGGAGGCGCACTTCCCCGGGTGTTCGGAAATTGGATGTATGGACGATTGTCAAAGGGACGGAATGTCTGTGACATTGGACAATACGTCCGACCTCATCGAGGAAATAGTCACAAGGGAGAAGCTAGGATGGGCGGTCAATACCTTCGACCCATATAAATCACCGGGCCCGGACGGTATTTTTCCGGCTATGCTCTGCAACATCCCGGACGATGCACTATTTCTGCTGGTGAACATATACAGGAAATGCCTTAGTGGCGGGCATCTGCCTAGGGGGTGGAGAGAGGTCAGGGTAATTTTTATACCCAAGGCTGGTAGGGCGGGCCACTCGAAACCGGGAGATTACAGACCTATCAGTCTGTCTTCATTTTTGCTGAAGACACTTGAGAGACTGATAGATCTGTATCTTAGAAGTAAAATTGATACCCATCTCATCAGCAACGCTCAACACGCTTACCTGAAAGGTAAATCAGTTGAGAGTGCGCTTCACGAGGTGGTGGGCTACATTGAGAACGGCCTGAGATATAAGGAGTATACTCTTGCTGCGTTTCTGGATATAGAAGGGGCCTTTAACAACATTAGGATCGAGGCCATTAGGGATTCGCTGGTGGGGCTGGGTGTTAGGGGCTTTCTGGTTGAGTGGATAGTCCGTATGCTTAGCAGCAGGATCATCAACTCGAGCCTGGGGGATCATAACGTAAGGAGAAGGGTTACCAGAGGGACGCCTCAGGGGGGAGTTTTATCTCCTCTTCTGTGGCTGTTAGCGGTTAACGGAATTCTCAGGACATTTGACTCCAGGGGAGGGAAAGTCGTTGCCTACGCGGATGACATAGTACTGCTGGTCAGGGGGAAATTTTTGCCCACGATCAGCGAGATTATGCAGGTGAGGCTGGGCGAGCTCTCGGCATGGGCGAAAGATAGGGGACTGGGTGTAAACCCCAATAAGACTGAACTGGTGCTTTTTACCAGGAAATATAAAATAGAGGAGTTTAGGAGGCCAGTGTTAGATGGCGTCGAGTTGCCTCTATCGGACTGTGCTAAGTATTTGGGGTGCTTCCTAGACAGCAAATTGTCTTGGAAGAGAAATACTCAGGAAAGGATGAAGAGAGGCCTCAATGCCTACTACACATGCAGAAACTCCATCGGTAAGAATTGGGGACTAAGACCGAATATGGTAAACTGGATTTACACGACGGTAGTTATACCTATTCTCACTTATGGATGTACTGTCTGGTGGGATGCATTGAGAGTGGATAGCTGTAGGAAGTTGCTCAACAAGGCCCAAAAGAGTGCCTCTCTTGGTATTACAGGTGCGAGGAGAAGTACTCCACAGGCAGCGTTGGATATCATACTGCATCTATCCCCAATTGAACATTATGTGAGGAGTGTGGCTGCTAGGAACTTATTTAGGCTCTACGAGTCTGCGCTGGTAAGACCTAGGAGAGATGACCACACGAAAATATTGTACGAAGTAGGACTGCTTGATCATAGTAGTAGTCTCGAGGGAATATCGGATCATATGGTATTGACCTTAGACTTCGGTGAAACACCTCCGGTGGACTTTCCGATTAGGGAGGTCTGGCGGAGATCCTGGCGATCTGGAGGGCGACGGAAGTGATACTGGGACACATCGTTGGGGGATCTAGGGTGACAATCTATGTCGACAGTCAGGCGGCGCTCAAAGCACTGACAAACTACACGGTGCGCTCGCGCCTGGTCGCACGATGTAGGTGTGCTCTGAGGGAGCTCATGGAGGCATTCACGGTGAGGCTGTGTTGGGTACCCGGACACTGCAAGGTGGATGGCAATGAGTTGGCGGACGAACTTGCGAGGGAGGGTTCAAATCTGGACTATACGGAAGGGATTCCGCGAAACCGTTAACCAATCATGGAGGAACAGAATGGACTGCGGGGTGTCTAGGGCGTTATGGCCCGCTTTGGACGCAGGAGCAACCAAGGTTCTTCTGGGACTGGACAGGGAAGGTCTCAGGACCCTTACGGGGTTCCTGATCGGTCATTGTACTGTCAGGGCTTTCACAAGCAGATGGGAAAGGGACATACAGGATTTTTGCAGGCTGTGCGAGGACGTTGAGGAACTGGAGACGGTGGAGCATATAATGTGCCACTGTCCTAGGTTACAGGGTCTCAGACAGAAATGGCTAGGAGATAGATTTCACGACGAACTCGGGTGTGTCGCTGGATACAATCCAGTTGATTCGCTGAGATTTGTCAGGGAGATAGGACGGCTGTTTCTGGTAAGGAGACGTTAGGATCCGGTTTCTGGGGAGTAAATATATTTTCTACCTTTCTTTATATTTATCTTTCAAGCTATTTTTTCTGTCTATTTCTATTCTTTCTCACCGTTTTTTCTCTGAAGGGATTCACAATGGACCGTATTGGTCTCCGAGTGGAGTTGTGCCCTTGGGCACATAACCCTTCCTAACCTAACCTAACATCTTATAAAAGGGAGTTGCCAGTACATGCTTCAAAAAATTTCGACTGTATATGAAAAAATACTGCTGACAAAACATTGGTATGGAACAGTGCTTTAACAGAACTTGTTTCACTTAATTTACTACTGTTTATGAAATCAATTTAAGGTGAAAAATATCTTGCAAATAGAAAGTTATGTCGGTACTTTATAAATATTAAACAAACAAAACTTTGGCTGGAATTTGAATTTGACTTTCAGAAAAATGCAATTATTAACATTATGATGATTAACGATAATTTTTTAAATTTGTATCCAACTTTTAATACAAAAATTACTTAAATTGTGTTAATAATGTTAAAAACGTTTAAAAAGGTAAATAATAAATGCAGTGTTGCCAAGTATTTTTTTACAACTCCCCCTAAATTGTCCAAAAAAAAAAACCCCATATATTTACTCTACCTACTACCACAAAAATACCCCTAAAATGTATTTTTTCCAAAATTTGCTAAATTTTTTAATTTTTTTCTTCAAATTCTTTGAACAAAAATGTTAAAATACACTAAATTCGTTAGAGTTTTACTGTGTTCATTGTCAAAATCTGAAATTGTATTTTAACAGCGCAGTAAAGTGATTTAAATTTACCAACAATCTAAAAAAAATTTATATTATGAGCAAAATTTTACAAAAATAATAATCGAACACAAAATTTTATCTTACAGAGGCAAAACAATATCTCCTAATCAGATTTTTACCACCAAAACTCCCCCTAACAAATTGTTAGCCCCTAAAGATCCCAATGAAATACTAAAAGCCCTCCTAAATCTAGAGGAAAACCCCTAACTTGGCAACACTGTGGCTGGGTATTTAACAATGTTTTTTTTTTATGTTTTAAGCATTGAAGTCATTTCATTGGCATTATTTTAATTCAAACTAATTAACTTAAATAACATTTGTTGCATTATTTTTTTTTACATTAATTTTAAGCAATTTCAATTAAATTTCGATGACAATTAAAAATTCCCAGCTATGACAAATATAAAGATATACAAGTAAGACAGATACGTATATTTATTTATGTGTGTGTGTGTGTTTGTGTACATGTAAATGTTGAAGTACATGTCGGTGGTTACTAACAAATGGTTTATTCACCTTACCCTTACTACAAATTACAAACTACGACAACTACTACGATATTAAGTATTTCCTCAATGCGATGTTTGGTTGTTTAATCCTTAGGGATGGTTAAATGTAGATTTGGATACGAAGGTGTGAGAATTTTATAAAAATGTTGCATTGTTTTCTTATATCCTGCATAATTGTTAAACGTTTTTATTGATGTTTTTATGTTTCACAACGAGATATAAATTTTGATATTTGTGTTTCGGATTGTGTTTTTCGCGTGTAATTTCAGTGAGTATGGTGGTTTTATTAAATATGTGTTTTATTTTATATCAGATAATTGATTTTCATATGTTAATAATTGATTATAATAGAGACAATTCAATTAAAAAGTTTATATTTAATAACAAAAATGGAGGTGTGAACTAAGTTAAAAATCAAATGGATTGAAATTTGCTATTTTCTAATATAATAAGTAAAATAAAGCTATTCGATAAAAAAAAATGTTTTTTTTAAACTTAAAAACCAAAAAATTACGCACTTATTGAAAATTACATATGAAAAAATGTTTCCTCCCAAATGTAGGCAATAAATTTTGTAGTAATCAGCCCTTGGATGTATTCTTTTAAAATTTCAATTTATAAATTGAATATAAACTAAATGCTAATTTTTTAATCCGACTAAAAATTACTTTTCACACCGAATCTGAAACCGTAAACAAAGTATTGATAGCAAAAAATATTTTTCATAAGATGATCAGTTTATATAGGGATGATCAATTTAATGCAAAATATTCAATGTTTTGTAAGAGGTCTTACCGTCGCCATTCAATGATTTTATACTTGTAATACTTCTTTCAATGAAAAAAAAAACCTTTTAATTTGTTATTTTTAGTTTTTCATTATATTTTATCTCATAAACAGCTGATTAATGTTTACATAATTTTCTGCAAAAAACATAATTTTATGCAAACACGGGGAAAGCACAGTGTTGTATTTTGTATTTCTACAAAAATAGTTAGATATCGATTAGATTTCGCTGGAATCTCAACTAAATTGGGATTTCATTTTGTATGGGTAATCTGTTTGAAATTCCAAATTTTTATTAGATTTCTGTCGAAATCTATAGAAATCCCATTTTAAGTGGATTTGGACCCTAATGTAAATTCGCTAAAAATAAATAAATTCGAATAAAATTAAAATACAGAACAATGCACTTTTTTTTTTTAATAAAATTTGGCTACTAGAAATTGGAGGAAAGAGAAAATTGTTAAATAGAACAAGGTAAAAAAGAAATGTTAAAGTGAGATTTTGATGTTTCTAATCATGTAATTAAAAAGGGATTGTTTAAAACTGTTTTTCCTAGTTATGAATTTTAAATTTAAAGGTAAAGAATTCCAAAGATTAATAGCGTTAACAAAGAAAAATCGACTGGTGTTTAGGTAATTGTCTGTGGGAGGTATCAAAGTGGAGACGATATACATAAGCGTTACTTTTCTCATAGAATAATCTATGCAAGAACAATAAATTTTTCAGGCGCAAATAATCCACTAAATCACAGCCCAGAATAATTTTTCTATTGGAGAAGATGCTACTAAATCGGCGCAACCCGTTAACATATTGCGTAGCATTATTTAACGATACCTGAAGCTTATGCAAGGAGTGCGAATCCATCTTACTATATACCACAGCCAAATGCGTATTGTGTGGAAGAATCATTTGGATTACGAGCTTTCGCCTGACTTTGACCGGCGTAAAACCTGAAGTCAGTCTTCAATTCTTAAGGGTTAGGAATATCTTACGTATGACGTTATTGATATGGTCACAACAAGTCAAATTGGAGTTAGTATAGAATCCTTAATATGTTGCCCTTCCAATGAATTTTAGGGCAGTATCACCAAGGTAAATTGTTGGAAATTGATTAAAGTTCATATCTACTAATTGATAAGACAAAAGATTTTTGAGGGTTAAAAATTAATTTGTTACTCTTCGCCCATTCAACAATATACGTCAAATACTCATTTAGGCGGCAGCATGAAACATCTAAAAGACCAACGCGAGATATATAGCTGTATGTCGTCAGCATAAGCATTTACGAACATACAAAACAATAACGGTCCACATACAAAACAATAACGGTCAAAGAACAGATTCCTGTGGAAAACCAGATGTGACACTTCATATGCAGGACTCACTCTCACCTAGAATAGCTTTTTAAGCTCGTCCTGACAAGTATTGAAGCATCAGCAAAACCAAAGTAGTATTTCAAATTTTTACAAAGGATTAAGTGATCCACATTGCGAAAAGCATTTGAGGAATCCAAAAAACATATAAATGAAATGTTTCTCGGTTCATATTCAGGTCTTAAATCAGCAATAACTTTCATAACTGCTGTAGTACAACTATGACCTGAACGAAATTCAGACTGGAGAAATGATAATAGTGCATTTGTATAAATGTAGTGTGTGATTTGCCTAGACAGGAGAATTTCCATAATCGTCGACAAGACAGGCAGGATACTAATTGACCTGCAGACAGGAATTCTGCCCATTCTCTAGCTCTGAATTATGGGTAGGATCAGTTTTTTTTTTTTTGAGAAGTTGTTCAAAACATATTGACCTACTATTAAAAAAAAAAAACTAAATCCACAGGCAAAAAACAGGAAATAAATAAAATTACATTTCTTAAAGTCCGTTTTTTAGAAACGGTTAAAAAATAATAATAATTATTAACAATGTTCTGAGAAAAACGTAAATGAATTAAGGTACATTTTCGGAGAAAATTGCCGATTTTTAAGTTTTTTTTTTAACATTTACTTTGAGCATTTTCACCGCTAAACTATTTAAGATAATTTAAAAATCTTTTCTGAAGTTTGTTTCTGAATGTGTTAGTAATCTTACAAATTTTATTTTTTTTTATTTTAAAATTAATATTTTAATGAAATTGATAAATTTGAAAACAAAAACCCTATAGATTATTTGTTAGGACAATATCCTGATAAAGAAATATAGAGTATGGCCTCGAACTTGAATAATTTTAATTTTCATTGCACAATTAAAGATCGAAAAAACATAATTTTTATTTTAACAAAATTTATATCAAACTTAATTAACATTTTAATTTTTAACATCGGTTCACATTTGCCAAAGTAGCAAACACTTAATTAGATTAGATATGGGATTAGATTTAATATGGGCGATGTGGTCAACTTTGGTGTCATAGTAATCACCCTGTGTAACCACAGGGTGTCTCAAGTCACAATATTCTAAAAGCCTAGGCCCTCCCCTATAACTCCTCCAATTTGTATGTGGATTGGGCCAGTAGTACCAGTTTTTTTTTTTTTTTGAAAACACACCACTGTGTGGCGGCTAACCGATGTTTTCACTTGCACCTGTTTTTCACATTCGGTTAACCGAAAACCCGGTTTCTCATAAAGTCGGTTTTTTGGAAACATTATTTTTAGGTCACTGAACAACACAAAATATTTCAACATCCGTTTGTTACAAACCCAAATGGCTACAAGACAGTTTAACCAAAATACATATAGCCTATATGACACAAGCAACTACTCCAGTTTACTTTCATTATAATCACGTGGCTTCATAGTTCACACCACATGGTAAAACAGAAGAAACACAGAGCCAATACGCACATGATACGCTACTAGAGGTTACAACTTGTGTACACGAAGTGGTTGTTCATAGCCACCATATACATTGTATATAGATTGCCAACATGGTAGACACGATAACCAAATTTCCAAAAACAAATGATAAAGCACAAAAAGCGAAACAGAAATCGAAAAGCAGAGTTGGCGAAAAAGATGAAATAAACAATAAAACAAACAAAATCCAGAAAAACAGTAGAATTGACGCACACATTCAAAGACGTAGTAGGTAATGTCAATAACAAAAGCAAAACAATGTGTATAGATGTGGACGAGGATGGATGGAATGTATATGTAGAAACACAGTTTGAAAGTAAATTAATACAATGACTTGAGTGTTAACACAAAAAAATGGAACAGTTGTACTAAAATTATGTGGCCTGGATGAGTACCGACAATATTATGTGTGTGTATGTTGGTTGGCAATGGTTGGAAAGAAACATCTGTCGTTTGTTAGCGTTGATGACTGATGGTAATTGTGAACTCCAATATGATGGCTGCAAAATACAAAGAAGTTTCAGTTGCTGTTGGAAATCTTAAGTATGGATGAGAGTTTATGTACACAATAACAACAAACATCATCGATAATGTAGCAGCAGAAACAACAACAACAATCCATAACAACGTAGGAAGGTAATGCGATATGCACACGCACACAAGACGAAAGTAGGAAAGAAAAGTAAAAACAACCAGGTAGATTGAGGTATATAGATTTTAGGACGGAATAAAGGACTTATGTTTAATGAGATAAAATTATTGTAAATTAAACTACTAAAATGTCCTAGGCCCTGTTTCTAGAAGACGTTTTTCTTCACACAAACGAAAAACCTATAACAAAATAAATGGTGATTTTTTAGCAACTTTCTTTTTGGCAACACTGTTTTTGGCAGCTGAGCTGTTTTCGTGTAACATGTTACTGTTAAACATGTTCAGTTTGGTCTATAATTTAACCATGAATCGAATTACAAACGAACAACGCTTGCAGATTATTAAATTTTATTATCAAAATTCATGCTCGGTTATGAAAGTTCATCGAGCATTTCTTCCAATTTATGGTCAGTTTGGGCGACCTTCTGAGGCGGCTATTCGGAATCTTGTGACTAAATTTCGCACCAAATTTACATTATTAGACATTTAACCACCAACACGCATACGTAGGGTGCGGACAGGGGAAAATAACGCAGCTGTATTCGCCAGTGTTGGTGATGACCGTGAATTATCGATTCGGCACCGTTCGCAGCAATTGGCAATGTGGTTTCAACAAGACGGTGCCACATGCATCACAGCAATCAAAACAATGGCCCAATTGAGAGGCGACTTCGGTGAACAGTTTATTTCACGTTTGGGGCCGGTTAATTGGCCGCCTAGATCGTGCGATTTAAAGCCTTTAGACTATTTTTTGTGGGACTATGTTAAGGCTCATTTCTATAGGGACAAGCCCGCAATGGTTGACGCACTGGAAGCCAATATTGAAGGATTTAGTCGTGAGATACCGGCCGATATGTTGATGCCAAAATTGGACCCAGCGTATGAACCATTTGAGGCGTAGCCGCGGTCAACATGTACATGCAATCATCTTTAAACATTGAATTATATAGATCGTTATATTCTATAAGTTTTATGTGTTTTTTTTTTTTAAATCAAATTCGAAAGCTCTTAAAAAATCACCCTATACATTCAATACAAAATCAATATACATGTATGTAGTCACTCATTCGTGTAGCTGCGAACGTCATCTAGAAGCAGGGCACTAATCGTAATTAACTATAATTATTTTGGAAACTTTTTTTTTTACTTTTCCAATGCTGGTGTTAATCAATGGGTTGTTAAAAATAAAGCTACTGCTTAATAAAGGGTCCGCCAAATAACTTTTTTTTTTTGAAAATGCTATAAAAAAAAAACTACTGAATATTTTCTCAAATTTCTTTTTTTATTTGAAAGTACAATCCTTCCGGTTAATAATGGAAAATAATTTCATTCAAATGGCTGCCCCGGCTGGACATGAGTAGCCTACACGATCGGTCCAATTTTTAAGCACATTATCGATTGTGTGCAGCTGTATTTCAACAATGGCTTCCTGTTCCGTCCTGTTGAAACCAAATGTTGCCAATATCCTCCTCTTCAATTTTTGTGAACAAAAATTCGCTCAACATGGCCCGATAACGATCGCCATTGCTCATTTTCGAAGAAAAATGGCCATTTTCGCACACATTCTGCAACATTACCATGATTTTCAAAGTAATGTCGCAATATTTCCCAGCGTTGTTCAAGCGTATACACAACGATATTCGTTCAGCGGAAGGATAAAACTAATTATCTGTCAAATCAGACATGAGCTAAGTGTTACCATTCACGAAATAAGCACTAGTTGAAAAAAAAAACGTTAGATGGCGGACCCTTAGATAAAATCATATAAACAGCTTTTTCAGCTTACTGACTGACTACCTACCATAAATGCATGCTTTTGCTTTAAATGTATATTTTTGGTTAGTTTGCTTAAAATGCATATTTTTATTGCATTTTTCTTAGTTTTTCGTAAAAATTACACTTTCAATTTTATTTCATTTTATATTCAAATAATAAACATTAAACATTGACATTTTTTAAGTTATTTTAATCTAGCAGAGATTTTGATAGTTTTGTAGCAAATTAAACAAAAACGTGGAACAGGATGCACTTTAAATTAATTGATTTGTATGTTTTTTAAGCAATTTTGAGTAAATTCTAAAGTCAATTTGTATTGTTTAACATATTCTTTGCATACGTTTTGTTATGTGCACATTTTTTTCATGCATATTATAGGCGCCTAAAACACCTTTTTTAAGTGCATGTTGTGCGCACCGGTAGGCTAGTTGGTAGCGTGCTGGCTTATCAGTGCGGAGGTAGTTATATGATTATTAATTAATAAAAAAATAATAAGTGCATGAAGTTCCTGTCCCTGATAATAACCATGGAATTTTCAATAACACCAAATAACTCACTAGTGGCAACTACAACACAAACTGTAACTTATCCACAAAATATTTAAAGAAAACGGAGATGGAAATAATGATGATGAGTATAAATCGATAAAAAAAAAATAACAGCGCGAGGATAGCATAAAAGCCTACACAAAGAAAAAGAAATATACATGGAAAAGGCAATCAAACCAGCAACCAGCCAAGCAGCCAGTCAACCGACCAACCGACCAACCAACCATACAAGAAACAACCACCACCATCATCATCACTACCATTGACATGATTTACTGTACAAATCCAACATACCACCAGAGTACATAAAGGGCGAGGCATATAAAGTACACCTAGGGAAGATGTATAACTACATATAGTATGTGTACAACAAACAGTCTGTTAGCTGGATACAAAAGTAAATGAAATACAAAAATGGAATGGTATACTGTGTTGTGGTATATTTTGGAACGATTGCACAACAGTTCGCAGCTGCTCTGTTGCCTGATTAAGATTGGATGAATAGTCATTGCGTATTTGAAAATAATATGAAATGTTTGGATGATGTAATTATATTTAGGAAACAATTTTAGGCATGTTTATGAGATTTAGAAGCAAATGCTAAGAAATGGTATATTCCCGGGACTAAAAACAGATTTGTCATTTGTCTGCCAGTTTTATTGCAAATGGTTCCAAATGGAAAACGTGCCGACAACCGGCATACAATTTCCCATTTTTGGAAAAAAGTGTATTTTTATTAAAAATTCCCTAAATTCAAAATTTTAAAAAAATTTAATTTTTCACATCATGTATTCATTTGATATACTCAAAATTATTCAGATAAGGAATCAAAATTTACAGACAAATTTAAAAAAATGCAAAAACGTGATTTTTTTCATGTATTTTTAAGATTTTTTAAGATGCCAAATTTGGAGTCAAATTTTATAATTTATAATATAAATTAAAAAAAATATTATAATTCGTGTTTGTGTGTGGAGCGACTCCTTTAAAGGCCATTTTTTGAAAATTTATTATTTTGTCAAAAATTAAACAAAATTGGTGGAACGTTTTCATCAAAATTTGCATAATTTTCGGAAAACTATCACTTAAATTTGATTAGACTATAATTATATTTACATTTATTCTAAAATTGTTTAACCGTTAGTGGCCGGGACTAAAAAGACCCATACAACGTAATTTATATTATGACTACAATAGTGTAAAGCTTTAAAATGGATTTTATTTAAAAAATTACACATGATACAAATAATTATTTTATGCAATTTGATCCATATACGGTTAATGTTTTCACTTTTGTCAAAAAAGACCCAGTAGGAAATTTACAGAATGACTTCTTTCAGATTTTTGATTATATTTGGATATGTGATAAAGGGTACTGAACTAAGGAACAAGCGTTATTCTTTATCGTACCAATCTTACTTTTAAGGGTTAAAGAGGTGGGGTAAAAAATTGCTACAGTTCTATTTTTCACATTTATTAAAAAGAAACTATACGAAAATGGGTATCAAGTTCAAAGTATTTTAAAGATGTATCTAAAGATTTACCAAAATAATTTAAAGGGTATATATTTATTTGTTTTTCCTGGGGCCCTTAAATGTAAGATTGTGTAATAAACGAAAACCGGCAAATTGCATTTTTAAAAAAAATAGGCTCACTTTTTCGTAACACAGTTTAACGTTTAAAAAAGGCAATATTTAGTAGGAAAATTTTCAATAGTTTTAAATTATGGCACAATGACAACTCTTTATTTTATGAAACAATCCAAACCTTGTTGTTGCTATGAAAAAAAAAACAACAAAGTATTGAATTAATTCTATTTTTCAAAAAACAATAAATAATATCATCAACAACTCGATTTCATCCACATTTTCTGATTTCAAGCGAACTTGGTATAAAAAGTGTACATTATGGGTGGGAAAGGGGAAGATTTTTCGATTTTGATGAGCTAGAACCTCTTATTTTGTGAGGTTCGAAAAAAATGCATGTGCCAAAAAATATGGGGGGGGCGGTTTAGTGGGGCAAGTGGCACCTCATTGGGTCAAAGGTGAAGTGGACAAAATCCAAAAAAAGCCACACAACTACCCTGGAGGAGTAAAATGTAAGCCAGACCACAAATATTTTTTAATCCCAACATTTGTTCACAACTACTCTCCGTAATTCTTCGTATTTCCACTCCCATACAAAATTACATTTTTATAAAATTTGATCCTACCACTCTTACTATCGCAAGGGTGCGGCTAGGAGAGTAAATATTTTTTCAACCCCAACATTGTCTAAGAACATACCAACCCACTATCTGCACACATTAAGGGGGCTCCCATACAAAAATTAAATTTGTTTATAAAAGTTGCTCCCACCGCTCGGAATGTCCCAACGATGCCCGTAGAGGAGACAAATGTATGACCTAATATTTTTTCAACCCCAACATTTTGTCAAAACATGCCTACCCCCTACCGTATTTCGTACAATTTGCATACTGACCCTATTTTTTGTCTTTTAACAAGCGTAATTTTTTTAAATTGCAACAACAAAGTTTTTATTGTTTCATCAAATAAAGAGTTGTTATTGAACTATAAGCTTAAAGAAATATTCGAAATTTCCCCACTAAATTTGTTGTCCTTTTTGGCGTAAAGGCCATTAAATGTTTATGATCGCGACACACTAAATCTAAGAATATGAAATCCAAATTAAAATCGGAGTCGCGGATTATTTCACAGATAACAGCAATATCTAGAACACAAAAATTAAAAAGTGCAAAATGCATTCCAAAACTACATTTTTAAAATGGATTTTTAGAAAGAATGGGTTATTTTTGGATTACATATCGTAAGAGTAGGCAATCGTAGCGTTCAGAAGCATTTTTAATTTTTAAAGTAGCCAGTTTATAAACTGTAAATCATTAAAGTGTACTATTTGGAACTTTTTTCAAGCTTTTTAAAAATTTAAAACGTGAATAAAATCCCGAGTTTTAATAATTTTAAAGACCTAACAACGTGCATGATTATTAGTGTCCGACCGAGTATTCGGCTTCGGCTTCGGAGTTCGGCCAAAAAGTGAAGTTCGGCCAAGTTCGGTGTTCGGCCAAATTTTGGCCGAATTTGGCCGAACTACCGAACTTTTTATGATTATTTATAAAAAGCACAAATAAATAGCAACTGTGGTTATATTTACTTTTCAGAACTTACAAAAAAAAAATACATAAAAAAATACAACGTTGAATATGATAGAATACAAAAAAAAAAACGATATTTAAATATCAACCCAGGTAGAAAAATACAATCTTTAAAACGTTTTAAAAGCATTTTTCATGATGGTACAAGCGTTTTCAGAACATACCAAATTACAAATTTAAAGCGTTTTGAGAATGTGCAAAATGATAACCCAAATTTACGGTCTGAGGATGGTATTTTATAACGTTCTCAAAACATTGCAAAACAAAATTTTTGAAATGCTTTTTCAATCGTTAAATAAGTATTTGCAGAACATTTTGGCTTACAGTTATTAAGCGTTATGAAAACGACCCAAATGATAACCGCTTTGAGGGTTGTAATTTTGAACATTGTCAAAACGCTCGAAAGACAAATTTTAAAGATCTTTATGAATTGTTCATAAATACCAATTTACAGTTTTAACGTTCTCTAAGCGTTAAAAAAGCTACAATTAAAGTACTTTGTCATTGTTTTCAACACAAATATCAGAATAATAATTTTAAACAATTTTATATATTTACATTTTGAAAAATAATATTTTTATTGAATTTAATTAAAATATATTTTAAAGTAACAAAATATAAATTAATAAGCTTGAAACATAAAAGTATTACTTCAGGGTTTTAAATTAAGGGAAATGTGATTTAGTATAAAAAATATACAATGAAACAATTGCTATAACGCTATTACATAAATAATTATGAAACATGTAAAATATGATTAAAATAATATAAATAAAGTAACAAAACATTGTAATTTTAAATAGTTTAACTAGCGTTTTATTAAGTTTTGAAAAAGTCCTCTAAAATATTGCTTTATCTGTCCTCAAAATATAGTGCTTTATAAAAGATATACAAGGACTATACACTTTATAGAGTCGCTACATTATGGGCTGACCATATTGAGTGATTTATTGAACTCGGTTCATGAAGAGAAAAGCATATAAAAAAATTGCATAAGAAACCGAGTTCGCATATAGATAGACCCCCTTATGACAGTGTTGTTTTTTAATCAGTAAAATATTTTGTAAAAAAAAAAGTATTTCTAAAGTACTATTGGCAAATGTTAGAAAAACGCTTTAACGCAATAGTTTTACATTGGTTTTATTTTATAAACCGTTGTAAATTTTGTACGATAATAACCTCTAAAGTACTTTTTACAAACGTTGGAAAAACGCTTTGAACCAATGTTTTTACAGTGTTTTTATTTCACAAATATTTGTAAGTTTTGTATAAAAAGTATTCCTAAAATACTTTGTCCGAACGTTCGAATAGCAATCCAAAATAATGTTTTTTAAATGCTTTTTTTTTCGTATTATTTGCAATTATCGCTTTGGAAACGCTTTTATTTTAGTACCATCAAAAACAAACGTTTTGAAAACTCTTCGTTTTTTGTACCATCCCAAATTTCTACCTGGGAATGTGTGTGAAAAAATTTCAAAAAGCCAAAAGAGTTTAAAAAAAATTTCCAGAAATATACTTGCAAGACTTATAAGCAAATAATCAAGTTTAATGCGATATAATTTAAATAAACGTATACTTTTATATTTTGCAATAAATTTCGAGTAGTAAGTAATCCTAAAAAGAGATTAACAGGTTCATCAATTTGGGATAGACATAATACAGTACCAGACTTAGAAGTAGCAGAACCAAATGAAAATTTTATTGAAAAAGAAAATAAAATGTTTATTACGGAGCTTTTAAGCCCCGAAATATAAATATATTTGAGTATTGGAATTCAAGTCCATTTACAAAAGTAAAAGCTGTAGCAATAAAATAATAATCAGCCCCACCAACTAGTGTAGCTAGCGAACAGCTTTTAAGCGCTGCCGGGCAGCTTTATTCTGATAGACAAAGCAATTCACATGGTGTGAATGCGGAAAAATTGCTTTTCTGTCATTACCATATCAAACTTTTTAATTTTAAATTTCAAATATTAAAGTTTAAGTTTGTTTTTCTATATCAACTTAAAAATCGACCAACTATTTTTCTTTGACTATAAAATATAGTACAAATACTTTATTCTTTTTTTGTACTTAAAATAGTACAACTATTTTCCAAATATGATTTTTTAAAAAAATATACCTATACATTTTTATTTTTGTTTATGTTTAATAACTTTTTGGTTTAAATTTATTGATCTAAAAAAACAATTTAAATTTTTTTTTTATTTAAACAAAAAGTTCGGCTTCGGCTTCGGTTTCGGCCGAACATTGATATTATGGCCGAAGTTCGGCCTCGGCTTCGGCTTCGGCCGAAAAAAATGAGTTCGGTCGGACACTAATGATTATATTGCTCCATAGTCCTAAATGTTGTTTGCGCTCTATCTCAATGATCTTCATGATTATTTCTGTGGCGGTTTGTATGTAAATGAAATCAATGTTCGAGTTTTAATGTATGTAGATGATATTGTGCTGTTGGCGGAGGATATTAATACTTTACAAAATATCAGTAACAAGTTAGAGGAATATTGTCGATTACGGGGTATGGAGGTGAATCTCGCTAAATCAGAATTAATGATATTCCAAAAAGGTGGCAGACATAGTTTAAACGAAAAATGGACATTTAATGCTGAACCCGTAAAGATCGTACAAGAGTATGAATACTTAGGAATAACATTAACACCCAAAATGTCGTACACCAAACATGTGGCATAATGCATCAAAAGCTAGTATTAATTCCACCTGGAAGAATTTCATTGGGAGTAGAGAAGTATCACTAGCAGCTAAATGGAAAATGTTTTTAGCAGTTTGCAGAGCCATACAAACCTATGGAGCTCAAGTATGGGGCAACTTGCAATTTGAGGAAATTGATAAATTCCAAAGATTTTTCACAAAGCGATTATTAAAACTTCCAGAAAACATCCCTAACTACGTTTTAGCTATAGAAACTGGCTACGAAAAAGGGAATTTTTATACATATTCCTTGCATCTAAGGTATATATCAAAAACTATATTTTATTTAGAAGAAAGCAGGCTACCTCATAGACTTACGAAGCAAATTATGCAGAAAAATATATTTTGGTATGCTAACTTCAAAGATAAATTACGACTGTATAACATTAGTAGTGATGGACTAGAACAAAATAAGATCAAGTGGATCGATGCTTGTTCAAAACTTATAAATGAGATGAAAAAAGCTAAATATAATGATCATTTAAAAAATGTGCACAGTAGTCGTCAACGAATTTATAAGAATCTAGATCACTCAAAAGGCTGGACGTATTGCAACCAGAATTACAATCAGGAGCAGATTACCTACATAATGTGGTTGAATGGCAACCAATTCAGAACAGGCCAAGCAATATTGTGTTCATTGTGCAATCTCAGAGAACCAGAAACAACAATTAATTTTCCTGGCAGATGTCCCGTGCTAAATGCAATAAGATTTAAGTTTTTTCGATGTACAACATTTACTGACGATCAGGTTATTGACGTTCTTAACGGAGGAGAAGATACTTATTGGCTAGGTCTCTATAGTTTTTTTAAAAGAATCACTAAAATATAGAACTAAGCTTATAGCTGAATTTAATTTTTAAAAAAATGTTTTAAATTTATAAAAGTAAATTAAAAAGTATAAAGTATTTGAAATTATTTATGTTTAACACCATTTTCCGGCTGATGGTTAATTACAACCAAGCCGTACATTTCTTTATTATTTTTATTGTTCATAAAATGATCTTTAAATTTAGGAAAAAATTTTGTAAACTTTTTGAAAACAAATAAAGAAAAATCTAATCTAAAAATCTAATCTAGTCCTAAATCAAATAGGAATATTGTTTTTAATGATTATAGTTTTATACATGATGCCACATCAATTGGTACAGGTATTACTATTAGGTTAGGTTAGGTTGGGTCGAAAAGAGGATTCGGAGAAGGGAAATGCTTCCCTAAACTGACTCAAGTCCCTGAGGACTTACACTTAAGCCAGAATGTCGGCTTGTTGTGCGCGGTATTACTATTAAGAAATCTTATGATTATTCAATTGCTAAAATTCATAGTTTAAATTTACCAATTTTTTTTATTGAACTAACTTTTTTTATTGATTCAGTTGCTGAAAAATTTCTTTTTGGATCTTTATTTAAGGGACTTTTTAAAAAAAATGTGCACAAAAAACACATTTTCAACATTACCTCTTTTGGTTTTACTAAAACTTGGTATAAACATTCTCTTAGTGAATACGGTGTTGACGTGTTTATTTGTCATTTTTCAAAATCTATTATTTTAAACAAATAATTATTATTTCAAACAAATTATTAAGAAATTTACAATGTTTGAATTATCATAACTTTTGAAAGCGTCAACCGATTAAAAATTTTGTGTAATTTTAAAGAAAAAAAAAATTTTTTTTTTTGCGAGGATAAGTAAATTTAAAAAATGTCCTTAAATGATATTTATGAAATTTATTTTGCAATTAGTTCAAAGTAACACTTACGACATATAACATTTCAAGTTGGGAATCACATGGGTTCAAAATTAAACGTAATTTTTCCGAAAGTATCTTTGATATTTTTTATAAAATGTTGTATGTTCACATAGTACCCTAAGACAAATTTAAATATGTAAAATGTTTTGTCAAGCCATGTTAAAGGTTTGATTACACAGTAACATCTATTCAAATTTGAGCCTCCTAACTTTATTAGTTTAACCATAACAAACCTTTGAATTAGCCATTTAAAAACAAAACCAAACGTGAAAAAAATTAAAATAATATATTAAAATTTTGTTTGTGGGTGAATATTTAAAATCTTTGTTAATGATGAATTAGTAAAGCTGGAATGGTGAAATTTGAGTATATATTAGAGTACAGTCAATCCATGACTGAACATGAACTTTTTCTTTTGACGAACTTATTTAAAACAATCAAGAGTAATAAAGGATACAATTTTTAAAAGGACATTTTTAAAAATAAACGATTATTACGTTCATCTGATATCCTTATTGTCATCATTTAATGAGTATAAATATTTAAATATTTTCATTAAAAATTTAACTTTTAATTTGCTGTTGTAAGGACATAGGATGTGGTAACTAAAATCTGAGTACGCACTTTATCTACAGGTGGTATCCTGTTTAATATTCATATCGTTTTCTAATGCGTGGCAACAAATATTGGAATTTGTCGTAAGGCACTATTGAGAATATACAAACTTTCGGAAAAACTCCGTTTATTTTTGTACTAATCCGGTTCTCAACTAGAAATTTTCATATTTTGCAAGTGATACCTAGAGCTAATTGCAAAATAAATTTCATAAAAATTAATTTTAGGTTTTTTTGAGATATTCGCGATTTAAGGACATTTTTCCATCCTTTTGGCGAACTGTGCATTACTGTTTACAGAAGATGATACTCCATATTTACTAGGAGAATATAAATACTAAGTTTAATGAAATTTTAAAGACCATTATCTGAAGGGTGGGCCGAAACTTTTTAAAAGCTCCCATATTCCTTGCAATGAGCATATAGTGTTTACAAGTGGTATAGGCATTATTGATAATTTTTCAGAAGTTATGAGAGAGTATTTTTAGGAGGTGACCTTAAGCAAAACACACTACTTGGGCAATGCACTGAATAATTTGATTGGAAATGCAATCTATGATTGGCTTCAGTTATCTCCTAATTTTATTAGACTTTCGGATATATGTATGTCCTTAATTTCCAAATAGTAGTTCTTTTTTATTATAGATTTTTTTTTAATTAGTAATAGCATGATAAACAACCTTAATACAAATTTTAAGTTGGTATCTTTACCTTCGTTTTTAGACCATTTTCCAGTAAAAATAAAAATATATTTTCCAATCTTCGAATTTCTATTGAAACAATCCATTTTCTTCAATTCCTATACTGATACGAATTGGGATAATTTTATAAATGATATTGCTCTTAAACTTCAATAGATTTATACATAGAGAAGTTTTCAACTACAATTAATTTTATGTATTTTCTAAATTCGAAAAGAATTGAGCTAAATACTAGCAAATTTGTTGTTTCTGATAATATAAAAAAATCTTGCAGGATCAATTATGCTTGGCAAAAGGAATTAAGTAACATATATCGAAGATCTTTAAATCGAAATCATTCCGATTATTTACTGATTTCAAAACAAAGTAAGCTATGGAAAATAATTATAAAGGATCAAGTAGAAATAGAACAATCGAGAATATTAAATGAAAAGTTGTGTAAGATTAAACCTTGACCAACGGCATATAAACAAATTTTTAGTATGTTAGTTAACACGACGAAATCGTCTTTTTTTGGAGTTATCAGTCGAAGGAAATATAGTTAGGAATAGAACACTAAAGCTAGAACTTCGTTAAGACCAGTTTTCTGCAATATTTAGTAGTTCCACTCCTGATAGAGATGTTACATATATCGTTAACTCAATTGATTCTTGACTGTCTTCAGTTCCTGATACTAATTGTACTTTTAATCAATAAACTAATACTAATAGAGACTCAAAATTCACCACTTTGGATAGTTTGTTGGAATACTCAAAATCATTAAAAGCTATTTGTTTCTCGATTTCTCCTACAGTAATGAAACATTTTGAATTTCTGGATCGCAAAATTCTTCGTTTGAGCGTGGAAAAACATTTTCGGCACTACAACAAACGCTTTTCAAATCGTTATATTTGTAATGAAGCCCATGTAACTCCATTCGGAATATATGCTTTAAATGTTATGCGACGATTTTTAGACAAATTACATTTTCACAATAATGAGATTTTAAGTGGAATTGTATTTGGACAACGTGATATAAGTTAGCATAATACAAATTACCTCTCTCCTATTAGATAAATTCATGAGCCCAGTAACTCTATATCTGAATTGGAATCGTCTCTGAGTCATAGCTTCTTTGTTAACATTACTCCAGGTACTCATAGAGGATAATCCTTTGCAATGTTCAATAGTTTGTGTACATTTTTTTTAGTTTTAAAATTATTTTTTAGTTTAGTGTTTAAGTTAGTTTTAAGGTATATTTAAGGTAGCTTTAAGTTTAAATTTTCCTTTATACAAAATTACAAAGTAAAGTGCAGGGAGAAAGCACGGATTTACTTGCAATTTTGTTGAAATCAATACTTCTTTAAATAGTTAAGTAGGCACTGATTACAAACATGTTATTAAATTAATACTAGAAAGTCTCTTGTCAATGTTCTTTCCTGGAATGAAATTGACCCTTATTAACCTTTTTTTTTTTGATAATTTTAAAGTAATGATGTTCTAAAGAGAGAAAAAATATGTATTTCGTTAGGATATTTTAAGGTTATCGGTATTTTAGAATTATTTCGTTGAGGTATTTTAAGGTTAACGGTATTTCGTTAAGGAATTTTAGGGCTATCGGTATTTTAAGTTATTTCGTTAGTGTTATTTTAAGGTTAAAATAGTTACTTGAAACGGTATTGAATCATTATCGGTATTTTAGGGTTAGTGTTTGCTAACCATGTTTTTTTTTTAAAGAAATTATTGCAAATTAAGTATCAAATGAAAGCTGATTAAAAAGCCTATCTATTCATCCTCAATTGTTTTAATTATTTATAAGATTACATAAATCTTAGGGGTTTTTGTGTAGCTTAATATATATGAATATATTTTGAAAGGCATCTTATTAATTCTTGGGGGTCTTCTTAAATCGATATTTAAGCCAATTTGAGTTTGGCCGAATTCCGTCGAAACGCTTTTTCCCCTATAAGTCGTATTTAAACGAGTGAACAATATAAAGTATTTTAGAAAATTTTTAACACTCCTTTTTACCTTCTACGAGGGCGGTCTCATAATTAGCCGACCTGACGTATAGATGGCGGGAGTAGTTTGAAAAAAAATTACTGTAACAAAAAGTGGCAACCTTGTAAAAAAATATGTTTTAAGTTTCAAGGCGCCACGTTGTTTATAATTTTTTTTAGTCATCAAAAATCAACGATCTGAATAATTTGTAAACATGTAAAAAAAATTGGTCACCGTTATGTAATTCAATACTTTCTAAGTCCAATCAATATTGAAACCGTGCTAGATTCTACTCTGGGGGAGTCTACTTCCTCGTTTACTACTATAAAATATTGGGTGGCAAAGTTTAACCGAGACCGTACGAGCTGCCAAGACGAGCACCGTAGTGGTCGACCAATTGAGGTGTCCACTCCAGAAACGATTAAGAAATAGTATTGGATAATCGTCGTCTGCCTGAAAAGATAGGCATTTTAAAAAGTGCCATACATTGCATATTGACCAAAAATTTGGAGATGAGAAAGTTGTGCTCAAGATGGGTCCAGCGTTTGCTCACAATATTGCCGTCGTGAAGATTTTTCAATAGAGATGTCAAAAATCATTGAATTAAAGTTCGAATTGCATCATCACTCATCTTATTCGACAGATTTAGCTCCTTCGGATTGTTTTTTATTCCCAAACTTGAAGAAATGGATCGGTGGTAAAATATTTGCCAACAATGAAGAGTTGGTGTCTTCGGTTGATGCCTATTTTAAGGAGCTAGACAGTTCTTGCTATACACAGGGTATCGAAGCTATTGAATATCACTATTGTCATAAAATAAAAAAAGACTATAAATCAGCAAAACATACTAGAACATTTAAAATCAATAACGAAACGAAACTGATGTTTCTTCTTAACATTAAGACCAGCACACCCAGCAATACTCGTCATCACAGAAGCATCTGTAGGCATAAACAGCATACTCATATTTATAAAACCAACTAAATCTTTCCAAATATATAGAATTAATCTGCTCAGTAGGCATATTTTGTTTTTTGCCAGAAATAAAACAATAAAAATATTCATTAAGAGAATTACAGAATGTTTCACTTTAGAACTTTTTAGTATTCGGAACTCAAAATAAAACTGAAAATGTAACCCAGTGTTGGATGACAAATAATGGAAAACAACTACCTATACGGTTGCCAACCACGTCACCAAAATCATTCCTAAATCCAAACTCATAAACTAAATACATTACCTGGCAACTCAGCCCAATAAAAAAAACAACCATTATCAAAAAAAAAAAAATTATTGACAACCGCAATAACACAGATAACAAAGCCTTTAGCAGAACAGTACGGGAACCAGCTGAACTAAAACCGAACACGTTTAGTGTAGGTAAGAAGAAGCAGCAGCTGTAGAAGCATTGAATCCGAACACTACAACCACTACTTTGCCATAGTCCACAGTGAAAAAAAGCTGAGTTTGTTGATTAGTTCGTGATACTGGTGATGATGACAACAACGACCACACCACCATAACAAACTAATAATAACAACAACACTACGTTACCAGTCCGTCATTCATTTAGCCAGTTTAGTTCATTTTTTTTTATTAACCAGCCAGAGCGTGATACAAAGAAACCCAAGTAAATACAGAAAGAAAAAAAACAAGCACAAAAGATAGCAGCCAGTTCGAGGTAGAAGCAGCAAAGCTACCAAAACGACGACCCCAAACATAAAATAAACACAACGAAACGAAGTGGAATCGATTCTTTCCATCAAAGCACACATAATAACAACAAGAACAACGACTACAAAAGGCAAGCAGATGAATATAGAGTATAGAGTTGGTGTTTATGAGTATTGTGCTCATACTGGTGGTTTAGTTACTCAGACCATGGAAAAACACAACTACTACAAACAGCGAGCCAGCCAGCAATAACTTCAATGATGAAATCCACATGAGCAGGGAAACGAAACATGTGATTTGCTTAGGGGTTTTTTTTTTTTTGGTTTTTGGTTAGCTTGATTGGATTTTGTTGTACTTTTTATATTCATATAAAAATACCCTTGGAATATTTAAATGACAGAAAGAAACTTGCACAATCATGTGTGTATATAATCAAAAAAAAAATACCATTTTTTTTTTTTTATTTTAATAAAAGAAGAATCACCAACAATAATGGCTATGACCACGATAAAGTTTTCTGCATCAACTAACCAACTAACGAATGTTTTTACGGCGTCTCGTGTCTACACCAGCCAGCAGCAATTATGAACTACTGATTATTCCAATACTACTAAAACCAGAGATGATTGGCTTGCTATCTCGGTTGACGAGCCAAACATGGCAATGGCGTTGATGGCAATGATGCAGACGTCAAACGAACGAGGGCAACCAACACACCAACATACACACAAAAGTGTAGTGGCTGGCAATTACTGAGAATAATGATGATGACTGCATGACTGCTTTTTCTACCTAACCTCACTTTAAAGTATATGACACTCATGGAATGGCACATTTGTATTTATCTACACACAAATTTCAATAAAAATTCCCCTGTCCATGTTGTCTCACAATGGACGGGTGTGGCATATTAATGCATACACCAAAAAACACCATTCCCTAATATAATCCTTCAAGCATTGAAAAATCAATAGTTGTATATCCCAAAAAAAAAAGAAGAAAAAAAGTGTATTCCAAAGTAGCTTACCTTGACAGATACACAAGTATGTATTTTTGTGGCCAAAGGTTCTTTATCGGCCGCATAACTATTTAAAATGTATATACATTCATTGTCTGGAGCTAAACAAAGGCGACAACAATTACGCCTTCTCTGGTGCTGAATTTGTTGTCGTTGCTCATCCGACATTTTGGATTTTAAGTTTTCCTTAGCCACACACGAGAGGTTATATATATATAATGGTATTGGTTTTGGTGTTGTGTGTTTCTATATAACCTCTACAATTGTCTGTTTCTTTGCTTGGCAATTATTTCCGTTAATTCCTATCCTCTTCTAATGAGTATGTACAATTTTTATCTGTCTTCCTCTGAAGTGTTATGTATTCATCGGAAAAATTCCCTTTTCCGTTTTTTTTTTTTGGTTTTTCTATTTGTTAATATTGTTGTTTTCACTTTTTTTTTAATTATTTCTCTATTGTTTTTGTTTTATTATTTTTCTTTATCCACTTATTTGTATTTTGCAATATTTTTCTTTCTTTCACATTTTTTGTGAGTTCACTCTTGTACGGAGGGAGCAATCATTTTGTCACAACTGCTCACAACGGGATTTCATTTGAAACTGTGCCGTTTTTGCCGGGATTTTTGCATTTTCTGAATTCTACTCTCTTTCGTATGTTTTTGACGCAAAAAAAATCGGCCCAAAGTTTGCTTGATGGTAGCAGGTCATCAAGCAATCAAGCAGCCGAGACTCCACCAGAAAGTGTGAAACAATGTTGCAATATATATATAAAAGAAAAAATCGCCTAGAACTATTGTTGTAAATTTTGTTTTTGCATTGATTGTATTTATTTTAGCGAAACATTTGAGTTGAAAATGTAAAAATTACTAGTAGAAAAATGCCGTAGCTGTGTGCTGCTTGAAAACATGATTGAAAATTCAACTGTTGTAACTGTTTTTAGGCTAAGCGATATTTGTGCAACAACAAATTGCAGCATATTCAGTGATGGTGACGTTTTACAAATAAAAAGCGCATAATGGAATAGAGTAAATACACCATTATTTTATCTGTAACGCAATAAGCCACTTAGGTCAAAGTACATTGTTAATACATTGTACAAATTCATATAAATATTTACAAAATTTCTTATGTTATATGTAAATAGCCGTATGTACATAAAAAAATCCCTGAAACAGGATTATCTATATCGTATGCTTTAAATTTTTTTGGATATGGCTGAGGCAAAAACAACGTCATTATGCATAAGTCCCTATCGATCAAAACTTTTAATAATGAAAGCCAACGATACAACTATGAATTACTTCGGAAGTAAGCTAAAAGCAATTTTTCCAAGTTGGCAACGCGCTCAATAGAAAATGCCACTGTTCCCAACTTATTTTTCTTCACTCCCATTTACAGGGAGTTTAGAGTGCAAAATTAATCTATTTGATTAAAGTTAATCCACCTTTTTAATGTTCCTCGCTTTTTACTCTCAAAAAATGTATATATACATTTTTTGAGAGTAAAAAGTTTAACTTGACAGCTAAAAGATTAACTTTGTCAATTTAAAATAACAAAGTGGGGCCGATAGCGATGCGGCATAAGAGGAACATGGAAAATATCAGCATTAACAAACATTTATTCGTCTGCGCCATTTTTTTGCGGCAGTCTCATAAGGTGAATTTTTACCTTTTTTCTAGCGGAACGTTAACACACATTTTATTTCATGGAGATCAAACTTTTGTATGTGTTTTTTTTTGTGCGTGAAAAAGCATTTCTAACTTTTATCAGTTATGTGCACGAAATGACTTAATATCTGTTATGTTCGTCCATATTTCTATTGTTGTATTTTACCAAGTAATGCTTGATTAAAATGTGTAGACAAAATGTTAGAGGTTTGCAATATAAGTTTGACATTTTCTAAAAAATAAGCATAATTGGCACAGTTGTAAAAATAGATACAAATAGGAAGTAATATTTTATAATGTATAAAATTACTTTTTACATGGAAATTAGTTTAGGAAAATTGTGCAAATGTGCAGACAAAATGGAATTAACAATTTATACAAAACTGGATAAAATCCACAGAATTTAAATGAAAAATTTTTACTAAGTATGCTCTCATCGTATTCCCTCTTGGAATTTTTTTCTGAGTGTAAAAACCAGAGTGCGTACATACAAAAAAAGCTAGGGCGACGTGTATCAAGTAGTACCATTTCAATTAATAACTATTCTCAGTACAGTTTGTCATTCAACTTAGGAAAATGTATTGTACAAAAATATAATGACTTTTTAAATACAAAAAAAGCTAGGGCGACGTGTATCAAGTAGTACCATTTCAATTAATAACTATTCTCAGTACAGTTTGTCATTCAACTTAGGAAAATGTATTGTACAAAAATATAATGACATTTAATTACAAAAACTTGGTAATTCGACCTTTTTTATTTATGACCAAGATATATTTATAAGGTAGTCTTAGTAGCCCAGCTGTTTATCTTCCTCTTACCTGGTTTTGACATTTCTTACATGGTTTTGACAGTACAAAGACTGTATCTTGAGTATTTTGAAATGTCAAAACCCTGTTGTTTTTTATTGTTTGTTGTTCTAGTAAGACTACCTATATAAATATATCTTGTTTATGACTATTAAGCAGAAAATCGTAATAAAATAATTACTATGAGTAATTGGGACGGTAATGCCACATTTCTGGTGTGAAAACACAAATTTTTCGTAACAAATTCTTACACACGAAAAAATCGTTGCCAGGTACTTAGGAGCATTTCAACTTATAAAGTTAATTCACAAAAATTATGCAAAACTAGTAAAATTTTACAAAGTTTTTACTTGATTGTTGAATAATTTATGTGAAAAAACTTTATTTGTTGAAAAGCTCCTAGTTACTTGTGTTTAACGGGTTTTGTTTAAAATTAATTGATACACACAAAAAAAAATCGTTCCCAATTAATTAGGAATATTTCAACTAATAACGTTTATTCACAAAAATTTATCCGAAAACTAGTAACATTTTACCAAGTTTTTACTTGATTCTACTTAATTATTGAATAATTTATGTGAAAAAACGTTAATAGTTGAAATGCTCCCAGTTACTTGGCAACGATTTTTAGTGTGTAGGACAATTATGCAGACACGATTGAAACTTTGTGTTATTAATTACATTTTATTTAAATTCGAATAATTTTCAAATATTGATTTATAATAAATATGATTATTTCAAAGATAATATTTAAATATTTGATTTTCAAAAAATATGAGAATAAATTTTGTTTAAATATTTTAATTTTAGTGTAATAAAACAATTTTATATATTTATATAGAGTAATTTTAAAGAAAGTAGAGTATATAATATACGTATTATCGACATAAAGTTTATTGTATTCGGAAACCTAACCTATAAAGAAAGGGGATTATTGCTTTTTTTTAAATCAAATAACTTTTTTTTAAACTTAAAAATTCACATCACCAACCAACCAATGCTAACAACTATGACCATCCGTAGACTCAAAAATGCGTGCAAATACCGACGGTATTTCGCCAATCATATCGGTGGCTAACATGCCACGTCCATGCTTCTGAAATGCCGCGGCATTACATTGTTTTACCAAATAGCTGGCAGCAAATGATGCTAAAAATGCCGGATTTGCCTGATTGGATTCCAAAGACCAATGGAAAAATATGGACAAGGCCCCACATAACAAATCGCCCTGACCACCACAACGTCTACCAGAACCGCCGGGTGGTAGAGCATAAATTTCCGTAGTATTGGGTATATGAATACGATCATTGGCACCCTTTTCCAGTACAATAACTCCCTCACCCAATGAAGTCATGCGTTCTTTGCAAAATTTATCACTTTCACTGGCCGGCGAAGCTACTGTACCAAATAAACGACGAAATTCTATGGCATTTGGTGTTAAAATAATATTACGCTGACCCTCAATCAAGTCCAGATGATCATTTAATATGGCCAAACCATCAGCATCAATAACTAAGGGTTTTTCAATTTGCAAACAAACCTTAATAAGTTCAATAACAGTCTTTTGTATGATGGGACAACGTCCCAAACCAGGACCGATGACCTTGAAATATTAAAATAAAATATATTAAACATAAACTTTAAATATTTAAATTGTAATAACCCATGTACTAACCACAACATGAAGTCTTTCCAACCAGGGAGCAATTAATTCCACAGCATTTTCCGCATCTAATAAAGGATGTACAATCAATTCGGGGCTATAGGATTTTATAACTATAGCCGCTTCTTTTTGACAAAAAACATGAGCTAAATCTGCACCCACTTTTAAAGCGGATATGGCAGCGAAATATGGAGCTCCCGTATATTCCAATGAACCTCCAACCACTCCAATTCTTCCATATTGACCCTTATGCTTACAATCGGACAACTTGGGTACTACAGTCCTCGAGAGTCTCAATAGTTTTTGAGTTTGTACTGGTATTTCCATGTTAGGGTTGGTAGTGTTTGAGGCGGCTTTGCTGTTGGTGGGTAATGAGGTGGATGATGCTATCATTTGTTGTGAGTAAAAACTACATGAATTATTAATAGTTGGACTTGGCAAACACTTGAATTGATTTAACAAAAATACATTAATACGAGGTTTGGTACGTAAAAATGTTGATTGCATTTTTTTTCACAATAGAAATATATAAAGTGCAAAGCACTTTACATTTCTCTTTAAAAAAAAAAGAGCTTTAATTAAAAAGCTTGATTTTTTTTAAAATAAAATATGTATTTAACTAATGAACTTTGGAATAATCAATTGTTTATTAAATTTATATATTTTGTTGACTGTAAGCACTTTTTTATAATAAAATATCAGCTGATTTCACAAAGTTGTATTTTTTTGGGCACAATTGAAAATGCAGCAAATTTTTTATGACTCTGTTTATAGGGTGTTTAGACAGAGAAATTAACCTACTTGACTAAAGCCCGTATGACACTGTATAGTTTTTGTATAGTTTCAAGATGTATTGGGAGAAAGAAACAACATTAATGTGCGAATGAAAAATATATATACAATTTGTAAACTTGGATCATATTTAAATTGTGCACAAAACCACAAAGTGCAATTTTTTTATTCATTTTCTTTTTTTTAATTGTACTATTATTTGTTTACAAAAAACTGACAACAAACTTATTTGCCTGTGAGAAATGTCAAGATAAAGTTCAAAATTTTCGTTTGCACTTTTGACAGATATCCCAATTTTTCGCTGATTTATCGATAACAAAAGTATTTGTTTTGACATTTACTACAATTTGGCACTATGTGTTCGTACTCTTTACACTAGTTAAAAAATTGAGTAACAATATATTTGTACTGCTTTAATTTAGATTGTCAATACAAAAACTATACAGTGTCATACGGGCTTAACATTAAGGCCCGTATTCATAAAAATATCAATTAAACAGCATTCCAAATACATTTTAGTTTAAACACGAATTTTAGCCTTTAAACTGTATTCATAAACTATTATTAACTTTTAATCAAGGTTTAAAATAGGTATTTTAAGCTAATATTCGCTTATGAATACATGTTTAAGGCTAAAAATGTGTTTTAACTAAAATGAATTTGAAATCTGAATTAGGATTTTTTGTGAATACGGGCGTTAAAGTTTAACTTGCTGGCTAAAAATTAGCTTTGTCAGTTTAGAATATCAAGATAGCGAAACGGCATAACAAGGAAAAGGTCGACGTTAGCAAACGTTTTGTGGACAGCGTCACATTTTTTGCTCCTCTCCTCCTTGGCATTTAACACTGACAAAGTTAATGTTTTACCTTCTAAGTTAATCAAAAAATGCATATGTCTACGAGAAAGATTAAAAATTTGGATTAGTAATGAATTTACACTTCCATGAAATCTAGTTCAAAATCACCAAAAAAGTTATTAATTTGCTGGCGGAATGACTTTTTGCAAGCTCGATATTTCTTTTTGTTCTCCTGGTCACCAGGTCAATGTTGTTTGCACAAATTGTCTTCGCCGGAAACAAAAATTAGTAACGGAAATTTTTTCCACAAGGTGATGCCACATTTTGCAAAAAACACAGTGTTGTATCGCTACAAACTAATTTTGAACGTAATTTTAAACCAGATAATCCAAAAATCTGGTTTGAAATTACGTTTAGTAAAGAGATTGTCACCAGAATCCGGTTTAAACCAGATTTCAGGTATGATGTAAGTTCACTATAATGTTAATCAAGTAGATTAATTTCGCAGTCCGAATTCCCTATAAAATGATGTGGTATAAGAGCAAAGGTTGAAACGGCTTAATTCTTTAATTTAATTTTCTAAAATGAATGAAATTTTACTCAAACTTCATTCTGAAAAAAACATTCCTAAGGAATGAATTCTTAGTTTCATTCTCTAAAGCTTTAAATAATATGAATGAATTCTATTTTGAATGACTTCATTCTTGAATGATTCAAAATGTTCTTAATTCATATAGTAAAGGGATGAATGTAGAAGGATTTGCTTTCATGCATTTAGTCAAATGATTAACGAAATTTATCATAATTTAGCTGAAAAATTTACATAATACAAAAGCAAATTACTTTTAAGTAGTCTACACCCTAAAAAAAACTCGTTTTATGCTTTGTTATTGCTTGTGTTATCTTTTTTACGTGTTATTATGTCAAACTTCTTTGTATTAAATGAATTATTCTAAAATATCTTCATTTAATTGATAAAATGTTGAATAAACATATAATTTGAGTTCAGTCCAGTTAGGAATTCATTCAATACCAATTAAAGCTTTTGAATGAAGCGAGAGAATGAATTCTTAGGGAATTTAATAACGGAATGAAATATAAGCATTTTTTAATTCTGAAATCAATTTTTTGCGAATTAAGCTAAAATCGAATTAAGTCATTCGAAGCTCTGTATAAGAGAAACAAGAAAAACGTCATCGTTGGGAAAATTTTTGTCCACAGCATCAAAATATTTTTTACCAACTCTGCTATGTAGTTAGTAGCAGTACTTTCTTTAGCAACTGTGTTAATCAATAAAGTGCAAAGACGTCCAATTAAATTTTCCTTAAGATTTTTTTCTATCCGTTGTTTTTTCAGTTTCTCCGTTATTCTTTTTTTTCTGTTCAATTTAATTAGGAAAATATAACTTTTATCATTTGTCAAGGTAAGTTAAATCAGTTTTATAATAGCGTTAGTACTTAAATTAATGAGCGAGTATGACACAAAACTGGCCACAACTATGGCCACAGCACAAAATGCAACAGCTGTTTTTAATAGCACAGGGTGCTTCAAAAACTTTTTGTTGACATAATCGTTATTTTAAAATAATATGGGACATTTCACAACGCAGAATTGACACCTAAAATCGAAAACAAAATTATCCAGTATGAAAAATGTGTCGAAATCATATTGAAAACTAATAATTCTTTCCGTAAAATTTAGTCAATAACGACTTTGATATTATACCGATAATTATATTGTTTTCATATAAAATCTGCAAGATGATAATAGTCGTAAAACAGACGATTTAGTGATTCGATTTGTGTTCGAAATATTGAACTTATTTCGGAATAACACTCAGGGAACTAAGAAGGTAGAAACGATTAAAAATTACACTCAAAACAGCTACAAATACAATTAAAAAGGCGATGACTGCATTTTTCATAAAAATTACTTAAACTTGTAGTTATTATCAACTATTAAAAAAATAACTGCAATATTAGTAAAAATAACTGTCAAAACAACAAAAAACAACTAACAAAATCTTACTACATATATAAATTATCTTAAGTCGAGAAACTAAAAAGTATTTAATATACTATATGGAAAGGGTTGCATGTTTTATATATTGAAAATTAGACTCTCTGTGTTGACGCTTGAACATTCTTCATAAAATGTTTGACCAGATTTTTAATATAATTGATAGTTTTGAGGTTTTTTAGTTTTTTTTACTATTTTCTGGAATCAAAAAAATAAATATAATAATACAAATATTTAAAACTTACTTATACATGCATTTCATTATTTTTTGCATCTTTTTGCTAAGATCCCAATATAGCTACGCAAAATAACTGTTACTTAAATACAGTATTTTTGGTTAGTTATTTTTTTAATGACTGTCAAAAATAGTTATTTTACATTTCTCCATAGTAAAATGACTTTTACCGTTTACTACACAAATGACAGACATGAAGTTACGGGAAGAATTTTCTGAGTGAAAAAGCGCAGAAAAACTGAAAACGAAAATAAATTTTGACTTTTATTGTATCTGTTTTCATTATTGTTTATTTATTTATGTATTTTTTCTCCTTAAGACTGAAACATAATTGTCTTAAGTGACTTAAGACAGTTATTGGTATGAAACGATAATTTGTAAATAAAACTATTAAAATCTTAAAAACTTGAATTATCTTTTCGAATACCTGACTTAAGCTCCTTAATCCAATTATGTTTTAGCCTTTATTTTTTTTTTATAATTTAATTTTCTTTATTTAAACTTCAAAGCTATTTTTAGTTTGTTCCAACACCAGCAAAAAGCCAAGAACATTTTGAGTACTCACTGATATGAAACTGAACTGAATTATATTATTTTGTAATTCAAATGATTTTTATTTTGTTTTAATCTCCTTTATAAATTCAAATAACACAACAAACATTAATAAATGAAATGTAAATATATGCACAGCCATAAAGTCTATTGCAAACTATTTGTTAATAACACGGTGTTCAAAACAAAAAACTTGCAATCACTTTTCAAGTGACCTATAGTGCGATTCACTAACTTGTTTTAACGATAATCGAATTGTTTACAAAAGTAAACAACAAAATTAACGATTTTTTGCTCATTAACATTTTTGAACGATATTCGCCATTGTTAAAGTCAGCAATTGTTGTTATCTAAACGACAACAATTGTTGTGTTGTTTATTCAATCGAGAAAAAGTTAAATTTTTAAATAGAAAAACAGAGTTGTCGACTATCGTTAAGGAGAGAATCACTTAGTCGTTAGTGCAAACAACAAAAGTTGTCGATATATTTTGCGATTGTCGGATTGTTAAAAATTACTGAATCGCACTACTAGGTAAGTCTAGCTAAGTATATTGCAAAACCGGTTTAAGAAGTTTCAAGTTCGAGATAACGTTACCGAGTATTTTTTGCTACGGTCGCATTGAAACATTTGTAACTCGGTAATTTTTAACCGATTTTAAATTTTTAAACAATATTTCAAATAAAATATCCACTAAGTGTTAGCAAAATTTTTGCTAAAACTACTAATTTGGTTGCTAAAAATCAGCTCGCTGATTTACAGCAAAAGATTTTACTGATATTAGCAATTTTTTTGCAAGCAAACTCCTGACTAAAATTTTGCTGACTCAGCAAAATTTTTTGCCGACTTTACAAACTTTTTTTTTGAGTGTAGTTGTAGTTGTGAAAATTTTATTATTTGTTTTGCAAATTTTTAAACGCACACTTTCCTATTATTTCCAAAATTTGCTTATTTTTTTCAAATTTTAAATGAAAATTGGACAAATCTCGGATAAAATTGTATAAAATAATATCTAGTTTGATATAATTAGATACCTTTAGATGACCCATTTTTCGGATAAATTTGTTTGACATCAAAAAGTTTAAAGATTATATAACATGAGATATAACGATATATGATGGTATATATCGCTGTATTAAAAATTTTCTTAAAAATAAATACAAGATGTAAATATAACTATATCGTTATATATGTAATTATATATAATTATATAAAGCTATATATAAACTTTTTTCTTCGGGAAGTTTAAAATGTATGCAAACTAATGACAATTTATAAAATCGAATGAATTTTTTTTATTAAGCTCTGAAATTTTATGAAAAAAGATTTATGCAAAATTTCTTAATATTAATTAATTTTTTTTAATATAATGAAATTCTTCATTGAATCTATGAAAAAATTCAATAAAATCGTTTCATTAATATCATGAAGCAAAATTCTTTCAGTGTATTTTATCAGTTTTTTTTATTCAAAAGTCAGCCATATGTATAAAGTATTTAATGGAAAATAGTTTTAAGATTAAACAACATCCTTTAATGAATTTTGCAAATAATAAATGTTTTATAGACCCTTCACTACAAAAGATAGTATAATAAATTTAACATTTCGTATGTACACAGAAAAACCTAGAAAAGGGTATCAATTAAAAAATTGATTGAATCAAGTAATATTTTAAATATTACTAAAATGCGGTAGTTTTTGTGGGCAAACATTTAAAATAACTGTTTAAATTGTTGTTTCACACATTCTCATAGATAAATCAGAAAAATTTCAGTTAAAAATAACAACTACTGTTGAATACCCAAGTAATTGTCGTAAAGTAAGAGCAACATTTTTCTGAGTGTAGGGAAACAATTTTCTTGGGAGGTAGCTTTTATAAAAATGTTATTGTTTTAGGAAAACATGTACAAAACATGTTTTGTTTCAATACAAGTCCAATTGTGGTAAAGACTTTTTTAAGATTATGTATTTCCCCAAGTAATGTTAAATTTCTGTATCAAATGAAAGTTTTTTCAAAGGATGGATATGGAATGTGAAATTTTAACTTTTCGGCAAGTCTATTTTTTCCCCTGTTTATCAATTGAAGGGCTTATTGTAAAAACTTTATAAGCCACACTTATTGTTTTATTGTCTTGCTTAAACACTTATTACAAGTTACAAGTACCTGAAGTATAAACGTCCTGCTAAATTCATATTTTTTTGCATTTGTTAACCTTTAAAATTCGAAAACAAACTAAAATAAAATATGGCTTATCATGTTTTTACAATAAGCCCTTAAATTATATCTAAACGGTGGAAACACTGTAGGCAACATGAGTTTAAAAAACTGTTTTATGCCCCTTTGTACCCCAACCTTTTGCCTAAATTTTAGATTGGCCCGATAAGAAAAAATGCGGGTGTATTAATTTTGTCCTCTTTGCTTTGAAATACAATTTATCCTTCTTTAATTTTCAAATATTGCTTAACTTTTTTCAAATATTGTATATCGGTTTTCTTTATTCAAACGGAGCTGTCTACATTTTTTTTTTTAGAAAATTTGGCCTTGTTGGCAAAATGTTCACTGACGTAGTTGTCATCTATGGTATTAATTTGAAATTTAAAAGAAATTTTCCACTGTATTTTTGCAAAATTAGATTGAGCTATCTAAAAAAAAGTTTATTTTTAAATAGAAATAAGCTATATACAGTACATTTTTGATTTTATAATTACCAAGGCCCGATTACTGAATGTCCCGTTATCAACTAACGGGGATTTTGACTGACATATTTGTTGTTGTTCCCCCATCTAGTTTTTAAATTTAACGGTTTGTAAAATTTTAACTTGACATTCAGTAATCGGGCTTAAGTGGTACAAATTGGTTTTTTTGCGTCATAATTACTGTTTCGTAAATGTTTGTTACGAATATGGTCTCAGAAAACTTTCAGTTGCTAGCGATTCTGCGATATTCGCCATGTAAGCATATATATTTGCATAATTATTGGAACATAATTTACATAAAACATATTTATCAGCGATTGTCAAACATTTTGATCAGCTGGACACACAGCTACACAAAAAAAACTAAAAACGGGTTTCAATTAAAAATTTTATTGAATCAATTAATATTTTAATTGATTTTGCACCTACCACTGAAATGATAGTATTAACTAAAAAAAATTGCAGACAGTTTATTAAAACTCTTTCAATTAAAATAATAATAATATCAATTAAAAGAGTTATTGTTTTTCTTTACAACCTCAATTAAAAAGTTTAGTTAAATTGATTAAAACTTTAATTGAAACTTGAGAAGAAAACAATGGTAGTTTTAATTGAAAACTAGTATTTTTTATTTTTGTTATATGCCCCCCATTAAATAAAAAAAAGGAATGTAGGTTTGTAAATTAAATTGACATTTTATTTATAATAAAATTAAAGCTTTTTAATAAAAAAATGTATTATAATAAAACAAATAAAACTAAAGACAAAATTTTTGTTTTGCTTGTCTTGAACAAAAAGAGTGTGAAATAACTACGATTTTGAGTGTATTTGAAATCGGTAAACTATTCAACTTATTAAGAGTTAATCATTTGCGAGTTTTTTTCTTTTTATTTACAAATTAAATAATATATTGATATAATTATTTAATTGATTATTTAATCTAAATAAAATAAAAAAAAAATAGTTTGCCAAATTTTTAAAAATTTTGTTTACATGTTGTCAACACTGTATGGATATATTAGAAAATTCAATAAATTTTTTAATTGAATCAATTAAAAAAATTGTTTAAATTGCCATTGATATTCAAACAATCCATTAATTAGATATTTTTGGCCCATAATTTTTTCTGTGTAGTAAACTAAATTCGAGTACGCTGAATTTATTGTACATAACCACATTTTAAAGTTAGTAATCGTTTTCGATTTTTATAACTTATGTCATAGCATTTAGATTAATTCATTAACTCATTCTAACACGGTTTTCCGTACACTATTCCCAACGTTTTTTTCCCCGATTTCGTTTCTTTAAAATAAAGTTTCTTATCATTGTATTGTATTGTATTGTATTGTAAAACTCTAATCAAAATTTTAAAAAAATGCACAAAAAAATTTATTTTTGCGAGAAAAAAAACTGCGATATAATGTATTGTTGAGAACTTTCAATAGAGTTAAGGTGATTTAAATTCAATAAATTACTCAAAAAGTATCGTTTTTATTACTCTTTAAAATTGAACTTTATATCGCGAACACAAGCTCTATATTTTGAAAACGGCGAGCACCATCGTGTTTAGCATACTCGACATAAGAATAATTATGTTTTCCCAGTTGAATATTTACGAAACGCACAAAACAGTTTCCTTGGTACACTCAAAGAAAAAAGTCAGCAAAAAACTTTGCTGAGTCAGCAAAATTTTAGTCAGGAGGGTGGGTGCTTGCAAAAAATTGCTAATGTCTGCAAAATCTTTTGCTGATTTTTAGAAACAAAATTAGTAGATTCAGCAAAAGTCTTGCTAACACTTAGTGGATTAGAAATAAAAAAAGCCCTTGCTAATAATTAATAAAATTTTTACTGAATATAAGTAGACTGAAAAAAACTCAAAAAATTCGTAGAAAAATTATTCTTTAGTTAATTTTATTGCTGAAAATCATAAAATATATTTTTGTGATTCTTTTAAAAATAATTTACAATATGTTACAAAATATATAAATGTACAACTACTTACATCAATGGTTGTCTAAGTGATGCTATCTTTTAAAGGAACGGAAATGACGCATATAATTAAAGAAACGAAACTAAACGAAAAAAAAACAAAATATAACATATACATACTTCTTTTGCAATAAGAAAAAGGAAACTTAAAAATCTACCTATGTATTTGCCTTTCGCTTTAGTCAGTCTACCTGCTATTTGAATACACTACATTATAAATCTCTTATAAACACTTAGTTTACAAATACACATTTAATCTTTATTAAATTTGTATTTAATTAATAGACAATTACTTTCACAAGCCGATTATTTAAGTTGTAATTTTTAGTTGTTTCAATCCACAATTTAGTTTAATGTATGGAAAACAGATACAAATATCTTCCATGGTTGAGTTTTTACTAGAGTTTTAGCTGAAAACATAATTTTAGCAAAAAAATTTGCTGAAAAATAGTATACCTGATTTACAAGACGTTTTACTAACTTTTCTACTAACTTATTTTTATGAGTGTACATATCTGGATAATACTATTCACTTCCGTTATTAACATATAAAACTTTATTAAAAGCAATTCAAAGGGCCTATCTACTCATGTCGATTAATTTCAAATAAAAATACGAAGCTATCTACTGTAACGCCGCTAATATTACGAATTATTACAAAAAATTACATGTAGTATTCAGTAGCAGTTTTTAATTAATATTGTACATGCTGGACATTTTTATGGAAGTAGATAGCTCCGTTTGAATATAAGGGAACGATATGTTTTTAAATAACACTCAAAAAAAAGTTAGTAAAGTCAGCAAAAAATTTTGCAGATTCAGCAAAATTTTAGTCAGGACGGTGCTTGCAAAAAAAAAAACAACAAAATTAGTAGATTCAGAAAAAGTTTTGCTAACACTTAGTGGATTATAAATTAAAAAACCCTTGCTAAAAATTAATAAAATTTTTGCTCAATATTAGTAGACTGGAAGAAACTAAAACAATTTGTTGAAACATTTTATTTTAGTTAATTTATTTGCTGAAAATCATAAACATATTTTTCTTTAATAAAATAAAAAAAAAATAATTTACAAAATATAAAAATGTTCATACTCACACATTGGCGACATGAATTATTATAATATCTATACAAAAAAAAAATATAAATGATTATATATAACATACAAACATTTGTTTTTTAACTATTTAAACCAATTGTTGTCTAAATTATGCAATCTTTAGAAAGGAATGCAAAAAATATCATTGAGTTTGTGATTTAACATAACAAATATCTCTAGAAATTATAATAATAAAGTCCCCTGAAGATTTCCTTGGGCAGGAATGAAATCCTGATAGGGACACGTCTACATCAGATTGTTTTTCACAATTTGTTAAATAAGTTTTGGGACTTTAGCACATTTAATTACTATAAATGCAATTAATGTTTATCCCGATGAAAATAAATTTAAAATAACAAAATATGACATATACAACCCTTTTTTGCAATAAGATAAAGTAAACATAAAAAACTACCTAAGATGTAAGACCTTGTCTTTCGTTTTATTCTGTCTACCTGTACGTATGTTTGTTTGCAATTTGACCACACCACATTATTAATCTCTATAAAAATTTAGTTTACAAATTTAATCTTTATTAAATTTAAATATTTTATTTTGTCTTTTATTTAATTAATACACAATTACTTTCACAAGCCGGCGACAGCGCAAAATTTAAGTTTTATCAATCTACATTTTTTGTTTTATGTATGAAAAACAGATTACAAGACGTTTTACTAGTTTTTCTACTAACTTATTTTTTTGAGTGTAGTACCGAAAATTTTTTCTTATCAATAATTTACATGCAAATATTTCATATTATTATAATTGTCCATAATTTAATTGTAGTTCATATGTTGTATTATCCATAAACTGATATCAAATGCATTATTATTTACAAAATAAATTTTCCTATAAAAGATCTCCATTAAATTTTAAATCTTCAGTTGACAATATCGTCTTCAAGGGACCACTTATAATATTTTAAATTTTACTTTTGTTAAATATTAAAATAAAACAAGGTATGAACAACTAATTTATTTAAATCACAGTGAAAAGTGATATAAAAATTGTGTTTTTAAAAGGATAACGGATAGTTTATATCCAAAAAATTTATAAATAACCAAATAACCCGGATAAAAATTTTCATATACGGATCCATAAAGGTTCAATCTAGGTTTGTGCATGTCCATAAATATGCATGCATTTCCATACATGTTTGCATAATACGTTCTTCCATATATCTCCATACATTAACGAAATTTGAGGCAATATCTATATGTACACTCAAAATAGTGTTTAGTTTAAATTAACTGAAAATGTAATTTAACATTAATGATAAATCACTTAAAAACCAGTCTACTTACTTTTCATTTAAATCAAATGTTTCTTGTTATTTATTTTTAAATATCGTTTAAATAACTAAGAAATTCGTTCAAATGTTGACTACATTTCAGTAAAAACAAAATTTATATTCAGTTATTTTAAATTATTTCAGTTTTTTATTTTTCTTTTCTACAAAAAGACTACGCACACACATTTGTGTTAACTTTTTTAATTTTTTGTTATTTGAATTGACATAATTTTGAATATAAACAAAACATTTTAACAAAAAAACAGATACGAATTTTTTGAATATATTTTTTGAAAAAAAAAATTTTAAATTTATAATAATTGTAACGGAAACAAATAAACTACAATATTAAATCACATCACATATCAACTGACCCGAAAATTTCATACATAATCTCAGCTCATTGTATCTCATGGGATCTAATCTCATATAGTTTGATCCGAAAAATGGGTCTATCAAATATGATCAAATTATATATAATTTGACATAATTTTATCTAATAAGTTTTTTAATTAAAAAAATAGATTTTAATGTTTTAGAGATCGGTGCTCTTTATTTCAATTCAATTAAGTACAACTTGACTGAATTATAAAACATATAAATATTAATTTTAAAAAATAATATTAAATCTAAAAATGTAGGCCTTTTATGAACCAGAAGTTGGAACATACATATAATAAATATAAAACGCTAGATAAAAAAACAATATTTACCGAGGAAGAAAATCAATTTTTTCGTTCGCAAAAGTTTTAAGTAGAGAAATTTTTCAAAAGCAGAACTAAACAGCGAATTTTACACGTCCTTGTTATACAAAATCAAAATTATGGATCATTACGATATTGTTTTATGAATGATAAATCTCTCTATTAAGTACTTCAGCAATTTCAGATTGTTCAAACCAACTTTTTTGTTAACCACAAAACAGGATCAGTGGTGGAAAGTATATTGCCTTTAGTGGAACTACGCAACTATTTCATTTTTAAAATTTAAAATTTAGAATCCATTACGCATGTTTTAAGGGTAGAGTGTTTTATTTATTTAAACAATCCGTTTCTAACACTCTCTTTTAAAAAACTGAATTGGTTTTAAGAGAGTTTCGAAAAGAATGTGTTAACAGTGGTACTTTTAATTAATTAATTTCCATGATTTTAAGCAATTTTAATTACATTTCAAAAATAATTTGTGTTGTTTGATGTATTCTCTGCATGCGTTTGCATAACTATCACAGCATTTTGTTTATATATACTAAAAAATAGGCATCAAAAACCTCTAAAAATCAGTTGGCATATAAAATTTAACAGATGTTGAATACCTTGGTTCTTCTTTAGTCTATATGTTCGCTGGTTTAAAACCTAACAATTAAGACGTGGTCGTAAGTCGTAGTAGCCGAATTTAAGTTGGCAAATGGCTAAATTTTTCTCTGTGTGTATACAGCAAGATTTTTCAAATGTTGAAATAAATAGTTTAAATCAAAATATAAAAATGTTGCCATTTTTTTTTTTAACATCCCAGCCAACAAATGACTTTAAATATGAGGCCTTTTGAAGCGATCTTATTTTGGAGCTCAAAACGATTTAAAAATGACTAATTTTTTTGAGGTTTTAAAATTTGTTGTCAAAAAATACTCTTGTTTTGGATAAAAATATGAGCGATCTAAAATTATTCATAAAAAGCTCGATAATATGAGGAAAATTATTATCCTCAAAAAATTAGTCAAAAAACTCCAAAAGAAAGGGGAAATATGAGTGTTTTTGAAATGATCCGAAAAGGCTCAAAAACCTGATTCATTTAGGAGTCTATTTATTTCTCCTTGTCAATTATATCTCATTTTGGCAATAATTTTCTTTAAACAAATTTATTCGTGGCCTTTTATTAAAAGAATCGCGCACAAAATTATATAAATTACACTGTTCAGCAAAATCAAATTTTTTCCAAAATTACGAGGTCCGACCTATACATTTTGATAGGGTTTAATTTTAGGGGGAGGTAAAGTTTCCCCCAAATGCAAATTTTGTATTGTCAACTGGCATAGAAAATCGAGTAAAACTTACGTTTAAAGTATATGCTGTGTTTCGAAAAGTCATGTAAAATGTTACGGAAAACATTTTTGTGGAATATGTTAACCCTCTATCTCCTCAAGATAAGGATCTTTTTTGTCCTTCTTTTAAAAAAGAGCAAAAAACACCATTAAAACAGGTATTTAAGGGGTTAAAATATTCCGCAAAAATATTCGCCCTGAGTACATTATAACCAAAGTTTTTTGTACAATATGTTAACCCTCTAACTCCTCAAGGTAAGGGTCTTTTTTGTCCTTCTTTTAAAAAAGAGCAAAAAACACCATTAAAACAGGGATTTAAGGGGTTAAAATGTAAAAATTTTACTATAAGTCCCTGAATACACCAAAATCAAACATTTTTGTAGAATATGTTAACCCTCTAACTCCTCAAGGTAAGGGTCTTTTTTGTCCTTCTTTTAAAAAAGAGCAAAAAACACCAGTGATTTAAGGGGTTAAAATGTTTCGCAAAAATATTCGCCGTGAAATTTTACTATAAGTCTCTGAATACACCTTCTCCGTAACATTTTACATAAATTTGCTAAGCACACCATTTACTTTTAACGTAAGCTTTACTCGATTTTCTACGCCGATTGACAATACAAAATTTTTTTTACCTCCGCCTAAAATGAAACCCAGATGTAAACTTTCAAAACGCCGATACACGTGTCTTTTTTTTGTCTCTTCTATCAAAATTTATAGATCGTACCTTGTAATTTTTTGTTGTGTTGTACATTGTTATGTGTCCGGTCAAAACGATAGTGTATCGAAAAAAGGCAGAAAAGAAGTTTAAGTGCTAAATTCAAGCGCAATTGACTAGAGATATATATTTAAGAAAATTGGATTACTTTTATAGCTTTACACGTTGGTGAAATATGTTGACCCTCAGAATGATTTCAACCAATCAAGATATGATTTCAATCAATCTTGTTATATGAAAGCTACACACAGAGAAAAATTTAGCCTTTTGCCAACTGACATTCAGTTACTACGACTCAAAGTGAGTTATTACGAATTTCAGACGGTTGCCACAACTTAACATTAGTTTTCACAACAAAGTTCGACTAATTTAGCTAAATTTTAGTTGCAACGCCCAAAATATTCAATAATCTAATGAATTTTTAAGTTGTTACCATTAATACATACTTTTAAATTAGGTTGGCACTTTATTTCTCTGTGTGTAGTTTAGGAAAGCTAGTTCAAGAGGATCTTGAAAAATCGCGTTTCAAAATAGATATGAAAAATATTGGAAAATTTCACAAAAGTAGTCGTATATAATTATTTATAACGGTGGAATCTACGCTATGAGTTAAAACTTGAATGAAATTAGAAAAAAAATAATCGTTTGAAGATTTTTTTCAAAATCAGCAGCTTAAAACCGATGTGTTTAAAAAAACTGTTTTTTTTTTAAATTCTTAAAAAAATTTGATAATAATAAATTATTCCACTGTGCCAAAGCCAATTCACTTTTTGGAACTCTTACGGAATCCAAAGGTATGCATAAAAATGTAAAAAAGTATAATTAAAAAATCGTTCATTTTGGAGCCCGTACAACGGTACCATTGCAACTGTATAGAAGAATAATCTAAATTAACATATATTTTTTAAAAAATTTTGGAAATACAGGTTTTTACAAATACAGCGGTTTGAACCACGGATTTTGAAAAAATGCATTTTGCCTTACTCTTCTATACCAGTAAAATCACGAGTTAGGTAGTCTTAAAATGCGGTCTTAATTACTTTCGTAGATTAAGCCGTTAAAAAGTTATGGGTTATTATGTGCAACTTCTTTTTTAAAACTTTGATTTTTATTTTTTTAATAAAATATTTTTTTATGTTAATCTTTTTTCTACTACATTTAGTATCGATTTTCAGATTTTTATTTAGCTATAATCAGACGGTTGGCACAACTTAACATTAGTTTTCACAACAAAGTTCGGTTAATTCAACTAAATTGTAGGTTCCATACCCAAAATATTCAGAAATCGAATGTAAATATCGTTGTACTAACTGAATTTATAAGTTGTTACCATTTATATACACTTTTCAATTCGGTTGGCACTTTATTTCTATGTGTGTAACTTTGAATTCGATAAGAGTCCCATAAATTTGTAATTAACATATTTTTCATTGTTCATTTTTCATGTTCAAAGTTAGAATTCAAAATAATGCATTTATTTTACAAATGTCACAGTTTTAAACATCTATTGAGGATTAAGATTTCATATAAGTATACCATAATTTGAAAAATTTATATAATTAAATTTATTTATAAATCACTAAATATTTCCAATTTTCTACCAAAGATAAGATTGTTATCACGTTTTTGTTTATTCACTTGCACTTCTTATCGTTTCCAACCAACAGGTGTCGAAATCGAACAGCTGTTAAAATGTGCGTTCTATTGAAAAATGGATGCGATATTTATCGGTTTCAGAACAGTTGACGAACTCTGGCATCGATTTATTAGAGCATATTTTCTAATTTTCAGTTTTAAGACTACTGATTTAGGTATATTTACTCTTTTATCTACTCTTTTGTTAGCAATTGAAAAAATTTCAGAAAAGTTAGTCCAACTGTGCTATAAAATAAGCTTTAAAAAAGTGTTGTTAAGGCATACTTTTAGGTTTTTAGGGCATTTTTTAATAGCATGAAATCGATTTCTAGGGCATATTTCTGGTTTCCTGGTAATAAAAATTCGATCAAAAGCCCGCGAACATAACATATAAAAAGTGCATATTTTTAACAAGGCTAGAAACGAAACTAAATTAGAAACGAAATTCACGTTTTTGCCAGATGATAACTTTTCAAATTTCATCTAATTATGCATAACAAATTTTTTATTTGTCCTTACTTCATTCTTTTTCTTTGCTTTTTTATCTTTTTTTGCTTTTTTACGGAAATCGGGAAATGAAAAATCGGCAAGTTCAACGGGAAATTTGTCCCAGGTATTCCTGGTTTAAAAAGTCTAGTCATAGCGTTTTGATGTGTTATTTAAAAAGTTGAAATTTTACTTACATTGTTATTATCAAAAACTAATTTTTGATTCTAAAATTGCATTTAATATGCATATTTTTTAAAAATTCGTGAATCGATAAGATCGTATAAGATTTGATCGAAAAACACTACACCTTTTGCAACTGTAATTCAGAAAATATCAATTGGTATTTCCAAAATATCAACTGAAATTCGGAAAACATCAATTGAATTTCAGAATTCCCAGAATTTAGAAAACATGAAGTGGATTTAATATTTTTCATTTGAAATACAGAAAACATCATTTGAAATTCAGAAAACCTTAATTGATTTTTATAAAATATCCATTGAAATTCAGAAAATATCGATTGAAATTCAGAAAATATCAATTGAAATTCAGAAAATATCATTTGAAATTCACAAAATATTAATTGAAATTTAAATAAAATGTTTTCTGAATTTAAATTGATGTATTCTGAATTTCAACTGATATTTTCTGAATTTCAATTGATATTTTGTGAATTTCAAATGATATTTTCTGAATTTAAATTGATATTATATATACATTGTTATTTTCAGAATTACAATTGAACTCAGAAGTTTACAGGAGACGAGAAACTCGTATGAAATTATACTTTTTATTGTTTCTGATCGCAATACGATTAATCAAGTCTGATGTATTTGTATTTCTCATTAAAATGTGACAAACTTTAACTAATATTTCCAGATTTATTACTATCTTTTAAATATTTGAATGAATTATTTGCGGTTTCAAAAGATATTAGTTGAACAATTTATTATCTCATGTGCAATGGTTACAAGACATTTCAATGGTTTAGTAAGTTTTACAAACCGCAAAATTGAACTTTTCGAAAAATTCGCGTTTAAAAACGCATGAAAAATTTTAGCAATATTTCTTAACCGGAAACAACTCGTTTGCAAAAAGTTATTCGAGCGTGGCATTCAATTGATGAGTTTCTGAATTTAAATTGGTATTTTCTGGATTTCAAAAGATTTTTTCTGGATTTCAATTGATATTTTCTATATTTCAAATGATATTTTAGGAATTTCAAATTTCTATTTTGAAATTCAATTGATTTCAAACGGAAACTCTGATTTTCAATTAATATGTTCTGAACTTCAAATGGAAATTATGAATTTCAATTGATGTTTTCTGAATTACAATTGCAAAAGGTGTAGCGAAAACCTTAATTTTTTTTAGGATATTACTTAAATTAAAAAAAAAATTTTTTGTGGCAATAAAAAATCGTTTAAATTGAATTCTTTTATTGAGAAGCAATTTGTGTAACATAATATAATATCATCTGGGGCCGAATTACGTCATTCGTGATCGAGTGAAATCTATCGAAATCCGTATTTTAAATAAGTAACTACAAAAATACGAATAATGAAAGCACAAATTTTTACCTTTATTTCCCATCCCGAAATTCAACATCCCTGATGGAAAAAATTTCGTTTAAATGTTTTATTTTTAGAAATAGAAAGTTAATTTCTATAGTAAAATTACGATCACAAATGCCGTAATTCTAGCTCTGGTTGCAATGTATTGCATTATCCAGTGCACAATTAGAGTCCGAATGAAGCCTATTTCTAAGCATTATTTTATGACTCATAAAAAGCTCTAAATTATGAGCTTTTGGAGGGGAAATTTACCTCTTGTATTAGAGTGTCTCATGAGTCACTTTGAACTCACTTTTTAAAGTCTTCTTGGAGTATATTCGAAGTCTTTTTGGTTGGAGTTTATTGCAGTTTGCTGACTATTTTTTTGGCTTTTTATAGTAATAAAAACTTTATAAAACCATGCAAAATTTCAATGTTGTAGTTTTATTATTAATCGAAAATATATTAACAATACCCTACACAGAAAAAACTAAAAACGGGTTTCAATTAAAATTTTTATTGTATCAATTAATATTTTAATTGATTTTGCACCTACCACCAGTGGCGTACCCAGGGGGGGGCCCTGGGGGCCAAAGCCCCCCCGAAATATTTTCGATTTTTTATTTTATTTTTGTTTTGGTTAGTATGTAATAAATGAATTTATAATATATTTTTGAGACTATAATTTTTCAAACTAATGTTATATTAACTGAAATTGATCTGTGGAAACACTACCATAAAGACAATCAAATCCGCTAGATGCTATTCAAGAGGAGCTTTTTCCAAACGTTTACATGTTTTTACATTTACTGATAGTAATTCCTGTTACAACTGCATCCGCGGAGAGAAGTTTTTCCACCCTAAAAAGAGTGAAAACATATTTAAGGAATTCTATGGGTGAAATATTGGTATATTTTTTAAAAAAATCATATTTGGAAAATAGTTTTACTATTTTAAGTACAAAAAAAGAATAAAATATTTGTATTGTACTATATTTTATAGCCAAAGAAAAATAGTTGATCGATTTTTAAGTTGATATAGAGAAAAAAAACTTAAACTTTAATATTTAAAATTAAAAAGTTTGATATTGTCATGACAGAAGAGCAATTTTTCCGCATTCACACCATGTGAATTGCTTCGTCTATCAGAATACAGCTGTCCGGCAGCGCTAAAAAGCTGTTCGCTAACTACACTAGTTGGTGGGGCTGATAAATATTTTATTGCTACAGCTTTTATATTTGTAAATGGACTTGAATTCCAATACTCAAATATATTTATATTTCGGGACCTAAAGGCTCCGTAATAAACATTTTAATTTCTTTTGCAATAAAATTTTCGTTTGGTTCTGCTACTTCTAAGTCTGGTACTGCATCATGTCTATCCCAAATTGATGAACCTGTTATTCTCTTTTCAGGATTACTTACCACTCGAATTTTTTTTTTTATATTTAATTATATCGCATTAAATTTGATTATTTGCTTAAAAGTCTTGTAGCTATATCTCTGAAATTTTTTTTTTAAACTCTTTTAGCTTTTTGAAATTTTTTCACACACATTGATGTTTAAATATCGGTGTTTTTTTTTTTGTATTCCATCATATTCAACGTTGTATTTTTTATGTAGTTTTTTTTGTAAATTCTGAAAAGTAAATATAACCGCTGTTGTTATTTATTTGTGCTTTTTATAAATAATCTTAAAAGTTCGGTAGTTCGGCCGAATTCGGCCAAAATTTGGCCAAACACCGAACTTGGCCGAACTTCACTTTTTGGCCGAACTACGAAGCCGAAGCCGAGTACTTGGTCGGACACTACAAAATATTAGATATAGGCTCTCGTATGTAACAAATTATATGCTTTTCAAACAAAAAAAAATTTAAAAAACAAAAATTGGGCCCCCCCGAAACAAAATCCTGGGTACGCCGCTGCCTACCACTGAAATGATAGTATTAACTAAAAAATTTGCAGACAGTTTATTAAAACTCTTTCAATTAAAATAATAATAATATCACTACATTGCTAGGTCTGTCAAAAAAACAGAGTAGTATTTGGAAGATGATAAAGCCAATAGTGACAATTTTTTGTTGTTGTTTTTGTTTTTTCTTTGATATTTTAAATTTTGAATCTCGCTCCTAGACGAGGACAAGAAATTCTCATTGAGTTTGTGATTTAACATAACAAATATCTCTAGAAATTCTAATAACAAAGTCCCCTGAAGATTTCCTTGGGCAGGAATGAAATCCGGATAGGGACACGCCTACATCAGATTGCTTTTCACAATTTGTTAAATAAGTTTTGGGACTTTAGCACATTTAATTACTATAAATGAAATTAATGTTTATCCCGATGAAAATAAATTTAAATAAAAGAGTTATTGTTTTTCTTTACAACCTCAATTAAAAAGTTTAGTTAAATTGATTAAAACTTTAATTGAAACTTGAGAAGAAAACAATGGTAGTTTTAATTGAAAACTCGTATTTTTTTATTTTTGTTATATGCCGCCCATTAAAAAAAAAAAAACAAATGTAGGTTTGTAAATTAAATTGACATTTTATTTATTATAAAATTAAAGCTTTTTAATATAAAAATGTATTATAAGAAAACAAATACAAGTAAAGACAAAATTTTTGTTTTGCTTGTCTTGTCTTGAACTTTTTCTTGTAATTGAATTGCTTTCTTAAACAAATCACACACAATTTTAAAATGATAGTTTAATGACATTTATACTTATTGAAAATTTAATTATTTACAAAAATAATAGTTTAATTGTCCTTTTTCGATAAGGTTTATTTAAATCCACATGTGCACTTTTATTACCACAGATAAAACACGAAACTAAATTAAGTTTTCGTGCATACACGAATATCTCAACAAAAAGAGTGTTGCAAACTCTAGTGAAATAACTACGATTTTGCGTGTATTTGAAATCGGTAAAATATTCAACTTATTAAAAGTTAATCATTTGCAATTTTTTTCTTTTTATTTACAAATTAAATAATATATTGATATAATTAAACCTTTGTTTGAATTTTTAATCTAAATAAAATAAAAAAAATAGTTTGCAAAATTTTTCAAAATTTTGTTTACATGTTTTTAACACTGTATGGATATATTAGAAAGTTCAATAAATTTTTTAATTGAATCAATTAAAAAAATTGTTTAAATTGCCATTGATATTCAAACAATCGATTAATTAGATATTTTTGGCCCATAATTTTTTCTGTGTAAGGACGAGTAACTTTTCTAAAAATAACCAGAGTTTAACTTTAACCACAGATATTTTCATTTAAATTTGACATTCATAACTATGGTTAAGCCTTAAATTTTGGTTAATTTGAGATAAGTTAACAGGTCTTAAAATAAGAGAACGCTTATTAAATAAATATAAAAAGTAAAACACATTATACAGTTAGTTGAATACTTCTCAAAAATTTGCCAATTATTGTTGTAGGCTTGTATCTTCAGTTCATCATCTTGGGATTATTTACATTTCCATTCATCCATCTCAATCACATCTTGGGAATATTTAACATTTCTTGATGATAACTTGTAAACACAATTTTCGGCATATACAGATTAGATTTTGTTATACTCCAAGTAACGATATCTTCTTATAATCCACGAATTTTCGTTAGAAATTGTTTTTCTAATATTTGAAATTAAAAAAAAATATATGAAGTTTCTGACTATCAAAACAAATTTTGAAATTTTGAAAACAATTTTTCATATTCTAGAGCTAAAAAGTGATTTTCTAAAAGCTTTTTTATTTGATTAAAAAGAAAACACATAAAATTTAGAGAAATGTATGACATCTTTATTTGAGTCGATAGCACGATCTATATAATTCAATGTTTAAAGATGATTTCAAGTAAATGTTGAACGCGTAAAATGTTTTATACAATAAATAAATAAATTTTTGTTAAAAAATTTTTAATTTTATAACTTTTTTGTCTGTGTACAGTAAAATTTGTGAAAAAACTAGTAAAACATGAATAGTGCGTAATAATTGTCAAACGAACGACACAGTTCACAACACGCAGATCAATCACAAGTCATGGCAAAAAGAACGATTGAACGATTTGAACGAACTAGTTCACTGACTCCAATTGAACGGTAATGACCGAGTCACCAAAATTAACGATTACTCACAACTCTAGCTTCCAGTACGTCAACCTTTGAGGACTTGTCCCTATGTACATTAGCCTTAACATAGCCCCACAAAAAAATTGTCTAAAGGCTAAATGGTCTAAAGGTTAAACTCTACGTATGCGTGTTGGTGGTTTAATGTCCAACAATGTAAATTTGGTGCGAAATTTAGTCACATGATTACGAATAGCAGCATCAGAAGGTCGCCCAAACTGACCATATATTGGAAGAAGTGCACTATGTACTTGAATTTTAATAATAAAATTCAATAATCTGCAAGCGTTGTTCGTTTGTAAGTCGATTCATGGTTAAATTATAGACCAAACTGAACATGTTTAATAGTAACATGTTACACGAATACAGCTGAGCTGCCAAAAACAGTGATGACAAAAAAAAAGTTGCTAAAAAATCACCCTTCATTTCAGACTGTGCATAAAATGTAAATTTTTATTTGCAATTTAGACTCTTTTCTGAGTAAATTTTCGACCTTCAGTAAGTACTCAAAAATAAGTGCTATTTTTAGGTATGTCATTTGTCATAAATTTCTCATTTTAACAAATTTCTTTCTTATTTCGGTTTAATTTTTAAATCGTCTATGAATGTTCAAAAAAAGAGTCACATAAAAGTGTATATTCAGTGTATACGTTTGAAAAGGTGCATAAAAAAGAATCAATTTTGTTTAATTTAGGATTAAAAATTATGGGCGTTCAGCAACAATATGAGTCAATTCATAATTTATGACTTGGATTTATTCTTTTTTTTTTTAATTAAACTGATTATTCTAAATTATTTTCGTTGAGAATTTTATTTATAATCTCAATTTAAATGCCCTTTACAAACACCTCTTGCTAACGGTGAACTCATGGCCAGCGGTTTATTGTTTTCAAAACTAAATCATCTCACTAAAAAAAAGCTTAATTATAAAAAATAAAAAATCGTTTTCGTATAAGTTTATATGTATATAATGTTAACAATAACTCCTAACAAGTTAGTTGCATTCAATTGTCCGAACGGTTTACGTGACTTCAAAATACTATTTGGTTTTTACGTATATACCAAAAATCTTATAGTTTATAACGTGAACTTAATTTTTATTATTTTTTTTTTAATTTTTTATGGTCTCGTGCCAATCACGATTATTGTGAACAGAACAAAAACAAATATGTTAACTCAAAGCTTTAACCTGTGTTTGGCAGTGGCATTTCTAAGTGTTATTGACTTAATACAAGCTAATGGGTCTGGTCATAAAGATATTTCAATGGAAGTTAATATAAGTACAAATAAAAATAATGAAACGGTATATAAGTGATTTGATTTTAAATTAATTATAATATTTGTTTTGAAAAGTTGTGGATATGAGTCAGTGAATTTTAAATTAATGTTAAAAATATAAAGACCAGGTGTAAAATGTGGAAATGAATTAAAAAATTGGCATACATTAAAGTTTTTTTTTTTTATAAAGTTCAAATCGACAACCATAAGTTGAAAGCTTTTTTTTTAAAAGGAAAGCAACACTTAGGAAATTCTTCCTATTAATTAATGTGTTGCTTTTTTTTGGAAAGGGGATAGTGGAGAGATGAAAGGTGGTGAAATATGAAGGGCTTCAAACATGGCAACACTGTAATTGCGCGAGTAGATAAGTCATAGAACAGTTGTTGCTCGCCACCTGATGTAGAGTTGGCAAATTTATTGAAACTTTTTGTTTCATAGCCCTGATTCATTTTTTTACTTCGATGGGGTTAAGTGCTATGGGAACACCGAAGGTGGGCGCAGCGATACATATAAGTGATAGAAAACTTATACATATTATTTTTCTAAATTGATGTTGTCGTCACCGGGAATCGAACCCGGGACCATCTGTGTAACAGTCCAACGCGCTAATCATTACACCACAACGCTCTTAATTGTAAATTTATATTATAAAATATTTAAGGGTTAAACTTAAGGGTTGAAAATTAAATTTATTTTGTTTTTAAAATTTTTTTCGAGTTTGTTTAAAAGCAATAAAATAAAATTGTTTTTTTTCAGACAATGATATTCAATCCTGACCTTAAGATATTTTCTTTGCTCAAATAAAAACTTACTCACAGTTAAACGAACGAAATATATTTTATTATTTCGACAACAGATTCCCAGTTTGAACTATCCATATTTTCATTGTCAGGACCGGCGTAGATAGGCCGGTCTTTTAATTGTCAAAATTTCGATTCGTCTTGCAAATATTTCAAGAAATATTGTGGAAACATCCTTAAACATTGAAACAAATTACACGACTTGACATCAAACAAATTTATAAGGTTATGACTAAGGCAACCAAAAATAAGCTAGAGCTTGTATTTTATTTAAAAGCATAGAGCTTTTTTTAAAGCGCTTAAAACACTGTTCTTAGAGCTGTTTTTTGGTTGCCCTAGTTACGACCATCAAGGTTTATCTTTCTTTCTTTCTGACTCAATAGGATATATCACCAAATTTTTAGAAATAATTCGGCCATTTCTTATTTAGTGGGCAGATTGCAATAAAATTTGTAGTTTAAGTTTTGATGTTGAACTTTTCCATAAATAATTTTGAATGTTCGCCAATTTTTTATTTCTCATCCGATATTCAAAAACTTAACAAGCTTGTAATCTGTTGGTAGATATCAACAAAAACCATGCTTACTTGTGTGGGTTATATGTTATAGTTTCCGCGATAATCGCATTTAAAAATATGAAATTCCAAATTAGGTCCTAGTTATGTCCAGTTTTTTGAAAATGCCGGGACAAAATTGGCTGTAATTTTTTGTTTAAAATATAAGTTACTTTTCCAAATAAATTCTTAATTAAACAAAAAAAAAATAATGTAATATCTTGTTTCACTAAAAAACTACATTCGCTAAAAGTAATAATTTTAAAAAAATCTCATTTTTGCGATTTTTCACCCAAAAAGTATCAACAGTCTTCTGCCTCCAGATAAATATTTTCTAGTGAGATTTTTTTCATGTAACAGCGAGTTGTGTTAAAAAAATCTTTGATTTAAATTATCTTTGCCCCAGCCGCTTCTAAAGTTGCCATATTTTAAACGCAAATACCAACTTTAACTACATTACAGAATTTATTAGATATACACATAAAGTATTTATTGGGTAATCCCCGTTTTAAATATAGACATGGCAGCAAAAAATTTAAAAAATCCTATTTTTTAATTTTTTTTTTGGTATTTGTGCGATTGTTTACTGCAAATCATAAATTCTGAAATCAATTTAATATTCCTTTAATAAGTCTATTTAAGTCCAAAAAATCATTGGATTATGCCTATTAATACATATTTTACTGAGTAGTGAAAATTTACATTTTTACAAAAACCGAAATTTTTACCTTCCTAAGTTTAGGGGAAACCCCCTAATTTGGTAATACTGATTAATGCATATTAAATTTAATCGAGGGGGTGTCTGATCTTTTTTTCAACATTCGTAATTGTTCGGCTTTAATGCGACTTATTCCGAAGAGCTTTTTAACCTATATTTTAAATATTCCATAAAACTGACAACCCAAATGCACTACATAGGCAATATTGATATCAAAATTTTAGTTTTCTCGAGTACATTAAAACTGCGCTCAAAAAAAAATCTGAATGTCATTTGTTTCAGACATGCCTCCATACAAAAATATATTAGTTTTGGCCCGACCTTTTAATCGTTATACATAAGATTGGGCCGCTAAAAAAATACTTATCCCTTATTTTTTCCTCTTCATCACATATTTAAATTTCATTAAGATCGGAGAGAAAAGATCGGGAGACTCCCCAAAAAAATTTGATTAGAATAGAATAGAATACTTTTATAATTTTGATGTAAAATTATTTCATTACATATAGATGTCTTATAAGGTAGAACCTCTTCCCGATTCTCATGCCGAATTAGGCGAAGGACCCCACTGGGATATTGCTACTCAAAACTTATATTTTGTTGATATTAATGCTGGCAAAATCTTACGTTATGACTACAATGAAAATAAAGTGCACAAAGCTAAAATTGAAGGTGAAGATTTAGCCGGTTTTGTTATTCCTGTTGAGGGAACCACCGATCAATTTGCTGTTGGCTCTGGTCGTCGTGTTATTCTTGTTAGTTGGGATGGTGTCTCCGAAACAGCTAAAGTGGTTAAGACCCTTTTCGAGGTACAGATGGGCGATGGACGTTTCGATGGTAATCGTTTCAATGATGGTAAATGTGATCCTCGTGGACGTTTGTTTGCTGGTACTATGCGTTTTGTTGGTGATGAATTTGAACATCGTTACGGTGAATTGTATAAATTTGAGAAAGGTGGCAAAATTGAGGTAGTCAGAAGTGATGTAGGCATTTCTAATGGTTTGGCTTGGAATGAAAAAACTAAGAAATTCTATTACATCGATACAACCGATTATGAAGTTAAGGAATATGATTATGATTTTGAAACTGGAAAGGCCAGTAAGTTTATAAGGATATAATATCTCAAGTTGACTTCCGATTATAATTAAATTTTTTTTCTTTTCAATTTAGCCAATCCCAAAGTAGTTTTCAATTTTCGTAAAACCAGTCCCAAGGATCATTTGTTACCTGATGGCATGACCATTGATAGTGAGGGTAACATTTATGTAGCCACTTTTAATGGTTACACTATTTATAAAATTAATCCTACGTAAGTTTAAACATGAAATTAAAATTATTATTCTAATTCTTTCTTAATAAATGTTTTTTTTGTATGTTCTTTTAGCACGGGCAAAGTGTTGTTGGAAATTAAATTCCCATGCAAACAAATTACATCTGCTGCATTTGGTGGTCCCAATTTAGACATTATGTATGTTACCACTTCCTCTCGTTTTGGGGAACCTGATCCTGCTGGTACCACTTACAAGGTCACTGGCTTGGGTGCCAAGGGCTTGCCAATGTCCAAACTTCAAATCTAAAATATTTATTGGAAACTAGTACAACAGATATAAGTTGCGCATAATGACCGTTAGTTATTAATGTTTTATACTCGTATATACTTTTAACTATTAAAATTCTGTATTTATTTAATTGCAATTTTTTCAGAGCAATAAAGTTTAATATAAAAATATTTTTTATAAAATATATTTGAAACATGTTTTCAATTAGATATTTGTAATTGGTTCATTAATTTTATTTTAAAGAAATTTAGGTTAAATTATGATTACAAAAATATAAAGCCTTTAAGACCCCCTAACTTATCGCAAAATAATTAGAGTTTAGTGCTTAACCATTTTTATGAATGTTAAATTTATATTATTAATTCCTTGGGAAATCGATACAAATCTGACCAATGGTGCTTAGATTTTCTGGAATAAATTAACTAAAGTATAATTTTTCTACAAATTTTTGAGTTTTTTTCAGTCTAATAATATTCAGCAAAAATTTTATTAATTTTTAGCAAGATTTTTTAATTTCTAATCTACTAAGTGTTAGCAAAACTTTTGCTGAATCTACTAATTTTGTTGCTAAATATCAGCTTGCTGATTTTCAGCAAAAGTTTTTGCTGACATTAACAATTTTTTTGCAAGCACCCTCCTGACTAAAATTTTGCTGACTCAGCAAAATTTTTTTGCTGACTTTACTAACGTTTTTATTTGAGTGTACTCATAATTAAAATTAAGGTTTATGGGTCTTTTTAGTCCTGAGGCTACAAAGGGTTAAATAGTTTTTAGATAAAAGTTAAGAATATTATTGTCTAATCAAATTTAATAGATATTTTTCTGAAAATTGTGCAAACTTTGATAAAAACATACAAATTTTGCTCAATTATAGACAAAATTAGCAATTTTCATAAAATGTCAGGAAAGGAGTTGCTTCAGGGTTTTTTGTAATGAAAGGAAAATCAACAAATCGTTATTTTAAGGAACATCCTAATATACAGTTACGTAAGGAACATCCTAATATACAGTTACGTCACATTTTTGTAACACAATTTGACGTTAAAAAAGATAACAAATTTAGTGGGTATGCAGTATTATTTTTATATTATAGTACAGTGATGCCATGACTTTTCTTGTTGCGTGCCAAAATCAAACATATTTTGTTGCAAAAAAAATCTAACAAGCCAGCTTACATGTTTTAAATCCCTTTTTTTAATGCAATCTTTAAACATTCGAAAATTTTTTTCGTTTGAAAATATGATCATCAGAGAGGAATAAATTGTCGTTTTTGATTTAAAATTTTTTTTTTTTAATTTTTAAATTTGAGCGCTTGTGTTAATTTTGTATTAAGATCTTTTAGCTTTAAAAAAATGTATTTTTTAAGCATGGACGGTAACACTATTTTCTTTTATTTCGGTAACGGTATTTTAGTGGGAACGATGTTTCAGTTATTTTGGTAAATGTTTTTAGCAAGAAAGCAGGCAATACTGCTAAAATACCTTGTATCGATTCAAAACCCTTTCAACAGACTATCCTTTCTACTTACTTATCCCTTAAATGCCGTTAACGTAATAATTGAAATATCGTTATCCGTGAAATACCATTACCGATATGACTAAAATACCGATATCCCTAAAATACCGTTACCGAAATAAGTATAATATCGTTATCGCTAAAATAATGTTACCAAAATAATTGAAATAGCGATATCCTTAAAATAACATTAACGAAATAATTTAAAATAGGGTTGGCCTTAAAATATCAATACCTTTATTTTTTTTATTAATTTAATTTATTTTGAGATAAGAAAAAAAACGCAGTATATAGATATATTTTTTTTATCAAAGTCTGATCATAGACTAAAAGTCATTAAAATTCGGTCATGATGGAAATAAAAATATTAGTGTGCATTGTCCTTAAACTACCGATATCGAAATAACTAAAATAACGGTATTTTCGTTATTTCGTTATTTCGGTAACGATATTTTATGGACAACGGGTTTTCAGTTATTTCGGTAACGGTATTACAGGGGTAACGTTTTTTTTTAATGCAAACCTGTATTTTTTTAATTAATTATACTATTTTTTAATACTACGACTTAAATTAATAAAAAAATAAAGTTATTACCATTTCAAAGGTAACGTTAGATTATTGCAGTAACTGTGTTTTAAGGGTATCGCTTTTTCATTTATTTCGGTAAAGGTATTTTAGCGATAACGTTATTCAGTTATTTCGTTAACGATATTTTAGTTATAGATTAGATTAGTTATATCGGAAACGGTATTTTAAAAATGACTGTTTTTCAATTATTTCGGTAACAGTGTTTTAGCAAAATTGCCTGCCAACCATGTTTTTAAGTCTTATTCATCTTTTTGTACTTTTTCCGGTCTTTTCAATTACAATTTTATTACAGAATTTAATATTTTTTGTTAAATTTTCATGCATTTATTTTATTTCTCTAATTATGAAAAAAAATCCAAGACATTTTTAAGAACTGTTTTTTATTATAGAAAATGTCAACTATTTTTTTATTACCAGGGAAACCAGAAATATGCTTTAAATTGAAATATGCTTTTAATTGGGTAAAAATGGGTAAATAACTGGGTATTTACCAAAAATTACCAAATTTATTATCATAAATTTCATTTATTAACATTTTAAATGTTTTACATAAATACCCAAATAAATATTCAAAAAAGTATATGTCCGGTATTTACCCTGAATACCGGGTAGAATCATATCTCTAAAAATGAGTTCGTCTTCGTTGCAATTTTCAATGAATGGCACAAATTTCTCTTCTAATATTGTAATGTACACGGAAGAATTCATTCTGGTGCTTTGAAATGCTAAATCAACCATAGCATCGAAACAAAAAAGCTCATTTTTAACACAGTGTTAATTTTTCGACCCAGTACTTTTAAACGGCTATATTTTTTTTACTGGAAAAAGATAATACTTAATTAAAATTGTGCGCCCCGGTAGTCTAGTTAGTAGCGTGCTGGCTTATCAGTGCGGGGGTCGTGGGTTCGATTCCCACCAGAGGCACTGGTCTGTTTTCGCTACAACGCGCCGAAAGACATATTAGCTAGTGCTCGGTTAGGGTAATAGTATATAGTATATAATTTGTAATTATATGATTATTAATTAATAAATAAAAAAAAAAAAATTATTAAAATTATTCAACATCTTCACTACAATCGCAAATACAAAAATTGTAAATAATTGTCATACAGAATTACCAAATATTTATTTAAAAAAACAAATTTTTGACCTCTTATGCTGGAACTTTTTTCAAAAATTAAAATATAAATAGTTTTTTGATTGTTATGTTGATGAACAAATATGAAAATGTGTTTCTCTGCTAGAAATTAGTTCATCAAAAGATAAACTTTTCAAATACACAAAGTCTAAATTATTCCAAAATGTATCCCGTTTTCACTCAAAATATAAATAATGGAAGGTTTTTATTAAAATAATACTAAACATATAAAACTTATATTGTCGGGGCAAATTTAAAAAAATGTTCAAAAACCAAGATCTTTTTCGAAAAATTTTAAAAATCGTTGAACTTAAAAAAAAATATTTTTCATATATTTTTGAATTAAGAGTTTTTCACAAAATTATACAAAATTTAAATTATGATGTGAGCAAGATTATTCAAGTTTAAGATCATTTGTTTTTTTGTTAAACAAAAAGCCGTGCAAGGTTTATTTATTAATTAAAACTGTCTTCATCCGCTAATTTAATGCAGATTTTTATCTACTGACAGGCTGATACGATTTTGAGTGTCAAATTTAAAAAAGTCCCTAGTTAAGCAATAAATTCTCTGCGCGCCCTCTGGAAGTTGGGCCAAATCGAAAATAGTTCGTTCCAGAACTTTTAATATTATAGCGAAACTTCAGATTTTTTCTTAAATTTTATACACAAAATCGAAGTAAATCGGCTTAACAAATATGTTTCCAATACTAAAAAAACCGACCAAATATAATATTTTAGCAGAACTGTTCGGTCTTGTACAAAAAAAGTGTCATAACTCAAAACCTATTTTTTGCACGAAAACGACATACAGTGGCCCACTGTACCCGCTAATAATACAAAATTTGTATTAAAATAATACACTCAGGGAACTTCTGCATTAAAAATATGTAATTGTTTGGGTTGTAATACAGTTTCTTTATTATTAATGTAAATGTCAGTCATTTGTAGAACAAATTAAATTTTTTACTAACCTTGTAGTTCATTTAAAAAAAACAAACCACATCATATGACTATTTTATGATTTTACATTAATTTTTTACAGTAAAAAATAAATGTTTGTTTGCTTATTTTTTACTTACATGTGGTTAATTTTTACTACAATTGTTAGTAATTTTATGAGCAGTAAAAACAAATTACAAATATTTGTTGAATTTAATGAAATGCTAGTCGTCCTTTCTTCAAGTGAAATTTCATTTGTTTTTAACTACATTTGCAGTGGTCTTTACCTATATAGTATTCTAAGTGTACAAATTATTTAAAAAAAAAGTATTTTATAAAACGAATGTTACAAAAATTAAAATTTCCACGGAACCTATTTCGAACCCATTCTGAAATTTTTATATGATGTAGATAACATGTCAAGTTAACTCTGAACAAAAAAAAATTCAGTATACGCACTTTGAGATATTTGCAAATCAAGGGCATTTATATTTATTTTTTTTTTATTTATTTTTATTTTTTATTTTTTTCTTAAAACCGTTTTGAGAAGGTTATATAAGCTTTAACATGCCACTAAGTTGATAACAATTGGATGATGTGTTCAAGAGATATGATGTTTTGAATATCACTGTGATAAACGCGAAGTACAACGAATTTGGGAAAAACTAGAAATTAAAAACTTTGTAAGGTTCAAGAGAATACATAAAGCCAATTTTGTGAAAATCAGGAGAGATGAATCCGAAAAAGCCATTTTTTGTGTTTACGGTTTTCGACGATTTTCACTCTATATCAAAAAATATCGTACTTATACATAATTAATAAATTTTTTTTTTAACAAATTCAAGCTTTTTTATGATTAAAAACGACTTTATTTTTTTTTGTAAATTTATACAATTTTAGACATTTTAAAAACAATACTCACAAAAAAAATAAATTTTCAAGTTTACCTCTTTGTTAAAGTTCGCGTTTAGTTGCTGCTAAAATTAAAAATGTCTTTAATTCGCGAATATTTCGAATAAAATACCGCTACCGATAGCAAACCGAAACAAACAATTAATCTTTTGATTAGGTTGCCAACCATGCGAATATTTTCAAAAATCATCAATAACCCCCGAAAAGATTTTGCACTGAACTAAACTTACGAAGTTTTAACACTTTTTACGTTTGAATTGAGTTCTAAAATGAATTCTTGAGTGCGTATGAGTTATATTTAATAAATGTTTGCATTAAAATATAAAGTATACGCCATAGTTCATTGCCAATGAGGAAAATACTTTACCCATTAATACATACTTAGTGGGGAAGTTAATATTGACATACAAGCCAAATAAAATAAAAAGTCAAGTTCTAAAATTTATCTCCTTTTTTGTATATCAAAGAATTTTATTAGGAAACAAAACTTTGACAAATTATTTCACACAAAAACGGAGCCATATTTTATATATTCTTTGCTGACATAAAAAAATGTAAAATTAAAATTAAATTACTCAAAAGTCAGTTTTAAAAATAACATTTTTAGTCAGTTTTAAAATATTTATTTTTCTAATAAAGATATTGATCGATACAAAGTAAACGCAACTTTTGAGCAAAAATAATATTGATAACATAAAGATATACCTACACTCAAAAAAATAAGTTAGTAGAAAAGTTAGTAAAACGTCTTGTAAATCAGGTATACTATTTTTTAGCAAATATTTTTGCTAAAATCGTGTTTTCAGCTAAAATTTTTGTTATACTTATTCAGCACTTAACTGTTTTATACTAATGCTTTACTAATATACTAATGTTTTACTAATTAATTTTGCTAAAAAAAATTGTGCTGATAAGCAGATGTTGCGGCATGTCAAGATGTAGTAGAGAAGAGGAAAATGATATTAAAAAGTACAACTCTAACAAGACAAGTAAAAAAATCAACCATGAAAAAAACATATACAGACATGTAGACAGAGTAAAGAGAAAGACAAAAACACACATCTTAGGTAGATTTGTATGGTTTCTTTTTCTTATTGCAAAAAAAGGGTTGTTTTTTTCGTTTCGTTTGTTTTGTTTATTTTTTCGTTTCGTTTCTAGAATTATCTTCGGCGGTTTCGTCATTGAAAAGATAGCATCATTAAGACAACCATTGATGTAAGTAGTTGATGAAAATTTTTGTTATGTTATATATATTTATTTCTATATATTTTCAGATATTAAATTAATTCATGTCGTCAATGTGGGAAAATTAAAATTGTTATATTTCGTTATTATAGTAAATTATTTTTAAAAGAATCACAAAAATATGTTTTATGATTTTCAGCAAATAAATTAACTAAATTACAATTTTTCTACAAATTTTTTGCGTTTTTTTTCAGTCTACTAAAATTCAGCAAAAAATTTATTAATTTTTACCAACGCTTTTTTATTTCTAATCTACTAAGTGTTAGCAAAACTTTTGCTGAATCTACAAATTTTGTTCCTAAAAATCAGCTCGCTGATTTTCAGCAAAAGATTTTGCTGACATTAGCAACTTTTTTGCTAGCATCCTCCTGACTAAAATTTTGCTGACTCAGCAAAATTTTTTGCTGACTTTACAAACTTTTTTTTATGAGTGTACAATTTTTTTAATATGTCAAAATGTGTTTATTGCAATGTGTATTATTTCGTGAATTAAGTCCGTACAAAATGACAATTTTTGCATACATTTCGACTACCTTAATAAAAACAAGTCATTATTTAATTGCTTTGATATTTTCGCGTTTAACAATTTCAGCTAACGATATACTGTTATTTTGTATTTATTATTATTTCAAACATATATTTTCTCTATTCTTAGTTATAATAATGTACCAATTTACAATTTTTTTTTTACCAAATTACAAAAAACTACGATGTTTATTTTTTAATTTGACACTCATAAACGGTACACTGAGAAACGTTAAAGGTGCTTGTAAAAAAAGTTACTGCGTTTTAAAATTTTAATGGGTGCGATTTTGCACCAGTGTACCGTTTGAGGGTTAAAAATTATTCCTTGGCATTTTCAATATAATATTGTTTGATTAATATGCAAACTATTTATTTATTATCATTTTTAAAATGTTCGAACTATAGAGATAAGAAACAAAACAAATTGTAAAATAAACTTTCCAGTAGTGCTTTTCAGTAACAAGTTTTAACGATAATCAAATTGTTTTAAAAAGTAAACAACAAAATTAACGATTTTTTTTTCATTAACAATTTTAAACGATATTCGCTATTGTTAAAGTCAGCTGCAGTACGATTCAGTAATTTTTAACGATCCGACAATCGCAAAATGTATCGACAACTTTTGTTGTTTTGCACTAACGATTAAGTGATTTACTAAGTACACCTTAACGATTGTCGACAACTCTATTTTTCTATTTAAAAATTTAACACCACAAAAATAGTTTTCGTTTAGATAACAACAACAGCTGACTTTAACAATAGCCAATATAGTTTAAAATTGTTAATTGAATTTATTGAAAAAAAAAATCGTTAATTTTGTTTTTTACTTTTTTAAGCAATTCGATTATCGTTAAAACTTGTTACTGAATCGTTATCTAAACGACAACAATTGTTATGTTATTAAATTTTTAAATAGAAAAATAGAGTTGTCGACTACCGTTAACAGGCACGTAGCTAGGAATTTATTTTGGGGGGGGGGGGGGTCTTTTTGGATTTTTTATTTTGAATATGTTTTTTTTTTTTTTTTTTTTGTAACCCAGGAAAACTTACAAAAATATGTGCTCACTAAGGTTTCAACGTGCCTATCAGCACGTAATGAACAATAATGTATTAATAATAGAAATCGCTTCCTCAGGTCATTTTGAAACAAAAACCTCTAAATTTTTAACATTAACTTTTTACCTATTGTGTTCATTGTTTTGCTAATTTTGATGTCTATATCGTAAAGCAAATCAAAAATCGCGAAACACGTCAAATTTGAAAACGCTTGTGTCCTTTATAACGATGCATATCCAACTATGCATCGTTATTGTCTAATTATGTTAAAATTTTAGCTAAATATAAATTTTTAGTTTAATTAAACAAAAAGAACATTATGCGGAAACCTTTTTGAAAAACGCGAAAAAACAAAATTGCGTTGCTTTATATATTTACGGCTAGGTTAGCTAAAATTTGATAATTGCAAAAAAGTCAAAAGTTATAACCCTGCACTCAGGGAACTTCTGCTTAAAAAATTTGTAGTTGCTTGGATTGTAATATAGTTTCCTTAGTTTTAACGTAAACGTCAGTCATTTTACGAACTTTGTAGTTCATTAAAAAAACAAACCACATCAAATGACTGTTTTATGATTTTAGAGTCGTTTTTTGTTATTTAAAAAACATGAAATGTTTGTTTATTTTTTACTAATATATGTGGTTTATTTTTACTACAATTGTTAGTACTTTTTCTAACAGTAATAACAAATGACAAATGTTAGTTGAATTTAATGAAATGTTAGTCGTCCATTCTTCAAGTGAAATTCCATTTGTTTTTGACTACAATTACTGTCGTCTTTACCTACACAATATTGTGTGTGGACTATGTCTGTATGGACTATAGGCCACACAGAAAATTTCGACTTATAATAACCCAATTAAAAAATAATAATATGATGCTTTATATAATCATACGAAATTTAATATGAGTCTTAATACAGTTTTATCCGAGAAATGGGCCAATATAATTATATAAGTATGCATTAGTTTAGTTTTAATTTGATAATATCCGATTAAATTACATCCTAATAATTTCGCGCTGCAATTTAATCAGATTTTATATAACGGTATGCATTTATATATAAATTGGTACTAATATATACAAAATAAGAAATACACTCAAAAAAATAAGTTAGTAAAACGTCTTGTAAATCAGGTATACTATTTTTTAGCAAATTTTTTTGCTAAAATCGTGTTTTCAGCTAAAATTTTTGTTATACTTATTCAGCACTTAACTGTTTTATACTAATGCTTTACTTATATTATACTAATGTTTTACTAATTTATTTTGCTAAAAAAAATTGTGCTGATAAGCACATTAATAGTGTGGACGACAACCAGATTGAAAGATATACGCAGAATGAAGCAAATGTCGTGGCATGTCAAGATGTAGTAGAGAAGAGGAAAATGATACTAAAAAGTACAAATCTAATAAGACATATAAAAAAATCAACCATGGAAGACTTTTGTATCTGTTTTTCATACATAAAACAAAATTGAGGATTAAAACAACTTAAATTTGAGTTGTGAAAATAATTGTTTTTTAATTAAATAAGAGACAAAATAAAATATTTAAATTTAACATGTATTTCTAAACTAAATGTTTATAGATTAATAACCTAGTGTGGTCAAACTGCAAGCAAACATATACAGACATGTAGACAGAGTAAAGCGAAAGACAAAGACACACATCTTAGGTAGATTTTTATGGTTCTTTTTTCTTATTGCAAAAAAGGGTTGTTTTTTCGTTTCGTTTGATTTTGTTTATTTTTTCGTTTCGTTTCTATAAATCATTTAGACAACCATTGATGTAAATAGTTGAAAGAAAATTTTTGTTATGGTATATATATTTATTTCTATATATTTTCAGATATTAAATTAATTCATGTCGTCAAGGTGGGAAAATAAAAATTTTTATATTTCGTAATTATTGTAATTTATTTTTGAAAGAATCGCAAAAATATGTTTTATGATTTTCAGCAAATAAATTAACAAAATTAGAATTTTTCTACAATTTTTTTGCGTTTTTTTCAGTCTACTAAAATTCAGCAAAAAGTTTATTAATTTTTAGCAATTCATTTTTATTTCTAATCCATTAAGTGTTAGCAAAACTTTTGCTGCATCTATTAATTTTGATTTTGCTGACATTAGCAATTTTTTTGCAAGCACCCTCCTGACTAAAATTTTGCTGACTCAGCAAAATTTTTTGCTGACTTTACAAACTTTTTTTTTTGAGTGTATGTGCAGAAATAATTACCTTCAAATACGGGTTTTGCTTCAACATTATTAATCCGTTTAGACTTTAGCCATTTACAAAAAGTTTATAACTTAACAATTTGTGGCAAAGTCCTTTCCATTTCGACATTTTACTTTATTCAAAAAATTCTCTTAAAATTACCTAAAAATAAGTTGTTTGAGAAACAAAAAACTTTGAAAATGAAGTTTTTATGGAATTTAGTAACTTACACTTGCAAACACGGAAAAAAGTTTTACATTGAAAAAATCTAATACTAAATTAAAAACATTTAATGTTACAAACGAAACATGTTCTTTTTTTAGAGTTCCTACATCTTTTTTTTTATAAGGAGTACAAATTTAATAACCAGAAAGAAATCAATTCAAAAGACAAATATTGTGGTAAATTTTGTGTGTATTGATGTAATACATTAATATATATTGAGCGAGATGGGGCGAAATTAACTTTATGTATGAGTTTATATAATTATGGCCGGTTAAATACACTGGCAGACAAAAACTTATTATGTATTATTTTATGCAAACGTTTTAACTCGGGAAATGGAAGATTTATAACCGTCCAAAAAACTTAGTGTTTTTTATTCGTGAATTCAAAGAAGACAAAGAAAACTATCCTTATTTAAAAACAGTCGTGTCACTTATTTGAATTATTTTAAATATTGGTGAATAAATTATTTACTATTTTCTCTCCTTTTTCATATATCCGACTTTTTTTAAGATCGGAGGGAGTCCATCGGGGGTATAATATGTAATAACAAAATCGTAAACTTTCCAAGGAAGCGTTTAAGCTCACTAGTGTGATTGTAGTCTGAAAGAAATGATGATTAAGAAAAAATATACAATTGGAAATTTTTAAAATATAGGTCTTGTTTAAACTTATTTAAACTAAATTATGTATTTCCAATTCCCTTTGAATTATATTTTGGACGATTTTAGATGCTTTTCAAGCGTTTTTGTGTGTTTACCCTTCGTTTTTAACTTTTTCGTCAATAATTACAATATTCTTTAATCATCGTAATATATATCGTAAAAAATACTAAAAACTATGTTAACAGATGCGTACGTAGCGAACCAAATTAAAATAAATAGATTGCACTGTAAGTAAAGTTTCAACTTTCGAAATTACACACTACGGCACACGTAAACTTAAGTTTAGGTCGTAGTGTCATCTCCGTAGTGGTATTTCGGTTTGAAAAGATTATGTCAAAATACACAGAAAAAATTATTGTCAAAAAAATGCAATTAAACTTTTATTCGATTTCAAACTCACTTTCAATTAAATGTTAAATAATATGTATTAACTGTTTAATTGAAAACGAATTTGGTATAAACAAAATTTCTAGTTTTTATAACGTATAATAACAACATGGAAAAAAATGCAAAAATTTCAAAAAATCGCCAAAATTAAAATCTCGTTTGAACTAAAAAATTCGCGTTTTTTTAATTTGGCAATTTTTTCAATTTTAGCAATTTTGTTTTAATTGTAGAGATTTTTTCAAATTTTGGTGTTTTTTTAATTTTGGGAATTCATTAAAATTTCTGCAATTTTGAAGATTCATTTTTTAAATTTTGGCAGCTTTTTTCAAATTTAACGTTTTCGATTTTTTAAATTTTTGCGATTTTTTTTTTTTTTTGCAATTCTGGTGTTTTTTTTAAATTTTGTAATTTTGACGCTTTGTTTTAAATTTAAGCAATATTTTACCCAATTTTTGGCGAATTTTTTTAATAGTATCTACTAAAAATTTGTTTCAAATAAAAAACAATATTCAATTAAATTTGTAATAGATATGACAAAAACTATAATTGAAAATAATATCAATTAAATAGTTACAAACAATTTTAATTGTTACTACAATTGCTCGAATTCAATTTAACTTCTAAATGAATCAACAAATATTTTAATTGAAACTCAATTTTATTTTTTCTGTGTAGACATATTTAATTTTTAGACATCGAAATCTCTTATGAAATGACTATTTATTGCTTTTTTGTCGAAAATCAACTTTAACAAATGAAATTTGAAGATTCGAACCATATAATACTGAACTAACAGACATTTCCTATTTGATCCAAGTCAAAAATAAATATTTTTATATTAAATTTATCAATAACATTGTTTCTTCCTAACGAATTGTATTAAGTTTTTAAATTTGTCATTTCGTTTCGTACGTGCCTGGCCGTTAAGGTGTACTTAGTGAATCACTAAATCGTTAGTGCGAAACAACAAAAGTAGTCGATACATTTTTCGATGGACGGATCGTTAAAAATTACTGAATCGTACTACAGGGTTGACAGCCCAGTAAAAAATTTTCGTGTTTTTAGAAGCAGGATAAAACAAATGCGCTGATGTAAGTGCTTACTATTACACAATAAGGATGCAGGTTGTAATGCAGAAAGTTTCATATCGTGTATTATAAACGATCTGCACCAATTTTCCCGAGTGGTTTCCGATTGTGTGTTCGAGTATGTAATAAAAAATAATTAGTCTTTTAACTGTTTCTGAAGAGCTAGTAAGTGGGGCGGCAAAGAAAATTAAATGATTATATTGTATGTCAAAAATTTTAACAACAAAATATTAATATCTGTAGAATTTTATGTAAAAGAAATTATGTTTGTATTTTCATGTTATTACTTTTAATAGTAAAAATGTAGTCATGAAATATGATTTTACTGCAAGCCATTAAATCACAGCTTTTTATAAGCGCTAAAATCAGCGCTTATTTTGCCCAAAAGTAATGCTTCCAAGTGGGAATTTGCCATATAAAAATCATAGCATATGTAAGCAGGTTTGTAAGGGATTATTTTCGGCTTACTCCCTTACAAACCTGCTTGCAGATAAGCAGCGTTTTTTACTGGGAGAACATTTTTACCTATAATGATATAAATATACGATGTTTACACTGTATACAATATTATATGAATTCGAATATTGTTTTTTACTACCGACCCCACACAAACTTCATTTACGTCACTCAAAACATTAGCCGGACTCATGTAACTTCAACATTAGTGTCATAAATGTTTTATCAATCCCGGAAAGTTTATTTTACAATTCGCTTTGGTTTTTATTTCTATATTTCAAACATTTAAAAAAAATTAAAAAAAAAAAAAATATTTTAATTGTTTTCCAAACATTATTATCTATATTTGTAAAATAATAACGGTACTCGCTCACTCACTCACTCATTAACTGACTGACTCTACTTTGCCTAGCTTATACCGCTCTAGCTAGGAACTTGAAATATGACATGGAGGTCCATCCTCCAGCGTAGACGTCCGTTAAGACGGGATTTTTGGAAATTACTACGGGGAGCGGCAATAAGGGGAAAAGTCACTCCGGCCTGGCCAAACCGCTTTGGCTGATACTTTTTGGAAGTCTATCCAGAAACGTAGTAAAAGAGGGGCTAAAAGTGGAAAAAGTCTCACCATTGACGGCCTGGCCAAACCGCTGCAGCTATGAACTTAAAATTTGTGGGTTCCAAATAGGGTTGCCATTCGTACTGTTTTAAACAGTACATGTACTGTTTTTTGAAAAATGTACTGTTTTATTCACAACACCTAAAACAGTACCCAAAAGTACTGTTTTTTTGGATTTGTACTGTTTTTGTACTGTTTTTTTTGTGTATTTTACATATTTTTATATAAAGAAGTTTTTTTGCGTGTACAAAGAATATATATTTTTTAACCATGTTTTTTTTCGTGTGGACAATAGTTTTTTATATAAATTTTTTGAATCTCCCTGTATTAATTCCACTTCGTTTCTTTGTACATATATAAGTTTGGTGTGTTTACTTTTCAAGCAATAGATGTTTGTAAACACAATTTTTTTTCATGACACTGGCCAATGCAAAAAGTAATGGCGTCCAAACTAATAATTTTAGCCAATTTGACGAAATTTAGTCAATTTGATGAAATTTAGTCAATTTTACTTCTTTAGAGGATGTAAACTTGACGAAATTTTGTTGATTTGAATAAAGTTTGTTAAATCTTAAAAAAAAATTGACAAAATTTCGTTAAAGATCTACAAAAATTTTTTGTTGATTTTACCTACGCTATTTGGTTCGGTGTATTAACTTATTTTAAGTAAATATGCTATGTATTGAAGTAAAAGTTATGTTAACAATAAATACAAAAATGTACTGTTTTTTTTTTGAAAAGTACTGTTTTATTTCCATCAATGTACTTTTTTTTCACTTTTCAAATATGGCAACCCTAGTTCCAAATCAGAAGTAGACATGAGTAGACTGTGCTGAGCGGATTTTTCAAAATTCCTGTGGGGAGGGACAAAAAGTTTAAGAGTTTACGAAAATTTTACTAAATTTTAGTAACTTTTATAATTTTTTTTCGACTAATTTTACTGTACTAAAAAATGACAGTCACGCTTTGCTAAAATTAGCCAAATGATCTGTATTAGCAAAGCAGTCTGTAACAATTGCAGATTTTTCTGTAGCTTTTCCAGACTTTTTTATTTAAGTGTAAGATTTAAAGAAAGAAGTTTCAAGGTCTTAGATTTTAATAAAATTATTTTATTTTTATTTTCAATATATTTCTCCATTCATCGGAAGGCATCTTATAAAAAAATTTTATTAAATTCTAAGACCTCAAGCTTGACTATTTATTTAATTGGATTTTAAAACAAAAGGTCGAAAAAACATAAGCACTATTGAAAGAAGTTTCATCTCTAATGACTTATGCAGAAATCTTATGCAGAAACTTCGGGTAGAAATCTGAAACTTGACATTACAAAAAACATCCACTTTAAACAAATTTATTGAAAGAAGAAATTTAACTCATTTTCGTCCTAACATATTCCGATATATAAAACTGCCGGTTACGAAGTATCGGGCATTTGAGCTCGAATTTAATATATAAAAAAATAAGCATTGTGTACAAATACACAATATACGAACAAATCATGAATGCCCCCATTATTTTTTTTTTTTTTGTATTTTTTTCAAGAGTGATTTGTGAGTACCTACGTTTCTTATCAATATTTGTTGTTCAATATTCAGATTGTCACAATTTTCGACATTTTAATTGAAAGTAGAACTAAATATAAACTGTTTATTTTACATGTGGCCTTAGTCAATTTTTAGCAATAATTGTAAAAATAATAAATACTTAAATTTTGAAAAGTTTAACAAGTTAATGGTTTAACCAAAATGTTTACTCAAAACGTGGCGAAAGTCCTAGCTGACATTTAGAAAATAATTTTAGGCGTTAAGAAGCTGCTGGCCTAATTTACAAATAAACAGAAAATTTTATAATATATTTACTAATTTATTTTTGTGGGTGAGCGAATGAAATATGACTTCAGTCACATTAAACAACTAATAAACACTTCCCATTTTTCCAATTTATTTTAAATTAGGCAACTTCTGGATTTTTAGTAAAAATTATACATAAAATATGTGCCACTTAAATAGTCGCACAAAAGTTAAGATTTGGTTAATAAAACAACGCTACAAAATTTACGCCTAAAATCGAAAACAAGAGTACCGACCATTGATCCTAAATATTTCGGCTACGCTAATTTCAACGGCGTACCCAGTTTTTTTTTAATTATGGGTCATATTTTAAGCAAATTTACATTCAAGTTTTGCATGTTTTAGCGCAGTTTTTCATACATAAAATTTTGTAAATCAAATATTTCATTTTAGTTCTTTTATGGAAAATACTTAAAAGACCTTTAATAACATTCGGGTATCAAATTTGGTTAATAAATGTGCAACAAGGCAATCGGGGTTTTTCTTCTCAGTTTTTACTTTATTTTACGATTTTTTGACAATTTATCATCCCATTTCGCAATCGATCAAATCTAATCAATTAAATTGTGCAAAAAGGAAAGAAAAAGAAAGTGCGGTTTGTGGAAAAGCGCGAAATGTGCCTAATGTTTATATGGAAGTATAGCGAAGAAGCACGTTATTTTAACAAACACTCTATTACATTACAATGTCTAGAAAAGATTTTCAAATTTTATTTTAAAATTCATACAAATATGAAAGCATTGAATTTTGTCTATTGTTCTATCGCAATTCCAGGAAATTTCGATAACGAAAACGATATCATATATTCTTTGAAAAACGATATCGTTAGCGAAGGAACATTTTAGAACAATAAATCTATCGTTTTCGTTTTACAAGTGATTATCATGTATGATAATTAATATCACCTAGGTGATATCGTTTGGCTTATTGGGTTATGACAGTTATTAGAAAAACGAATGAAAATTCCTGTATATTTGTAACAGTTGCTTAAAGAAGTTTTTTTAGTATTTTAATAAACATTTTTGTAAGTTATTTAGAAAATATAAAATTTCGTCAAATTTGTTATAATTTTTATTAAAAATAAAAATTATGTTTTTTCGACCTTTAATTGTGCAATGAAAATGAAAATTATTCAAGTTCGAGGCCATATACTCTATATTTCTTCATTAGGATATTGTCCTAACAAATAATCTATAGAGTTTTTGTTTTCAAATTTATTATTTGACCCTTTCAGGAATGTGTTGATAGATCTATTTCGGGAATTTTCTAGGTTCCCATCATCAGAACACGTTTTGAAAGCGGTAACAATCCCATGCCAAACCTCAAGCATTCATATGAACTAGTTTACTCACTACATGAGAACTAATATACATATGAGTTTGAAATTAAAGATTATAACCATTGATCAAAAAATAAATTGAAAACTTGTTTGATGTGCAAGATCCACCTCTGGTGGATATTCAATACACGTTTTTTTTTTTTTTTTTGTTTCTCTCTCTCCTTTTTTATATTTTGTTAAGTTAGTTAACAAAACAGGGAAAGTAAACTAGGCGGTACTTTGCCTTTTTTCACAAGTTTGTTATAATTTTTATTAAAAATAAAAATTATGTTTTTTCGACCTTTAATTGTGCAATGAAAATGAAAATTATTCAAGTTCGAGGCCATATACTCTATATTTCTTCATTAGGATATTGTCCTAACAAATAATCTATAGAGTTTTTGTTTTCAAATTTATTATTTGACCCTTTCAGGAATGTGTTGATAGATCTATTTCGGGAATTTTCTAGGTTCCCATCATCAGAACACGTTTTGAAAGCGGTAACAATCCCATGCCAAACCTCAAGCATTCATATGAACTAGTTTACTCACTACATGAGAACTAATATACATATGAGTTTGAAATTAAAGATTATAACCATTGATCAAAAAATAAATTGAAAACTTGTTTGATGTGCAAGATCCACCTCTGGTGGATATTCAATACACGTTTTTTTTTTTTTGTTTCTCTCTCCTTTTTTATATTTTGTTAAGTTAGTTAACAAAACAGGGAAAGTAAACTAGGCGGTACTTTGCCTTTTTTCACAAGTTTGTTATAATTTTTATTAAAAATAAAAATTATGTTTTTTCGACCTTTAATTGTGCAATGAAAATGAAAATTATTCAAGTTCGAGGCCATATACTCTATATTTCTTCATTAGGATATTGTCCTAACAAATAATCTATAGAGTTTTTGTTTTCAAATTTATTATTTGACCCTTTCAGGAATGTGTTGATAGATCTATTTCGGGAATTTTCTAGGTTCCCATCATCAGAACACGTTTTGAAAGCGGTAACAATCCCATGCCAAACCTCAAGCATTCATATGAACTAGTTTACTCACTACATGAGAACTAATATACATATGAGTTTGAAATTAAAGATTATAACCATTGATCAAAAAATAAATTGAAAACTTGTTTGATGTGCAAGATCCACCTCTGGTGGATATTCAATACACGTTTTTTTTTTTTTTGTTTCTCTCTCCTTTTTTATATTTTGTTAAGTTAGTTAACAAAACAGGGAAAGTAAACTAGGCGGTACTTTGCCTTTTTTCACAAGTTTGTTATAATTTTTATTAAAAATAAAAATTATGTTTTTTCGACCTTTAATTGTGCAATGAAAATGAAAATTATTCAAGTTCGAGGCCATATACTCTATATTTCATCATTAGGATATTGTCCTAACAAATAATCTATAGAGTTTTTGTTTTCAAATTTATTATTTGACCCTTTCAGGAATGTGTTGATAGATCTATTTCGGGAATTTTCTAGGTTCCCATCATCAGAACACGTTTTGAAAGCGGTAACAATCCCATGCCAAACCTCAAGCATTCATATGAACTAGTTTACTCACTACATGAGAACTAATATACATATGAGTTTGAAATTAAAGATTATAACCATTGATCAAAAAATAAATTGAAAACTTGTTTGATGTGCAAGATCCACCTCTGGTGGATATTCAATACACGTTTTTTTTTTTTTTTGTTTCTCTCTCCTTTTTTATATTTTGTTAAGTTAGTTAACAAAACAGGGAAAGTAAACTAGGCGGTACTTTGCCTTTTTTCACAAGTTTGTTATAATTTTTATTAAAACTAAAAATTATGTTTTTCGACCTTTAATTGTGCAATGAAAATGAAAATTATTCAAGTTCGAGGCCATATACTCTATATTTCTTCATTAGGATATTGTCCTAACAAATAATCTATAGAGTTTTTGTTTTCAAATTTATTATTTGACCCTTTCAGGAATGTGTTGATAGATCTATTTCGGGAATTTTCTAGGTTCCCATCATCAGAACACGTTTTGAAAGCGGTAACAATCCCATGCCAAACCTCAAGCATTCATATGAACTAGTTTACTCACTACATGAGAACTAATATACATATGAGTTTGAAATTAAAGATTATAACCATTGATCAAAAAATAAATTGAAAACTTGTTTGATGTGCAAGATCCACCTCTGGTGGATATTCAATACACGTTTTTTTTTTTTTTTTGTTTCTCTCTCCTTTTTTATATTTTGTTAAGTTAGTTAACAAAACAGGGAAAGTAAACTAGGCGGTACTTTGCCTTTTTTCACAAGTTTGTTATAATTTTTATTAAAAATAAAAATTATGTTTTTTCGACCTTTAATTGTGCAATGAAAATGAAAATTATTCAAGTTCGAGGCCATATACTCTATATTTCTTCATTAGGATATTGTCCTAACAAATAATCTATAGAGTTTTTGTTTTCAAATTTATTATTTGACCCTTTCAGGAATGTGTTGATAGATCTATTTCGGGAATTTTCTAGGTTCCCATCATCAGAACACGTTTTGAAAGCGGTAACAATCCCATGTCAAACATCAAGCATTCATATGAACTAGTTTACTCACTACATGAGAACTAATATACATATGATTTTGAAGTTAAAGATTATAACCATTGATCAAAAAATAAATTGAAAACTTGTTTGTGTGTATGTCTACCTTTGGTAAATATTCAATACACGTTTTTGTTTTTTTCCTCCTTTTTATGTTTTGTTAAGTTTGTAAACAAAACAGGGGAAGTAAACTAGGCGGTACTTTGCCTTTTTTCACAAGTTTGTTATAATTTTTATTAAAAATAAAAATTATGTTTTTTCGACCTTTAATTGTGCAATGAAAATGAAAATTATTCAAGTTCGAGGCCATATACTCTATATTTCTTCATTAGGATATTGTCCTAACAAATAATCTATAGAGTTTTTGTTTTCAAATTTATTATTTGACCCTTTCAGGAATGTGTTGATAGATCTATTTCGGGAATTTTCTAGGTTCCCATCATCAGAACACGTTTTGAAAGCGGTAACAATCCCATGTCAAACATCAAGCATTCATATGAACTAGTTTACTCACTACATGAGAACTAATATACATATGATTTTGAAGTTAAAGATTATAACCATTGATCAAAAAATAAATTGAAAACTTGTTTGTGTGTATGTCTACCTTTGGTAAATATTCAATACACGTTTTTGTTTTTTTCCTCCTTTTTATGTTTTGTTAAGTTTGTAAACAAAACAGGGGAAGTAAACTAGGCGGTACTTTGCCTTTTTTCACAAGTTTGTTATAATTTTTATTAAAAATAAAAATTATGTTTTTTCGACCTTTAATTGTGCAATGAAAATGAAAATTATTCAAGTTCGAGGCCATATACTCTATATTTCTTCATTAGGATATTGTCCTAACAAATAATCTATAGAGTTTTTGTTTTCAAATTTATTATTTGACCCTTTCAGGAATGTGTTGATAGATCTATTTCGGGAATTTTCTAGGTTCCCATCATCAGAACACGTTTTGAAAGCGGTAACAATCCCATGTCAAACATCAAGCATTCATATGAACTAGTTTACTCACTACATGAGAACTAATATACATATGATTTTGAAGTTAAAGATTATAACCATTGATCAAAAAATAAATTGAAAACTTGTTTGTGTGTATGTCTACCTTTGGTAAATATTCAATACACGTTTTTGTTTTTTTCCTCCTTTTTATGTTTTGTTAAGTTTGTAAACAAAACAGGGGAAGTAAACTAGGCGGTACTTTGCCTTTTTTCACAAGTTTGTTATAATTTTTATTAAAAATAAAAATTATGTTTTTTTCGACCTTTAATTGTGCAATGAAAATGAAAATTATTCAAGTTCGAGGCCATATACTCTATATTTCTTCATTAGGATATTGTCCTAACAAATAATCTATAGAAAAAAAAAAAAAAAAAAAAAAAAAAAAAAACAAAAACGTGTATTGAATATTTACCAAAGGTAGACATACACACAAACAAGTTTTCAATTTATTTTTTGATCAATGGTTATAATCTTTAACTTCAAAATCATATGTATATTAGTTCTCATGTAGTGAGTAAACTAGTTCATATGAATGCTTGATGTTTGACATGGGATTGTTACCGCTTTCAAAACGTGTTCTGATGATGGGAACCTAGAAAATTCCCGAAATAGATCTATCAACACATTCCTGAAAGGGTCAAATAATAAATTTGAAAACAAAAACTCTATAGATTATTTGTTAGGACAATATCCTAATGAAGAAATATAGAGTATATGGCCTCGAACTTGAATAATTTTCATTTTCATTGCACAATTAAAGGTCGAAAAAACATAATTTTTATTTTTAATAAAAATTATAACAAACTTGTGAAAAAAGGCAAAGTACCGCCTAGTTTACTTCCCCTGTTTTGTTTACAAACTTAACAAAACATAAAAAGGAGGAAAAAAACAAAAACGTGTATTGAATATTTACCAAAGGTAGACATACACACAAACAAGTTTTCAATTTATTTTTTGATCAATGGTTATAATCTTTAACTTCAAAATCATATGTATATTAGTTCTCATGTAGTGAGTAAACTAGTTCATATGAATGCTTGATGTTTGACATGGGATTGTTACCGCTTTCAAAACGTGTTCTGATGATGGGAACCTAGAAAATTCCCGAAATAGATCTATCAACACATTCCTGAAAGGGTCAAATAATAAATTTGAAAACAAAAACTCTATAGATTATTTGTTAGGACAATATCCTAATGAAGAAATATAGAGTATATGGCCTCGAACTTGAATAATTTTCATTTTCATTGCACAATTAAAGGTCGAAAAAACATAATTTTTATTTTTAATAAAAATTATAACAAACTTGTGAAAAAGGCAAAGTACCGCCTAGTTTACTTCCCCTGTTTTGTTTACAAACTTAACAAAACATAAAAAGGAGGAAAAAACAAAAACGTGTATTGAATATTTACCAAAGGTAGACATACACACAAACAAGTTTTCAATTTATTTTTTGATCAATGGTTATAATCTTTAACTTCAAAATCATATGTATATTAGTTCTCATGTAGTGAGTAAACTAGTTCATATGAATGCTTGATGTTTGACATGGGATTGTTACCGCTTTCAAAACGTGTTCTGATGATGGGAACCTAGAAAATTCCCGAAATAGATCTATCAACACATTCCTGAAAGGGTCAAATAATAAATTTGAAAACAAAAACTCTATAGATTATTTGTTAGGACAATATCCTAATGAAGAAATATAGAGTATATGGCCTCGAACTTGAATAATTTTCATTTTCATTGCACAATTAAAGGTCGAAAAAAACATAATTTTTATTTTTAATAAAAATTATAACAAACTTGTGAAAAAAGGCAAAGTACCGCCTAGTTTACTTCCCCTGTTTTGTTAACTAACTTAACAAAATATAAAAAAGGAGAGAGAAACAAAAAAAAAAAAAAAACGTGTATTGAATATCCACCAGAGGTGGATCTTGCACATCAAACAAGTTTTCAATTTATTTTTTGATCAATGGTTATAATCTTTAATTTCAAACTCATATGTATATTAGTTCTCATGTAGTGAGTAAACTAGTTCATATGAATGCTTGAGGTTTGGCATGGGATTGTTACCGCTTTCAAAACGTGTTCTGATGATGGGAACCTAGAAAATTCCCGAAATAGATCTATCAACACATTCCTGAAAGGGTCAAATAATAAATTTGAAAACAAAAACTCTATAGATTATTTGTTAGGACAATATCCTAATGAAGAAATATAGAGTATATGGCCTCGAACTTGAATAATTTTCATTTTCATTGCACAATTAAAGGTCGAAAAAACATAATTTTTATTTTTAATAAAAATTATAACAAACTTGTGAAAAAAGGCAAAGTACCGCCTAGTTTACTTTCCCTGTTTTGTTAACTAACTTAACAAAATATAAAAAAGGAGAGAGAAACAAAAAAAAAAAAAAAAAACGTGTATTGAATATCCACCAGAGGTGGATCTTGCACATCAAACAAGTTTTCAATTTAATTTTTGATCAATGGTTATAATCTTTAATTTCAAACTCATATGTATATTAGTTCTCATGTAGTGAGTAAACTAGTTCATATGAATGCTTGAGGTTTGGCATGGGATTGTTACCGCTTTCAAAACGTGTTCTGATGATGGGAACCTAGAAAATTCCCGAAATAGATCTATCAACACATTCCTGAAAGGGTCAAATAATAAATTTGAAAACAAAAACTCTATAGATTATTTGTTAGGACAATATCCTAATGAAGAAATATAGAGTATATGGCCTCGAACTTGAATAATTTTCATTTTCATTGCACAATTAAAGGTCGAAAAAACATAATTTTTATTTTTAATAAAAATTATAACAAACTTGTGAAAAAAGGCAAAGTACCGCCTAGTTTACTTTCCCTGTTTTGTTAACTAACTTAACAAAATATAAAAAAGGAGAGAGAAACATAAAAAAAAAAAACGTGTATTGAATATCCACCAGAGGTGGATCTTGCACATCAAACAAGTTTTCAATTTATTTTTTGATCAATGGTTATAATCTTTAATTTCAAACTCATATGTATATTAGTTCTCATGTAGTGAGTAAACTAGTTCATATGAATGCTTGAGGTTTGGCATGGGATTGTTACCGCTTTCAAAACGTGTTCTGATGATGGGAACCTAGAAAATTCCCGAAATAGATCTATCAACACATTCCTGAAAGGGTCAAATAATAAATTTGAAAACAAAAACTCTATAGATTATTTGTTAGGACAATATCCTAATGAAGAAATATAGAGTATATGGCCTCGAACTTGAATAATTTTCATTTTCATTGCACAATTAAAGGTCGAAAAAACATAATTTTTATTTTTAATAAAAATTATAACAAACTTGTGAAAAAAGGCAAAGTACCGCCTAGTTTACTTTCCCTGTTTTGTTAACTAACTTAACAAAATATAAAAAAGGAGAGAGAAACAAAAAAAAAAAAAAAACGTGTATTGAATATCCACCAGAGGTGGATCTTGCACATCAAACAAGTTTTCAATTTATTTTTTGATCAATGGTTATAATCTTTAATTTCAAACTCATATGTATATTAGTTCTCATGTAGTGAGTAAACTAGTTCATATGAATGCTTGAGGTTTGGCATGGGATTGTTACCGCTTTCAAAACGTGTTCTGATGATGGGAACCTAGAAAATTCCCGAAATAGATCTATCAACACATTCCTGAAAGGGTCAAATAATAAATTTGAAAACAAAAACTCTATAGATTATTTGTTAGGACAATATCCTAATGAAGAAATATAGAGTATATGGCCTCGAACTTGAATAATTTTCATTTTCATTGCACAATTAAAGGTCGAAAAAACATAATTTTTATTTTTAATAAAAATTATAACAAACTTGTGAAAAAAGGCAAAGTACCGCCTAGTTTACTTTCCCTGTTTTGTTAACTAACTTAACAAAATATAAAAAAGGAGAGAGAAACAAAAAAAAAAAAAACGTGTATTGAATATCCACCAGAGGTGGATCTTGCACATCAAACAAGTTTTCAATTTATTTTTTGATCAATGGTTATAATCTTTAATTTCAAACTCATATGTATATTAGTTCTCATGTAGTGAGTAAACTAGTTCATATGAATGCTTGAGGTTTGGCATGGGATTGTTACCGCTTTCAAAACGTTTCTGATGATGGGAACCTAGAAAATTCCCGAAATAGATCTATCAACACATTCCTGAAAGGGTCAAATAATAAATTTGAAAACAAAAACTCTATAGATTATTTGTTAGGACAATATCCTAATGAAGAAATATAGAGTATATGGCCTCGAACTTGAATAATTTTCATTTTCATTGCACAATTAAAGGTCGAAAAAACATAATTTTTATTTTTAATAAAAATTATAACAAACTTGTGAAAAAAGGCAAAGTACCGCCTAGTTTACTTTCCCTGTTTTGTTAACTAACTTAACAAAATATAAAAAAGGAGAGAGAAACAAAAAAAAAAAAAAAAACGTGTATTGAATATCCACCAGAGGTGGATCTTGCACATCAAACAAGTTTTCAATTTATTTTTTGATCAATGGTTATAATCTTTAATTTCAAACTCATATGTATATTAGTTCTCATGTAGTGAGTAAACTAGTTCATATGAATGCTTGAGGTTTGGCATGGGATTGTTACCGCTTTCAAAACGTGTTCTGATGATGGGAACCTAGAAAATTCCCGAAATAGATCTATCAACACATTCCTGAAAGGGTCAAATAATAAATTTGTAAACAAAAACTCTATAGATTATTTGTTAGGACAATATCCTAATGAAGAAATATAGAGTATATGGCCTCGAACTTGAATAATTTTCATTTTCATTGCACAATTAAAGGTCGAAAAAACATAATTTTTATTTTTAATAAAAATTATAACAAACTTGTGAAAAAAGGCAAAGTACCGCCTAGTTTACTTTCCCTGTTTTGTTAACTAACTTAACAAAATATAAAAAAGGAGAGAGAAACAAAAAAAAAAAAAACGTGTATTGAATATCCACCAGAGGTGGATCTTGCACATCAAACAAGTTTTCAATTTATTTTTTGATCAATGGTTATAATCTTTAATTTCAAACTCATATGTATATTAGTTCTCATGTAGTGAGTAAACTAGTTCATATGAATGCTTGAGGTTTGGCATGGGATTGTTACCGCTTTCAAAACGTGTTCTGATGATGGGAACCTAGAAAATTCCCGAAATAGATCTATCAACACATTCCTGAAAGGGTCAAATAATAAATTTGAAAACAAAAACTCTATAGATTATTTGTTAGGACAATATCCTAATGAAGAAATATAGAGTATATGGCCTCGAACTTGAATAATTTTCATTTTCATTTCGTCAAATTCTTAAAAATTCTTGTTTAGTTTATATTTGTTATTATTGATATGTTCATAGTTCTGTAAAAGCTGCAGAAAAAACTGTAAAATATTGCTAATATTAGGTCAGCCAAAGATTAAGTTAAAATAACTAAATTTTAATTAATTTTAACGGTAATTACTAGGGCAAGGAATTTCATGCAACTAAAAACGGAAAATGTTAGCTTTTAAAATGAAATGAAAAGCGAAAAATATGCACTAAAAACATAAACAATATGCTCTTGTTAGAACACTTTTTGCAAAAATCAAAAACATTAAATATAAAACAATTTTATTTGGCATCTGAATGCCTTTTTCATAGGAACAGAATCTCATAAAAATTTTGCATAGGAGAAAGATATAATAACGCAGTGAAAATTTGAGATTTTTATTATACAAATAATAATAAAAAAATAAACTATTGTTCCAGAGTTGCCATGTAATTAATTAAAAAAATAAAATTTTTTACATTTTTTATAGCACTTTTTTTAAAAAATTTTAATTTATATAAGGAAGACCGATGTTAAAAAAGTTATATGCTGATTTGATTAAGGACTTAAGGAAAAAAAAAAATTAATGAAAAAAATTTGTTCTTTCAACAAACAAAAAATTTTGTTGTAAATTTTTTCACCAGTGTTACCATATTACAATTTTGAAAAATTGTCTGAAAACCTCAATTTTTTTTAAAATCTTTTTAAATAACTTGAACATCCGATGGAGCAGATCGTGTATTATGGTTTGATAGATATTTGCCTTAACAACAAATAAAAAATATAATTCAAAAAAATCTTAACCTCTTAAGTACATACAAATCGTCGAAGTTTTAATTTAGAGGGCGCAATATGTGTACAAAAAGTTAATAAAAAGCTTATTGAGACACTATTAAATCTTTCCACCAAGCTTTGTCAACAAATTTCCACTGTATCGATGAGTAGTATAAAATGGGTTAAATTAAAATATATCCAAATATTACTTTTTTGAAACAAATAAAAAAAAAATACTTAAAATAAATGGAAAATGTGCTCTAAAACGGACAAAATATGCATTAAAAAGCACAGAATATGTATCAAAAGTCAAAATATGCAAAAAAAGCAACTGCAGATTGATGACATTTGGTTATAATGATTTGATTCGAATAAATATTTAGTCGATATTAGTTTAATGCCCAGTTTTTCACTTCGAATTTCAAATTTAAATCACATTTAAGTGACCAATTTTGGGCAGTTAAAGTCTATTTAAATTGTACAAATATAACATATGATTTTGACAGTTTGTTTTTTTCGCGTGGTAAAACAAACAATAAAAAATAAATTAAATTACAGCAGCCAATAAAAATGCAAATGCGGTTGCACTAAAATTTTCACTTCTCTTCATTTTTATTTTATTAATTTAATTATAATTTAATTATATATATTTTATTTCTATATTTTATATTTTCTGTTATTTTCTGTTTTTTTTTTTTTTCTATTCTTTAAACAGCTGTTTTATGAATAATGATCATTAATTTTTTGACATTTCATGATGCTACCATACTTTTGTCTTAAATAAATAACAATTATCATTTAAGACTGAAAAACTGAAACTGTATTTAAATACAACTTAAATTTAAATGACAATTAACTAATTGCATATTTAAATACGAAGTTAAAAACTGGGCATTAGACTATCGAAAAAAGTATGCATTTGAAAACTATATTGAGTGCACAATACTATCAAACTAATGGGAACTAATAGATATGGATGGATAGCGTGAGAACTACCCTTAACGCAAAAACTTTTTATATAAAAATTGACTTATGTCACTTTCAAAATAAATTGTTCGTTCATATGTTTTGTTCATATATTTGATATAAATCAGAATAGTTGATATCAAATATATGTGCACCGTCCGGCTACTTAGCACTAGTTTTCATATAAAACATCTCACCTTTAATTTTATATAATTAGTTAACATTGAAATTTTCAAGTGACCACATATTAAAGTATTATTAAAAAAATAAGGTAAAAATTTTGGAATTAAATAATTTGTTAAATTAGATGTTAATAAGTGAAATGTGTTTAATTTGAGTAAAGGATATGTTAAATACATACATGGGACTAGTTCAAAGAATATACAAATTAATTGACGATTTAATTGGCAGTGTTTGATGTCAGTGGCAATTACATTTTTCGGCATTACAATTACTTAAAAACAATGCCAATGAAATGTTGTTTCGATTGGCATTGATCATTAATAGAATTAAAAAATAGAATTTGTAATTTATATTTTTTGTATTTAAAATTCAGAATCTATCATCACATCAGTTGAAAGTCAAAAATTCTAATGTGTTCTAAATTTTGCAATCAATATTGTGAATATAAATATAATTTTTAAAAATGTTAGTGAAAATTCTTAATTCAATTAATGTTTTTAAATTCAAAATGAAAGTGTCATATCAATGCTAAACACCTAACAAAACATAAAAAAATAATGAGTTTAAAAATAAATTTTCAAAAAATATTTTTTTAAATAAAATGTGCCCACACGGGTTCGAACCTGGGACTACAGGTTGTCAGTCAAGAGCTATATTATTTGATCTTTCTCGACACGTTATAATTGATAGATAAAAACATAAATGACTTGCGTGTACAAAATGTCATTACTTTCCAGATTACAAAATATAAAAAGTAGGCAGTTATATATGCACTTACTAAAGTTTAAAATATAATAAGTTAAACAATTTTGAGATCATTACTTTATATTGAGAATAATGATAAAAATATGTGCTTTAGAGAGACATTTTTTTGTATAAAGAAAAACTGTTTTTGAAAAATTTCAATTTATTGTTCAGATTAATGTAGTATTAGGTCTAGAAGTTATTTTTTGGAAATTTGAGAAAATTCGGATAGCTTTAATCAGTGACGCCCGTTACAAAAGTTTTCGATTTTTTTTTTAAATTTCTTATGTTTTGCGACACATCAGTTTTTATTAATTTTCGGCATGCAAAATTCAGCAAAACTTTTGCTGACCTTAGCAAATTTTTTGCTGCTATACAGATTTTGGAAATTCAATTCATTTTTGAAAATTTTAGTTTGCCCTTAATCTTTCATCATCTTTTACATTAATAGGACTAATTTCCTCAGTGTTGCTTCTGTTTATAAAAAAATTACTCCAACATACATTTTTTAAAGGCGAATTTTTAAATAAAACGTTTTTTTTTTCCAAATTTTGAGAGCATATTTATTATTTTGAAGGCATATTTTAAGAACAAGAAATGTATTTAGAGCATATTTCTGGTCACCTTGACTGCAATAAAACCTGTAAACTTATGCTTTTAGAAAAAATCAGTAAATCTTCAAATTTTCAACAGAAATTCAAAGAATTATGTTATGCAGATATAATTCCAATGTGGTAAAATTAATAAATTTTGTTTAAAGAAACTGAAAATTTAATATAACATAGAGAAAAAAGTAAAATTTAGTTTAAAAAAACTAAAAATCAACCAAATTGGTTTCCATAACATACAAAAAGGTTTTTTTAGTTTAATAAAAAAATTTATAATTTAAATCTGTGAAAAAGTAGTAAAAAATATAATTGTGGAAAAAAGTGCTAAAAAAAAGTCGAATTATTTTAAAAAGGTGTTATCTATAAAATTTCACTTTTCTATAAAATTTCAGTGCTAAATCTCAAAAAAGTGCTAGATCTAGCATATATTATGCAAAAATGCCAACCGTGGATATACCTACAATGTATAGCATCTCAAGAGTATATCTCTTTCTATATTTGTTTTCGCTAACGAACTCGTCTACTTTTTCAAAATATAACTTATAAAACTACATTATCAATTTAATAATTGTGTTCTAGAATGAATAAATATTCAGATTGGAACTACATACAAAAATATCGTTGCCAAGTAACTAATTATTTAATAATTAAATAAAAACTTGGTAAAATGTTACTAGTTTTCGCATAACTTTTGTTAATACACTTTATTAGTGGAAATGCTTCCAATTACTTGGCAACGATATTTTTGTGTGAACTGAAATTACATTTTTTAACTTAAGAAAGTAATAAACATAATGAGAATTTAAAAAATCTTATTGCAATGATTTTAAAATAAAAAATATTTATTACTAATACATATAAGCATTTGTAAAAAACAACAACGTAAATATTACAACGAAAAACAACTATATCTTGATGTTATAGTAGAGAAAATGTCAAGCAAGAGGCGAATTTGAACAATTTTTTAATTGATTTAATTATTTTTTAATTGAATGCTTTTCAAAATTTTAACAAATCGATTTAATTGAAAAAATTTGGGAAATATTTTTTTCTGTGTATTTGCGTACTTGTTTTATAAATAGTCCATATTTATCAAGTATATATTATAAAAAGCTGATCCATCATGACGAAGCAGTTACCAAACAAGACCAAATAATGTATATGTGATAAAACTTAAAAAAAAAAACTCTCGAAACTCTTAACTTTCAACAGTTTCTTTCTACACACGTAAGATATTTTAATTATTTTGTTTTTTTATTATTTTTTTTTGGAAAAGCTGTGAAAATAAGAAATAAATAACGAACTTCAAAAATTCTCGGCAGTTGGAGGTTAAATATTTAAAAAAAAAAATTTTGAATGACATGAATAACATTTGGTGTGTATGTTATCTGATGTTTAAGCATGATAAACCCATTCGCGTTAATCATTTATATTTAACGGCGCCAAAATTCTGGTGGATTTAAGTTTCAAGCAAAATAAAAAATATTAAAATTACAGTTTTTGCTTGGATTTAATTAAAGCTACATCAATTTATAGATCTCATTGTTATCTCATTTCAAAATATATATTACACCACCCCAAAATATAAAAATGAACTCAAAAACTTTTTTTTTGTCATATATTTATTAGAACTTAAACAGTAAACCGCAATTATTTTGAAAAACACACATTTTTTGCCGCTTTACTGATATTTAGTTGGGTTTTAGGGTTACTTCAAATTTTCCAAAGAAACGATTTAGCTCACAAGTATGAGCGTAGGTCTGATATTATAAATGATATATGTAGAAAAATTTTACAAGTGAACGATTGTGAAATATAATTGACGTCGCCCAAGTCTGATGTTGATTATGTTTTCACACTAATAATATTAAAATTTAAATGTTTTTAAAATATAAATAATAGACTTTATTTAAAATTTTATGTTGTTCAAACTGCCAAACTTCCAAAGATGCAATCGTTGTGTAGTACTTTTTTATTTATTTTATTGTTTGAGAAACATTATTGTAATAGGTGGCATGTTGCATGAATTGTTTGCATGAATTGTTGCATGAATTGTTTCTTAAAACCGTTATCCGTTTCAAAACCCCTTCAAATTGATCACTGTTATCAATTTCGAAACTCTAGATAGACCGGTGTACCATAACCGATTAGTAACGGTATTGAATCGGTTTTTAACAAAATCATTTTTTTTAATTCTTTATTTGTTTGTAAACTCGCACCGAGCAAATGAAAACGTGTTGTAGAAATTCAAAAGTTATTACAGAGCAAAAAATCTAATTTTGCAAAAAAATAACAGTGTTAGAATGATCATTTAAATTTGAAATTAATACCACAGATGACACTTACGATAGTGAGTATGTTTGCATTAAAAGCTTGTTTTCTAAAAAAAATTTAGATATCTCCGTTTGCATATAAGACAACGTTATTACGCCAATTCCTTATAAGTTTGCGATGATCAGCGACAGGAACTTCATGCACTAAAAAAGGAACTTCATGCACTAAAAACTTTAAAATATACACTTACATAGTGGTGTACCCAAAGGGGGCCTAACTTCAAATTGCGGTTTTTCTTCGGTGAATTTAACATTGGCTTGTCATAATAAATTTAAACCAATGAAAATTATGTTCTATTTCACGTGTTTTTATTTATTTTTTAATTAAAAAAACATTTTGTGGCTGGCGTGGGTTTGAACACACGAACTTGGTCATGCCAAGCTGACGATATACTCCTGAACTATCACTTGAACCCTGACCCTGAACCATTCTGTGGTATACCTTTGGGGTATGTTAGGGAGAAGCTCGGGTCGTGGAGGGAATCAGAATTCTCTATCTATTGGGAAAACTCTCTTGGCCAACGACAGGCTAAGAGATTAATCTTTTTTTCCAGTGCAGGATCGAGGAGACTCTTGTCCCTCGGGAGGGGTGACTTGAGTACCCTGGTGTCTTACCTGACTGGACACTGCAATCTCAGATACCACCTGCGCAAAAGGGGTCTTTCGGACACGGATGCGTGTAGGTTTTGCGAACTGGTAGCTGAGACATCGGAGCATGTTCTTTGCGAATGTCCGAGGCTTTGTGAAAGGCGTGCCAAGTTTCTTGGCGATCGCTTTGTCTCCCCTTCGGACATTATGAAGATTTTGCCTAATAGGATTATTGGCTTTATAGGCAGCTTGAATCGTTAGGGTAACTTTTGGCAGCACAAAAGACCTAAGTTGGTCGCGGTGCATAGTGCCATATAATCTAATCTAATCACTTGACTTAACTTTTAGCAAACTTATTCTTGTTTGATGATATACTATAAACAAAAAATACAAATATGTATAAATTTGTTTTTAAATACAGTTATTTTTATTTAATAAGAATTCCTCAATATATTTTTTCTAAATCTTTGATATAAGTTTTTTTTAGCAACTTTATAAGAATTTTCCTTAAATGTTTTAAAAATTTGCTTTAATAAAAAATTAATTAAATATAAAATTAACGGTATTGAATCGGTTTTTAACAAAATCATTTTTTTTTTAATTCTTAGCAAAAATGTAAATAATATAAACAAAATTGTAAATTCGTTTGGTTATTATTTAGAAACTTGACTTTCTAACATTGAGTTTTTTACAACAGACTTTATTATTTATTATTATTAATGTCTTTATTTCAAAATCATTTCTCATAAAAAGCTTAAACTATTTGTTTTAAGATATTTGGTTTAATCTACCTTACATCTATAACAATAATTGCGGTTTATAAAAAGCAGTTATTAAAATAATGTAAAACGCTTTACTTTATTTATCGTAAAATCGAAATTTTTACAAAATTGATATTGATATTGCGGTATCTGGTGACCTATACCAATATCGAAACAAACAAAAAATCGCAGCAAACAGAAACCAATACCGTTATTCGTCTCGGTTGCCAACCTTGGGGTATTCATACAAAATCGTAACAAATACAATTCCTTTCAACGGAACCGTACTCTATTTAATATTTGTTCTAGTTTTTGTTACAATCAATAAAATATTAATTATGTTACGAATATTTATGCATTTTGTACTAAACCCCTTTATTTATATAAAAATTCTGAGTTTTGTATAAGTTGCAAATATTTTAAAAACATTTTTAAAAAGACAGTAAATTGTGTAATATTTAAAAAACAGTTTATACTATTATATAGCAAAGTTAACTAATTTTAAAAGTTTATAGTTTTAAAATGTTCACTCTCATAGACACAATTTTTTTTAAATTAAAAAATCTCTTATTCACCTCTGTCCAGTGTTTCACATTCCCATGAAAGTGAAATCAATACGACTTTGTGGTGCTTTGTCTTTCACATACGCATTTTTATTTTCGATTTACTTTCCTGTAGAAAGTAAAACGTTAAAAGTTAAAATTTAGCATTTTGACCAAAAACATATGTTTTCGATAATTTTTCGATTATTATTTCGATTTTTATACATTTATGGAAATCACCAAATTTCAATTTTATGTGCTTTTAACCTATGGACTTTTTTTTGTTAAAAACAAAAAATAAAAATATATTTTATTTTCCCACCTTTTCCAAATAGTTATCAAAAAAAAAATTAAAATATCTTTAACGCAAATATAGCAACTGATTAAAGTTAAGAGTTTCGAATGTTCATTATAATGGACGAATTTAGTCATTTTTGGGAACTATCCACTGGGTTTAGCGGGTTCTAACTATCATATTCAGACTCAGCACACTCCAAATAATCAACGATTTCACTTCTTCCTCCGTCGAAAAAAAAACGCCATGTTCCGACACCGTTCTTTTATTGTAGTTTTATTTTTTAATTATTTTTCAGATGTCTTACAAAGTTGAACCGCTACCCGACTCTTACGCTGAATTGGGCGAAGGTCCTCACTGGGATATTGCTACGCAAAGCTTGTACTATGTTGATATTGATGCTGCCAAAATCCTACGTTATGATTACAGTAAAAATAAAGTGTACAAAGCCAAAATTGAAGGAGAAGATTTAGCCGGTTTTATTATACCTGTCGAGGGTTCAGCCGATCAATTTGCTGTTGGCTGTGGTCGTCGTGTTCTAATTGTTAGTTGGGATGGTGTCTCCACAACAGCAAAAGTATTGAAGACCCTCTTTGACGTACAAATGCATGATGAGCTTTATGCTAGTAATCGTTTTAATGATGCTAAATGTGATTCTGTGGGAAGATTAGTTGCTGGTACTATGGTATATGGTGTGGATGTATTCAAATATCGTTATGGTGAATTGTATACATATGAAAAAGGAGGCAAAGTTGATGTTATTAAAAGTGATGTTGGAATTTCTAATGGCTTGACCTGGAATGACAAAACTAAGAAATTTTATTATGTCGACACAATGGATTATGAAGTTAAGGAATATGATTATGATTTAAAAACTGGAAAACCTAGTAAGTTTTTGTGATTTATTTTTTTTATTTTTTTTAATTACACTGTACAATACAAAAAAAATTACCGACCTATAAATTTTGATAGAAGAGACAAAAAAAAAAGACACGTGAATCGGCGTTTTGAAAGTTTACATCTGGGTTTCATTTTAGGGGGAGATAAAGTTTCCCCCAAATGCAAATTTTGTATTGTCAATCGACATAGAAAATCGAGTAAAGCTTAAGTTAAGGTATATGGTGTGTTTAGCAAATTTATGTAAAATGTTACGGAGAACATTTTTGTAGAAGATGTTAACCCTCTAACTCCTCAAGGTAACGGTCTTTTTTGTCCTCTTTTTAATAAAGAGAAAAAAAACACCATTAAAATATGTATTTAAGGGGTTAAAATTTTCCGCAAAAATATTCGCCGTGAAATTTTACTATAAGTCCCAGAATACACCAAAATTAAACCTTCTCAAGGTAAGGGTCTTTATTGTCCTTCTTTTAAAAAAGAGCAAAAAAACACCATTAAAACAGGGATTTAAGGGGTTAAAATTTTCCGCAAAAATATTCGCCGTGAAATTTTACTATAAGTCCCTGAATACACCAAAATCTGAATACACTCAAATCACAAAACAAATTACAGTGCACTCGCGATAATGTGAACACTGCATTACGTGAACACATTTTATTTTACATTGACTACTCTAAAATGTGAACAAAGTACGAAAGCCCTATAATGTGAACAGAAAAAAAGTCAATGTGTTAGTTGGAAATGCGTAAATACGTTAAGAATTAAATTTGTTCTAAGTTTTGGGATTCCCCTATTTTAACTGTTTCACTGCATTAAGGACAGAAGATACATAGAAACTATTTTAGTTGCTATTTTTACTTATTGCTGAAAGGTTGTTTTTTCGTATTTACATATGTAGTATTTTTACATAAATCTTCATACAAATGTATGTAAATAAAAAAAAATAATTTAATCATTTACTTCTTTTATTTTAAGAAAATGTCAATTATTATTTTAATACGTTTAATTAGTCTAAATTTATGGCATTATTGATACATTTTGCCTTAAATTTTTGGCATTCGGAAAGGTGAACAGCTCACAAACGTGAACACTCCCGGTTTTAATTAGTTCACATTATCGCGAGTGCACTGTATGTATACAATATATGCACCGCAAATTGACACGTTTTCAGTACAATAAGAAATATAGCACTTGATTACTGTTTTGATTTTTTTGTTTTTGTTGTAATGTCAATCTATCAAAATTTATAGGTTGGACCTTGTAATTTGTTTTTGTGTTGTACAGTGTAATGAAGTGGAATTGCGTTGAGCTAAAAAAAAAATGTAGTTAATGAATACTTCCTATCCAAATTTGCTATCGAAGGGAAAATAATAGAGATATTACTGACTTTAGTTAAATTTGAACTATTCTTCTTCATGCTAAATTTTTGGGGTACTTTAAAATAAAATTAATTATTTTCGTTTATTTAACCTTATTTCTTATTTTTGAATTTTTTAATTATTTGAGCTAAGGTTTGTTTTTTTATATAACAGTTTTTTATTTTCGATATTTCGCTACTCCTTTGTGTAGCATCTTCAGGAAAATTAATAAATTAATAAATTTTCAAAAAAATTTTAAAGTTTGAAAAAATTTTTGAAAGTTTGAAAAAAATTTTTGAAAGTTTGAAAACATATTTAAAGTACTTGACAAATATTTCTAAAACAAAAAATATAAATAATTAACACTTAAAAAATCTATTGATGTAATATTTGTTATAAATTAATGTAGTATGTGTTATTTCTTTTGTAATAAATATTTATAATTCTGAGCTAAATTTTCAACATCTATCTTAAAATTAATTCTATTTGTTAGTGGTGTATTAATTATCTGTAACATTTCTAATAAATAACGACGTTTGTAATTTTGTTCTGTATTTAAAATTGAAACATTTTCAAAGTCTGGATAGTGATTATATCTTGAACAATGAGAAGATAATGCTGTTTTTTGTGAATTAATATTCCTATATTTCTGATCTGACTTATGTCCAGCTAATCTAGTTCTCAATTTATTTTTCGTTGTACCTATATATACTTTATCACAATTCTCTGCATTATTTCCACTACATGGTATTTTATACACTATATTTGCCATGTCTAATTTCTGTATTCTATCCTTTGTCCTATTATATAATTTATTAACTGTATTGAATGATTTAAAAGCTATTCTATATCTATTAGTATCGATGATATTCGATCTTTCTAAACATTCTGATAATCCCGGTACATAAATCATAGACTTGTAAAGTCTCTGTTCATTCAAGTTATTTGTGCTGTTATTCCTTCTAAATTTATACTGATTTATTAATGAACAGATTAATTTTATTGGAAAATCATTATCCATTAATAAATTCTTAATAATTACCTCATTCTTCATGTGAAATTCTCTGTCACTAATAGTTAAAACCCTTTCTATTAAATTCTTTGCAGTATTAATGATTATTCTCCTATTATGTTTTGAATAAAAATTAATAATTCTACCTGATGCGGTTGGTTTTTGATACCAATCCATTATCAAATTGTTACCTCTTCTAACTACCAAAGTATCTAAATAGGAAAGTCTTGAGTCACGTTCCTTTTCCATGGTAAATTTAATATCCGTATTAAATTCATTTAGTGCAATCAACATATTACTGGACACATGTATTGAGAAACTTGATATCAAACCAAATATAATAACAAAATATGTTGACGACATATTTTGTGTTATTTCTGAGAATGCAATAGATAATATGTTGATTGCACTAAATGAATTTAATACGGATATTAAATTTACCATGGAAAAGGAACGTGACTCAAGACTTTCCTATTTAGATACTTTGGTAGTTAGAAGAGGTAACAATTTGATAATGGATTGGTATCAAAAACCAACCGCATCAGGTAGAATTATTAATTTTTATTCAAAACATAATAGGAGAATAATCATTAATACTGCAAAGAATTTAATAGAAAGGGTTTTAACTATTAGTGACAGAGAATTTCACATGAAGAATGAGGTAATTATTAAGAATTTATTAATGGATAATGATTTTCCAATAAAATTAATCTGTTCATTAATAAATCAGTATAAATTTAGAAGGAATAACAGCACAAATAACTTGAATGAACAGAGACTTTACAAGTCTATGATTTATGTACCGGGATTATCAGAATGTTTAGAAAGATCGAATATCATCGATACTAATAGATATAGAATAGCTTTTAAATCATTCAATACAGTTAATAAATTATATAATAGGACAAAGGATAGAATACAGAAATTAGACATGGCAAATATAGTGTATAAAATACCATGTAGTGGAAATAATGCAGAGAATTGTGATAAAGTATATATAGGTACAACGAAAAATAAATTGAGAACTAGATTAGCTGGACATAAGTCAGATCAGAAATATAGGAATATTAATTCACAAAAAACAGCATTATCTTCTCATTGTTCAAGATATAATCACTATCCAGACTTTGAAAATGTTTCAATTTTAAATACAGAACAAAATTACAAACGTCGTTATTTATTAGAAATGTTACAGATAATTAATACACCACTAACAAATAGAATTAATTTTAAGATAGATGTTGAAAATTTAGCTCAGAATTATAAATATTTATTACAAAAGAAATAACACATACTACATTAATTTATAACAAATATTACATCAATAGATTTTTTAAGTGTTAATTATTTATATTTTTTGTTTTAGAAATATTTGTCAAGTACTTTAAATATGTTTTCAAACTTTCAAAAATTTTTTTCAAACTTTCAAAAATTTTTTCAAACTTTAAAATTTTTTTGAAAATTTATTAATTTATTAATTTTCCTGAAGATGCTACACAAAGGAGTAGCGAAATATCGAAAATAAAAAACTGTTATATAAAAAAACAAACCTTAGCTCAAATAATTAAAAAATTTAAAATAAAATTCTTAATAAATGTGAAATTAACCCTAAGCTCTCTTTTGTTGTGTCTTATTTCTGACTTTCTGGTTGAATTTTCCGTTTTGGTGTATTCAGGGACTTATCGTAAAATTTCACGGCGAATATTTTTGCGGAACATTTTAATCCCTTAATTCCCTGTTTTAATGGTGTGTTTTGCTCTTTTTAAAAGAAGGACAAAAAAGACCCTTACCTTGAGGAGTTAGAGGGTTAACATATTCTACAAAAATGTTTAATTTTGGTGTATTCAGGGACTTATAGTAAATTTTTAAAATTTTAACCACTTAAATCCCTGTTTTAATGGTGTTTTTTGCTCTTTTTTAAAAGAAGGACAAAAAAGACCTCCTATGCCGATTGACAATACAAAATTTGCATTTGGGGGAAACTTTACCTCCCCCTAAAATGAAACCCAAATGTAAACTTTCAAAACGCCGATACACGTGTCGTTTTTTTGGAAAAAATTTGTAATTTTGGAAAAAATTTGATTTTGTTGAACAGTGTTGTTTGTACTGATTGGGTGATTTAAAAAAATTTAATGTTGAAAGCGTGTACTTACCTTAATACTGTTTCCACTTACGAGTTTTGAGCAAAAACATGTTTTGTTTCAAATCATGTCGAAAACACCTTCAGCGGAAAGCAATAGAAAAAATGTAAATACTTTTGAAGTATTTACATTTTTGACTCGGTTGAGTAGATTATTGACTCGGTTGAGTAGGTCACTATAATTTTTAGAAATTTTAATACACCCTCAAAATCTGAAGTTATTCTTGAAAAACTGTGTTTAAGACTTTGCTGACCAATAAATTTTAACTTCGTGTTTTTTTCAACTGATTTTAAATTTTGAAAGATTAGTTAAAATTTCAAAATATATGCAGTTGAGTAATTTCAAAAATTTTCGACAACTCTTAAAACTGACTTTAGATGGCTCTTATTTCTCAAGTTTTTTTAAATTGAGAGAAATGATGGAACTGGTTGTAGGTAGACTATACTCAAAAACTATGACATACAAAGTTGTACGTTGAAAACTCTTTACCCAAAGAATTGATGTCCATTTATATGTCGAAAAATGAAAAAGAAAAAATACTTAAGACTTAAAAGAGTTTTTTCATTCATTTTATTTTTTGCTCATAGTTTTAAACTATCAGATCCAAGCCTATACAAAATGAAGTCACTAGAATTGAGAGAATCATCCACTAAAAAAGTAATTTCCATATCGCTAATTGGTGGATAGTTGCAAGGTGGTTTACAAATAATAACAAAATTTCACGTTTTTTTAACTTTTGCAGTTTTTCCATACATTCAAATTAAATGCTTCTTCATATTTATGAAATGTTTCATCAATTTTCTTCCAGTGTAACATTTCATAGTATTTATGAAACATTTCATAAAAAACAAAATCAATTTCATCATATTTATGAAATCTTTCACTGAAGGATATTTTGTATTAGTAAGGATTTTATTATTTTAGTGTAGAAAAAATTCATAGAGACCAAGATATGGTCATTATAATTCTTGTTGTTTATGAAATGTTTCATAAATATTGATGAAATTCTTACATTGGACTAAAATTGATGAAACTTATTGCTGGTTTTCTCTGAGTGTAATGTTTTTGTGGCGTTTAATGAAATTGTGTTTTGCGAAAAGTATTTAAAAAACGATGTTTTTTTATAAAGTTTGAGGTATACCAGTAGATGTCAGCGGACCAATAACACAGGAGGACAAAATCATAACTTTTAAAAATTAATATGATTATGACCGCCAATTCTCTAAATTTCAGGCATGCTGATTTCAATGGCGTACTTTATTTTGCAATGCATGGTACAGTTTTTCCATAAAATTAATAACGTTTTTAAAATACGATCAATCTGACTTCTTTCTGTTTAAATATAAAGAAAACTACTTTATTCTTATTTGGGATACATATTTGATTCACAAAACTTAAGATTAAAGCCGGTATTTAGCGGTTTTTAAAATGTTTTCCAATTTTTACGATTTAAGCGAATTTCATCGCTAAACTAGCAATTGAGCTTAACAAATGGTCATGCACTAGAAAGAGCCTACTAAGAGGAGGTGTCTCAGCAAGAAAACAAATATTTTAAAATTTTGCTTTATAAGCAAAATGCGCTATTTGTTAATAATTTTATATGGCAGCATAGCTTTTCGAGATGTACCCAGAGTCAAACTTTTAGTATGATATGTTAATACCTTTGAAAAAATATATATAAATTTTTATATTTGATAAAGTTTTTTTTAACAAAAACATTTTTGTCACAAATATGTACCAAAACGAAGGTTTTTCTTGGGAAATTTGAAAACATACTTTATTATTTACATATCATACTAAAAGATGGACCGCGGGGTAATCTTGGAAAACTATTGTGCTATGTACAAATTTTGAAAAATCGCTAATTTTTCATAAAAAAACGCTTTGATAAAATAAAGAAAAAAAACAGCATATTTGTGGATTTGTAATCCGGTTATTGAGCAAAAAAGGTGAAAAATGGGGAAAAATTTAAATTTTTGGGATTTTTAAGGCACTTTTTTCCTATTCAATATCTACAACTTTGCTTAAGACACAAAAGAGATATTTCGTACGGTATACCGAGATATAACCGTGTTAAAATATAGAAAAAGTGCTAAAAAATCCGCCTTGAGCCAAAAAATTCGTATGGCCATTAAATTATTACTGTAGCCAACTTGACAAAACGAATGACGCAGAAGTTCTTATTTTTAGGGCTACTTTCACGTGCAATTCCCAGAATTGAGTCCCAAAATCATGTGTTGAAAAATATTGTACTGTGTTATTTAGCGGTAGAATTCGCGAAAAGCGAAAAAATAGAAAACATCGCTCAGCAGTGAGTTAAATTTTAAGCTTTGGGTATCAAATATATACCATAAATTTTACTACCTTACACAAAAAAAAAAAACTAAAATCTAGTTTCAATTAAAATATTTGTTGATTCAATTAAAAGTTTAATTGAATTCGGTCCTTTTAAGGAAATTGTAGTATCAATTAAAATAATTTAAATTATAAATTGAAAATAACATAAACATAATCTCGATGTATATAAAAACAAAAAACTAATATAAATGTAAAATAATTTGTAATTATTCATATCTATTAAAAAGTTAAATGAATATTCTTTTTATATTCAAACAAATTTTTTGAAGCAACTATTAAAAATATTATTAAAATTTGATAAAAATCGTTAAAATCTGGGAAAAACACCAAAATTGTAAAAAATATCGTCAATATTAAAATAAAAACTCCAAAATTGAAAAAGTTCTTCAAAATTGAAAAAAAAAAAATCGGCAAAACTAAAAAATTGCCAAAATTAAAAAAAAAACTTCAAAATTCGAAAAAATTGTTAAAAAATCGCTCGAATTAAAAAAAAAAAACGCTGAAATTTATAAACTTTTTAATATTAGAAAAAATAAAAATTTAATAAAATCAAACAAAATTAAAAAAAATCGCGATAACTAAAAAAATGCCTAACATTTAAAAAATCGCTAAAATTCAAGAAATCACCTTAATACAATTTAAAACGTCTTAATCTCAAAAGCATTTTTAATTTTGGTCATATTTTTTTTTTTTTTTAATTTGGCGATTTTTGTAATTTTGGTGATTTTTTTAAATTTTAGCGAAAAAAATCGGAAAAAATAGAATCCAGTCGACTTCCATTCTGAAATTTACAGGGAATATTAAGGCTATATTGAGCTTTAAGAAAATATTTTTTCAGATTTTTCGACTTGTTCGAAGATGGTGGAAAACAGAAATTAAGTAAAAAAACCAAATTTTAAAAATAAAAAAAAATTATTTTTAAAAAGAAGGTTCAAATACCTTAAGGTATTAAACTTCACTAGTTTTAGAGAAACATTAGTTTAAAAGTGGTCATGTCGGAACATTTTTCACGATTTTGACGATTTTCAAATGCACATAACTTTTTGAAAAAAATGTTTAATTTCTTTCTGGAAACACGTGTAATATAATTTTTAATGAAGAATACGTACTAACATTTTTAAAGACATCAGAGACATCAAAGTCAATTTTTTAGTAAAAATCATACGGTCTGACATGGAATGACTCATATATGGACACATATATAATTATACATATATATGACTATATTTGACTATATATTAACTTTTTCTTCGGGTATTTGACATGAAAATAACATTTTTGTTAACTTTCGACAAATTTTATTGTAAAACAACAATTATTTTCTCCAAATTGATGTGAATTTTTGTGAAACTGAGAATTATTAAACTCAGTGAATTATAGTGGATATAATAAATATAGTGGATAAATAAATGTATGTAATTTCATACTGTTTTATATAAATAGTGAAGAAAACTATTTATATAAATATAAAAAATGTAATTAAAGTTCTGTCTATTATGGAGGCTCTAACTTTTCTAAAACTTCGGGTTCTGATGAGATCTTTAGCCAGACCGAAATACTAGTATCAACCTAGCTAATATGTTTGATTTGCTTTATTTTTGTAAATATACGGAGGTTGAAAGCTCGTTATAAATTGAAAATAACATAAAAATAATCTCGATGTATATAAAAACAAAAAACTAACAAAACTGTAATTAATTATTAATTTAAATATTAAATAAATTAATATTTTTTGTTAATGTAATGTTTCATGTGGTTTGGGTATGTTATAATTTATAATTTTATTATTTTTTTAATATATTAACTAAGCACGTATATTACTAAAAATTTAAATTTTTAAATATAAAAGATAAAGAAATATAAAATTAATAATTAATAATAAATCGACAAAATATGAATAGATTAAATAAAGCGCATTGTTAAATTGAATAAAGTTCATTGTTAAAACAACAAAATAATTGTTCAATTTGATTAAATAACTAATTTCTGTTTAACACATTTGGCAATATTTCGTCAAAATAACAATCAACAAATAGTTAAACGCCAAAAAATACATTTACTAAACAATTTGTTAAAATGATGGACAGGTTTTCTTCGTTTTATAGCGATCACCCATTCCTCAATTTAACATGACATTTAGTTGATTTCACCGCTTTTTTGGTTCAGTACATACCAAAACGAAGCCAACATTTTTTAGTCAACCAAGTCTTCAAAAACAGTTTTTCGACAAAAGTTGTTATAAGACCTACAACCTAGACTTTTCCACTTAAAAAGTATAAAAGCATTGTAACACGCAGTGTAATTGTTCATTACAATTAAATTTTGTTTATATTTTACAGCTAACCCCAAAGTTGTTTACAATTTTCGCAAAACCAGTTTAGAAGATCATTTATGCCCCGATGGCATGACCATTGATACTGAGGGCAATATATATGTCGCCGTTTTCAATGACCATAGTGTTTACAAAATTAATCCTACGTAAGTTTAATCATAAAATTAAATAATCTAGTAACACATTGATGTTCATATGTTGATAGCTCATAACTTATTTTTGTTTTTACAAATTGTAAAAATACTTCAGTTAAGAGGTGCTAGCATGACTTAAATATTTTGGTGTTTAATTTTTATTATTTTTGTTTTTCTTTTAGCACCGGTAAAGTTTTATTACAAATTAAACTGCCTTGCAAACAAATCACTTCTGTTGCTTTTGGTGGCCCTAATTTGGATATTTTGTATGTTACCACTGCCGCTGTTTTCGATGAACCCGAACCAGCTGGTACCACTTTCAAAGTCACTGGACTGGGTGCCAAAGGTTTGCCAATGACAAAAATTCAAATTTAATTATTTTATAAATTATAAGTTAGTTTTATATTATGGGCGGTTATATTCATGTAATCAATCTATTGTTTTATGTTTGTAGTATTTCAAATTTATCACAAAAAAACTTTCAAATTAGTTTTAAAATCCAATTATTGTTACAAATGTGTAATAAATTAATATTTTTTTTGGGGTAAAAAAAATGTTTGAATTAGAAACAAATTATTTTTCCTTTTATAGAGTACATATCGAGGGCTTATATTCAATACCGTCTATCTACAAAAACACAATTTTTCAGGAGAGCCAAAAAACTGTTTTATTCGCAAATAAGCTACAATTTCGATGAACTCTTCTTCTACAATATTAACAGAATGTGTCTAACAAACGTTCTAACTAAAAAGTTTCTTGAAATTCGCGTTATTTTAGCTTCTATGATAGAAAGACGGTATTGCCTCAAAAATTAAATCATTGTGTAGGAAAATAATATGTAGATAGACGGTATTGCCTTATTTTAAAATTAAGTTTGTATTACGGTTTTTGTATGGGGACCCCGAAAAGGGTGGGAGATAGGGGGTAGATATGTTCACAAGAAATGTTGGGGATAGAAAAATAGTAGGACCTGTTCTAACATTTGAACCCTTCAGGGAGCTAGGGGTTGTTTTTGACTAGTTTTTGTTTGTTTTTGGCATGGGTGTCTCAAAAAGGGTGTCAGATAGAGGGTAGGTGTGCTCAGAAGAATTGTTTAACCAGTTTAAATTCAAAGACAATATTTTTTATAATTTTTTTATTATAATTTATTATAATTTTTACTGCGCGTGGCTAAGATTATCATAGAAGTAGTGATACTCCTCTGGAATTACCGCCTTTAACTCCTGTAAATGTTTCCATTTGTTTTGCTGAATTGGTAGTCGACCGGTATACAATTGTTTTGGTTCTATGTGACCTTCATATTGCTTTATTCTAATAGGTAGTTCAGTGTAATTATGATCAACATTCACTTTAAACTTAATGGTATCACTTGGGGAATATAAGAGAGATCTTAGTTGGGATACTGTCGGATCATTTTTTGCTCGACCAGGTCTAATACTTGATAATCGAATAAGGTTCGTATCATTATAGTTCTTAAAAAAATCATACTTTAAATGTAATGCATCAAATGGCATTTTAATAATTTTGTTCTTGGTTTTGACTGTTTTGCGGGCATCTTTGGTTACCCTGACGTAGTTGTATGGCAAATATATGGTTTGATTTTTCAATTTAGCCTCTATCTTTGCATGTGCACTGTCACACTCCATCTGGGTGTGTCCTTTCTGCAAGTATTTTTGTTCTATGATTTTGTTGTTTTCTATTGAAAAATTGGACAAAGCATTCGACAAAAAGTGATTACGGTTTTGGTAACCGCAACTATCGGAGTAAATTATTATTGGTAGAGTATCTGTTAGACAGTGTGTTGACAAATGGTGCATTATGCACGAAATAAACGCCGGAGAGGAGAGGTCTCCCTCAGTCTCGTTCCACCAGTAATTTGTACATTGATGCGTGGCGAGATTATACACGGTAAAGTTGTGCACTTGTAGGCGTGTTTTATAATAAATGGCTGAGGCGTTAATGTCAGGGCAAAGCTTTACCGCTTGTGCATCCATGGTGAACACGTGACATCGTTCTTCTTCAGCTGCAAGTTTGTCTTGTTGTTTTTCAAGTTGAGCCCGTTGTTTATCCATAATATGTGCATCGTATTCTTCAATTGTTATTTGCTTGGCCTTAAACCCCACACAAGTATCGCACTGATCTTTGCGAGGCATAAAGAGCGCTAAATTTTGTTCGGCAAAAACTGTAGAAAATGTAAAAATTGAAAACACACACACAGAGAAAAATTTCGCTAATTCCTAATAAAATTTCGGATACTACGACTCAAATACGGTTATTACCAATTTCAGTCGGCACATTTTTCATGGTAATCTTTAAAAACATCTGCTATTGATCGTTCGACAAGAGAAGTATGTATCTGAAAAACGAACAGTGAATAAATAGATATCAAACAGAGAAATAGCCTGAAATTAAATAAAACGACAAAATTCTATGATGTAGATAGACGGTATTGCCGTCATAAAATTCATAAATAAGTATCTTTGTAGATAGACAAATGATAAAATACAGGATATATAGTACTAAAAATTGTTTTTTTCCACTAAAATTTTTACAGTACATGCAGATGGGGTCAGAGATGAGTTTGGCATAAAAAAAAAATTTCCTGAAAATGTAGATAGACGGTATTGAATATAAGCCCTCGACATGAGAAATTTCAAAAATGTTCAATACTTTCTGATAAAATATTTAATTTTTTTTTTTTTTTTGTGTGACATACCTTTTGTGCGGCAATTAACATTTTAAACAAATTTTTCGGAGAAAAAATTATGTTAGCAGTTAACTTCGCCGTTTATCTTAGACTTTGACATTAAACTAGAAATTTAAAGTTACTCTTGATCGCTCCTAAAAATTTTATAACAATTTTCCCAAAACACTATTAACTACCAAATACCATGGCAAAACAATAAGGGTAGTACCATAAGAAAAAGTTCTCATTTTGAAATAAAGAAGTTTAAAAAAAAAATAAACAAGTTTAAAAACAAAATAAAAATATAGGGGAGAGGGGGGCTAGTGTGGACATTTTTTACATTATTACAAAATTATGTATGATAATAAATACTTTTTGTAATAAAGTCATATTTTGTGGTAAGTTATACCTCTTGCCATCACATTTCCACCAATAGTTATAACTTTTTATTTTATTAAATGCACATTAAATTATTTTTAAAAAAAGATTATATTTGTCCACACTAGCCCCTTACACGGGGCTATTGTGGACAATCATTGATTTTACTAGGGGCTAATGTGGACACCATTAAAATTTTGACAATTGATACATAAACAGTTAAAATATGTGTTTTTATTAACAACATAATATAAACATATTTTTAAAATAATTAACTTCTAATAATATTACCCACCGACTCGTCAAAATAAATGCAAGTGGGGCTAGTGTGAACATTGGGGATATAACCAAATTTTTGTCATAGTACCTCTGGGTTTGGCATGTTGTGTTATATATTAAAGCAAAATATATTTTCGCCTCATTTTGCCAAAAAAAAAAACTTCAACCACCAAATTCCTTTTCTTAATCAATAAAACAATATAACATTTTTAATTTTTTTTACTGAAATTAAAAGAAAAATATTTCGCGGTTGGCAGGAAACTTTTCCTCCTCCCCTAATTTTTAATTACGGTTCAATATTTTGCACATATAAAAAATTTATTTATTTATTATTTACAAAATTTACTATCTTATTAAATTATTAGTGATATTTTTATTTAGAAATTAACAAAAAAAAAAAATACATTCTTAAAACTTTATCGCTGTTAGAGCGTAAACTTTTTTAACTACAGCGAAAAAGTAAAAACGCATGCCAATTTTCATATTTAAACAACTTTTTATAAAGTTATATCCCAAGTGGACATGTCCATACTAGCCCCAATTCAGTTGTCCACACTAGCACCCTTCGCGTTTTTTTTATGTAACAATAATTTGGTATATCCTACTATTAAGTTTATTAAAAATAATTTTAATTTTTTGAACAAACACTAGTCATAGTTTTAAAATACATTGACACTGCAGCAGAAAATAATTATTTCAAAAGTAACACTAAAATTACGAAAAATCAAACAATTTACTTTTTACTGCAAAAAGCACGTCCGCCGACTTTACCATGTAACGGTCAACTGTCAACACGTGAAATTGTTTTTGATGATTTAGAGTGCAATGACCAACTTAAAACTTGATAAATATCAATTCAAAACGTCCGGAGAATTTGAATTTGTCCACCTCTCCCTTATGGAGTAAATTACTGGGACTTACTAGCTACAGTTGAATTTAATGGTAAAGTACTCCACTCAGAAATGTTATACTTTTACTATATGACAGTTATTTGTGCAGTTATCCGTTTGTATTTGTTTTAACTGCAATTACAATTGTTTTAATAAGAAAAATAATTTTTAACGTTTTTGAGGGTTAATTTTTTAAGCAACCTACCAAAATTAACGCATTTTGGTAACAGTTATTTTATGCAGTTGTTCGACTTTTTCACAGCGTGTGTATATAAAAAAAGACACAAAAACAAAAAACCAACATGGCGGTGTAACTTGGCTTGTTTATACATTTTTTCTCTTTTATCTTTAGTGTAAAATAGAGTTTTAGAGATAGATAAAGAAGCTTCAAACGCTGTAAGTTATATTAAATAAATAAAATATTAAGGTAAGATTTGGAATAGAAGAAAAATTTATTTACTTGAATATTATAAAATGTTGTATTTCTTTTCTCGTAGCTATTTAAAATTTGTATATTAATTAAATTCAATGTGACTAAAAGAAATAAAAGAAACAATATACCAACTTCTAAAGACAGACATGTGACAGATATGATTTGAAAAAATAGCGTGAGACGTGAATATTTAAATTGATATTTTATTTAAATATAATTTTACAATAGTGTGTTAAATAACAAAATCAGATTAAAAATATTTACACCATTTTACTTTCTATAACTTTATTTCGAAAAAGTAGTATGGATTAAAATATCCAATAAATTTGTTTGTAAATATAAAAATTTATCTAACTAAGTCAATCGAACAAAATTTTCCCAAAAATTATTATCTTAAAAATATTCAGAATCACTTCCCTCAGTGTAGAGTTTACAAGTGAATCGTCATTAAGGCTAAAAGTAGCCAAAAAGATAAAAATTTTATGTATATAAAAAATTGTTTAAAGATGTCAGCAAAAGGATTGACTGAATGGTGAGGGGGGGTCAGCTATGTCCAAGCAGGCAATTCTTTTTTTTATGTTCTCATGTGTTATACTTTATAAGATTTACACATTAACTCCCGAATACATTATAAAATTGAATTGTCAAATATAATTTAAGAAAAGTTACAAGGTGTCTTACATGTCATATGGAGACCGTGGGCGTTAATGAGTTAAGGGCAATTCACAAGATATCCATTTCTGTCCATCCATAGCTACTATTTCCCAGTATTGGGAACACGAATTGTCAAAATATTTTAAATTCACTTTTAAAAGTGACATTTCGTATCATCAAACCTGGGGAAAAAGAGTAGATATGGGTCGATAGGGGTGGATAGTGTGAATCAAGCTTTAAGTATAACGTGCATGAGTTTTTTATAAAAAAAAATATTGCCTAAAAGCTAAAGCTTGGACACTCTCTATCGTCATCCACCACCAGGAATATTACAATCCATTGAGTTTGTTATACGACCTATGCGACGATTGGGACGTAGACTATCATTGCCACCTGCTCCATAACCACCACCACTTCCTCCTCCTCCACCTCCGCCGCCACCTCCACCCCCATAGCCCCCACCGGAACCCCAACTACCACCTCGACGATTATTACCACCTGTACGATTTCCTTGGGTTAATGGTGCAAAAAGTGTTCTGAAGCTTTAACAGAAAATAAAATTAGAATTTATATAAATACTTTATCAGTTATTTCACTTAACTTACAATTGCACCACTACAAACCATAGACCTGTAAATATTTCAATTATACGCTGCATGTCCCAGGGCCGTTTTTCTAAGACACGGCCATCTGTAAAGATTTTAATCACATATCGTTAGAAATAATTCACTAATTTCAATTATTTTTCATACTTCGATCTATATACACCATTTTGAATGGTGTTTTATTTAATTTGTTCACCAAATTTAATTTCTTTTTATTTAATTACGTTCTAATACAAAAATATAAACTCGTTTTCTAATATTTTGTTTCTTTGTGGATTGTAAAATCTGACGTGGCTGTCAAATCATGTGTTTACCAAAAATTTAAGTGGACTACAGACGTTAAATATTATTGATCAATTTTAGATTGCTTACAAAAAAGTTCAATGTGTGTGTAACTATATTGAAAGTTAATCAATTAAATTGAAATTTTCAAAATGATTTGACTTTTGCTATTCAAACTAATATTATTCAAAAGTCTGCGGGCAATATCGAAAATATTATTTTTCGAAATTTGTTATTTTCATAAAAAGTTATTCAACATACAAAATGATAAATAAACGATAGACAATAAAGATAAACGTGGTTTTATGTTGCAAAACATTTTGAAACGCTAAATTTTCTAGGAATAGTAAAAATTGAACAATCAGGAATTGATTTAAATTTTACAAAATCGCATTGAAAATCAATAAAATGTACATCAATAATATTGAAAATGTGTGCCTGGCTTTGGCATCCACATTAGCATGGTTGTAGTATAAGGTAGTGTAGTTTAATTTCTCAAAAGTAACTATTTTTGTATTTAAAATCTGGGCCCTAATCCTCTGAAGCCTAGTCCTGGTTCACAATTTCAGCAATTTTCGTATATCAACCTGCAGTGTTGGAAATTGCGGATGACAAAACAAAACGTAATTGGAGTACGGGCAAGTCTGTACCCCCTTCCATTCTCTTTTCCTCCCTCTTCTATAAACTCAAGAATTGCGCAAGTACAATTGCCGTGCGTGAACCTGGTCCTATATGACAACTGCTTTTTTGCAGCAACTTTACCAAGGTTTCTGTATAAAATGTTTTAAAAGACAAAACGGAATGTCAAAAAATTAAAAGTTTCTGATAACAAAAACCCTGGTGAATCGATTATAAAAATGTCGGTGTCCTATAGGCTTAAGGCTCGATTACAGCATGTCCAGTTAAAATTTAGCAAACAGTTAAAAATTGAAAATTTGTATGGTAACCAACAGCTAATGTGTCAGTTAAAGTCTTAGTTGGTAGCTAACGGGACATTGTAAAAATGATACTAAAGGTACCCTACACTACGCAATATTCTTGTGCAATTTTTTTATTATTATTTAACTTATTAATAATTATTTAATATTGTTAACAAATTTATGAAATCAAATTGAATGATTATTTTGTTGTTTTGACAATGCGCTTTATTCAAATTAACGATGCATTTTATTCAAATATCACCTTAAATATTCTAAAACGATATTATATTCCAGGAAGATTATATAATTTTCGATATTTTAAAATATTTAGTTTAAAAAAAAAAACAAAAAAAAATGTATAAGAAATTTGTAGTGTTTCTTTTGGCCATTTGTAACTGTAATTGTGTTACGGTGGAGCTGGGCATTACCCAGTGCCGGAAATGTGTATGATCTTTTCCCGCCAGTACCCGTACAAAAAACAAAATTTATAAAAAAATTAAATATTCTAAACTTTCGTGCCAGATTTGACCAGGTTTCCCTGGCACAGTTGGATTGCGTGTCCCCAGTGTATGGTATGATATTAAAACCGGAACTATTTTCCAAAGTGACCAATAGATTACTCGAAAATGTTTCATAATAAAGGGTCCGCCAAATAACTTTTTTTTTTGAGCTCCTGAACCAATTGGACTTTGTATGGCGTCATACCAAGGTCTTTATGCAAAATTCGTCTCAATGATGTCTCCGAAATGTTCAATTGTTGAGAACGACGGTGAATTGATGTTAATGGCGCTTCACGCACACTTTCTGCCACAGCAGCAATATTCTCGGGTGTACGCACTGTTTTTGGCATTTCACGCTTTGGTTTATAGATGAGGATGCCAGTTTCTTTCACTTTTTTCACAAGATAACGAACATACGGACCATATTCGTTCAGCGGAAGGATAAAACTAATTATCTGTCAAATCAGACATGAGCTAAGTGTTACCATTAACGAAATAAGCACTAGTTGAAAAAAAAAGTTAGATGGCGGACCCTTTATTTGCTTTTTTTAATTTATGTTGTTTTTAAATTGACCTGGTAAAATGTGATTATTTGGAAGGTAAGTTTATCCTTCTTGCAAGCTACTACTTGACTTTTGTCTGGGAATTCCTGTCCATTTTACCACGGTGACCTCCACTGTTTTTTTATAGCCATTTTTTCTTGTTTATAAATTGACTAGGAGTAGATCTAGATATAATGGGTCTCAAATTACCTTCAGTTTTAAATTCATTAAGGAACCTTCTTCCATTGTACCGTAGTGGTCTACACAATTCTTTCTTATTTCAATCCAAATTATTTTATTTTTAAATAAATTTTTTTCACACAATAAAATTTCAAAATTTTATTTGCACAAAAAAATTTCTAAATTTTATTTACACAATAAAATTTCAAAATTTTAGTGATATAATTAAAGTATAAAGCTTTATCATCTTATTGTGTCCACTTTTTGTAAGCCAGCCCCTAATCCATCACAATGGTGAAAATGTTAAATACCCTTTTTTTTAAAAAAACAGTCTACCAGAAGCCTGTTACAAAAATGGTTTGTCTGCTAGTTAAAATCTTATTTAGATTCACACATTCTTTCTTTTTATGTGGCATTTTTATTAAAAATTTAGTGTAGAACACGGATCCATTATAAATTATTGCAAAAAGAAATATTAAATATAAAAAAAAAACTCAGTAAAAGTATGTTTTTCTCCTTGTTAATGCATTTCTCAAACTTCAGGGCCTTAGCGGAAATATTTAACGACATTCTATCAGTCTAAATTTTTGCAGAAAGACTTTATGGTTAAAGGAAAAATACTGGGGACAGTCAATATTCGAAAATTTAATTCTCTGAAGCAGTCTAGTGTACATTGTAGTGTACAAGGGTAGTGAAAGGGTTAATTTAGAAACCTTGGAGGCTGATATGTATTTATAGAAAGAATGTTATAGAAAATCCATATAATGTACCCCTCTGGGTACAATGAGCGGCAATGAGTTATGTATAAAGTGCATAAGTATATTTCTCGAAGAAAAACAATGCCTAATATTTTTTTCTTGAACACTTTCATGCACATCCACATCCACCACCAGGAATGTTACAATCCATTGAATTTGTTATACGACCAATGCGGCGATTGGGACCAAGACCAGTATTGCCACCTGCGCCAGAACCACCACCTCCAGAGCCTCTACCACCACCTCCTCCTCCTCCTCCACCGCCCCCGCCATAGCCACCACCGGAACCCCAACTACCACCCCGACGACTGTTACCGCTTACACGATTTTCTTGTTTAAATGGTGCCATCAAGGTTGTGAAGCTTTATCGGAAAATGAAATTAAATTAAATATAAATAATTTATGTTTTATTTAACTTACAATTGCACCATTAGAAACCATAGGCCCGTAAATATTTCAATTATACGTTCCATGTCCCAAAGCCGTTTTTCTAAAACACGACCATCTGTAAAGATTTTAATCATATATCGAGGAAAATAAATTATTTATTTCTATAGTTTTTCATACTTCGATCTATGTACACCATTTTGAAATCGTAATTTAAAGAATTTTCGCAAAATTATAAATTTTTTTGTTCGATTTTTAAAAGTAAAATTCAATATAAACACTTTTGGATTGATGTTGTCAATTCTCTTTTTTTGTGGATTGTGAACACTGACGTGGCTGTCAAACTAGACTTGTGTAGTTCGTGAACGAACTAGTTCAATTGAACTATTCACACAATAGGTAATTTATTTTTTAAAGTAACATAAAAAATCCAAATTAAACGATTTTATTATATTATTTTTTACCAAGCAAATTTTAATTTATATACATACTTATGTATTACTTTACTAAAATGTTTCATTATTTTTAATTAATTTATGTTCTTGTCTTAATCTTAATATTAATATTATATATTTTTATCATTATTAATTATTAGCAGTAAAAAAGAGTGTAAAATATGAATAGTGCGCTTTAAAATGATCAAACGATCTTAAAAATTGGCATATGAACGAAAAGACTGATTGAACTAGATGAACGACCTAGTTGATTTAGTTCGATTAACTTGGAAAGAGCGTTCATGCAAACGAACTATATTGCCTAAGTCTATGTCAAATCCATTGTCAAACAATTTTTGTTTCTGGCATCCATATAACCAGGGTTGTAGTACAAAGTAGTAAAGTGCCGTTAAAAAATTATACTATTTTTAAATAAAAGTATTTTTTCACATTTGAAATATTTAATAAAAAATAAGTTTGAGGGCATTCATAATATTATTCGTATATGGTGTATAAGTACGCAATGCTTATTTGCAGGTATGCACCTTAATCATTGTTGTACCACGATTCTTTAGTACCACTATTATTTTAAAAATATATCGTTATATATCGTGGTTTGAGCTATACGCCAAATACTTGATATAAGGTCCATTCGTTTACACCAAAATTTGCACAAATTTGTACAAATTTGTACTGGATTTTACTGAAATGCGTTCGCGTACACATAAATTTGCAAAAGAGAGCGTCTACTAAGAGAGTAAAGTGACAGATGTCAGCAAAAAGTATGCAAATTTTTACTGAACAAATTTTTGCCAGTAAAATCCAGTAGAAAACAAAAACATATGATTAAATTAAGTAAACAAACAAAAATAAGCATACATTTAGTAATAAAAACATTTAAAAGAACAAAAGCTAAATTAAAAGTGCGGCAAAAAACTAAAAATAATTATTTTCAACCTGAAACAAATTAAAGTAATCAGTTACAATTATTATAGTAACAAATTATCAGTTTTCTAATATCTGTGTTAATTGTTTTTATTTACATTAATATATTAGAGCTGTAAAGCTAATGAATATATGAATACTTCTTACTGAATATTATTCAGGGTACCGAATATCAAAAATCAAGTATTCATGTATTTTCGTATGTTGTTTACATAGTGTAGATATTAACTTTAATATTTTTCTGTCAGCAAACTTCAAATTCAATCGCAGAGAGAATTATATTACGTGTGGACCACACATTACTGTTAATGTTAGTATTATATCTGATATCTAAATAGAGTTGTTATCATAAATCTCTACACAACAGTATTATGATATGAGCTGTCAAAATACACACACACATACATAAAAGACTGTAAAAAAAAAAAATAAAAGTTAAATGCCTAAAACTAAAAAAATACAAGAAGAAAAAGTGTATTAAAAATTGTTTAACTATTATAAATTAATTTAAAGTTATTTTTTAATCGCATAGTTGAAAATTTAATGAATAAACGGACGTGTTTACCCAACGGCAGACAGAAAATTATGAGAAGACATGATATAAATATGAATGCGTGTTCTCCACCCTAAACATTAATATGAACATAGATAATTTAATTCGTCATTCTGGTGGCGTTCTCGCACATATTATATTAAGGTTAATATCTAATGTGGACACTATGTTAACTAGAAACAAAATTAAAAGTCATGTACAAACTAAACAAGTCTAAAAGCTTCCACAAAAGTTTATTTAATAAATACAATTGCTACGAATTTATAATTATTAAAATGCAATGCATCAAGTACCAAAAACAATATATACTGGGTAGTCTAAATAACACATATTTTACAACACTAAGCTTTTTAGCGCTCATATGTTTGAATTAACCTGCAAGTTTTTGCAAGTTTTCCGTTCGTTTACTTTTTTGTGCAAGAGCCAGTTTTGAGAGTAAAATTTTCATTTTGCCCAAAATTTACTCATCTACTGGATTTTACTGGAAAAGTAAACGAATGGACCTATAGAGAAAAGCTATAAACAGGGCAGCGTCCTTCATGTTCATGCTAATGCATGTTTGTAGTCAGAAACCCAAAATCCATTTTGACCAAATACTGTTTGAATCAGAGAATTTTTAACAAAATGGCATTGATGTACTTGAGAAAACAATTTTTATACCAATTTTGACTATGTAGCGTGTTACGGTTGCCATTTTTTTTAAAATGTTTAAAATATAGTTTAAAAAACTCTTTTGAATAACAAAAATACTGGAAAGTTATCAGACATGTTTCGTATACTAGTTAATGCGCTTCCAAAAGCCCTTTCATTTAGTACCCCACATGTCTAAAAGTTCTCTAAAACAATAAGAAATAATACGAAAAATTATGAGGCTGGACCGCTAAAGAAAAATACGTGTCCCTTATTTTTTTTTTATCACATATTAAAATTTCCTTAATATACAGTTTCCCATCAGGAGACTCCCCTTATAGGACCTCAAATTAGCACATGCTTTTTCTGCGTTATTATCTCCCTTCTATTAAAAATTATCGGACCTTAAAAATAGGTGTTGTTTTAAAGCAACGGCAGTGTAAAATGGGTTAAATGCTTTCTTTTGTTTATTTTTAATTAAATCTTAATTTAAATTTTCGAAAAATATAAAACTAAATCAAAAATATGCAACAAAAATTACCAAAATATGCATTTATAATAAAATATGCATCAACAAATCGTTCAAATAAATTGGAGGTTCATTAGTTTCAGACATGTTTCCCTAAAAAAGTGTTAACTTTGGCCTCACCTTTTAGCCCTTAAACGTGAGATTGAACCGCTAAAAAAAACGCACTCAGGAAATTAAGAAGGTAGAAATGACTAAAAATTTCTGTTAAAATGACTACAACTGTAGTGAAAAAGGCAATGACTGATAAAACAACTACAATAGTATTAAAAACGACCTACGAAGCGGTCAATAACAACTAACCTTAAATGAATGAGTAAGCCATAAATACGAGAAGCAATAAAAACAATGAACATAAAACTACTACATAAGTTGTAAAAACCATTGTTTTTAACAGTTATTTTTCGGTATTTTAAAATATTTTTTTAACCAAAAATATATATTTTTTTTTGTTTAAATTACAATACAAATTTGTAATTCCTACATCGTATTAAAAATGTTGGCATTTTCCTCAATTGTGAAAAGTTTTATTGTAGTACTGCTAATGAAATATGAATCTAATCTAATTGCGTGCATTGTGTGTCAATATAAAAAAAAGTAAAATTTCCAAACAGGTTTCCAGTTATAACGTTTTTATGCATTGGAGATAAAGGGTCCGCCAAATAACTTTTTTTTTTTTGAAAATGCTATAAAAAAAACTACTATATAAAAAAACTACTACTGAATATTTTCTTAAATTTCTTTTTTTATTTGAAAGTACAGTCCTTCCGGTTAATAATGGAAAATAATTTCATTCAAATGGCTGCCTCGGCTGGCCATGCAGTAGCCTACACAGTGTTGCCAAGTGTAGGGATTTTCCCTTTTCGTGGGGATTTTTTTCAAAAAATTCATCTGTAGGGAAAAAAGGACAGATTTTGTTTTTCAATCAAATTGTAGGAATTTTTTTATTAACAATTTTATTCTATTTATAAATTATAATAAACAATGAAAAATACAACCATTTATTTTTTTAGTGTAACAGAATAAAACCAACAAATCTGGTGGCACTGGAAAAATGAGAAAAAAGTTTAAACATTTGGCACCATTGTTTGCATGTAAATGAAAATGGTTTTGACATTTACGTTCGCACTGTAGACAACTATTTCGAAATACAGAAACCAAATTTTGTATGAAAACTTTTACGTTTTCATTCGACTTGTACTTCAAGTCATCATTTCTAATTTAGTTAGAGAAAGCGAAAGAAAGCATTCTTTCGAAATCGAGAAACAGGCCATAAGTGTTTATACGAGTATTTTTTAAAAATGGCATTTTTTATTTGATTACCGTTTATTTTTAGTTTTTATGTTATTTTTTACTTTTTTATTTTTACTTCTTTTTCTTTCTATTGTACCTGAATGAATTACTGTAAAAATTTATAATAAAAGTAAATATAATTTACTGCTAAAAAACAAAATTTTTGCATTTATTAAAAAAAAAAATGTGTAGGGAAAAATGTAGGGAATATTTTTTCTGTCTGCAGGGAAAAAAATGGAATTTTTTCATTAACGTAGGGATTTAAAAACAAATCTCCTGGCTACACGATCGGTCCAATTTTTAAGTACATTATCGATTGTGTGCAGCTGTATTTCACCAATGGCTTTCTGTTTCGTCCTGTTGAAACCAAATGTTGCCAATATCCTCCTCTTCAATTTTTGTGAACAAAAATTCCTTCAACATGACCCGATAACGATCGCCATTGACTGTAACGGCCACTCCTTGCTCATTTTCGAAGAAAAATGGCAATTTTCGCAAACATTCTGCAACATTACCATGATTTTCAAAGTAATGTCGCAATATTTCCATATTCGTTCAGCGGAAGGATAAAACTAATTATCTGTCAAATCAGACATGAGCTAAGTGTTACCATTCACGAAATAAGCGCTAGTTGAAAAAAAAGTTAGATGGCGGACCCTTTATAATGAATATTTTTAATTATTATTTACAAACTATGAACATATCAATAATAACAGCTGTTAAAACAGTACAGTATTTTTGGTTAGTTATTTTTTGAAATGAAATTGTCTTTTGCCATTTTCTCGTAGAAAAACTACTACAAAAAACAACATTACCATTTAAAGAAAATATTTATAAAATATTTGATATTTTAAATTTTGAATCTCGCTCCTAGATGAGGACAAGAAATTCTCATTGAGTTTGTGATTTAACATAACAAATATCTCTAGAAATTCTAATAACAAAGTCCCCTGAAGATTTCCTTAGGCAGGAATGAAATCCGGATAGGGACACGCCTACATCAGATTGCTTTTCACAATTTGTTAAATAAGTTTTGGGACTTTAGCACATTTAATTACTATAAATAAAACTGAATCTGATTTTATTATTTAGTAAAACTATATTAAAATAAAATATGAATTTAAATATTCACGTTTCACGCTATATTGCTTTATGACTTTTCATCTTAAAATATCGTATACTATCGAGACCTTATATTCAATACCCACTATGAACCAATTTCTTTAAAATCAAAATTTGAGAGGGAAAAAAATCTATTTTAGTACTTTTTTCTTAATATTTGTTATTTCTCTATCAACCATTACATAAACGAAACGAAGTTATTTCCTGCAACTGTACTTAATATATCAATGTCATTTAAATGCTTGTTTATTAGGGTGTCCCGTAAAATACGTTTTCCGGATTCTTTAAGAAATAGCATTCAGTCATTGGATTTTGAAATGGAGATTATAAAAAATAACGAAAAATTATTCGAGAGTACTTTAAAAAAGATTTTTTTTAGGCGAAATTCATATTAAATTTACAGAATAAAAAGTTAAGAAATATGTCAAAAATCATTGAATAATTTTTAAAATGGTCCTTGGTATAATTTTAGTTTCTTTGCACCTGCAATGGTGAACCAAAAATCCCTTTTGTTTAATATAAGTAAATTTTTAGGGTTTGTGGCAAATTTTTAAAAATTCTATTCAAATTTGGGCATTTGTATCAAAAACATTTTTTCAATGTATTTAAATTACATTTTTTTTTAAAAACTACAATGATGCCAAACTTATTCTCTTTACGAGACAAAATTATCAACCAGTTGCGCAATTACCTTCTCTAAAGTATTTACCAAATGGTGATATAAAATTTAAAGTGAATTTTGACGAAGAATATAATAATTTACCCAGCCTAATTAAAGAATACACAGGACAAACTGTACCAAAGCCCTTACATACTTGTTAACTTCCAATTCAGCCTAGTAAATGGAAACATCTACAAGATTTGAAGCATGTTATACTAAGGAGTTTATATATAAGGTGGCGCAAAAGTAATCCTCCTATCAGAAAAAGTATACACAATGCTACGTACTCTATGGCACACCCAGTATATAACTCCATTAAATGTTCGCATATTGTTGGCGAAAACTTACCTATTGCCTACTCTACTGTACGGATGTGAAATATTTGCAAGCTGTGCCACTAAATGCAGTAAGAAGCTTGCATCTACTTACAATGCTATTCTTAGATATGTTTTTAATTTAAGGAAGTTTGATTCCATCTCTTTATATTCAAAAAAACTTTATGGAGTTACTTTAAAAGATCTTTTGATAATAAGAACACTGATTCTTTTGCATAAAATTATATATACCCGGGAACCATCGTATTTGTTTGATAGACTTGAGTTTTCAAACTCCCAGAGGAATAAGGATATTACCCACATATTGTTTCAAAACTCTTTATCAAAGTGGCAATTTTTTGTGAACTCAATACGTCTTTGGAACTCATTACCATCATCCATTCAGTTCTTAAGCAACGCATTACATTTTAAAAAACAAATATTTGAACTTTATAGATAAACGAGCCTAAAAATGTGTTTGATTCTGAAATTTAAATAAAAATTGAACCTAAATATTGTCATCATTTGTTTGGTTATATTTATTTTGTATAATATTTATTTATTTTAAAAAATTTTATTTTATTATTTTTTTTTTTTTTTTTTTTTTTTAATTTTACATACCTGCCCACAATTTTATTTTTTTTATATTTTAATAATAATAATCATTTTTTCCTATTATTGTTCCTTAAAAATAATGTTACAATATAAAAATCCATTACTTTAATTATAAGATTTTTAATCTTGCTGTTTTGGAAATCAATAAACTAAAAAACAATAAACAGGTGAAAACAGTGAAACGAAAAAAACTCAAAGTGAAATAAAATTGTTATTTCAAATAATCTTTACATTATTTTCATTGTTTACATTATTTACATTATTTACATTACATACTTTATATTGTTTACATTATTTACATTTTTTTCATTACATACTTTACATTGTTTACATTATATATCCTACATTTTGTACATTCCTTACATAATTCACATACTTGCAGGTTTAAAAACTTTAAGGATATTTCGACGCGTTGACAAATATTTTGTTTCACGTCATGTATGATGTCTTGTTTGACGGTTTTTGTTAATCCTTATATGTAAAATCCTTGATTATTTATACTGTGTTTTTTACTGTGCCATATCCTCCATCAGCCAAAAAATATTTGAATTTTTCACCTGCTATACCCTTTATCAACCATAGCGCCCTGAATAACGCAAATTATTGTATTATTCTTATACTTCCGAGTTTTAGGGATGTCAGTTAAACTGGGGTTAGTTAAACCGGTAACGAATTTAGTCTTTATTTTGGTCTTTATCAGAATTAAACAAAATAAACCAACATTCAGAGTCAGTATTCCATTTAAAAACTTCGTTAATCTAAGTTTAAACATACTCGACATCCTAAAAACTGGGTCTAAGAGTTTGCATCTCCTGAAAAAAATATGTTTTGGTTCATAGAGGGTATTGAATATAAGGTATCGATATGATATTATATATGCTTTCTTATGTGTTAACATATCTGACGATATATTATTATATATTGGTCTTTATAAAATAAGATATTAAGTATATATGCTATACATAATAAGCTGTAGACCTGTCATCTTAATACATTTTCATAAATAACATAATATGTAATCATAATCATGTCACCGTATACATATAAGCTATATAATTTAAGATATAATAATATATACTACCTTATAAAAAATATTTTTTGTGAGATATAAGATATGCTTATATATGGTGTCATATATATAATAGAATGTGATACATAATGATATATGACAACAAATGATAATTATGTATGATAACATACATGATACTAGTTTATCAATCTAGTGAGATATGATTATAAATGCTCTAATATCATTAATATTTTCCACGCGCATAAGATATAACTATGTAATGTTATATATAACCCCATACATAATTATATATGAATCTTACGACAATTGTTTTTTAAGTTTATTCAAAATTATATATTTCATGGGATTTAAGTAGATCCAATTAAATTTCAAAATCTCTTATTCGATCCACCAAAAATGTCTTATCTTTTTGGATCTAACTGGATCTAGATCGGTCGTAATAGATCCCATGGAATATTGTTGGATTTATCAGGATCATAAAATATATATTATTGGATCCCCCTGTAGAGTAAAAACAATTATAGTGTTTATCGTTTTGGCTCTAATGAGCGACTGTTTATTATTATCTCAAAATACTTAAATCTAAGTATAAAATAAACTTAATACTAGCTACAGCTAAAGTGTGGGAAATGCTTATGTTTGCATTAATCCACACTGTAGGTTGCTTGTAGCATGGACATTCCATAGATTGTATGTTAATACTTCATACAATGTATGGGTGTCTACTACATGGCAATATACACTTATCAAACACGCTACACCTCCCTTTTTAGGAAAAAGATCGATCAATCAGAGTAGCTTATTGATCGGTCTTTTTATATAACTTATTTAATAAAATATTACATTGCATTAACAAGAGGATCTTAAATAAGAAATGAATTATCAAAATAAAAGATAATTAGAGAAAGTATTTAAGAGACGATTTAAATTATTGTAATTCGTCTTCATAAAAAAATTTTGTTCAAAAATAAAATGTATCAACCAACATTTTTATTTCTGTATTATTTGTAACTCATGTTATCATTTTTCTTTATAATACTGTAATTTTTAAACTATTTGTTAAGATCAAACACATCACATGCCTTTCAATTACATGTACCCGCCGGTATGATCATTACCGCAAGGTCACTAATGTCAAGGAATGCGATGTTTTCAAAGAAAAATGGGACTTGGTAATAATTGTATTTCCCATTGTCCAAGTTCATAAGTAATAATTCAGGTAATAAATTTGCTGTTTGAAGTGTTATTAAAGGACATGCGAGAATTATCAGCGATATTTATTATAGATTGTGGGTATTTTAATACCATAAATAATTACGCTGTGTATTAACCAAAGAATGTTTGCTGTTTACACTTAGTGTAAAAGCTAGTTAACCGAAAAATAAAAATTTTAGATTTACAAAATAATTTATAGATTTTATGAGAAAATCATATTGTCAGTGCAGCTCGTTGATCACTGCAAGGTTAACTTTTTACCATTTTCCTCTTACTGAATCGTTCTATTACTGTTTTAATTATTATCAAAGTAGTGTTGTTAATATTTATCCATGGTGCTACTAATGTCTAATGTAATGTTCGAATACATTAGCAATTTAGTTGTGTTGTTCATTTGGCACGTCGTTTTTTCTTCCTTTTTTACTATTAAGTTATAAGAAAAGGACTCTAATTGCCGGTCTCGGGACCTGAGGCGTGTGGAATTATTTCCAATGCCTTTAGCAATAGCTTGCCTTAACTTCAACACTAAGTCTATTTAATAGACTTGGTATACAACTTCTTCGGAATTCTAGTTCCGGTATTGGGTTTCCTGTCTTTATTTGACACAACATTTAAGCTTTGATCAGACCAGAGCACTCAAGCTGCTCTATCAATTTAAGATCAGAACTCTAAATATTCGTTTGGAATACCCCGGTACTTTCAACAATCGCGATTGCGCATTTCTATAATGCTTATCAAAAAGTGCACTTTTTATTCTACCATCCAAAATATATGTGGCCTATTTAACGGGCTCCGTTCACCTCGCCTTGCCGTCTACTTTTTCAAGACTTAGGATGATTGAGTCTAGGTCAATATCCTATTAACAAAGGGGCTGGCTAATGTACCGTATATAATTCATCAAGAATTATCTTCATAACGCGCTGCCATTTATTATTTAAAAATTTGATGGACGTCTCCCTCAAATTTTTATTAGTCTCATTTGAAACTATAAGCACCTCTAACAAAATTCAGTAAGGGTAAATATACTGTTAGTAATTACTAACGTATTTGCATCTGGGTAAAGATGTTATGATATAATGAAGTATGAGAATCAATTTTTGATGTTTGATGCATCCGTATAGTATGCACAAGTGTTGAATCTGCTGCTTTCGAGAGCAACTAAATCGAATCAATTTTTGATTCCGAAAATGAGATCCATTCCTGGTTCGTAAGAACCAATAACGTGAATCATACAAATATGACGGAAACCGAGTCCGTATCGCACAGTTTCATTTAAGTCAACATTAAATGTATAGACGGAAACTGAGTCGAAATTGCATGGTTTCATTTAAGTCATGTAAAGTATATAAATACTTTTAATACGTGGATTAATTCAACGTTATTACATTACGAAATAATCCATAATTTGATCAATTTGCACGTGTTACGCAAATAGTGCGTTTTAAGGAAATGGTTAATCTCAAAAAAATAATTGTAAAACAAACATAGAATTTAGCATTAAGTAAATTGAAGTATTTAAAAATACAAAATTACAAGTTACAAAAAATATTAGTAGAATAAGATATATATAAAGATATAAATAAATAAATATTTCTTTATGTAGTTAAAATAAATAAGTGGAGACAAGCATAATGGAACATGTACTGATGAAATCTAAACTCACGGCTTAATAGCCTACAGTGATTACATCAGTGTAAAGATTCCAACCAAATATGATTTGGTTTTCTTGAATTTCCATAAAAAATTATGAATATATTAACTAATAAATGTGAGTTTGTTCCAGCTTCTAAAAGCTATGTAGATTAGTAAGAACAATATAAAGGGTGATTAGACCTGAAGGTTTTAGAGAAGAGAATTCCCACAGGCTTCTCATGTCTTTATTACTCAACAAAAATGGGCTAAGCATTGCAGAGCTTTTTTTTTATTTGCCAAAAGGGTTTAAATGTCGAGCAAGAAAATCAAAATCAAGGACAGTTCATAGGCGAACGAGCAGAACGTATATTATTCGATTTTGATATAGTTGGAACAAAAGTAACGGGTAGTTTTGCTAATGCAAATCTAACGGTACAATTGTTACATGATGAGATAGAAGAAATAAGACGTGTCATGCATCATGATTTATACGATAGGAGTATTAGCTACAAATCGGGAACCATTTAAACATCCCAACAATAATGGAAGAAAATACTGGTATTTTTAATGAAAGTCAATCGATTATACGACTATTTAGGATTAAACTTCATTATAATACAGCATTTCATTAGTAGTTGTTGTTAAATATGATTTGTGGCATAGAATTATATCATTGTATAGTTTTGATCGGCATTGCTGAATCAAAACTATACAAAAATGATATAGTAAAGGAATAATTCGGCATTAAAGGCCTTTAAGATTGAAAATAATCAATTTCCTGAAAGTATTATAATCTACCGTAATGTTGTAGGTGATGGTCAACTATCATTGTGTGAAGCTGCCTGTCAAAAGATGCTAAATCAGACCATTAAAATAACATTCATAGTAGTCCAAAAACATATCAATACACGTTATTTTACCGTTAGCGGTAATAACGCTAGTAATCGTATGTCTGGTACTGTGGTCGATTGTAACATAACACGTTCCGATCGTTATGGTTTATTTTTGGTATCACAATGTGTACGCCAGGGTACAATTAGTCCTAGCCATTATGTTGTCATTCGTGATGATTCTACTTAAAATCCAGATATTCTATAGAGATTAACTTAACCAATATAAAGTGCTCTTGAGAAATCTAAGGAATTTCAAAGGAACCTTAGTATTTACAACAATAAAAAAATATAATAATTACAACAATTATAATTGTAAAACAATCAAAAACGCAAAAAAATATTCAAAGTTTCTTTGTTGTTAATCTATGGGAATAAAAATTATATTCCCTTAATAATGATGATTTGAATCAGTAAAGTCTACAAAAAAATATTTTCAAAGACTCTACTATTTCAATTCACTATTACTTTAGAAAATTCCCAATGTCAATTCGCCTATTATAAGGGTTTTTCTTGTTGTTTGCAAGGAAAACTATAACGAATTTTTATCCATTGGTCATGGCATCATTTTCATAAATACAAAAATGATTCATTAAATTTTCTTTAATATTTGAGAAACTTTATTTTTGTATCGTTGGAAATTTTCCGAATTTCCATTTTTAGTTCACGAAATTTATATAGAAATAAAAAAAATTGATAATATTAATAATTGGATATTAGAAAATATTTTTTCTTAAAATTCCATGGATTTTATTATACTTCATTATATTTGGTTTTAAAAAATTAATAAATTAATGATTAAATAGTGTGGCATACTTTGTGCACAGATTAGTGCTGCCATTTAATCATTTTCTCGCATTCCTAGTGTTGGATACTTGATTCCAAATAAGGATAAAGTTATTAAATTTTCGCAAATATTAGATTTTTTGGCACTTTAATGCACATGAAAGTGCGGCCAGTTTTTCAAAATCATGATTAAAATTTACAGTGTAAAACACTGGTCTTATCCATCTCTGTCAATAATGCTACCCATTACATGTACAAAAATCAAGTTTACATTGATTTACTTAAACTAAGTTTAATTGGGTTGTTATTAACAGGGATTTCGATTTGTTAGTTATTTAGTAATAAAAAAAAATTATATATTTGTCGTGGCATTCGTTATCCGTCACCTTCAGATAGACAGATCCCAATTGCAACGGCAAATATAGGTCATACATCATTTGATGACCGGTAGATTTTTATTGCACTAGGGGAGTGTCCCGTAGGAGTCACCATAGTCAATAAAAATGGTTATTAGATTGTTAGTAATTTTTTTTTTTTAATAATCAATGAACTTTAAATAATATTCAATGATTTTGAAAAGATAATAATCTTTTATTAAAATATTTCTTTTTTTTTTTATTTAAACTTTTCTTTCTCTTTTTTTTTTTTATTAATTTCAGTTAACCAATTTTGTATTATTTCTTTTGCATTGGTAGTTATAATATTTGATTAATATTATGTTTAAATTATCCTCTGTTTTTGCAATGTATATATATATATATAAAAAAAATGTTTAAAGAAACAAAAAATTAAAAAAATTTTTTTTTTTTCAAAGTTTTTTTTTTTTTTTTTAAAACTAGGGTTTTCATACGAAATATAAAAGTTTTATATCAAATTTTTCAAACAAACTTAAAACTTTTCGCGCAAAATTAAAAACTTTTTCTTACAAAATTAAAACATTTCAAGTTTTTTTTTTTTTTTTTTACAAAACTTAAAGTTTAATGTATTTCATTCAAAATTTAAACCCATTCGGACAAAATTTTTTTTTTTTTTACAACTTTTTTTAAATTTTTCATACAAAGAATTAAATTTGTCATACAAAATCTAAAATTTTTGATACAAAATTTTCAATTTTTAAAAATAAAATTTTTAAGTATTTTAAATTAAAAACTTTCAATGCAAATCTTTAATTTTTTTTCTAGCAAATTTACAAAATTTGCATTCAAGTTTTTCAAAATTTTTAAAAACGTAGTGTTTTAAATATTTTAAAAAGTATGTTAAAAACAATTTGAAAATAATTCAAAATTAACAATTCCACAACTTTAAGAAGATTTATGTAGTTTTTTAAATTTTATTAATTTTATATTAGCAACCACGGTAGTTAATTAATTACTTTTCAATATTTTCAAAAAAAATTTAACTTATAATGTTTTTTTTTTTTTTAATTTATGATTTATAATTTTTAAATTCAATAATTTTCAAATTTTATAACTTTTAAATTAAAATTTTTAAATGTCCTTTTTTTTTTAAAAAAAAAATATTATTATATTAAAACTTATAACTTTCAAATTAAAGTTTATAATTTTTAAATTTTAATTTAGAATGATTTAAAAGTTTTAACTTTAATTTAAAACAAAAAAAAAATGTAGTTAGGAAAAAAAATTTAATATTTGACATCTGAACTTGTACTGTACGGAACAGACGATGCTATAGCTTAAACTATGTTTACCTTGTTTAAATCTGTTATTATCTTGTTGATTAGTTTTCATCTTACTGTTGTTGTATTGCTGTAGTTTTTAAGTTGTTGTTGATGATGTTGTTGGGGCCAAATTTTGTAATGGGGTTGCCCGTTGTTGATGTTGTGACACCTTTGCTGCTTATGCTCCAGTGGTATTTGCTGTTGTTAATATCAATTGATGCGGCTGTTGGGCTATTAAATTTAAACTAGTCTAGGTCCGATGGTGTATCGGACACACCATCCTTGGAGCAACCCGGCATGTTGCCCCGCAATGTTTTGGCCACATTGCTTCTTCTTGTATTCTTAATTATTTGTAGGGTTGAAAGCAATTTTTGTGTGTTTTAGAGAAGCCGGTGTATGTTACTACACATTTTTAAAATTTTTGCTAACGACATCAGTATTTTTGTTTTCACTAGCAAACACATTGCATCTTTGTTTTTATGTTAGTTTTTTATTTCGTAATTTTTTTTTGTCTTTTGTTTCCAATGCTAACAAATTCGGCACATCGGATTTTAATGCTTCCACTTGTTTTATTTTTATTTTAGTTTTAAATTTTTTTTTTTTTATATTAAAATTGTATATATTAGTTTAGGCACATATTTTAATATAATTATTCTTTAAGTTTCTATTTTTTTTGTATTTAATTTATTTAAATTTTAAATTTTTATTGTTTTTAAAAAAAATTGTTTTTATTTTTAAGATATTAATTTTTTTTTTTTTTTTTAATTAAAGTTAACGTTTTTTTAATTAATTTTTTTTCAGGGTTAGGTCCTGTTGGACCCAACCCTTTAAGTACTTTTTTTTTTCACTACTCCTGGCAGGATCGCCATGTAGAGTAAAAACAATTATAGTGTTTATCGTTTTGGCTCTAATGAGCGACTGTTTATTATTATCTCAAAATACTTAAATCTAAGTATAAAATAAACTTAATACTAGCTACAGCTAAAGTGTGGGAAATGCTTATGTTTGCATTAATCCACACTGTAGGTTGCTTGTAGCATGGACATTCCATAGATTGTATGTTAATACTTCATACAATGTATGGGTGTTATATTGCCTGTCTACTACATGGCAATATACACTTATCAAACACGCTACACCCCAAATTTTGAAATCAATTTTAATAAAATTCAATCCAATTCAATATGTTTGAAGGATATAATTGGATATTACCGGATACCCAAATTTTTAATTTATCTTGGATAAGATTAAATGTCGATCTATATATAATGGGATATGATTTTATATTTGAGATATGAATTTTTTTGATCGGAAAAGTCTAGAAAAGCAGTACCATATAAGTGGTTATATAAGCACATATTAGGTAATGGCATATACTTACAATTGTCATAACAAACCTCATTTCCTTTATATGGGAATGTTGTGGTTGATTATGTGGTTACCTATATGATTACCAGCATGGATAAAAATAATGAGTCTAAAAATAAATTAAAAAAGAAATATAAATTTAATAAAAAAATAGTTTTTTTATTGAAAATTTTTTAATATTTATTAATTTGGCTTAAGGTCATTTAATAAAATTAAAAACGAGTGTTTACATTTTTAATATTTATTTATTCTCAAATGTTTTATTTTTAAATTAAAAAAAAAAATTAAATAAAATCAAAAGTTTATTTTTCGATCTTTTATCATAAATTATGATGTGAGCAAGATTATTCAAGCTCAAGATCATTTGTTTGTTGTTAAACAAAAAACCGTGCAATGTTTATTTATTACTCAAAAAAGTTTTTGCCCGCTAACTTACAGCAAACTTTATCTACTGTCAGTAGAAAAAAAAACAAATGATCTTGAACTTGAATAATCTTGCTCACATCATAAGAAATTTTTGAATACCACAACAAAAACAATTACGTTGTTCACTGTTTAAAACTGTTTACTAATTTTTTTTTAAATAAAATGTGCCCACACGGGATTCGAACCCGGGCTTCCTCGTTGTCACTCGATTGCTTTACCATCTGAACGAGCTATAAATGACTTATTTGCACAACATGTCATTACTTACCAGCTTACAAAAAATCTAAAATAAGTAGTTATATATGTACTTACTCGAATTGAAAAAATAATGAGTCTAAAAAATAATTTAAATTTTTTTTAAGATCATTAGTAAATATTTAAAATAATGATAAAAGCAAATACTTATAGTTAAGGCATTATTTTTGGTATTGAAATAATTGGAAAAGTAACAAGTTATTAGGAAGTCCTTATTATTTTTGTATAACATGTCATTACCGTTTCTACACTGGGTAGTTAAATAATAAAATCAGATTAAAATGTGTTTGTTGGTGTTTTTTCTACGCTATACAGTTAATTTTAAACAGTTAAAAAACTACAAATTGCAGTTGATTTAACTGCAAATGTAGTGTACAACTTTCACACTGCCAATGCAGTTATTTTAACTGCAGTTGATTCCAATTGATTCCTCCTACATAATTTTTTTGAGTGTAACTGTTTCTTTTTGTTTATACGAGTTAATTTAATACCATTTGTTTACAGTATAAACTTCAGAGGGCGAACACAAGTTCGTATAATAAGCATTACGACCAGTGGTACAAGAGGTAGCTGCTTTATCGCATCTAGAATAAATGGGGAAGTTGATCATGTTGTTGGTCGCGTAATTACAAGCAACCAAATAAGCACGATATGAAGCACCAGGTGGAGTATAATGAGAAGCAGCACAACCGACACGAACGTTGCGATCAGCCATCATAACAGTGAAATGGCCAATAGTTCTAAAATTATAAAAAAAATAATATTTTCAAGATTGGCTAATTCAATTTAATTAAAACCACTTACGGCCCATTATAACCATTGGGATAAGAATCAATGTAGGCTTGTTTGCTGTCTTTAACTTCGTCGAACCACATTTGCACAGATTGCTTCAATCTATCAACATCATTAACAGCACCATAGAAGCCCATCCAAGCAAGATTTTGACCAGAAAATTTAAAGGCATCTGTGTTGTGACATTTATCATGAGCCATTTTACATTTTCTAACATTGAGAGCGGCAATTGAAGCTAATTCATCATCCCATTGCATAGTGGACATACGGCAAGCAGAAGAGTGCTTAGCATCACCTCCACCAGCAATAAAGTTACGCTTTTCATTATGAGCATCGATTAGTAGTTGTTTCAAAGCCCTGGTAATGGCGACCATTTTTGCATCAGCTGGACAAGTGACATCGAAATTCTATAAAAAAAAAAATACTTACAATACAAACTGGCAAGTCCGTTTATCAACTTACTCCACTGTGACCACAAGCAACATGGGTAACACCAGAATTACAAACATTACTGGAACAATAATTGGTTGCCGTTACTGAGCCAATGACTGCCACAGCGCACAAAATTATTGATAAGGGATTCATATTCTTTGGCAATGATATCACTTAGAGTTCGAAACTTAACTGTTCCATTATCTGGTGCATTGTTCCTTTATATCTGTACTTAAAACTTTCTCTTCTTTAAGATTGCTAATACATACATGTTGTATTAATTTAGATGTTTTATCTGTTACTAGCTTGAAAGGCCGATACTTCGTTACCGGTATTTTAGATACATAGCAGAAAACAAAATTATATTTTCTGAAGTTAATTTGCCTAATTTTAGAATATAATCATGGATGATAACCGATTCGATGTCGTTATCGGTAAGAGTAATACTACGTTTTCACTGAACGTGTTTTGGACATGTTTTGGAATGAAACATGTTTTGTACAAGTTTTTCTATACTTTTTTTTCACCAAAATACATGTTTTGCTTAAAAAAAGTAAGTGTAAACACTGTATTTTCGTTTATTTCGGTAAAAGTATTTTAGGGGATACGATATTTTAGTTATTTCGGTAACGGATTTTTAGCAGTGACGATATTTTAATTATTTCGGTAACATTATTTTAGGGATAACGAGTTTTCAGCTATTTTGGTAACGTATTTAAAGGAAAACGTTATTTAAGTTATTCAGATAATGTTAATGCAAATCAATAGTTTTAGCAACATTTTGCCCGAAACTGGCTAGTAATGACTGGCTAGTTTATGATATAGCTTTAGAAACATATATTTATCTTTTTACAGCGATTTTTTTTTCTGATTTTGTGAGATTATTTTTGTGATGTATTTTTAGGATAACGCTTTTTCAATTATTTCGGTAACGGTATTTTAGCGATACCAGTATTTTAGTTATTTCGGTAACGGTATTTTAGTTATAATGGTAACGGCATTTTATGGATAACGTAATTTCAATTATTGCGGTAACGGTATTTTAGGGAAAACGATAGTCAGTTGAAAGGGTTTTGAATCGATAGCGGTATTTTAGCGATATTGCCTGCCATCCGTGAATAAAATTTAAAAGAATTAAAGAGTTTAGCAAATATGAGTATTCAGGCCACATTTTGGGAATCGCGTTTTTTACATAACATAATAGAACTTGGACTTTTATACTTTAGGGCGGCATTAAAAAATCAACTTCGGATTTTCTGTTCATCATTTTCGCGCTGAAAATTGTGACAGTTGTTATAAAACTCAACTTCGGATTTTCTGTTCTTCATTTTCGCGCTGAATATTGTGACAGTTGTTATAAAACTTGTATTGTTGTTTGGGCTGTTTCGAGCGATTTTTGGTCTATTGCCTATTTTTGGCCTAAGCCGATTAATCGGTCGGACACTAATTATGAATTAACATAATTTAAGATTTGCATGTTAATTTTGCGTTTTTTTGTTGTTTCAAATTGTACATTGTTTCTCAAGAATCAAATTTACAAAATTTAAGAGGTGATTACACTGTGCAACAAATAAAGACTTTTTGAAAAATACTCGGACTTGACAGTATAGGTTCGATTCTACTACCAAAGAGTAGTAAAACAATAAACTGGGTTTGAAGAGTTTGGTTAGCAAATTTTTTAATCATTGGCCCCTCAAAAAAGATGTCATCATATTTTGACCAGCAGCTAATTCAGACTTGGTGATACCGCTTAACTATATTCAGCAATAATGTTGCTTAGAATCCGTTGAACAAAATTTATTATTATTATTTTTAAAATTTTTTTTAGTTTTTGATACAAAGAGCTTTCAAAATATGTTCTTAGCTTTTATCACGTTTATGTTTGTTAAATGTGTATAGTATTATATATCATTGGAAAGCTTCTTGAAATTCACGTAATAAAATCGGATTTATAATACACATATAGTTACAAATGAAAAAAACAAAAAAAAAATCTGCAAAAACACACTATTTTCACAAAATTTTGAATGGGAACATATCTCAAAACTGAGATATTCGAAATTATTTCTACACAGAAGTAATGTATTTTCAAAAATACGGAGTTTGATATCCATATTGCCTATGTTTTGGCCATAGAGTTGCCACCCTTTGGGAAAACATAATGCTGCGGAAAACTTCGTCTAAAATCCAAACTCGCACAAATACCGAAAATAGAAAACATACGTTTCCACTGAAACTTAATAGAGAATAATATATGTGAGTATGGTCCTGAACCGATTATACCTCCGAGTACAAAATCCTGTAAAATTTATATGTTTTTTCGAATACCACGAAAAGTTGAGCATGCTCGAACATGCTACTTTACACTGGTGAGGCGCACTTCAATACAGAAAATGTGTCCATTTTAGAACCCACTTCTTAACCTCTAAATGTGAGATTCGGCAGCTAAAAAATAGTAGTCTTTTAATTTTTGATTCTTTATAATGTATCCAAAATTCATCGCAATCAGCGGGGACCCATGAACGAATTCTTCTGGTTAGTTTTTCATAAAAAAAAATTAATTTATTTTATATTTAACAAATAAATGTAAATTTTTTAAGCGCTATCCAATATTATCTTTGGGATTTTGATAGTTTCAAAAATGAAATAAACATGAAAAGGAACTTTAAATTAATCCGTTTTTATGTTTTTAGGACATTTTAATTAAATTTTAAAGCTAATTTGTATTGTTTAATATATCCTCTGCAAACAGGCTAAGTACATTTTTTAAATTTTTCAGGAGGGACAAAAAACGTTCTAACTTTTTTCATTATGAATATTTTTTAGTTTTTTAAAAAACTCTTAAACATTTTTTATAATTTTAGGTTTTATTAGTTTATAATAAAACCGTTGGTATAAATGTTTCAAAATATTTTTCTGATACGTGTTCACTTCACTTGTCTAATTATAATGACACAAATCAAAAAAATACACAAATACTTAAAAATGTGCATACATTACAACGACCTCTACTGGTTTTAATTATCAAAATAATATTTTTAGACTTTAGTAAATTCAGCAAAAAAATTGGTAAACATTTTGTATTTCATCAGGTCAAAATATCAAAATTTTTAACTGAAATCCCAATTTGAACTAAAAACCAGTATAAAACTTGTAAAGCTGGATTAGTTACAGTCCCAGCAAAAACATGGATTCAACTCATTACCAGGCTAATTACTAGCAACATTACTTTTATTCGCAATGTCCGAAAAGTAATGTGTGGGTAATGAAGGGATTTTTAAAATTCCCACGGGGAGAGGAAAACAGGGGAAAATATCCCTATTGGCGGCCTGGCCAAACTGCCAAATCTAGGAAGTTCAAATTTAGTATATGAGTTCCTAAGCAGGAGTACCATCTGTATAGGGCGGATTTTTAGAAATTTCTATGGGATGGTCTAAAAGGGGAAAAGTTTTCCGCTTGGAAAAACATGAAGTTTGGTATGTGGGTACCTTATCACGAGAATTCCTTATGACGGAATTTCTGGTAATTCCCACGGAGAGGGAAAATATTCCCTTAACGGTTTGGCCAAACCGTTGATGCTAGGAACTTAAAATTTGGCGAGTGAATTTCTAATCAGAAGTAAACATTTGTATAGAGCGGATTTAGGAAATTGCCTTTGGTCAGAAATTTGAAAATTAAAATATATGTTTCTTCGAATATGAACTAACTTATATGTTACTTTTTGGATTTCTGGTCATAAACGTTGTAAGCATAGGGGTTAACGTAGAGAAAACTCTCCCCTTGGTGACCAGGCCAAACCACTAAATCGAGGAATTTAGAATTTGGTATGTGGGTTTCTTGCCACGAGAAGAAGCGTTAAGAAGGTGGAAAAATGGTAAAAGTCCCCCCCTTGGCCGCCTGCCCAAATACCTTTGGCCAGAAATTTGGAATTTAAAATTTATGTCCAGGATCGTGGTAAAATTATTAGTGTCCGACCGAACAGTTCGGCCAAAAAACTATATTTTGTCGGTTTTTTTGATATCTAGAGGCAATGATGACAAATTTTGGTATTGGAAACATGTTTGTTGAGCCGATTTAATTCGATTTTGTGTATAAAATTAAAAAGAAAAGCCGAAGTGGGCGTTGTGGTGTAATGGTTAGCGCGTTGGACTTTTACACAGAAGGTGCCGGGTTCGATCCCCGGTGCCGGCAACATCAAATTAATAAGTATGAGTTTTTTCTATCCCTCATACGTATCGCAATGTCCACCTTCGGTGTTCCCATAGCAATTAACCCCACCGAAGTAAAATAATGAATCAGGGCTATGAACCAAAAAGCTTCAATAAGTTCGCCAACTCTCCATCAGGTGGCGAGCAACAACTGTTCTAAGACTTATCATCTCGCGCAATTACAGTGTTGCCATGTCTGAAGCCCTTCATCTTTCCCCACCTTTCATCTCTATACTATCCCTTTCCAAAAAGAAAGCAACACACTAAATATAGGAAGTATTTCCTGAGTGTTGCCTCTCTTTATAAAAAAAAAAAAAAATAAACATTTTTCCATCCGCCAAATTTGTCCATAATGCTTTAAAATACCGAATACAGACCAAATGGATTTTTTTGGCCGAACTGTTCGGTCGGACACTAAAAATTATGGTTTAAAATGTCTAAATATATCCCTTCTTGAACCGCTTAATGGAGGATCTTGAAATATGGTACGTAGGTTCCTGATCCAGCGTACACATCTCCGCAGAAGAAATTTTGGGAAATTCCTACGGGGAGGGCAAAAAAAGGGGGATAGCCTGCCCCTTGACGGCCTATTAAAACCGCTTAAGCGACGTACTTGGAATTTTATGTGTGGGTTAAAGGCTAAAAGTTTTAAATTTAATTCTAGGAGGGGTGAAATGTATCCCCACTGGCATGCCTATACCCTTTTCGTAAGAAAACTATTTTTGAAATATTTGTTAGCTATTGTATGGGCTAATTCACTGATAAGTTATATCTTAGAACTTTTGAAAAGAAAGGCGTAAAGTGCAGGTTTATTTTGGAAAATGTCTGCTACTAAAAGACGCTAAAGTCCTGATCTTAAAATTTGGATTTTCAATGCATATATCATAAGCCTTTGAATCTAGGAACTTATAATTTGGTTCAGGCATCCGCTAAGACTGCACTCAAAAGTTGAAAAAAATATTTTTTTGAAAAATAAATGCATGTTTCTTTACTTTTAACTCAACTAAAAAGCTTTTTTATTAAACTACAAACAGTAAACTACATAATATCACACTCAGAATATTATGTAGTTTACTGTTTGTAGTTTAATAGAAAAGCTTTTATTAAAATGGTATGGATTACATTATTGAAAAAAATAAAACAAAAATAATAAAAATAAAAATACTTATATCTTAAATATGATATCATATCTCATTTGATATATATCGATATTTAATCTTATCTAACTTTATTTCAAAATTGGGGTATCCAGTAATATCTAGTTTAAGATCCTAATATATCCCAAAATATCCCATTGGATCTAGTTTAAACCCAAAAAGATAAGATAAAGATACTTTTTCATGGATCGAATAAGGTATTTGAGATTGAATTGCGTTTACTTAAATCCCATGACATATACACTCAAAATAGTTTGTAGTGTCAATTAACTGATAATGTAATTTAACATAAATGATAAATTACTTAAAAGCCGGTCTACTTACTTTTCATTTAAATTAAATTTAGAAAAGAAAACAAACAAAAAACTGAAATAATTTCAAATTTTATTTTCACGGATCTCTTCTTGTGTTCTTACGGATATTTAAAAAAAATAACAAGAAACATTTGATTTAAACGAAAAGTAAGTAGACCGGTTTTAAGTGATTTATCATTTATGTTAAATTACGAGTACATTTTCATTAACCCAGTGAGTCACGTTACTCTTTTATATATATATATATATATAAATATATATATATAATAGATATATTTTGATAAAAAGAGCTGTTTATTTAATCAGAGTGTAACAATTATTTTGTGAACAAAACAATATGTAGGAGTTCGTTAATTTAACAATTTTTTTTTATCTGAAAGATAAACACATTTCTAAGAAATCTCTAATATAATTAAAAGCAAGTAAATAGTGAAGGGTAGGTACTAAAAATACGTAGTTTAGTATCTATTAAGATTACCTGTATTCTATTTATAGTACATGCATTTATTTTTCATATAAATATTTATTTCAACTCTTTTATACATTTGTCCAAAATAATTTACTACCATTTAACGCTTTTTTTAGTTTCATTTATAATTTTCATTCATTTAAAGTTTCATAAAAATTTAACCACAAAAACGGAATAGTGTAGTTTATTGGTTTCCGTTACAGCTATTATAAATTTAAATTATTTTTTCAAAAAAAATATTCAATTCAAATTACAAGAAATTGAAAAAGTTTACACAAATATGTTTGTGTGTATACATATTGTAAAAAAAAACCAACAGAAACAAAAAAACTGAAATAATTTCAAAAAACTGAATATATCTTTTGTTTTTACTGATCTGTAATTTGAACATTTATTTTTAACTTACTATACTTTTGTTTTTACGGATTTGTTAGTTATTTAAACGACATTTAAAAATAAATAACAAGAAAATATTTGATAAAAATTAAAATGATTGTAAGTGATTTATCATTTATCATAAATTACATTTTCAGTTAATTTACTACTACAAGTCTAGAATGCTACTACTCTACACTCAAAAAAAAAAGTTTGTAAAGTCAGCAAAAAATTTTGCTGAGTCAGCTAGCAAAAAAATTGCTAATGTCAGCAAAATCTTTTGCTGAAATCAGCGAGCTGATTTTTAGCAACAAAATTAGTAGATTCAGCAAAAGTTTTGCTAACACTTAGTAGATTAGAAATAAAAAAGCGTTGGTAAAAATTAATAAATTTTTTGCTGAATTTTAGTAGACTGAAAAAAACGCAAAAAAATTGTAAAAAAAATTGTAATTTAGTTAATATATTTGCTGAAAATCATAAAACATATTTTTATGATTCTTTTAAAAATAATTTACAATAATTACGAAATATAAAAATTTTCATTTTCCCATATCGATGTCATGAATTAATTTAATATCTGAAAATATATAGAAATAAATATATATAACATAACAAAAATTTTCTTTCAACTACTTACATCAATGGTTGTCTAAATGGTGCTATCTTTTAAGGACGCAACTGCCGAAGATAATTATAGAAACGAAACGAAAAAATAAACAAAAACAAACGAAACGAAAAAAACAACCATTTTTTTGCAATAAGAAAAAGGAACCATAAAAATCTACCTAAGATGTGTGTCTTTGTCTTTCGCTTTACTCTGTCTACATGTCTGTATATGTTTGTTTGCAATTTGACCACACTAGATTATTAATCTATTAACATTTATTATAGAAATACATATTAAATTTAAATATTTTTTTTTGTCTTTTATTTTATTAATAGACAATTATTTTCACAAGCCGGTGACAACGCAAAATTTAAGTTGTTTTAATCCTCAATTTTGTTTTATGTATGAAAAACAGATACAAAAGTCTTCCATGGTGGATTTTTTTATATGTCTTATTAGAGTTGTACTTTTTAGTATCATTTTCCTCTTTACTACATCTTGACATGCCGCGACATTAATCTGGTTGTCGTCCACACTATTAATGTGCTAATCAGCACAATTTTTTTTAGCAAATTTAATTAGTAAAACATTAGTATATTAGTTAAGCATTTAAGTGCTGAATAAGTATAACAAAGTTAAGTGCTGAATAAGTATAACAAAAATTTTAGCTGAAAACACGATTTTAGCAAAAAAATTTTGCTAAAAAAAAGTATACCTGATTTACAAGACGTTTTACTAACTTTTGTTTTTTCTTGCTCCCCGCGCACTTTATCAAAAATAAGATCTGCGAAAAACTGTACTTCTATCGAGCAAACTGGCCATGCCGTTTTGACTTTTGACCCAAAACAATGGACTAAAAATGGTGAAAAGATTTGTTGTTCTACAACATTTTAAATCAGTTTTAGAACAGTTATTTTTCTCATATATACTTTTGACCAACGTATAAAAAATCGAAATGTTTATCGCGATCAAAATTTTGAAAAAAAAAAGTAAATGTTGAACGGATTTTACGCATCAGCTAATAGGTATTAACTGCAGTTTTGGATTTTTGAAAATTTTCAAAAATATATATATGTATATGACAAAAACCATATATATATGACAAAAACCATACAATGAGATATTTTTAATTGTTTTTATGTTCTATCGTGTACTCTAGAATGTTACTCGTATAAAGATATTTTTTTTACAGTTTTATTTGTGTTTAACCAAACAGCAAATTAGTCAATAATTAAACTTTAAAACCAATATCTTAAAAAATATCTCAAAATTTTATGTTAATTTACATATATTAAAAACGTATAAAAAAAATCGATGTCCATAAGATCGCACGTCCTAAATAAATTGTTTTTGCTACTTGAAATATGAATTTCGTATAAAATTGTCACTTAGAATGTATCCACTTATGACCTTCGATATTCAAAATGTGTGTAACGTATTTGTGATTCAAAACATACTTTTGGTAAAAAGAGTATTTGTAATGGAAATAACTGACATTTAAATAAAAATAAAGCAACATAAATAGGGCTTGAACCCATTACCAGACTATTTACTTGCAACATTACTTTTGTTCGCGATATCCCAAAACTAATAGTTACCCACAACCCTATCGCATATAAAAAGTGGAAAAATAATGGTACCCATGATCAAATCTGGGCAGATCTGATAAAATCTGGGTAGATCTGATATTTTCTGATTTGGAAATTTCTTATTTTAATTCAGTTCAATCTAAAAAATTTTTCATGACAAAAAGTCCAGATATGGTACCAGATCTTAGCCATTTGTGTCGTTTTCAAAAGTATTAAAATAAAAATGCTAATCTAGTTTCATTGATCCAATTTGCAATTTTTTAACCTTATTAGTGTGTTCGTTCACTAATAAGGTTAAAAAATTGCAAAAATTTGTGTTGGACTTCCTTTTTTTTCATATAAGTACATATGTATGTACATCAAGTTCAAAATTTTCTTTTTAATTTTTATAGTGTTTTTTTTGTTTTGCTTATTTTTAAAAATTTGAAAACTTCATAATTTTTCATTAATTTTGTTTATTTTTAAAAATTTTGAAAACTTAAAAAGTTTTCATTAATTTTTTGTATGTACGAGGGCGAATCAATAAGTCCGTGACTTTTTGAATGAAACACAGTTTTTTTTGCAAAAAAAAAAATTTAGTTTTCAACATAATCTCCTTTTAGCTCAATACACTTAGTCCAACGTTTCTCCAATTTTTGTATCCCTTCCAAAAAATAGGATTTTTCGAGGTCCATAAAATAAGCATTTGCTTGATCAATAATTTCATCGTTGGAGCTAAATCTCTTTCCACCGAGTCCTTTCTTTAGGTTTGGAAATAGGAAATAGTCACTGGGGGCTAAATTCGTAGTCTAATTCATGGAATTTTGCCATTGTGCACCCGTGCATTATCTTGATGAAAAAGAACTTTTTTCTTGGCCATATGGGGTCGTTTTTTTTTAAATCCTCGTTAAATCGGTCCAATAAGTTTGCAACATATTCGCCGTTTATTGTTTTTCCCTTTTGAAGGTAATCGATGTGGATTATCCCGCGTGCATCCCAAAAAACAGTTGAGATCACCTTGTGACCGACAAACTTACCTTGGCCTTCTTCGGAGCCGGTTCACCCGGAGAAACCCATTGTTTAGACTGCTGCTTGGTCTCCGGAGTGTTGTAATGGATCCATGTTTAATCTACAGTTACAAAACGCCGCAAAAACTCATTCGAATTGCGGTTAAACAACTCTAAACAATCCTTTGAAGTTGTCACACGATTACGTTTATGGTGAATTGAGAGCAAACGCGGCACCCATCTTGCAGACAGCTAAACCCAACTGAACATTTAAAATCCAAACCACAGTGCCATATAAAATACCTATGGCATCAACAATCTCACGCACTTTAACTTCTCGACCTATTTCGACCTTTTCGGGTGTATTGACCTCAATTGGCCGTCCAGAACTTTCAGCGTCATTTGTACCACAACGAAAGTCAGTAAACCACTTTTTTACCATTGAAATCGATCCCATAGTATTTATCAAGCTTTTCCATGGTTTGATTGAAGTTTTTTTTTTCGCAAAAAATAATGTTTAATGAGCACTCGAAATTTACTTTTTTCCAGTTTTAAAAAATCACAAGGTTAAACGCAAGGTAAATGACGGAACTTGCTCAAAATTTGACAGTAGTCTTTTAACAGGTGGTACTTGATGGAAGCAGTGTTGAATTTCATATACTGGGGAAGTTCGAAAAGTCACGGACTTATTGATCCACCCTCGTACTATAAATTGCTCTTGGAATGTGAAAAAGTATCTTAAAGAAAATTTAACAACGATAGCTTATTTTTCAGATCCATCAACCAACATTTTGTAAATTGTGTTTTTTTATAGAGGTATAGAACTTTGGAATAGAATGGAATAAAACAAAAATAAATTTTTTAAATTGACATGAAATTCACTTTATTCGAAAGACAATCTTCTGGCATTATAATTTAAATATGACTTCTGGCATATAACCGCCAATGCTGGCTCGGACGTAGTCTAATCTGGAGGTCAAATTTTCGATGACTTTTTCAACATTTGTGGTCGTATATTGGCAATAACGCGGCGAATGTTGTCCTCCAAGAATCCAATCGTTTCGGGCTTATAGGCGTAGACTAGCGACTTCACATATCCTCACAGAAAATAGTCCAGCGGTGTTAAATCGCACGATCTTGGAGGCTAATTCACGGGTCCGAAACGTGAAACTATGCTGTTACCAAGCGTTTCCTTCAATAAATCAATTGTGGCACGATCTGTGTGACATGTTGCGACCACTTGTTAAAACATGCACAATGTGCATTGCACATCATGGTTGTTCAATTGATGAACGAAAAAGTCAGTAATGGCTCTATATCGGTCACCATTGGCGGATAGACTGATTGGGGTCTTCCTCTACACTATGCCCTACAATACGCCGCAATGACTTCTTCTGTACACACTGTACGACATCTCGGTGGATGCATATTATCATTTAGAGTAAACGTGGTGCGAAAACGTTCCATAGTTAATCGAATTAATTGCTCTGATAGACGAAAATGTTGACCGTAAAATGGACGTAGTGCGTGATACGTATTTCGAACAGAACCATGATTTTCAAAATAAATTTGCACAATTTGGAAGCGTTGTTTAGGCGTCAGTCTATTTATGTTGAAATGCGAAATCAAACTAAACATAAATCACTTGCCAGCTGACAAATTAGCCGCCAGTTGAAAAAGTGCTGCCAACTTAAAGTTCTATACCTGTATAAAAAACACCCTTTACTATTTCCATGGCGAAGTAAATAAGCACATTAAAAACTTTAGACTGCTGGTAGATTTGTATTCGCATAACCAAAAATTTAAAAAACTGAACATTTTTTTGTCTAATAATATATTACCAATTTTTTCTAGATTACAACAGTTTAATTTGCAACTAATCTATTCATTAAAATTTAAATCTAATAATTTTAAAACTTTAACAGAATTAGTTTTGCATTTCTTAACTAACTAATATGTGCAAAAAAATGTGTCAGTTTTATCAAAATCAATTTGATTTAGTTTTAGTAATGGTTTTGTACCAAATTTCATGTTGATCTGTGGAACTACCCCATAACAATATAGTTAAACAGTTATAAAATCTACTTGACTTTAAACAATGGAACTAGCAAACACAAATTGTTTATTAAACATACATTCCCAGCAAAAAATTTCCAAAAAGGTATGCGGGTTTGTAATCAAGCATTTTGGGCAGAACGCATTCCTTACTAGATTACCTACTCGATTCTTTTAACAGGGCGTGAGACTAAAATAATTTACTTTATATTTTTAAGAACTACAGACATTTTTTAATAAAGGAATAGTTCCATTGTAAAACTACGAAGTACTTACACAAAAAAAAATAAATAAATAAATAGTTCCCTAGAAAAACTAAGAAGTACTTACATTTTAAAAAAAGAAGTAGTTCCATAAGTAAATTCAACTTTTACTCACACGTGATTCTCCTAAGTCACTCAAATATAACGATCGAAACTCATACGGAAATAAAATCCTAAAAAGTGAAACATCGAATTGTTTGATAACATGGGTTTGTCATAATTTTGGAGCTATAAACCACGAAAATATAAATTTTTCAAAAAAAAACGAACCATTCAAAATTGAAAAACCAAAAAAATGACTCACGCACAATCACCCACGAAAATTTTTTTTACACTCACTCACGATAACGTCAGTAATTTCAACTTCCACTCACAATTTTCTGTTCACGTGCGCTTCCCTAATTTATACTTGAGGCAACATGCAATTTATGTTTTTAGTATTATTTTCCTGCAAATAAAAATTTGTTTGAAAAAAATATATAAGATAAATTCTTTAAAATTGTATAACTTCTTTTTCAAAATGAGGAACTACTTCCAATGACGTCCTTTTATTCAGAAAAAATATATGATTACTCTTGATTACAAAAAGTTAAATATATAAGTTAATAACATTGTTATTTTCTTTTAAGTAAATAATTACTTTGTTATTCAGTTCATGCTTTCTGGTTTAAATTTAAAGAATTGATTACAATACTACTTGCTTTTTTGACTCTATCGTTGGAATGAGTTTGGTATTGCAGTTACTAAATTTGGCAATGAGATATGTAAGCAGGTGTGGGCATCACCTTCTTTTTGGAATGTGTAATTTTTTCCTGGGTTGTTATAGTTTCATCGCAGTTTGCCGACATATTAAATATCATATAATAACTGGAAAGTAAAACATTTGTTTAAATAACTGATTATTGTTTAAAGCGTTTTGTTCCAATCAATATAAAATATTTGTCTTTTTTATTGCCAATTATTTAAAAAAAAATGTGCCAGACATTTATTTATTTAGTAAAAGTGTATACGTTACTTATAAAGAGTTTATGCCGTTCTGTTTTTCACAAGGTTGGGTGCTGAAACCAAATCCGAGATGAACTAAATGTCATATCATTAATGGAAATTGTCTTTATATTTCATCCGTTGTATTACCTTCTTTACTACAAAAATTTTATAATATCTCGCAAATCACTGTTCGAACTTACTGTTTCGGTATTTAAACGGTTTAATAACAGTTTAATAACACATAAAAGGTGGAAACGAAAAAAAATTACCATTTTCAAATGCGGATTGTGCAAAAGCCATAATCGCAAGGGAAGAAATTTAAAATTTCTTAGATTCTCTGACGTGTAGTGTAGTGTTGATTACAGTGAACACCTTTTATGCTTGAAAATATTATCCTGAGAAAATTAGATTTGGAGAGTTTTTTTGGTTGAAATAGTATATGAAACGAAGAAGGTATATCGATTAAATAAAAAATGGTGTTTTAATTTATATTTGGGGGTGTTTTTTTTTATAGAGGTATATAATTTGGAAATTGAATAAAACAAAATGAATTTTTTAAAATGACATGAATTTACATGAAATTTACTGGCAAAAATGCTGCGAATGTTGTTCTGCAAGTGGTCAATCGTTTCCGGATTATCGGCGTAGACTAGCGACTTCACATATCCCCACAGAAAATAGTCCAGCGGCGTAAAATCACTCGATCTTGGAGGCCAATTCACTGGTCCGAAACATGAAACTATGCGGTTACCAAAGGTTTCCTTCAATAAATCAATTTCGGCACGATATGTGTGCCATGTTGCGCTGTCTTGTTGAAACAACAACTTCTGCACATCATGGTTGTTCAATTGATGAACTAAAAAGTCAGTAATCTTGGCTCTATAGCGGCCACCATTGACTGTAACGTTCTGACCAGAATTACGGACCAATGATTCCAGCAGCCCATAAAGCACACCAAACAGTCAGTTTTTCTGGATGTAACGGTGTCTCAACATACACTTGAAGATTATCATAACTCCAAATATGACAGTTTTGTTTATTCACATTGAACCATTTAACCAAAAGTGAGCTTCATCGCTAAACAAAATTCGCTTTTGAAAATTGGGATCAACAGCAATCTTGTTTTGGGCCCATTTACCAAATCAACGCCTTGCTAGGTGATTGTGTCGCTTCAATTGCTGCACGAGTTGGAAAATAGATTATTACCGTTGTAGTTTCATAATAAGTATCAATTTTGTTGCTTTAGTTTTGGCCGAGCTTGGAATGATTGAACAAGGGCTTAGCTCGCCGGTTTGCGCCTTGGCCCTACTAAAGCAAAACAAACGGCAAAAGGAAATGAAGAAATTTCATTCCAAGACTTAAATTTAAAACTGTTTAAATTACTAAATATTTACTTAAAGAAAATTGGTACAACCAAGTAGAAGGTAACTACCGTTAATGATCCTGATTATATCTGTTTAACGACCGGTGATGTTATCGCCATGGACACTTTTAAAAGTGTTTCCCACCCATCTGCCTCAAATGACCTTGTATTAATTTTTCTGCCATTTTCCAAAATCACTAAATCGGTTTATCTAATTTACTTATTAATCCATATCACCTTGTAATCCCACATTCCCAGTCAAATCTTTCTACTCCATTTTAAATTTTGATATTACAATGCATTTATTAAAAAAAAATAGGCTGAATTTCAGTTTATGGGGGACACCCCTAGAGAAAAAATCTGAATATGCCATCCCCTTCAGAATGTTCCCAGGAGTACGAAAATCATAATGAATAAGGGGGCTCACGCCCCCTATGGGCGTGGCAGTCGAAAAACGACCCGGCCCACCTACGTAGACAATATGGGTATCAAATGAAAACTAATGTCTTCACGATTCCAAAAATAGCCATAGTTGCCAGATCGGGCGGTTTTTGCAGCCGATACGGCCATTTTTGTTAAATAGGGGCGGGGGTGAAAAACGACCCATGCCACCTACTTAGGCAATATTGGTATCAAATGAAAAATACCCGTAGTTGCCAGATCGTCCAGAATTTGAGGAAGATATGTTAATTTTTATAAAATGGGGGAAGGACTTTTTTTTGTTTATTTCTTTTTAGCTCGGCCAGAGGCCGAGCACTCGAGATCCCCGCCGTCTAGAATTAAGACATACTGGAGTTAAAAACCCCTAAGCCCGGCCGTAGGCCGGTCACGCAGAAAAACTTTACTAAGCGAAGCCAGTATAACAAATTTTCATTAACCAATCAGAAGCTTTCAAGAGTTTTCCTCGTTTCTTAATTTTGTACTTCCCTGGGTAACGCTAACAATAGTAATCTTTTCGCACAAAATGCTCATTTTTGTTTGATTTTAACAAAATATAAGCAAAAAAAAAATTTCCCCCCACCCCAAATTTTGCCAAAATGGCCATATCGGCTACAAAAATCGCCCGATCTGGCAACTACGGCTATTTTTGGAATCATGAAGACATTAGCTTTCATTTGATACCCATATTGTCTACGTAGGTGGGCCGGGTCGTTTTTCGACTGCCACGCCCATAAGGGGCGTGAGCCCCCTTATTCATTATGATTTTCGCACTCCTGGGGTCATTTAAGGGGGCGTGGCATTTTTTTTTTCCAGGGGTGTCCCCCATAAACTGAAATTTTGCCAAAAAATATATCAAAACTATCATTAAATTTAAATTTCTAATTCTAATCCTTTTAATCTTAGAAATAACTAAATTTAATACTAAATTTATAACAAATTCGAGCGTATACTTTGTATACAACAGTTGATTGAATATTCAATAAAAATCTTAATTATGCAAAAGTATGATTACCAAAAAATTGTAATAAACGAAAACATATTTGAATTTGTTTAACTTACATTGTGTGATCCACAGAGGAGGATATCAATGATCAGAAAAAATTTTAAATGACAAAACTGTTGTTTAAACGATAGCTATTTGGTACAATCCATTAGCTTTAACTCCAACGATGCATTGAGCTCAATACATACATGTTCGTTACTTCTGTAATTTTATAGAGAAAGTGTTTCAGTTAAATTGTCATTTGATTAGTAACACCGATAAGTAAACTCTTTATACTTTACGAATTTCTTTAATCTCCAATTTTATATATAATTATATATATATATTACTGAAGCCGAGTAAAGAATTTACTTTATAAATTCAGACATGCTAGATTTTTTTTTTTTTATAAGAAATGTACTTCGTTTACGAAATATTTGTAAAATAATAATAAATTCTAATTCAATTTGTACAATAATTAGTTATAATTATTAAACTGTTTTAGTGTTAATATTCAAAATTCATAATATAATTAATAAATATCGTTATATTCAAGACTTAAGGTACGTTCACATTAATCAAATATTTGAACAAAATATTTGTTTACATATTTGCTTCCAATTGTGTCAAAGAAAAAATTATTTTATTTTATGTTCAAACTATGATCAAATATTTTATGGTTTTTGTTTGTTCAAACAGCTCTCAAATAGTGTCAAATAAAATAAACGAAAAATATTTGTCGAGCGTTCAGATTGAAACAAATATTTATATTAAATATTTATTTAATCAAAGTGTAAAAAAACATAGATTTATTTAATCGAAAAACTAACTGTTTTTTTAAAAAATTGATCACTCGGGATCTCTTATCTCTTAGCCTACTTATGTTATAAGGGTATATTAATACTCCACCGGAGCAAAAATTTTGTCCGTTTTTTCTATCTCGCTTAGTTTTGGAGATACTGGACATTTTAAAATATCGCCATTTTGTAAAATGGCTTGTATCTCGAAAACTAAGCATGATATCGCAAAATGGACAAAATTTTTGCAAACCTTAACAACAACCCCATGCCAACAACACAAATGTGTACAGTGTTCCGATTCCAATCATTCCCCGTTTCATTCCATATCGTTCCATTTTGGACCAATGTTCCATTATGTTATCGGAATGATTAAATTTTTATTTTCACGTACGACAACACAATTGTGTACAGTGCTCCGATTCCAATCGTTGCCTGTTTCATTCCATATCGTTCCATTTTGGACCAATGTTCCAATCCATTATCTGAGTGATTAAATTTTTTTAATATCTATTTACATTTCAGTTTTTTTAGAAAGCCTTTTATTAATAAATTTATTAAAAACATTTATAATTGACGAATTAAACCACCTGTTATTTGCCATTGTTTTGTTCTTACATTTTTTTTGTAAGATCAAATAAATATTTGCTCAAATCAGAAGAAAATATTTGATAGCTCACACTATGGTTAAGTTTGTGAAATATTTATTTGAATGCAAATAATTTTGTTTGACCAAAATCAGCTGATTTGCTGTTTGACACACAAAATATTTTGTGTTCAGATTACGGCAAATAAATATTTCATGTTTTTTGTCAAATATTTGATTAATGTGAACGTACCTTTATTAAATAAAATTTATAATTTTTGTTATTTATACAATATTAATATTGATGAAACATTTGATCAAGGGTTCGTTCACCAATTTAGTATATAAACCGTGGTAAAAAATTTGTTAGTAAAATATATGGCGTAGAAGTTAATAATTAAGTAAAAAAAATCAATTGGTTATAATGAATATTAAACACTATAATGTGACAATCACAATTTTTTTTTTTTTTTACTGTAATATATGTCGATTGAACGTTGTTTGTCTCTTCCATCGGTGACGTCACAACAAACTACATGTTGTGTCTCCTTTACAGCATGCAATGATAAGCTTTATCTTGTTCTTTTTTTTTGTCGTACTTGTTTGGTTAGTACGTAAATATGAAGAATACTTCTTATTTATAACGTCATATCATTTAGTAGATGAGTCAGTGATGCATTTTGAGTTTTTTTGTTTTGGGCCAAATTGACAATTCAAAAGGGCCAAAATACCATTAATAGGGCCACAGGGATGATAAAGTTAGTACTATAGTACTTTTTTTTGGTACTATTTGATCCGGAAAAGTACCATGGTACTCCTTTGACTCTTTTAGTACTATTTACATATAAATACAAATTAAAGATTGAGTTCGAATTTTATCGCCTTTTTCACACAATTGCAATTAATACTATAATTAATATGCAATTTTATTTAATTTTAATTGTGAAAGACGTGGTAAAGAAGAATTAGTGTATTTTCTAAAAATCATAACTACATTGTAAATTTTTCAATTTTCCTGAATCAGACTGCGCAGTTTCTGGTATTGAAAATTCGTCAGTGACCCTGTTTTTTGAATAATGTAATATTTGTTATCTTTTTATTTGTTCGATTGCTATAATATTATTTTTATTTGTTCGATTGCTAAAATTTTCTGTGCAATCACTGACCGTGCTATAGATAAACTGATTTCTAATGCCACATGCACTCGCACCACACGTTAGACAGAGCGCTTTAGTGCACTGATCTATCGTCAGGTCGAGGTTTGTTGTGATTAAAACTAGTTTTATTCAATACACGGTGTTTTTGTTCTTGAATACATAATCTCAGAAGTACAACTCCAACAACACAACAGTTCTATTTTTAGTAACTTCAAGATTCAACATTTAATTCAATTACCCATTCATAAATTAACATTTATCAAATGTATTTATTTGGATCCAATCGTTGTAAATGGAATTGATTAAAGATGATTTTTTTGAGTTCGAGAAAAAAAAAGGGTTCAAAAAGTGAAAAATAAATATCTTAAAAAAGTACAATTGAAAAAAGGCCATTGCCAACATCTTCAAATTTGCATTGTGATTCTAAAATCGAATGAGTAATGAAATAGATTTCCTTGCAAAAAAAGGTGAATTTAAGAAATAGTCTGATAATTTTTATAAATTCTGTAACTAAAATCAACTAAATTTTGTTTTTATATACAAATAAATTTTAAAAACGTTAATTTATAATAAAAACTTGTATTTAGTACTATGAGGGTCGAAAAAGTACTATTTAGTATGCTGGTTGGTACTATTTGAAAATCCCATTTATCATCCCTGTAGGGCCATATTTTTTAAAAAATTAGATTATTAGATTTTTACTAAAATAAAAATAATATTAATTTGTTAATTAGAGTTCGTCATTTTAATGCTTTTTTAAAAATGCAAGACAAACCCCTCCGACAATAAAGTTTAACATATTTTATGAATTCTCATAAATTATTTCCGCTGTTGCGATAACATAACATTTTTAAAAAGCCTTCAAAAACACATTTTTTTAATAAAAAATGAATTGCGGCACTTCTTTTAAAAATTTGGACAAATATAAAAAGACTAAAAAATGTTATCGTCCTGCGTTCAAAAATTTTAAAACCTGACCTTTTGGTACGAAAATATATGATTTTGAATACGATTTTTATAAAAAATTAAACAACTCCCCGTTTTTCATTCTCTACGGAACTAGCATATGCTCTCATCGAATAAAAAAAATCAGGCAAATTTCATAAAAGTTTGAACTAAACGGTTTAAAGTAGTTAGTTCAATTTTGAGCTGAAAGGGCCAAAATAGATAAGAAAGTACCACAGGGCCATCAAGCAGCCAAAAGTGTCGCATATTGCATCACTGAGATGAGTAGTATTTTGTCCCCCCTTTTTTTTATTATTATTATTGTAAAATATTAACTGTGACAGTGGGGCATGGAGAATGTGATTTTTATCAAATTATTTAAATTGAATAGCATATAAATCTTCGCTAGCGGCTAACAAATAATCTTCATAAATTTTAAATTATTGATGAACGTTAATTGATTCTAGTGTATTTACAATTATTAATCCGGCCTTCGATTCGATTTTCTACACCATTTAATATGAATATTTCCTTCTTTATGCGTTATCGAATGTAATTTGGTTGAAATTACTGTGTAATAATTTTGTGACGTATTTCATGACTTTAAATCGTTGATGAAATAATTAGATTACGTAAATGTACCATACAAGTTTAGGTTATGTTTAAAACAGTATTACAAAATGGCCCTTGTATTTTTAGTGACGTACATAATTTTTTTAAAATCCGCCAATTTACACAGCCGGTTAATAAACTGGGGATTGAATTATCAAGATGGCAAAAGTCACTGATATTCAATCCCAGGACTGAAACGTGGACAACCACCAGAGTTAAATAATTATAATTCCTAACAAAAAGTAAGAGTTACGTAAGTCTCATGCCATAAGTACAATGTAACACATTTTCTTACCGATGTAGAGGTTTTACAATATTAAACTAAATATTTAATCTTAGTCGTAATTTCCTTTAGAAATATAAGGGAATTACAATAATATTCCCTTTAAATAGATTACACTTTTGATTTTATTTTAATTTACACAATAAATTTTATTAATTTCTGATTATGAAACAAATGACTTATTTGTCCTTTATTCAATGTAATATAAAATCGTAAGCTGAACTTTACTTGTCGATTATCAAAAAAAGAAAGAAATAATACACAGAAAAAACTAAAAACGGGTTTCAATTAAAAATTTTATTGAATCAATTAATATTTTAATTGATTTTGAGCCTACCACTGAAATGATAGTATTAACTAAAAAAATTTGCAGACAGTTTATTAAAACTCTTTCAATTAAAATAATAATAATATCAATTAAAAGAGTTATTGTTTTTCTTTACAATCTCAATTAAAAAGTTTAGTTAAATTGATTAAAACTTTAATTGAAACTTGAGAAGAAAACAATGGTAGTTTTAATTGAAAACTAGTATTTTTTATTTTTGTTATATGCCCCCCATTAAATAAAAAAAGAAATGTAGGTTTGTAAATTAAATTGACATTTTATTTATAATAAAATTAAAGCTTTTTAATAAAAAAATGTATTATAATAAAACAAATAAAACTAAAGACAAAATTTTTTGTTTTGCTTGTCTTGTCTTGAACTTTTTCTTATAATTGAATTGCTTTCTTAAAAAATCACACACAACTTTAAAATGATAGTTTAATGACACTTATACTTATTGAAAATTTAATTATTTACAAAAATAATAGTTTAATTGTCCTTTTTGGATAAGGTTTATTTAAATCCACATGTGCACTTTTATTACCACAGATAAAACACGAAACTAAATTAAGTTTTCGTGCGTTCACGAATATCTTAACAAAAAGAGTGTTGCAAACTCTAGTGAAATAACTACGATTTTGCGTGTATTTGAAATCGGTAAACTATTCAACTTATTAAGAGTTAATCATTTGCGATTTTTTTTCTTTTTATTTACAAATTAAATAATATATTGGTATAATTAAACCTTTGTTTGATTATTTAATCTAAATAAAATAAAAAAAAAATAGTTTGCCAAATTTTTAAAAATTTTGTTTACATGTTGTCAACACTGTATGGATATATTAAAAAATTCAATAAATTTTTTAATTGAATCAATTAAAAAAATTGTTTAAATTGCCATTGATATTCAAACAATCCATTAATTAGATATTTTTGGCCCATAATTTTTTGTGTAGAAGACCATAATTGACCATTTGTCCGTTTGTACTAACGTAAAAGCTGTCTCTGAACAAATACGATTTAACTTTCCGAAGGCAAAAATTGCTCTTATACTCAAATCATGTGGTATGCTTTTTAAGATTATTAGTCAAATAACAGAACTAATAAGTTTATTAAGAGAAAAGAGTACCACTTTTTATAAAAAAAATCAGACTCTTTTATCTTTATCAAAATTGGTCATATATTACGGGCCAAATTAACGTGTTGCGTACATTATGTCAAAATCAGTGAATTAAAGAAGAGTACTATATAAGTAATAGTTTTATATACACACAGAGAAATAAAGTGCCAACCGAATTGAAAATTGTATATTCATGGTAGCAACTTATAAGTGCAGTTAGTACAATGATGTTTACATTAGATTTCTGAATATTTTAGGTGTTGCAATTAAAATTCAGTTGAATTAACCAAACTTTGTTGTGAAAACTAATGTTAAGTGGTACCAACCGTTTGAAATTCGTAATAACCTAATTTGAGTAGTAGCAACCAAATTTCAGTTGGCAAATAGCTAAAATTTTTCCTCTGTGTAAAAACCAGCGGCGTATCATTTATCTTGATTATAAAAACGGTTACCCATAGGAAATATGTATAAAATTAAGCAGAAGCAGTATTAAATAAAAAATAAAAAAAAAAATTCATGAAGTCAACTAAGTTTGTTTTCCATTCCATTGAAATATGTTCCATACCTTATTTCCAATTGAGAAAATAGCATTTTAAAATTTTGAAATAATTTTCCATCCAAAAGGGTTTATTTAAAGTAGAATAGCATTTACTTTAATAAGATCATACTTACTTTACAAATGTTTGCAACAAAATAAGATGCTAGTTAAAAGGTTATTTAAAAATAGATTCAACTACGATTATTTCTGTCTGTGTAGGCGTATATAAAAAACTGACACAAGATCTATCAACACATTCCTGAAAGTGGTCAATTAATAAATTTGAAATTAATAAATTTGAAAGAAATATAGAGTATGGCATTGAACTCGAATAATTTTCATTTTCAAAAAAGCATTTGTTTACAAAAAAATGGAGTGTAAATTGTAACACTGAATACGGACGGGAAACGAAATGGAACGAAAAACTAACTTTCTATTATCCTATAACATATATTTATGTTTGTATTATCACGTAAATAAGCAAAATAATGAAATCACAATGTGGCTGTTTTTTAACAAAAATGTGTACAGCTTCCGCTTTCAATCGTTCCCCGTTTCATTCCGTATCGTTCCATTTTGGACCAATATTCCATTCCATTATCGGAGTGTTTAAATTTTTATTTTCACGTAAGTTTTTGGTTAAACAAATAACTATGCAATAACTTCCAGGTGAAAAAAGTCCCAAAAAAAAAAAAAAAAAAAAATTAAATAAGTCCCAAACATTTTTCATACAAATTTGGGAATAATTTCAAATGAAATAATACCCAGTTCTTTTGCAGTTATTACATTTTTTTAGAAGTTATTTCATTTTATTTCAGGCGGCTTCGCGAAATAAAGTTTTTTCTGCGTGCGACACAAAATACATCCCAGTAAAAAATTTTCGTGTTTTTAGAAGCAGGATAAAAGAAATGCGCTAATGTAAGTGCTTACTATTATATAATAATGAAAACCAGCAAATGAAACGAATAATTTTCGTATAAAAATAAACAAAAACATTTTTTGAGCTTCCTGATTTCCCTTACAAGAATGCAGGTTGTAAGCAGCTTACCTTAATCCCTTACAAGGATGCAGGTTGTAGTGCAGAAAGTTTCATATCGTGGATTATAAACGATCTATTCCTGTTTTACCGAGTGATTTCCGATTGTGTTTGGTGTTTTTGAGTATGTTGTACAAAATAAATAGTCATTTAATTGTTTCTGAAGAGCTAGCACGTGGTGCGGCAAAATGAAATTATTTTATTAATATGTCTAAATTTTTAACAACAAAAAATTAATAATAATATTATATAATATTCATATTATTACTTTAAATCGTAATAATGTAGACATGAAATATGATTTTACTGAACGCCATGAAATCACAGCTTTTTGTAAGCGCTAAAATCCCCGCTTATTTTGCCAAAAAGTAATGCTTCCAAGTGGGAATTCGCCATATAAAAATCATGGCATGTGTAAGCAGGTTTGTAAGGGATTCTTTTCGGCTTACTCCCTTACAAACCTGCTTACCTGCAAACAGCGTTTTTTACTGGGATTATATCATATGACATTAAAAAAAAAAATTATAATTTTGGGCAATAACTTCTTTTTTTACCGTCATAGCGCCCAAAAAAAAAAAAAATTTTTTTCAAAATAAAATGCCATAGCACCCAAAAAAAAATTTTGGATTTTTTGTCATTGATTTAGTCGTTATAACATATTAACATCCACAATTTTGGGGGATACGCGGACATTTGGGCAATATGTCATTTTGGGAAATACGACTTTGGGGAATATAACGGTACGCCCTTACTTCATTTGTGTTGCATGGACTATTTTTGGGAGTTATTTAATTTTTATTCTTTGGAAATTATTTCATGATGAAATAACAACCAAAACCTAGGATTGGTTTCATTTTTGTTTTGGAAATTATTTAATTTTTTTAGAATTTATTTCACTTTTTCATTTAATTTTTTTAGAATTTATTTCATTGGGAGCTTTTGCTCTGGGACTTTTTGCATCTGGGACTTATTGCATAGAGCCTGAGATACCCTGTGATTTTTTCATTAAAAATTTATCTATTGGTATCTTTCCCAGACCTAGTATATTTGCATTAAGTCAATTGCAATTTGCTTCCTTTAATTAATTCATTACTAATGGTAATGAAATTTAAAATCATTACCTTTAATCAATTTAATCAAATCAATGAAATTCATTATCATTAATTACACAAATGGTAATGAAAATAATTTCATTACAATTGATATAAATGAAATTGTAATGAAATCATCAATTAATTAGTACATTCAATTAATTAGTCTCATGTATTCTATAACAAAAGTAACAACAAGGTGTCTCCTACAAGTCTATCAATTTAAAAAATGTTTAGGATGTGTGCTCGAATTTCTTGGACAAGTGGTATCTGTCATAGTCTGTGGCATTTTTAGTTCTAGTTTTCTAGTTCTTTAGCGATTTTCGATTTTCATACCTTTTTGAAAACATAATTTTATATATACTAACAGAAATAAACCTGTAGAAATAGCAGAAAAAGTTACGAAAAATTAGTTAGAAATTACTTTGCAGAAAAAACTGCTTAATTTAGCAGATTTTTGTTGCTAAATATTAATAAAATAAAAACAGAAAAAATAAATCTAACAGATTTATTTTTGCTATTCTTACGAGTATATTACTTCCAGAAGGCTCGTACAGTAAAACTCGTTTAAGAAGAATTTTTATTATTATAATTTTCCATTTTTAATACAAATTTCCCAAAATTTTTCAAGTTTTCCTAAAATTTATTTAAATTTTAAAAATTTTCGTCACACTGAAATTCTTCGTCAAATGTATCGAAAATTATGTATTTATCAACTTAAATGAAATATTTTCAAAATGTTTTACTTTTAAATTTAAAAAAATTAAAACCAAAAGTTTATTTATAGATCTTTTATCATAAATTATGATGTAAGCAAGATTATTCAAGTTCAATATCATTTGTTTTTTTTTTGTTAAACAAAAAACAGAGCAATGTGTATTTATTAATTATGTCTTCATCCGCTAATTTAATGCACACAATTTAAACATTGCACGGTTTTGGTACCGTAAAATAACTCCCAAATGAAATAAGTCCCAATGAAATAACTCCCAATGAAATAAGTCCCAAAAAAAATGAAATGAGTTCCAATTTTAATAAATGAAATAACCCCAAAAGAAAAAATAAAATAAGCCCCAACATTTGGGAGTTATTTCATAGTAATAAAATAACTCCCAACAAAGAATGAAACAACTCCCAATGAAAAAAGTCCCAAAAAATGAAATAATTCCCAATTCAAAAATATCGAAATCTATTTATTTCATAAATACATGTAAAATGTACATAACATTAAACATAAAATATACAAAAATAATCAACAAAATTAATAGAAAAATACATATTAAAAATATATTTATAGAAAAACCTGGAATAATCTTTGTTTTAAAAGTTAAAATAAATTAGTTTACATAGCATGGAGTAGTGTAACAGTGCGTAGGGGGTCCATGGACGTTATGTCACTCGAAAAGTGTCATAATGTCCATATACTTTATGACAATTTGGAAAATGTCTAAATGTCCATGGACATTACGACATTATTTTTTTGGGATATTATGTCACTTTTAAATGTGGCATAGCGTCCAGACTTTTTAAAATAAAAAGATTAATAATATTTAGTATATCAATACAATTTTTTTAAATATTTATTTATTTAAATATTTAGTAGTATATCACAAAATAAAACTAAATTTATAAATCGTATAATCGCACGCAGAAAAAACTTTATTTCGCGAAGCCGGCTGCCGCGTTCTACGGAGGAAAAAAAACCTAAGAACGGCCGAAGGCCGCCACACAGAAAAACTTGTTTTTACAAATTACTTGATGTATTAAAAATATAAGATTTCAACGGATTCGACATCTGATTTGAAAAACAAGTTCTTCTGGGTGGCGGCCTTCGGCCGCTCTTAGGGGTTTTTTTTCTTCCGTAGAACGCGGCAGGCGGCTTCGCGAAATAAAGTTTTTTCTGCGTGCGACATGAAAGAAACTTCAAAATTACTGATCTGTTTCCACACTGCAGTATAATGTCCATGGACCTTATGTCACCCAAAAAGTGGCATAATGTCCATGGACTTTATGTTATTCCATTTGTGGGCATAATGTCACATTGCAGTGTCATAAAGTCCATGGACATTATGACAATTTTCGAGTGACATAACGTCCATGGACATTATGTCATTGGAAGTTATGTCATGCCACCCTTTCCAGATCCCTCCTCCTTCTGAGATGTCTTAACTTTTCATAATATTCAATATGCACCAAAATCAATTGCTTAAAACATCTTCTTTTGCCATTCATTATTTCAAATTTAAGATTTGCCATTATTTTTAATCACTTTAATACCGATCTTTACTTACCAAAATTTTAGCAAGAACTGCGTTCCTTTTGGTAAAATAACTCATTGTATTGCTATTATTTACTTTACGAACCGTTACAAATGCATAAAATTTACCAAAATGTAATTTTAATAGAAATAAAATAACTCGCAACAAAAATGAAATAACTCCCAACGATAAAATCACATTTAAAAATGATAATGAAATAAGTCCCAATGCCAAAAGGAGTGAAATAACTCCCAACAAAACCTGGTTGGGAATTATTTCATTTGGGAGTTATTTCATAACGAAATAATATCTAACAGAAAATTGTGAAATAACACATTGGGAGTTATTTCGTAGTGAAATAAATCCCAATTTATATGGAAAATTTTTGGGAGTTATTTCATTTTTTTTTTGGGAGTTATTTCATTTGGGAGTTATTTCTCGGTACCCACGTTTTTTTGTTTAACAAAAAGCAAATGAACTTGACTAATCTTGCTCACATCATAATTTCAAAATATTTAAAAAGGTTTATACAAAAGTTTAAAGTTATAAGGAATCAAATTTTCTGGTCCTTAGGAGTTTTTCTTTACCGAGTTTTACTGTATTTGGTTTTTAAAATGTTTTTTAATTTTTAAAATAAAAATCCAATTTTTGTTTGTTTCATTACTTTTGCATTTTCTTAATTTATTAAAAAAAAATTTTCTTCGTTGTTCGAGAACCAGTAGAATTGTCTCAAGGGGTCGGTGAAGCAAAAGTTGGTGGGAACCGTACATCAGCGGAACAAATCTATTACGACATTTATTTTTTTTTACAAAAACTATAAAAAGTCATTTTCCCTCCCTATATAAACACAGTTTTAATTTTCAATCAATTTCCGGCACGACTTTTCTTTATCCGACTGGCACCAAATTCCATATATATATATTTTTGTATAGAAAATCGCATTTTGAAAAATGTTCATACAACCAAGAACAATTCATAATGCCACAAATAGAAAATAAAACAATTTTTCTTCGTATCATACATTTTTAAAAGTGTGCTGATGTTCTTTATTTTATAAACAACTTGTATTTTTTCTAACAACTCACTTTTCACATACATATACACCAGATTTATACCCTAATTATTCTACAATCATAAACTTGAAATTTTTTAAAACTTCTAGTTTTTAATTTTAAATTTATATGGAAAATATAAATAGTTTTTAAAAACTACTAGTTTGAGGTTGTAATATAAATGTAGTATTTAATATATTGTTAATCAGTTTAAAAAATCCAATCATCCAATCAATTATTCTTCCAAGAATTTGAACAGGTTATGGGCCCAGCACGATTCTACTGCGTACTGTTGGCGTGCTGGGCCCATAACCTATTAAAATTCTTACAACTATTTATAGCACAATAACGTTCTATATTTTATCAAAACACTGATTTAGAAAAATTTGTTAACAGCAAACACTTCAAAGATGGAGCACAAATTGGGATAAACAGGATTGGTGCCGGTGATGCAAGATGATCCAGCCTTATCACAGCTGGAGTATATGGGAAAGTCGATCATGTTGGTGGTTGCATAATTGCAAGCAACCAAATATGCCTTATAAACAGTACCCATAACAGAGTAAGTAGCTGCAGCACAACCCACGCGAATATTACGATCAGCCATCATAACAGTAAAATGACCTATAGTACTAAGGAGGGATAAAAATATTAATAGACACCTATTGCATTTAAGTGATAATAGATTAACTTACGGTCCAGTATACCCACTAGGATAAGATTTAATATATTCCATTTTACTATTAGCTACTTCGCTATACCATAATTCAACAGCTTGTGACAACATATAAGCATCATTGGGTATACCGAAATAGCCCATCCAAGCAAGATTTTGACCAGAATATGTAAAGGCATCAGTGTTACGACATTTATCATGAGCCATTGCACACTGCTTCACATTGAGAGCAGCAATTGAAGCCAATTCATTATCCCATTCCATTGTGGCCATACGACAAGCTGGTTTATGATTAGGAACGGTACCACCAGCAACTAAATTACGTTTTGAATTATGAGCACTTACAACAACGGCTTTCAAACTAGCACCAAAATAGACTGTAGCAGCATCGGCAGGACAAGTGGAAGCGAAATTCTGTAGAAATTTTAGAAATTAAAGATCATTGAGAAAATTAATAGATTTCCACACAAATGTTGAAATTTTAATTCGTTAATATATTCTCTATTATTCGCGTTATTAAAATATTTTTATATGAAAAGTGCTTAAAATAGAAAAGTTTTTTTTTATCAATCTAAATCTAACAAGAAAGGTATCCTTGGGCGGAGTCTCACAATGAAATAAAAATCAAATCGAACAGTTTTACATCACGGTTTGTAATCTTATTTTAAAAATACTTCACATGTGTTTTTGAGAGGAGAATCGGTTTTAATGGTTGATAGCTTATTTTAAAAGTCTTGTAGACTAGTTTTTCTATTCGTACAACAAGTTAGTTCAGAAGTCTATTAAACGTGTTCTAATTCAGTTGAGTTAATTTTTTCTGCTGTTATGGCTTATATCAGTTATTTAGCTAAAGTTATTATTTTTTACAAAAAAATATCACACAAATTTTTATTTCTTTATTTGGCTTGTGAAAAAAATTTTAAAATATGATCTATTTCAAACATTTTTGACTTCTGTTGAAACTGAATTTAGATGCCTCTTATTACTCAAGGTTTTATGAATTGAGAGGAACGATGGACAGGGTTAGGTAGACTCCACTTAAGGGGCTTTTCTGGTTTGGAAAAAAAAAATTTTCGATTTTTTTTTAAATATTTTTTTAGCTTAGATATTCAAAAAATTATTCTAAAAGGATTTTTTGTAATTCGAAATAGTTTTTTTTTTGTGGCAATCTTTTTGCCTAAATGAGGCATTCACAAATTACTGAAATACTTAAATGCGTTTTTCTCGAAACCACGTTTTTCAAATTGGTACGCAGGGTTTCTCAAGTTCTACTGAACCGATTTTGATGATATAGGGCTTAATCGACGCAGAATTAACGTGTTTATTTTTATTTAATAGTAAGCACTTACATCAACGCATTTGTTTTATCTTGCTTTTAAAAATACGAAATTTTTTTACTGGAGTTCTAATATATGACAAAAATTTGTTTAGTGCAATTTTATGGTTTTTGATGGTGTAATATATATTTTGAAATGTGATAAATACAGAAAGTCATTGTTTTAACGTGAGTACCGGTCTCGAAGACATAACCTCACGGTGCTCTTAACACCGGGTGAAATATGGCGTCCACCACCGCCCCCTTAACAAGACACTGAGCATCAGGTAGGGTTCCAGTTTTTGAGTTTGAATATTGGCAATTACTCATCCCACTGGAGAGGTCGTGGCCTATCTAACACCTCTGCTTCGATCTCTGGGTCACAGCACCCGGTTAAGAGTGCAACTCCACACTGAACACCGAAATGCTCTTCCTGCATTTAGGCTAACTACAGCCACCATGAAACTCCCCGAAGGGCCGTTCCCAATAGCCATTACCGTAAAGGACAATAGAGGAATCATGCAAATATGAAATACAACTTGAACACAAAGCAATGACGCTTTATAGCTAATTACCAGTTAACATTATGACAGACCAACGATCGCCATTATCCGCATAACTAGTTAGTATCACAAATATACCGAGACTTCTTGCCAATCCGAGTTCAACTCGAACACAAAGCAATGACGCTGTATAGCTAACTAACTAATATTATGACAGACAATACAAACTCGCCCGACGAACTTTCATATCCGCATAACTAACTAGTATCACAAGTATACCGAGACTTCTTGCCAATCCGAGTTCAACTCGAACACAAAGCAATGACGCTGTATAGCTAATTACCAGTTATTGTTATGACAGATAATCCAGACTCGCCCAACCAACAAAACACCCAGCACCACAACGCAACAACTTGGGCCTAACCTTGTAGCCGAAACTACTCCCACTTGAGTCCCAATATAACTCAGCAGTGGTCTACCTTGATCAGCGAGGTCCACAAGTACAAATCTGCATACACAGATAAGACCGTAGAGCCACGCCAATCTAGCCATGATCGTTAGCCTCCAAGGATCGTTAGCCTCTATTGCTATGCCAATAGAGACCTCCCACTTGACGTTGCCCAGGTGAAACCGCGCGGAGGTGATCGTTAGGTACTTGTTGCGACAAGCAAGCAACTTTACACCCATGTGATAAATACAATGAGATCTAATTATGAAATAATGTAGCTTTAATTAAATCCGTGCAAAAACTTTTGCTTGAAATTTAAAACTGCCATAATTTTTGCGCCGTTAAAGATAAATTATTAACAAGGTGGGTTTAGCATTCTTAAACATCAGCTAACACAAACTCAGAAGCGTGTTCATGTCATACAAAAACATTTTAAAAATTTTTTTGAAATTCCTTATATAGTACTTCTACACTACATTTTCAACTCGTATTTGAATTTTTATACCGTATTTTTTTTTTAAAGTTTTTATTTAAATCTTTAACTTTGTTCTGCATTTTTTTTATCATCTGCCTTCCCACCTACAAATAAAACGAAAGTGTCATCGACTACACACACTTCTACTAAATAACTTTTAAAATTTTTTTACAAGAAATATCACACAAATTTATATTTTTACTTTGTTTGTGGAAAACATTTAAATGTTTTTAATACTTTAAAATATTTTATTTTAAATAAAAATAAATTGAAAACTAAAAAAGAACTTACATAAAAATCGTGATTTAAATAAGTGTTCAGTTTGACATGAATAACTTATATAAGGCTTTTTATACCAACTGTCCAGCTAAAAATAAATTCCCTATTAAAAAAACTGATATTGATCTTTATATAGTTTTATCTAATTTAATATGACCCCATAACATTTTACGAACAAATAAAAAGAGGCAGATTGAGAGAGACTGAGGTGGATAGAAATCAAAGATCAGTAAAAATAAAAGTTATATTCAGTAATTTTAAATTATTGCAGTTATTTGTTTTTGTTTGCTTTTTCTACAAAATTTATAAACAAACCATTTTAATAAAACAAAAAACAGACACGAATTTTTTGATATTGATTAGATAATATAATATAGATAATCAGGGACCGTAATCATTATGAGTTTTATAATAAAAATTACACAATAATGATTATGTTATGAGTTTAAAGGATTTTGTTCAATGGTAATGATTATTTTTGAGTAATATTAATAAAAATCAGCCATAATCATTATTTTTGAGCAAAAGAAAAATACAACTCAAAAATAATCATTATTTATGATTTTTATTTTTTTCGCTCAAAATAAAACTCATATACAATGTTTATATTATTAAGAAAAAACAGCAACAAGAATTTAAAATTTAAAGTACGTGTATATTTGCAAAAATTTGTTCAGTTGTTATTGCACGTTCTGTACAAATATTACCGATGGTGCGTGATATTGCCAATTGGTATGCCAATTATGATATTTTCAAAAAAATTTAAAAAGTTATATGCCTAATGCATATGTATGTACATTCGTATGTAAATACATACGTATGTAAGTTCAAAACTACTGTTAGTAACAAAATTAATATATATCAAAACAAATGCAATTATAACAAATGATTCAAAACAAGCGCTTAGTAACAAAATTATTAAGTACAAATTATATTATGGGTATTCATGTAGGTGTAAATATATATACATATTAGCGTGGGGCGATTAGCATGGAAGGAAAAAAATCTTAATGGGCGCTTCGTGTTTCTGATTCTTGGGATTGTACTGAACAAAAAAGTCCACTAGACCATACGTCTACGGTGAAAATCGAGCTTCCAGATTTTGACTTGCAGTTTATTCTCAGACTTTTGTCACGTTTTTTTTTGGATATTTTGGCCTATAACAGCCAAACCATTGAAATTTTCGAAATTGTAGCCAAGACAATAGTTAAGAACTCTCTAGTACATCGCAAAAGCATTGGAACGCTCCTTCAGGCAGTTTTGGCCTTGTGAAAGTGCAAAAGGGACAGGGTTACTTTAACAAAATACGGCTAAAAAGGACTATTTTGAAATTAAAAATTAAACCCTTAAACCCCACCCACAAATATGATTGATGCTTTAATCTGCTAGAGAATCTTCCAAAGAAGAGATTGATACCATAATCTTGGATAAGCTCCCCCTACTTCCTGAGATATGTCCATCCCACACATTGTTACTTTCACAAAATATGGCGAAAAGCCATATTTTGAAATTAAAAATTAACCCCTTAAACTCCACCCACAAATATACTTGATGCATTAATCTGCTAGAAAATCTTCCATAGAAGAGATTGATACCATAATCTTGGATAACCTCCTCCTACTTCCTGAGATATGTCCTTCCCACACATTATTACTTTTACAAAATACGGCAAAAAAGCCCTATTTTGAAATTAAAAATTAACCCCTTAAACCCCACCCACAAATATGATTGATGCATTAATCTGCTAGAGAATCTTCCAAAGAAGAGATTGATACCATAATCTTGGATAAGCTCCTCCTACTTCCTGAGATATGTCCATCCCACACATTGTTACAAGCAAGTCAAAATCTGTTTGCAAGTCAAAATCTGGAAGCTCGATTTTCACCGTAGACGTATGGTCTAGTGGTCTTCTTTGCTCAGTACAATCCCAAGAATGAGAAACGCAAAGTGCCCATTAAGATGTTCAAATTGCCATACCCTAAGACATATGCATAAAAATATGTAAGTACATCATATATAAAGTCGTAAATTGAAAGTGAGTTTTATTTTGAGCGAAAAATCATAAATAATGATTAATTTTGAGTTTTATTTTTTTTCTCAAAAATCATGATTATGGCTGATTTTTTATTATTACTCAAAAATAATCATTACCATTGAAGAAAAATCAAAAATTTAAAAATCATGACGGATATGCAAAGATTGTCAAAAAATAATAATAATGGTGCAATAAATTTGTGATTGATTTTTTGACTTAAAAAAACGAACAATAATCATTATTTACGGTCCCTGTAGATAATAATATTAAAAAAAAATTAATTTATAATAACTGTAACGGAAACAAATAAACAACAATATTCCGTTTTTGTGGATAAATTTGTATGAAACTTTAAATGAATGAAAATAATAAATGAAACTAAATGAAAACTTTTCTTTATTAAACCACAAAAAGTAAACTACATAATATTCGGAGTGTAATTGAATCATATTAGATTAATTTAGATACAATTAGAAGTGATGTGGTACAGTTTTGTCCGAAATTTGTCCTCATCCAATTTTATCAAATTATAAGTTATACTTTATGATTGTATCTAATTTAATATAATAGGATATACAAATAAGGGGTATATATCATTTTAAATATAAATCGTGGCATAATAATACATGGTAGACTTATTAGAAAAATGTACTCTCGCTTTCAAAAACAAAATTTAAAAATTCATACAAATAGTATACCAAAAAATCACAGAAAGTCAATTAAAAAACCCTTTTTCTCCCTAATGCTTTTACCTTGTATAGTTATGTTATGATATAAATATTGTATGGTTTTTTTTTTTAAATTTTAAAAACATTAATATTAGGTCTTCATAAAAACTCGCATATAATCTGTAAGTATGGTAAATCTATTATAAACATAAAATTTATTATAGTTTTCAATCTACAAACGAGTTTTTTTATATTTATTCACCATTTGAGTTAAACTCAATAAAATTTCAAATAAATTAAAGTTTTCTATTTGAAATGCAGAAAAATTTAACATTTTCATTTTAAATTAAAGAAGTTATAAATTAATTTAAGAATTATTTTAAATTTTGAAACGACAGTGCGAATATTCAATTTGAAATTAAGAATTTCGAGGTATTTAACATTTTACTTAAAATTTTCTCAATTTAATTTATTATTAATTTATAACGAGCTTTCAGCCTCCGTATATTTACAAAAATAAATTAAATCAAACATATTAGCTAGGTTGATACTAGTATTTCGATCTGGCTAAAGATCTCATTAGAACCCAAAGTTTTAGAAAATCTAGTGCCTCCAGAATTAAATTACCCTGCGGGAAATGGACCAGTCACTGGTATGGCCACGTGACTAGAACTTTGTGTGTATGAACCTGTCATAGTTTCGGTTCTATTATATGAAAATGACCGGTACTTTTAACATGGGCTTGTCATAGGAGGTGACAATTGCCACCTGTGGAGCACTGCGTGACGTGGCGAATAACTTGACCAAGGTAACATATCACCTTACCGACTGAAATGAATATGCTACGGGACAAATTAGAAGTAGGTAGTGTCAAAGTATGACCATTTTAGGATTTATGTGAAACCAGTGGAAAAAAATTTATCACGTTGCTGGTGTAGGTGTACGTATTATAGAACTGGAGAAAAATTTTTAAAGGAAAACTAGTCACATATTAAGAGCAATATGTTCTGTGATAGGGATAGTTTGACAGGAATAGTTTTCCGACGTACCACTGCACTGGTCTAAGGTATACATGTCGCCGGTCTTTCGAAAAATAATTAGCAATTAACTTGACACTTTTTATTCAGCGTGTGTCATATTATGTACGGGTTGCGAAATAGCCCATCCGGAACCAGTCACTGCACTTATCCAAAACAGTGTGTCATGTCACCTGTTCAAAAAACCTTCAAAAAGGCACAACAAAAATCAATTTTAAAATAAGTTTATTTCAGTGTTATATCCGATTTGTAGCAGTCAAGGGACTGAATCCCTTGGCACTAATTTCTATGCTTTCATCAACTGCTAACGGGATTGAACCAGTTCAATGAACACTAAGAACTTCAATTGCATCGGCTCTAGTTGCTTCAGTACACTATAATGTTATGTTACTTTTTCTCATGCATACCTGATACCAACTTGTCAATGTTTTGTCACCATTACTATAGTCACGTGATTGGTCATTTCACACAAATTAACACTTTTTGGTACACCACAATTTCGGTTTCGCCAGTTTTGTGATGTGCCACCCAATCAGATATCACAAAATCGTCACTTTGGATCAATCGACCCTTCATTTCCCGCTGGGTAGTTAATCACAATTAAATTTATAGCTTTTGCTAGTTCTAATTCAAAATTCCAATTAATTCAAAAATTTTTAAATTTCAGAACAATATATTAAACTTTCAGCAGAGATTTTAAATAGATATTTTCCAAAATGAAAATATTTTAAAACTTTATTTAAGAAGCAGAAAAAACATTGTTAGACATTTCAACGAATTCGTTAATAAACCTAATAGTTTTAATCAAAGAATAATACAATTTTTATTGTGAAATGTAGTTCGATGCAAAGCTTTATAATCATTAAACCACACTTTCAAATTGATTTAGACCGCGATAAGCATTTACTAAATTGATATTAATTAAATGTGCTAAAATCGCAAATCTTATTTAACAAATTTAATAATTTCTTGTAGACTGATTCTTATCCTGATTTCATTCTTGGCTAAGGAAATCACCAGTGCACAATGTCTTATAATTGTTAGAGATATTTGTTAGGTTACATCATAAACTCAATGAGAATTTCTTGTTCTCGTCTGGAAGCACGATTTAACATTTGAAATATCAAACAAAAAAACTACTAAGTTTTTATAAAATCAAACGTTTCAAATTCAATGTAAAACAACATTTTAATATGATAATGTATATTATTATACATAACATTGTACTAAGCGGTATAAAATTTTATATGAAATCATGCTAATCCATATATGAGGAGTTCCGGCTTTTATGTAAAAAAAAATTTTTTTTTTTTAATGGCACATCAATGAAAGTTGGCATAAGTATTGGGAGCTATTTTAGCATAAGAGATTCATTCGCGTCAATTAAATCGCGTGAGGGGGTCGAAAGTTATGGCGGTTTAAAGATATGGCGGTCTTAAAATTGTTGAAATTTTTTTTTTTTGGTTTTTTTTAATTTTTTTTTTGCATTCGTTATTAAAACATGCTAGGCCAGATAACTAATAACAGATAAGCCAAAATATCTTATGACTTTTTTTTACTAACAAATGTAAAGTAGTAGCATATTTAGGATACGTGTGGTCAAATTACTGGCAATCGTCTGATTACACCAGTAATTAAAAAAAAAAAAAAAATCTGGGATGCTTTTTTATAACAAGAAAACTTAATATGGTCCAACAAATCAACAATCATCAACATTTTTTAAACCGCCTCTGATTTTATAATAAGGCATCGAATGGGCTTTCATTTAAAAAATATTTCATCCGATTTCGTGCAAAGCCTTGGATGTGCCAGATCAAAATAAGTTTAGATAAATACATCCCGCTTACCGCTAATAATGACGTAAAGTAAAAAATGAAAAACCATATCGGTTCTACGCGTTAAGGCACGTCTTTTGATGTATTAAATTTGAACAAAATGCATTAATTGCTACTAAAAAAAATTAGAAAAAGATTTGTAAATTTCGCACATTTTTCAAAAATGCCATAAAATTTTTGCAATTTATTTTTTATAAACCCGCCAGTGATTTTTTTATGTAAACTCACAAAAAACTCGGTTTACGCAAGAGTCCACCAAATTTCGAATGAAACCGCGAATGTGCCTCGCGAAAAACTGGCATTTTTAAAAAAATACGTTTTTTCTTTCGAACTTTGATCTGCTGAAACTTCTTAACTATTCGTGGCACATTAACAGGATTAATTCCAAAATGTTAAGAATTACAACAGCTACCAACTCTAGTTCAACCTTTTTCATTTTATAGAGGGGGCCGAAATCCCTGATCAAAAAACCTCGAAAATTTAAAAACTCTTAATTTTTGGTTTCAAAACTTAACCGTCTTATAACTTCTTACCTAGCGATGAAGCATCTATCAAACCAACATTAAAATAATCTCTTATATGTTCTGACTTTGTTTTATGCCGGAAAAGATTGAAATATAAGGAGCACTTAAAAAAAAAGCGAAAGAAGGTAAAAACTATGGATTATTTCAAGCAATTTTTATCGATTTTTCAACTTTAACCCTCTGTAACTTTTACGGATAAAGTGGGATAATCCGTAACCATTGCTCAGTGATGGTTCAAGGTCTTGTTTACACAACTGCATTTACAGTTTTTCTAAATTCCAAAAATTGCCGGTTTTTTTAAACATTTATTTCAGTTTCACTGAGTTGAAATTTAAAAAAGATTTTGTGATATACCATATATGGTAATATATGTCTCATCTAATGTAATATCAATTGATATATATTAAGATATTAATATTTATGGAACCATATTACCAAAATCAAGATAAAATTATACACGATCATATGCGCAATCACATAAGCTATATAAAGCTACACGTTTTTATATAATATAATATTAAATGACACATGATTGTATATGAACGTTTTAACTCGGGTTATATCGTATTATTGTATAACTAACGGTATTTATTGTCTTGTAAAATACAAATACAAAATGGAACAACTTTTTAATATATCTGAAAATTGGGTAAACTTAAGTATTGACCGATTAAGCAGTGATTTTTAAAAATATAGGCAGGATTCATGTTATGTTGTATATAGTGTAAACATCGTATTTGAATAAAATGCATGCCATAAATGTTTTGCCAACCCTGAAAAGTTTATTATACAATTTGTTTTGTATTTTTATTTGAATATTTCAAACATTTAAAAAAATGAGAAAAAAAAGAATGAGAAAACAATAAAATATTCTATTTTATAAATATTGAAATATTTTTCGAATGAAATAAACTTGTAATTTGCGAAGAAACGAACGATTTATATTAAAAATATGGCCGCAGTTTTTATTATTTTCCGCACCTGCAAATACGCTTTGTGTGCATATACAACTAATACGAAGCGTATTATGAATGCCCCTATTATTTTATATAATTTAATGGAATTTGTAATATTATAAAAATTTTACCAGTTTTTTATGGACAATTAAAAAAAAAAAAACTTTTTTTAAAATTCAGAACTATACTCTTTTGATAATTTTATCGTTTTGTAGAAAAACTTTGTATATAATAATTGTTAGTTTATCTTTTAATAATTTATAATCAATATTTCCAACTAAACTTACTCCACTATGACCACAAGCAATATGGCTGACACCGGAACGACAAATAGAGCTGGAACAATAATCGGTAGCCGAAGCTGAGGCAATGGCAGCCACAAAACCCAAGAAAATGGATATGGGATTCATATTTGTAGTATTATGATTAAACTTTTATTTTCAACAAATAGTGATCAACTGATATTTATTTCATAATAAATTTCAGTTTTTATAGATAAGTTTTATTTTTTGCAAATAGTTTTGTAAATATTCAGGAAAAACATATGCTACGTATTTAATATTACAAAAATTTCTAAAGTGAAAACTAATAATTAAGGATACTTTTAAAAGCAAATACGAAATTTTAACGGAAAATGTTGTTTAAGTTTTTATGGTACATTATCAGTACAATTTGAATTTTTCAAAGATGCATACCGATCGAGATTATTCTTAAAAAATCGATATTATGCCGGTTAAACCATTAAGCGTAACGGATATTTGAGTAATGGAAGTATTATCATTGGTTTACTTCCATTTTGTGCAAATATCGAAAGGTTTTACTGTTTTGTTTATCGTCTTTACATATTATTTTTATTATTAACAATTGTTTTAGTTTTCTTTATAAGTATTTTTTTTGTTTTTTGTTTCAAATTATTAAAAACAGATGTTGGTTACATTCTATTTTAAATATTTGCTTTACAGTAGTTTTTCAATTTGCGTAGAAAGTTGAAGTATAAAAACACGATAATAATTTGAAATATTTATCAGTGGATAGTTATCAGTTCAAACTCAAAGACAGTTTACTTGTAACAGTGTGAAATAAAATGAATACCATCTCAGTATTTTTATGTGTTGTTGCTGCTATTGTCTCAGTATCGGCAACAGATTACTGTTCCAGTTCAATTTGTAATTCTGGTGTAACTCATATTGCTTGCGGAAATAGTGGGGTAAGAAAATAAATCTAATTTCTATGGCGATGAAGAATTTTTCAGAGAAATTTTCTATACAATAAATATTATACAGAATTACGGTTAAATATACCCTTTATAAAATATAATAGAACTGCATTCACACTGAACCCTAAAATACTTGATTTCGTTTTTTTTTTTTTAAGTTTTCGACTTTTAAATTCCATACAAATATTAAATCGAAAACAATGAAAATACACACAGAGAACAGATTCGTTGTGACAACCGAATTCGTTGCCAACCAAATTTAGGTAGTTACACGTACTATCACATTATTTGGTTACATCTATAAAAATTTGTAGTTATGTCTACCATGTTAGAAAATCATATTCAGTACATTAAACCGAATTCGGTGTTCCATAGCACTTCACCACACCGAAGTAAAATAATGCATCAGGGCTATGCAGCAAAAAGCTTCAATAAATTCTCCAACTCTCCATCAAGTGACGAGCAACAAATGTTCTAAGACTTATAATCTCGCGCAATTATAGTGCTGCCATGTTTGAAGCCCTTCATCTTTCCCCACCATTCATCTCTACTATATCCAATTTCCAAAGAAAGCAACACATTACTAAATAGGAAGAATTTTCTTAGTGTTGCTTTTAAAGAAAAAAAAAAAAAAAAATTGAGCATATAACTTTAGTCTTCATGGATTCTTTCATATCCTCAGGCTTATAAATTTGATTTCCTGTTGCAGTCGATATTTGATACCATTGTTTTGCTGCTCAGATTCTTTCTACAAAATAACTACGACCTAAGTTTTTACTAGAATGTTGGAACTATACTTTTGCTTGTAATTGAACTAACCTTAACAATCACTTTCTTTCCCAGTTCACGATTTTTTTGTTAACTATTTCCTTGCTGCTTTAAATGTTTGCATTGTATATTTGTTTTTTTTTTACAAGAAAAAAAAATAATATTTTTCACTTTAGTATTGACATTTTATTAAGCATTGAATATTGAAAATCTCTTGTTACTACATACTGGTAGTTTCAAGTACTAAATTTTATTGTTTGTGTCGGATAAGTCTACCTCATTAACACAATTATTTTTTAAATACAGTATTGTTTGGTTTAACCAATTATTAAAGTATTGCAAAATAAATTTGGTTGTATTACCAAATCATTGATAATAAACATACATGAATAGTTTTGATTAAGAAAATCATGTAATCGGTATTGAATTTTTTATTAAGCAAACGATTTTTTTTTTATCTTCAACCCTTTTCCAATTAATTTATTCTCTGTGCGTACATATTTTGACGTTCAATATGAGCGTAGTATGGCTCAAGTAACTAGGAGAAGTTTAAAATACCTAATGTCGAAGAAAAAACTTAATTTATATGTTAAGCGGATTCATGAAAAAGTCGCTATTTCCAAAATTTTCGACACCTGTTGAAGCCGAATTTAAATGCCTCTTATTTCTCAAGGTTTTTTGAATTCAGCGAAACGATGGACAGGGTTAGGTAGACTATACTTAAAAACTATGATATGAAAAGTTTCACGTTGCACAGTCTTCACCTAAATAATTGATGTCGAAAAATTACTTTAAACTTATAAGAGTTTTTCCATTCATTTTATTTTTGCTATAGTTTTTAAATATCAGATCCAAACCAATTTAATAACTAGACTGGATAAATTCACTACAAAATTAATTTCCATATCCCTTTAAATATACCAAACTTTCCCGATTTTTAAACTTTCGCAGTTTTTTCTATAGGGTTTCTGCGCCGTTTAATGGAATTGAGTTTTGAGAACAGTATTTAAAAAACTGTGTAGTTTTAAATAGTTTGAGGTAAACAAAGTTGACGTCAGCGCCCCAATAACGGAATACGAGCATCACAGACTTTTAATGAATTGGAGTAGATTTTTTGAAAATGTATATTTTTGCGTTTGACATTCACAATTATTTTTGAATTCCGTAATAGTTTCATAGTTAAAAGCACCTCCCAGTCAAAAAGGCGTTTTAAAATTTTTAAACGCAAACAATTTTTAAAATTTTTTAAAAATGTTTGAAATTTAATTATCTTTCTTGTACTTTTTTTTATAAAAAAAATGGCTTGAGAACTTAGTTAGGTATCTAGAGTGAATCTTCACAATGGACTGATAAAGTGCAAAAAAGTTAGATTTTTTTAATTCCTTGCTGTACAGCGACAGTTTTTTCCAAACACATTTCGCGTTGAGACAACTAAAGCGCTGTATTAATTTCGCCAAAATGTACATCAAGTAAAAGGTTTAAATAAGCTTAATACTAATATTGAAAAGGCATAAAAAATAGTCATAACCTTAAAATGCATCCTTATATTTTAAAATTTTGGGAATTTAAAAATATTTAATATGATTTCTTGCAAAAAAAAAGTAACCATAAACCCCATTAAATATCTAAAACCGGCAAGAAATGCGTGTTTTCCAAAATAAATGCAGGTTTCTTTTTAAGTTCAAATATAGGACAAAAAAATATTTTGCAGTGAATTTTTATACGTTTTGGTGGTATAATATACATATATATTGAAATTTGATAAATACAATGAGATCTATAAATTGATATAACTTTAACTAATGTAAGTCCAAGCAAAAACTAATTTTATATTTTTAATTTGATTTAAATTTAAAACAGCCCTAATTTTTAAGCCGTTAAAGCTAAATGATTAATGCGGATGGATTTAGCATGCTTAAACATAGACTAAGTCATACACAAAAGGTTATTAATATCATACAAAAAGTTTTTTTTTTTTTTTAAATATTTTGTCTACAAATTTCGAAATATTTTGAAATTCTTCATATATCCGTATAAGACTATAAGTTAGTGTAAAGTCTATTTTTCATATATAAAGTTTGACATAAAATGCGTAAAATTAATAATTTTACACTCTTTATACAATATACGAGGCCTTTTATAAATACCCTAAATAATTTTATTCTTCATTTATATAGAACTTTGCTAGCTCTTGTCCTGCTGATGCCGCTGCAGTTGATATTGATGCAAATTTGAAGGCAACTATTGTAAATGCTCACAATGCTAAACGTAATTTGGTTGCTGGCGGTACTGTTCCTAATCATAAAGCAGCTTGTCGTATGGCCACCATGGAATGGGATGATGAATTGGCTTCAATTGCTGCTCTCAATGTTAAACAATGTGCTATGGCTCATGATAAATGTCGCAATACCGATAAATTCAGTTATGCTGGTCAAAATCTTGCCTGGATGGGTTATTTCGGTACACCAAATGATGTTTCTATGTTGCAACAAGCTGTTGATATGTGGTATGGCGAAGTAGCTGACAGTAAAATGGAATACATCAATGCCTATCCCAAAGGCTATACTGGACCGTAAGTTTACAATTCTTTGCATGAATGAAATATGAACTTCAAATCCTATTTGCTACTTATTCCTTAGTGCCATTGGTCATTTCACTGTTATGGTAGCTGATCGTAATGTTCGTGTGGGTTGTGCTGCTGCTACTTACTCTGTTACTGGTGCTTCTTATAAGGCCTATTTGGTTGCTTGCAATTATGCAACCACCAACATGATAAATTTCCCCATCTATGCTAGCTGTGATAAGGCTGGCTCATCTTGCACCACCGGCAAAAATCCTATTTATCCCAATTTGTGCTCTCCCTCTGAAGCTTATGCCGTTAATAAATGGTTTTAAATAATGATTGTTTAGTAGAATTTTAAAATTGTTATTTTCTTTAAAATTGGCCATAGTTATTAAAAATCTGTTATTAAAATGCATTTTGAAATAAATTTTGTTTCATTTTTTTTTTGGGAAATAGTGCAAATACTGAAATGGTAAATATGGGTTCATACATTGTCATTACCAACTTATACACCGCTTGACCGATTTCGATTATTAATAACACAAAACTGCTTTGAAGAATAAAAAATAACCTCCTTGTAACTATAGCTTTTAAATTTAAATATATTTTTTAAGAGATAACCCAGAAAGCTTATCCGAATTTGGAATGTCTCCTATTCGAGCTCAGTGCTATTATCGAAAATATTATTTACATAATTTCTTTTGAAATTTACTAATGTGTTCTTAAACTATGGAACTACGAAATTTTTTCTGTGTATAACTTATACGTATGAGTGTTATTAATTGAAACATGAAAATTCATAACAATCATACGCCACAGGGACCATACCTAATGTGATTTCAATCCAAAAAGTATTGTTTAAAAGGTCGTAGCATAGTGCACAGTGCTTTGTTTCCATATAGCGAATGTAAAAAAATAGAAGGTGTTGTCGTAGATGAAATTAATGAAACGTGGGCCAAGGATGAACATATACAACATTTTCAGAAAATCGGTTTGAGGACAATCCTACCTCCCATATATCCTGAAATTGAAAAAAGTGTAAAAAACCTTTCCATGACTGTAATTTCTACAATTATCTATCAATTTCAAAGGTTTTTTCAGTAAAATAATGCATTCGGTAAGATAAATGAGCAGTTACATTCTATATATTACAGTAATAGAGATAATTCCTTTTAAAAATTAATATTTAAATTCTTTGACCAGACTTTTGTTTTTGTTTTTGACGGATAACATTTTTTTGAAAACAGGCACAATTTTATTAAAAAAAATATTTATTTATTTTATATAATATGGTTACTATACCGCTATACATTTTGTTTTTAAAAACAAATGCACAAATGACAAATTTATTTTTTGATCAATGGTGATAATCTTTAACTTTGAGCTCATATATATATTAGTTCTCATTTAGTGAGGAATTAGTTTATATGAATACTTGATGTTTTGCATGGGATTGTTACCTCTTTCAAAACGTGTTCTGATGATGGAAACCTAGAATAGATTAGACTAGAGTGGCACTATGCACCGCGACCAGAAGTTGGTATTTTGTGCTGCCAACGAATACACCCTATAGGTTCAGGCTAACTACGAAGCCAACTATCCTACCAGGTAAACAATTCCAAACGTCCGATGGCGTCACTATTCGACCACCAAAATAACGCACCCTCCTGTTGGAGAGCCTCGGACATTTGCAGAGAACATGCTCTGAGGTCTCGGGTTCCAATTCACAAAACCTGCACGTATCCGTAGAGGATCGTCCCATCTTGTACAATTGATACCTAAGGCCACAGTGTCCCGTGAGGTAACCTGTCACGGTCCTTAGTTCGCCCCTCGTCATAGACAAGAGTTTCCGCGACCTGTCCCCAGAGGGAGATCGCTGCCCAGGCGATCTGGCCCAATAGGCCCCAAACTCCCACTCCCTCCATCTTCTGAGCATATCTCTGACATACCCATTGGGTACGCCACAGAAGGGTTCAGGGTCAATGAATTGTCGACGAGCTCCGCAGTTGGCCAAACAGTCAGCCCGTTCGTTGCCCTCATGCCCCTCATGGCCAGGAACCCAGCCCAGTGTCAAGAAGTTGTTAAGTCCGAGACGATTTAGAGAGTCGATACATTCCTTAAACAGACCCGACGACACATCTTGAGCCCTCAAGGCACCAAGTGCCGCCTGGCTGTCAGATAGAATGTAGATCGTGGCCCCACTTTTCCTCCTCCGCAGACACTCTTCCACACAGATACAGAAAATTCCCGAAATAGGTCTATCAACACATTCCTGAAAAGGTCAATTAATACATTTGAAAACAAAAACTCTATAAATTATTTGTTAGGACAATATCCTAATAAAGAAATATAGAGTATGGCCTCGAACTTTAATAATTTTCATTTCCATTGCACAATTAAAGGTCGAAAAAAACATAATTTTTATTTTTAATAAAAATTAGATATTTTAAATATAGGAATATTTTTTGAATAAGAAGATAAGATACGAGGATAATAAACGAGGGAACAGTTGTAAATTTCCGTACCGGTAAATACGCATTGTATCTGAAGTTTGTAATAACCGAATTTGAGTAGTAGTAATCGAATTTCAATGGGCAAATAGCTAAATTTTTCTCTGTGTGCACAAAGATGGGATTATTGGAAACGTTTTTGTAATGAAGCAAAAAGTGAAAAGGTTTCCTCTTGTTGTACTGCCCAAACCCTTATGTCTAGAAATCTGAGTTTTAGAATATGTATTCCCTGAGGTATGGGCTAATTTATCCAATTAAAACGTGGTAAAAATGGTAAAAAATATTGAACTTGAAATGTGGATTAAATTAAACATTAAATTAGCCAAAAGGAAGAAAAAGTATTTTGGACAGAAGGAGGTCCAAAATACTTCGATTAAAATTTAAAACATCTTCTCAAAATGGTTAAACAAATTAATTAAAACAGGAAATCATTGTGTTTTTAATGTATTCCGACATTCAAAATTTGTGAAAAAAAATATTTGGACGATTTTTATAAGAAGTTAATCTTTTGGGAAAATAAAACACAATGTAGTAAAGTTGGGATCTACATATTTAGGCAGGAATGACATGACATTATCCGAATTTCCGATTTGGGAATAATGATATGGGAAATATAACCCCCAAACCAAAATGCGAACTATGCCTAACATGATTATACTAATAATCCCAGTAAAAAATAGACATAGTCTTCATAGATACATTTTTCAAAAGAACTTTGTGTAAATATTTGAATTTTTCTTCGTATTCGACCTGCTGCCGGTCTTAGGGGTTGTTTTATATTCTGAATCAGGCTTTGCTGAGTATCTGTAAAATTAAATACGTAATACCTTATTGTATTGTCCAATAAAAATTGCATTTTGAACTTTAACGCAAGAAAAAAGCGTCTTATCTATGCTAACAACCTTATGGGCTTTGTCCGCTAGTATAAAATATGTGAAACTTCAAATACATCCAGAAAACAGATGTAACCGGTTTTCGGTAGTAGCTATCGAATTTTTTGGTAGTAATCACCAAATTTCTGCTGAAAATATACTTTTTGGAATATTAATCAAAAACTTAATAAAAAAGTGGTACAAAGAAAAAAGTTTCCCCTTAATCACCCAACCCAAACCGCTGAATCTAGGAACATGAAATTTGGCATGTAGGTTTCTTCTTCATCGTAGACGATCTTTGAAAATTGTTACACACAGAAAAATAAAGTGCCAATCGAATTGAAAATTGTAGTTTGATGGCTACAGCCAATAAATTCGATCAGCGCAACCAAATTCAAATGAGATTTCTGAATATTTTGGGTGTTGCAATAAAAATTCAGTTATACTACTCAAATTTTGTTGTGGAAACTAGTATTCAATTGTACCAACCAATTTCAATCGTTGTAACCGATTTTTAGTTGGCAAATCGCCTAATTTTTCTCTGTGTGTAGGAGGTGGAACAAAACGGATAAACAATATGCCTCTTCTCTTTCTGCTTAAACCCCTTCGGCTAGAAATTTGTATTTTCAAATAGAGTAATGGCTAATGAACTTCAAATATACTTTTTGGAATTTCCAATAAAAACTCAATGAAAATGTGGTACAAAGAAAAAAATGCCCCCTTAATCACACTGCCAAGCCGCTGGAGCTTGGAACTTGAAATTTGGCATGTAGGTTCATCCCCTCGCATAAAAATCCACCAAGATGGGATTTTTTGAACTTTTTACGGGGAAAAGTCTCCTTAATTCACTGAAGAAAAACTTTTTTGAATTTATAATAAAAACATTATAGGTTTAATGCCATCATAGTTAAATTATAGACCAAAGTGAACATGTTTACAGTAACATGTTACACGAAAACAGCTGAGCTGCCAAAAACAGTGTTGCCAATAAGAAAGTTGCTAAAAAATCACCCTTTATTAGATAAATTAAATTACTTTTAAATGTTTGTACACTTACACAGTTTATGAGTAATATTTATTTTTAAGCACATTACTAGAATTGTAAGTACAATGTGTGTAATTATAAATAAAAAAATGCCTACTAATTCAATTTATGTGTATCTTTGAGCACAAATAATAGTTTTTTTACACACTTGGTGTCTAAATTTAGGCATTATGCTCTATATTACACAAAAATTTACAAACCTTATACTTATTAGCAAATTTAGAAGCATTTTTTAAAGTGCGATTTTACGGTTTATTACGAAATGTAGAAAAATTCAATAAAAAATATCTCTTTTAGTAGCCCATTATTGAAGAAAATATTTGACTGCTTCCTTGGAGAAGTAAATAAGCGCTATAAAAACTTTAGACTGCTGGCACATTTTTATTCGCATAACAAAAAATTAAAAAAAAAAACGTTAACAAATTTAATTTGTTTGTCTACTAATTTTTCGAAGATTACAAAAGTTTAATTTGTAACTTTCTATTCACTATGATTTAAATCAAATATATCTAAAACTTTAACAGAATAATTTTTCTATTCTTATCTATCTAATATTCACCAAAAAATCAAAGTCAATTTGATTTAGTTTTTAGTACACTAAGGATATTATGTAGGTAAAGACGACAGCAATTGTAATCAAAAAATGAAATTTCACTTGAAGAAAGGACGGCTAACATTTCATTAAATTCAACTACCATTGTCATTTGTTTTTTAATGTTCAAAAAATGACTAACAATTGTAGTAAAAATGAACCACACGTTAGTAAAACATAAAGAAACATTTATTTTTTTTAAATAACAAAAAACAAGTTTAAAAAATGGGTGTAAAATCATTAAACATTCATTTGATGTGGTTTGTTTTTTTTAAATAAACTACAAGGTTAGTAAAAAATTCAATTTGTTTAACAAATATCTGACATTTACATTAAAAATAAAGAAACTGCATTACAACCCAAACAACTACAAATTTGTAAAGCAGTAGTTCCCTGAGTGTAGTTTTAGTAATGCTTTTGTACCAAATGATCCGTGGAACTACCCACTAACAATATAGTTAAATAGTTATAAAATCTACTTGACTTTAAATAATGGAACTAGCAAATACAAATTGTTTATTAAACATACATTGTTATAGTTTCATCACAGTTTGCCGACATATTAAATATCACATAATAACTTGAAAGTAAAACATTTGTTTAAATAACTGAGTATTGTTTAAAGCTTTTTGTTCCAATAAATATAAAATATTTGTCTTTTTTATTGCCAATTATTTAAAAAAATGTGCCAGACATTTATTTATTTAGTAAAAGTATATACGTAACTAATAAAGAGTTTATGCCGTTCTGTTTTTCACAAGGTTGGATGCCGAAACCAAATCCGAGATGAACTAAATGTCATATCATTAATGGAAATTGTTTTTATATTTTACCCGTTTTATTACCTTTTTTACTAAAAAAATTTCTAATATCACGCAAATCATTGTTTGAACTTACTGTTTCGGTATTTAAAGGGTTTAATAACAGTATTTAACATATTAAGGGTGGAAACGAAAAAATTTACCATTTTCAAATGCGGATTGTGCAAAAGCTATAATCATAAGGGAAGAAATTCAAAATTTTTTAAATTCTCTGACGTCTGACATTGATTAGAGTGAAAAATTTGTATGCCTGAAAACATTATGCTGAAAAATTTTGATTTCTAGAGTTTTTTGGTTGAAATAGTATATTTTTAACAGAGTTGTGAAACGAAGAAGGTATATCGATTAAATAAAAAATGGTGTTATAATTTAAATTTGGGGTACATGTAGTGTTGCCAGATACATATTAACAAAAAGCTGGACATTCGGATTAAAAAAGCTGGACATTTTCAAAACAAGTTTTAATTAATAAAACTTTGTCAAGTTTTTTTTGTATCAAAAATTTGTATTTAAAAAATAATTTTGCACATTGTTGAGAACATAAAGGTTGTTCACAAAGGTTGTTCGCAAGGGTTGTATAGTCGTATCGAAAATAGACATGGTAACATTTTGTTTTAAAATATACAACAATAGGTGGATAGTACGATTCAACATTTGTACCTATGTTTAGTGAACTATGTTCAAGTGTGCTAACAGAGTGAAAATAAAATGTTACCATATCTATTTTTACAATACAACATATGCATAGTACACTAGGGTGATCTTTCGTTGTATGGGCGAAAAATAAAAATGAGATTTTGATTGTACCCCCCCTTAAAATATTTGTTAGGGTGTCAAAATACGCCACGCAAAAAAATCAGAGTTATAGCATAACGGGAAGATGTCCCGCATCGCACAGTGGGATAAATCACAAAATTTGTGGAAATAATTCGGTAATTTGTTAACTTGTGGTCCGATTGCAATGAAATTTGGAACATGCATAAAAGACATAAAATGGAGTTTAAGTTTTGATTTTGAACCTTCCACACCCTTTGGGGGCGGTAAAATGGCTGCCCAAAGTTGGGTACTTTTTTCATAAAAAATTTTGAGTGTTTGCCATTTTTTTGTTTCTCATCCGATTTTCAAAAAATTAACATATTAGTAATCTTCTTGTAAAGATGAACAAAAAACATGCTTTAATGTGTGGGTTACCTCCAATAGTTTCCGAGATATTCCGATTTGAAAATGTGAAATTCCAAATTTTGTCCGACTCAGGTCCAAATATCGGGAGAAAATTGGGACCAATTTTCGCTTTAAAATAACGGTTATTTAGCCTATAAAATTCTTGATTGAAGAAAAAAAAATTAGTTCAATATCTTGTTTCAGTCAAAAATTACATTAGTTTAAAGTAGAAATTAAAAAAAAAGTAAATTTTCCCCAAAAAGCACCAAACTTTTTATCGCTCCAGACAAATATTTTTCTTCTGAACATATAAAGTATGTATACTTTTCTGGAAGGTCTTTTTATATAAATGCGAGTTGTGGTAAAAAAAATTTTGATTTGTAAATACTTTTCCCCCCATCCGCTTCCAAAGTTGCCATATTTTTGAGGTAAATATCAACTTTAACTCACAGTTAAAATTTGTGCACGCCTCCAATTGGGTAGTGGAAACTGGTTTTAGATACTCCAACAGATACATAATGTTGTGCGGAAGTCATTTCCAATCCCCGCCTTAAATGACGACATGGCAGCAAAAAACGAAAAAAATCCCATTTTTGGAAATTTTTTTTTTTATTTGTAGGAATTGTGGGATTGTTTTCAGAAAATCATAATTTCTGAAATTTGTTTCGATTTGTTGACCTTAAAGTCTAGTTAAATCCAAAAAATCATTCGATTATGTCTATTAATAAATATTTTATTGAATAGTGAAAATTTTCATTTAAGCAAAAACTGAAATTTTTACCTTTATATTTGGATCACCCAAGTTTTTGTTTTACCAGGATGGCTAACTTCAACCTTTTTTAAAAAAATCGCAATCTACAGGTAATTTTCTTTTCAACGATACCAAACACTGGTATGTTATGTTCATAACTGCTAAACAGAAAATCTTCAAAAGTTAGCCCTTATTCATATATTTCTTCTAATGTGTCCTCGTTTTCACATCTTACATAATTGGGTCAGGTAAAAAGGGTTTTATGATGTTCTTCATTAATGAAAAAAAAGACAAGCAAATTAGGTTGTTTCTTTATTTAATACAAAATAATCGGACACATCATTATTTATATCTAACAGATAAAGCAAATCTTTTAATTCTTCATTATTTACAGATGACAATGTGTTATAAGAAATCCATCGTTTTCTCATTGACGACAGGACGGGATCGGAAGACAGTAATAGGTTATTGAAAATATGTTCGTTCTGTGATTGCCTTGAACATTTTCTGGAACTGAACAATTGGGCATGTTTGAAATCTCGATTCCTTGCTTCCTGAGCTTCTTCTGTTAGTTCACCTAGAGGAAGAATGTTTGATTCAATGATGATTTTTCCATGGCACAATACCTTATAAACTGTGGGTGTCATTTCTTTCCAGGGCTATAATGATAATAGAAGTTTTGTTATTTCGTCGGTATATACTCCAAATTTTGAAGCAACTCCTTGTCAATTCCTGTTATTATTGAAGTAATTTCAAAATCTCTAAAAAACCTTCTTGCTGTATTGCCATCGTTTGTACTTCCACAACTAGCAAGTGGTTTATCTATGTTTAAGCCTGTCTGCCTTTTAAAGTCTTCTTGTATCCTCCTTTTTTCATCTGCCCTCATTTTTGACATTTCTTCGTTGTTTCTTACTGATTTTGTTTCATTTCCTGCTATGCTTTTACTTTAATTCATATGCTATGTGTAAGAAGTGTTCCATGAACCGAATGCGGGCATGTGCCAAAACCCAATACTTTTTTATTAATAGTCCTTTCTTTGGAAACATTTGAAAACTGTAATTTCTTTAACATTTCCTTAAACGTGTCAGAAACTTCTGTATTTGAATGCGTAGAAAGAGTAATCGATGTTCTTTTTTTTAGATTTTGCACACAAATCATTATAAGGCTTACAGGGTGCACCAACAGCAGAAAAATTTATCTCCAGGCTATCATTCATCCACTTATAATATTTTGTTTTAAATTTCAGAATAGAGCCGGAAACGGACTGCATTTTTTTTATGAAATAATTTAATAAAATTGTCAATTTTAGATATTTCTGCAGTGTCCAATTTAGTGTGATGTGAAGATTCAATTGATGCAACTACAACGTTAACCTTTTCAAATCTCTGTAGTTTTGAGTTGTCCCACAAAGTTAAACACAATGCTTCATGATTTACTGTTATTACCATGATTGAGGAGTTTTCTATGAACTTAAAACTAAACCTATTCATATTTATATACAAATATTAGGTACAAATATTAGCTATCATAACCCAGGTAACTGGGTCTTCAAATACTAAGGCCCGTAAAATATAAAAAGAGAGGGTATATTTAAAATAGCAATCATAAAACACGTATCTTTGGGTGGGCCCACAAAACCTTTAATATCATTAATGAAGAACATCATAAAACCCTGTTTACCTGTCCCAATTATGTAAGATGTGAATACGAGGACACATTATAAGAAATATATGAATAAAAGGGCTAACATTTGAAGATTTTCTGTTTAGAAGTTATGAACATAACATACCAGTGTTTGGTATCGTTGAAAAGAAAATTACCTGTAGATTGCAATTTTTTTAAAAAAGGTTGAATTTAGCCATCTTGGTAAAACAAAAACTTGGGTAATCCAAATATGAAGGTAAAAATTTCAGTTTTTGCTTAAATGAAAATTTTCACTATTCAATAAAATATTTATTAATAGACATAATCGAATGATTTTTTGGATTTAACTAGACTTTAAGGTCAACAAATCGGAACAAATGTCAGAATTTATGATTTTCTGAAAACAATCCCACAATTCCTAAAAATAAAAAAAAAATTTCCAAAAATGGGATTTTTTTCGGTTTTTGCTGCCATGTCGTCATTTAAAGCGGGGACTGGAAATGACTTACACACTACATTAGGTATCTGTTGGAGTATCTAAAACCGGTTTCCACTACCCAATTGGAGGCGTGCACAAATTTTAACTGTGAGTTAAAGTTGATATTTACCTAAAAAATGTGGCAACTTTGGAAGCGGATGGGGGGAAAAGTATTTACAAATCAAAATTTTTTTTACCACAACTCGCATTTATATAAAAAGACCTTCCAGAAAAGTATACATACTTTATATGCTCAGAAGAAAAATATTTGTCTGGAGCGATAAGAAGTTTGGTGCTTTTTGGGGAAAATATCGCCAAAATTTACTTTTTTTTTTAATTTCTATTTTAAACTAATGTAATTTTTGACTGAAACCAGATATTGAACTAATTTTTTTTTTATTCAATCAAGAATTTTATTGGCTAAATAACCGTTATTTTAAAACGAAAATTTGTCCCAATTTTCTCCCGATATTCGGAAAACTTTGGACCTGAGTCGGACAAAATTTGGAATTTCACATTTTCAAATCGGAATATCTCGGAAACTATTGGAGATAACCCACACATTAAAGCATGTTTTTTGTTCATCTTTACAAGAAGATTACTAATATGTTAATTTTTTGAAAATCGGATGAGAAACAAAAAAATGGCAAACACTCAAAGTTTTTTATGAAAAAAGTACCCAACTTTGGGCAGCCATTTGGCCGCCCCCAAAGGATCTGGAAGGTTCAAAATCAAACCTTAAACTCCATTTTATGTCTTTTATGCATGTTCCAAATTTCATTGCAATCGGACCACAAGTTAACAAATGGCCGAATTATTTCCACAAATTTTGTGATTTATCCCACTGTGCATCGCCCTTGAAAATCGAGCCCCTTGGAAAAATGGTCATAATTTAAAAAAAAAATACAAATTTTTTTTTCTTCAAAATTAAAAAAATATAAAATATTTTTTGTGTTGGGTTTAATCATAACTACTCAGATAAAAAATATTACTTTCCCAGAAAATCGCTAACTTACACTAACTATGTGTCAAAAAAATTAATAAATATTTTGGGGGTACCTCAAAGTGACTTTTTTGCATTTTTGAAAATTTTATTCAACAAAAATCAAAAACCTAGTGTTTGCTGTCAAGTATTTTATTAAACACATCTCAAGTATTAAATAAGCCAAGTACTGTTTATATCCGTTGGCAAATTTTTTTTTAGAGCATTTTGATTCTCGGGGATTTCAAAGTTTTTTTTTTTTATTTTTATACATTTTTACTTTAAAACAAGGTTTTAATAATATTTCATCAACATTATTGTATATGCTCTTTTATATGATTGTAATAACTTAATTATAAAATACTATTTTTTCTGTTGATAGTTAACCCATGTTAACCTGGGGTCAAATATGACCCACGTAAGAAAAATGCAGTTTTATGGCAAAATTCATAAATAAAATAAAAAAATTAATAATTCAATATGTAGTTATTCTAAAAAAATTTCGTTAACCGTTTCTAGTCTTCGAGTAGGTCAATTTAGTAAAAATTAGAACTTAAAACTTTTCCATAATGCAAATTTTGAGAGAAAAAAAATTTACACTATTAAATTAAAAATACGTTTTTTCGAAAATACCCCTTAATATGTACAAAAATATCAATTTCAATATGAATACAAATATCTGAATTTATACTAAATAATTAATTTTAAGTAATTTTAAAATGTAAATAAATTACAATTAGAAACATAAACAAAAATTAATTTTATGTCATCTTTGTGATTTTTGACTCTTTAAAATACGAGGGTCAATTGTGACCCCATGAAAACACAGGTTAACTATGAACACGAAAAATTATACTTTATAATAAAGTTATTGCAATTATATAAAATAGCATACACAATAACATTGAAGAATTATTACAAAAATCTTTTAAAAAAAAAGTCTACACATATTTAAAAAAATGTTGAAATCCGCTAGAATCAAAATGCTCTAACCCAAAATTTTTCCGACGGATATCCGTAATACTTATGTTATTTAATATTTGGGATGTGTTTAATAAAACATTTGACAGCAAGAACTAGTTTTTTGGTTTTTGTTGAATAAAATTTTCAAAAATGTAAAAAAGTAACTTTTAGGTACACCCCAAATATATGTGTATTTTTTTGACTCCAAGTTAGAATAAGTTAGCGATTTTCTGGGAAAGTAATATTTTTTAACTGAGTAGTTGTTATTGAATCCAACACAAATATTATATTACATTTTTAAATTTAGACAAAAAAAATTTTTTTTTTTTTTTTATATTTGGTAAATTTTTCCAAGGAGGCCTGATATTCAAGGGCGATGCGGGACACATTACCGTTATACTAGCACTCTAATTTTTTCATGTTGATTTTTTGTATCCAAACAAATATTTTAAGAGGGGGGCAGCCCCAAAAATCGCAAGTTGAAAAATAAGGACCACCCTAATAGTACACACTGTGAAAACCCGTATATTATTTTGAAATACAATAAAACTTAAGAATTTTCTATTCAGTATTCAAAGTATGTAAGAATTGAAAAAATACACAAAAAATGTAAATAAAACATTAAACTTTTTCATTCTATCTCTCAAATCTTTGAAATGTTAAATGTAGGGGAGAGTATTGTACCTTGAAACAGTTGTACCCTGAAACTTTTCAATTCACTACCTACCTCTTCAACTTTTTATAAAAAGGTTTTGATTTCTGGTTACGCACATGTTAAGCTTCAATGTTCATCCATTAATTCTGCTGATCCTAAGAAAAGTCGTGGTTGTATCTTGAAACGCAAAAAGTAAACATTTTTTAAAAATTTCATGTGAAATAAAATTCTTTGGAAGTAATACCGTTTATTAGTGTAACTACAGTTTTAGTAATTTTCATATTTGGTCATTATTTGCGAAGCTTAGTTTTAAAGTAACGGACAAAATATTAAATTATCTTCAAATTATACGGTGTATCGTCACCTAAAATCCAGAAGGCCGTAACTAACAAAAAATTCAAAATAGACGTTTTGAATGATTACAATGTAGTTAACCTAAATACACCTTCCCACAAAATTTTAAACGTTTACGTCCAAAAATACCGATTTTATTAACAAAAAGTCGTATACTGTTGTTTTTTTTTTGCCTTTTATGTAATGATTTATTTTGTTTTTTGTTTAAAAATGTCATTTAATTTTATTTTCTGGTAATAAATTTAATTAATTTTTTTTTAAATAGTTAAAATGCGGTTTATTTCAAAAGTACTTAAAATAAATAGATACAAATATAAAATTTGACTAAAAACTTTTGTATTTGCAGCCGAAAAGCATTTTTTTTTATTTTTATTTTTTGCATACATTTTTGTATTAGAGTAACGGCCCTTTGGTTTCAGAAAAATTAGGTACAAAAGCACTTAATTACATTACTTTAAAACCACTTTTCTATACATTTTTTTCTTAGATTCAAATTAGTCTTTGTTTCTTGAGCATTATTTTAAAATTTGGATACTAAGACTTATGTAGTTTTTATATTTATAATGCTTTTTGTAAAAAACTGAAAAGTGGTCACGTCCTTTTGGATTTCAGGTGACGATATATAAAAAATGGTTTAAATGGAATTTGTAATTTTAATACAAACATTTGTTCATTGGAATGTTTAGTTTATGCATAATGCCAAAATTTTAAAATTTACGAACCCTCGGTTATTATGAACTGTTTTAAGCGGTCCCAAAAACTCGTTTTTATAAAAATTACCATGTTTAGTACACTCTTTATCCGTTTAATGGGATAGACCTAATATGAATTTCATATCCGTTTATGACTTTCTAGATATAGATGCTAGATTCTAGATATAGATGTTTCGACGTCACATACTTTATCAGGTGAAGATATATTGAAAATCGTTAATCCTGCCGATGTTGTCAAGTGATATATTCGAACAAAATCGTGTGCCGAAGAAGCTGACAATCATATTTTGGTAACAGAAAAACTTATAACGAATGAAGTCGTTAATTCAGTCATTCAGAAAAAAATAACAGATTATTTTTTTTTTTTAAATGAAGGATTTTAATTGAATTTTTAATTGTGAATGCATGAAATGCTAATTTTATTTTTTATTTATGTAAAAATCTTGTTTTTGTTTTAATAAATAAATATTTTTTATTGTTAAAAAAAATCCCGCTTAATACAAACCTCGCTTAAGACGAACTAATTTTTTTGGTCTCTCGGAGTTCGTCTTAACCGGGTTTTACTGTATTACTGTTTAGTACCCGATTGACCTACATGTAATTACTTTTATAATTTTCTGAGCATATAACAAGGGCGTGTAAAGTTTGCTATTTATTTCTGCTCTAGAAAAAATCTGTAGGCATTCTACTTGAAAATTTTGCTAACAAAAAGTTTGATTTTCTTTCTGGGTAAATGTTTTTTTTTTTGTTTGTTTTACCTACCGTTTTAAATTTATTATATGTTCCAACTTTATGTTCATAAAACGCATAAATATTTAGTTTTAACATTAGTTTTTAAAATGAATATTTATATGTTTTTTTAAATAAATTACAAATAGCACTTAAGGCTTCATTAGTCTGTTCGCATAGTAAAAAAACGTATCTATAGACAATTAAAACATCCCAGTAAAAAATTTTCGTGTTTTTAGAAGCAGGATAAAACAAATGCGCTGATGTAAGTGCTTACTATGATTTTTTACTGAAAAGCAGCAAAAGAAACGAATAATTTTCGTATAAAAATAAACAAAACAAAATGTTGAGCTTCCTGATTTTCCTTACTAAAATGCAGGTTGTAAGCAGCTTACCTTAATCCCTTACAAGGATGCAGGTTGTATTGCAGAAATTTTCATATCGTGGGTTATAAACGACTGTACCTGTTTTCCCGAGTGAATTCCGATTGTGTTTGGTGTTTTTGAGTATGTTGTACAAAATAAATAGTCGTTTAATTGTTTCTGAAGAGATAGCACATGGTGCGGAAAAAATATATAAAATAAATTATATAATATTCCTATTATTACTTTTAATCGTAATAATGTAGACATGAAATATGATTTTACTGAAAGCCATGATATCACAGCTTTTTATAAGCGCTAAAATCTGCGCTTATTTTGCCAAAAAGTAATGCTTCCAAGTGGGAATTCGCCATATTAAAATCATGGCATATGTAAGCAGGTTTGTAAGGGATTCTTTTCGGCTTACTCCCTTACAAACCTGCTTGCATGTAAGCAGCGTTTTTTACTGGGATAGGTCTGTTAACAAAAAATATTTTTCAAAGCTACTTTTTTTTTGGCTGGCTGTTGAGGAGTGTTATTCGTTACAAATAATGTCATTCAGTAAAGGGTTAAATGTAATTAAACAGTCTACTTTTTAATTCTGTTTTTAATTAATTTAATATATTAATTAAATAGTTTTAATTTGTCGACCTTTTTGTTGTAATTAAGTTTAAATAATAGTCAAGCTCGAGGTCTATTCTTTCAAATATTTTTATTTTTCAATATTTCTCTGCCCTTTGGAGAGCATCATCAATATTAAATGTAAACAAGTGAACATCGTTTGATTATTGTTACTCGCATTTCCCGATGATGCTGTCCAAAGGGCAGAGAAATATTGAAAAATAAAAATATTTGAAAGAATAGACCTCGAGCTTGACTATTATTTAAACTTAATTTAATATATATTTAAAGTTGTTTTTCACGAAATAATATTGAGACTGTTTTAGACAAAAATCAAACCATAACCGTCAAAAAGTCGTAAGTGCCAAAGTCATAATTTAATAGAAGATGCCTTTTGAGGTTTTTTTTCCCTTTATTTTTATTTGGTTAACCCAATTTCTATGGAATATTGAATGTGTTAAATTTCCATAGCAATTGAAAATAAGTAAAAAAGTATCTCCTGTTAATTTATGAATTTGGAGCTTACGTCTTTTTGGTTGTTAGGGTTCGGTATGTATGCGGTGAGTGAATAATATTATGTAGTTTACATTAATAAATTAATAATAATATTTATTTATACATTAATAAATTAATAATAATACCTAACGATTTGATTTCAAATTAAAATTTAGAAAAAAAAACAAAGAAAGTACCCATAACAATTATTTTGTTTACTCCCTTCTTTATGGATAATGCCAAAGAATTGCTTGGAAAATAATCGTCCTCATAATCATTATCCATTTCATTATCATCAACCTTTTCATCGACAGCGTCATCATCTTTATCATCGTCCTTATCGGTGTCGTAATCAATGTTATCCTCGTCATTATCACCATTACCATCGTATGGAATAAATTCAAGTAGCCCCTTCATATTATAGACTTCACTGGTAGAACACAAGTTGGAATATTGTGGATGTTTGCCAGATTTACATCCTGACCCAGGAACTTTACAGCTATTATAGATAGTGCCGTTTTTAATGCTTGTACTAGGATAGTTGCAAGTTAGCATAAACTTGTATTTGTCTGCATCGTGTTCAAAATTAACTGCCGCACAGCCAATACGACAATTGCGTTCATTGACGGTGGTTAGAAAATGACCAGTCATTCTGAAATATAAATGAGTATTTCCATTTTATTTTAACGAATAATTTTTCAATAGTTTAATTTTTTGATAAAATTTGCTGAGTGTGTTTGGCAGCATTTTTAAAACGATTTTTATTTTGAAATCTATGGCTTTGAACAATCGAATCATGAGGGCCGGAAAATCATTCAGAAGGTTTTTTTTAAATATATTGACCTTTATTCTTGTTACTTTTTTAAGTTTAAAATTACATGTCATGATATTTTAAGGATGAAAAATTAGGTATAAAAAAAAACCTTTAATATAGAATGAGAATAGAATTTGTTTAACAATTACTAGAGATTTAATATAATAAACTACACCTTAGTGTACTTTTTTTATAAAAGTAAGAGGTATAGATTTTAGAGTAAATTTCTTATGATATCATGGTTAGACTGTCTGCATCGCTCGTTGAATGACAGTGTCAGATCCCTCATCATGGTATTTATTGTTTTATGATCGTATTTATTATGCAATCTTATTGTGGAGTATCTCCAATTAAGTTTGTGAATAATTTTCAGATTTTTATTTTGAATGATTTGTAGCTTTTTTATATGCGATTTCGCTGTTTTTGGGAACCATGCTTGACACCCATAAGTCATTATTGGCCTAATACACATTCTATACAATAGAAGTTTATTATTAAGATTAAGAACTGATTTTCTGTTTAGTAACGGAAACAGTGCTCTTCCGCATTTAATTGCCTTTTCACTGACATATTGAACATGTTCTTTAAATGTTAGTTTTTTTTTTTATCAAAAACAACTCCCAAATATTTTATTGAGTTCATAATTTCAATCGTATTACCTTCAATTTGTAGTGGAAGACTGGGTGTACGTTTAGGCGATTTGTTAAATGGGAAAATTATAGCCTGAGTTTTTTCTTGATTTATTTTAATTTTAAAATTTTTTAAAATACTTTTCAGCACACTTTAGAGAATCTCTCATTCTTTTTATGATGGCGTTGGAAAGTTTTCCATTACATATAAATGCACTGTCGTCTGCATAGAACGCAGCATTATTATCCTTTTTTATCACAGTATCCGATGTGTATATAGAATAAAGAGTTGGTGATAAAATAGAGTCTTGAGGTAGCCCAGCAGGTATATTTCTAACCGATGAGAAGCTATTTTATATACAAACCACAAAAGATCTATTTGTCAGAAAACTTTTTATAATTTTTTGAAGGTATTATAATGGGAAATTTAGAATGCTGAGTTTGTAAATTAGGCCATTATGCCAAATGGAATCGAACGCTTTTTCAATATCTAAAAATACAACTCCCGTACTTTTTCTATTAGATTTGTTGTTCTCAATAAATTGTATAACTCGTTTAATTTGATGGACAGTAGAAAATTGCTTTCTAAAACCAAATTGCTGTCGATTAATAATATTATTTCTCTCAGTAAAGGACAGTAAACGGTGTAAAATGACTTTCTCAAAAAGTTTATCTACAACGCTTAACATACTTATTGGTCTGTAGCCATTCGGCATGTTAGGATTTTTACCATTTTTTGGTATAGGAACAATTTTAGCCTTCTTGAAAATGTCAGGAAAATAACCGTTTTTAAGACAAAAGTTAAAAATTTTAGAAAGGACGTCAAAAAATGATATAGGCATATTTTTCAAAATGACGCTTTGAATCATATCTAAGTCAGGACATTCAGAAGGTCATAACTTTTGTTGAGTGAAAAATATTGAATTTTTTTATGCATAGGAATATTGAACATTATTGTGTTCAGAAATTTTATATAAAAAAAATTTTTGTATAAAATTTCTTATTATAAAAAAAATCAAAACTATTTGCTGAAAAAAACCACCTTTTAATTTTAATTTTTTACAAAAATCTAAACATTCTATTACTGTATGAGATATGTAAAAAATTTGTAATATGTCACCAGAATTTAACTGATTTTGTTAAAAAAATTAAAAAAAAAATATTTTTTACAGAGATGAAAAAAGTTTACTCATATACAACTTGATATCATTATATGTGTGGCAATATATTACGATATATGTTCATATAATATACTTAATTTATGAATTTTTTTAAATATGGCGTAATTTATTATCATATATCATTGTATCGTATGTTTTATATTATCATATTTTGTATATCTGCTCATATGAAATAGATATAGATATATATTTATATATATGACCATATATTTTACCATACATGATCATGTGTAAGTAATTATGAAAAAATGAATCAACAATAATTCTATGATTCTATACTTAACAAAACATATTATTATATATAAATATATATATATATATATATTAGGGGAGTTCTTATTTGTATGGGAAAATTTTAAAAAGTGTTTTTTCTAGTTCGCCGGCACGATTCCTGTTCCCTTCTGTAAAATTTGGAGTCAATCCGATAATTTTTAGTGGACCCGGAAACGATTTGAAAATTTTCATGGGGTCTATATGGGCAAAATATCCATTTTTAACGAAAGTAGTTACATCAAATGAAATTTCATATTAAAAAATAATTGTATTTTATATATAATAAATTTATTAATCATTACTATTTTATTTATCATGTTATTAAAGTAGCTTTGTTATATGATGGATATTTCATTCGATAAGCCTCAACAACCTGAAGCAACAATTGTTTTTCGTCTTCATCATTTGTCAAGATTCTATTATAGTCTTGAATAAACTTAACGCCTCTCTCTGCAATATCATTGACGACAAATAAGTCCTTACATGCGGTCCAACCTTCTTCAAATGCGTATGATGTTTCCCAACTTGAAGGCTCTAACAGTAAAAACTCCATTGGCAAACCAAATTTACTAAAGAAACATTTTGTTTTCTCTGACACGAAATCACACAACGAAATATTTTTAAAATCCAATAAATTCGAACATCTTCGACCATTTTCTAATTTTACTACTGGTTCCTTTAATTTGAGGTTTTTAAGCATTTTCTGTTTCTTTTCTATGGGTATTTTCGAATCATAAAAAGCCAGAGCTACTACTTGCTCTGAAATGTACCATAAATGGTTGCTCATTTTTTTTAGAATTATTGCTGATATGTCCGTGTCTATTTCAGTATACTTTATGGCATCTTGAATAAAAGTTAAATCTTGAAGCGGTGCGTCTATAGCATTAGTGCATTTGAACCAAACATTGATATAAAGAGTCACTATAAAAACGCAAATATCGCGTAAACCATTCAATTCCTTCTTCGTTAGTTTGAATTGATCACGGAACATAAATATTTTCAAGGAATATATAGCCTTTGCCATCCAGCGTGCATGGCTAGTTGGTCCAGGCGTTCGGAAATTATACTGCTCTGCACCGACAAACATCAAAGCCAACTGTAGTAATTCTTTATAGTCTTCTCGATTTTGAGATTTAGCCAGTTGAGCATAGCAAAAAGTTTTACAGTGTTCTAGTTCAGCTGCACTTATTTTTTCACAAATGGTCGAATCTTTAATGCCACTTTTGAAAGCTTGTTTATTTATATTTGGCCAAAATTTTCCAAATCTTTCAAAGATGGGAACTTCTGGTGCAGAGGTTGAAGAAAGTTTTGTTTCGAAAACACTTCGCAAAACGACCTCATAAATATGGTGGCGGCAAGGTAGATTGATAAGACTACGGCCAATTTTTTTTTCTAAAAGAACTGCAGCACCTGTTTTTATGCCAGTATTTGTTGACGTTGTATCATATGACAAGCCTTTGACTTGATCAACAATTTTCCATTCACGTAATCTTTCATACACTATATAAGCAATATTTTCACCACTCGAAGATGCTACTTTTGGTGCGCCGAGAAATTTTGATGTGCCGTTGAAACTAACAGAAATTGCGATTCGCTCAACCTTCATGGGGCCGATCAAGTCTTTCATGAATTTTCCATCAAAATGAGCTACCAGCGATCCAGTTTTACTCACCTATAAATGATGAAAAGATTGTTACAATATCAAAAACCAACTCTTGCTGAAAATCACAATTTACATTATCAGTGAAATTAGCTGAAATTTCTTCAGATTCCCTTAAACGGTTCTCTTGGCGTAAACGATGAATAGTTGAACGATTGATTGCAAGTTCTTCTACACGTAGTCCAAATGCTTCACCTGCTGCTATGAGAATATGAACTGCCATTCCATCAGACACTTTGGCATTGTCAAGAGCTGCTAGCAACCTTGCTGTTAAAACATTTTTGCGCCCTCGTTTTTGACCATGATTACTTTTTGAGGTTACATGTGTTTCATCATTATGCATCTCGTTGCTTGATATGTCACTAATATCACCTTCATCATTACACTCCATTAATTGAGAAACATCTATAAAATATGAAAAATAAAACATTACAATATTGAAGTTCGTCACCCTTACCTGTGCGGCTCATTTCCTAATCATGCTTTCTTTTCCTTGCAGCTTCCTTATCTTTTCGTACTTGTGCTCTATTTTCCCGATCCCACAAAACCTTGTCAACACCAGCCATACAACCGGGACGTCCTTTTTTTCTTTGCATTTCAAGAAACTCTCTATCTTCTGCAATCCGAATTTTTTCTAGTGCATCAGCGGTAGCAATATCAAATAAGTCGTCTAGACTATTCAAAAATGACTCAGCAGCTTCTTTTTGGGAACTCGACCTTTTACCAGGAACTGTTTTCTGAATGATTTTCCATTTGTCGTATAATTTTACAAGCTTTTCAACGCATTTGTGCTCTTCTCGAATAGTATACGTGCTTGCTACCAAAATATTTCCACTGCACTAATTGCTAGCTTCGCACCAAGCATCGCAGTCATTTTTACAAACCGCATGTTGTAAAATAAAACTTGCAAGACCTGACGATTAGACGGTAGTTTTGCACCAGTAATTTGATGAGAAACATTTCCAATTAGATCGATTTTCTTCAAATTTTCAATGGCTTTACGCGTTCCAATAACTGAAGCACTCGACATTATTAATTTCTTTTATTATATAACAATAATTAAATAACAAATTAATCTAGAAAAATCTATTATTATTAAATTATTAATTCTTTTCGATTTCACTGATAAGAACTCACTCCACTGCGATCACAAATTACGATTTTAAGTAGAACTATGAACTGTTTGCTTCCAAAGCCAAAAATAAAGCGAAAATTAAAAACACAAGAGAAAATGTTCTCGAAAATGTTCCGTTATCAGCAGTATATGCAATTTTTAGTAGCTCAAGAGTACACAATTTCTTGGAATATGTTCTGCGCCAAAAGTAAAGCGTGCGAAAATAAATTTATGTTTTTTTAAGTAGGTATCTGTTATTGCGACTTTAGAGAACTAAACAGTCAATATCATGCATTTGATATTTATTTTTTATAATTTTAAGAGAAGAAAACCAAAAACAGTTATTGTTTCATTTCCTTTTGTGATGGATAAAATAAAGTTCAAAATTAAAATGTAACTACTTTCGTTAAAAATGGATATTTTGCCCATATAGACCCCATGAAAATTTTCAAATCGTTTCCGGGTCCACTAAAAATTATCGGATTGACTCCAAATTTTACAGGATTACATTTTTAACAGAAGGGAACAAGAATCGGGCCGGCGGTTGATAAATTTCAAAAATTTCAAAATAAGAACACCCTTAATATATATATAGTAAAATCTAATATAGAAAACTTAATCAGTTTTATATGTTTTTTTTAGCACCGCTTATAACTATAATATAAATGAATTTAAAAATTTACTGCAAAAGAACATGCAAAACTACGGATTTTTGTTTTGTAATGATCAACAAACATATAGACTAAACAAGAACCAAGGTACTCAACAGCTGCTTTTTTTGAGTTTTACCTAGCGTTTTAAATTTATGATATGGTTCCACTTCAGAGTCATAAAAAGCATACATTTTTAGATTTCACATTATTTTTCAAATTATAATTTTATATATAATTTATATATTTTATAATTGAATTACAAGTAGTACTTAATTGGATCAAAATAAAAAGTAAATTAAATTTTTTTTAAATTTTTTAATTTAAAAACATTAGATAAAATTGTATCAAATTATATATAATTTGATCGTATTCGATATACCCATTTTTCGGATCAAACTATATGATATTAGATCTCATCAGATCAGCTTATGTATGCCATTTTTCGGATCAGATGAGATATGAAGTGATGTTTTGTTATATGTGAAACTATTTATAATCATATATGATTATATCGGAACTTTTTTCGTCGGGTACACATATTTTCAGATATTTCAAAAAGTAGTAGAGATTCTACTTGGAAATTTTGAGTGGGTTTAGAACAGGTGTCTAGCTAGATATTTGTTTAAAAAAATTAAAAGAATATTTAAAAAAAAATTTTTTTACAAAAAATATAATTTTGGATATAAAAAAATATTTTAAAACATTTTTAAATTGTTTTATAAAGATTCTGAACCCAAAAATGTTCACTATTCCTTTGCAAAAAAATTTGTTTAATATCTTTCACACAACAAGTTATGTCATTTTGAATGATGTTCCATCGCCAAATTTTGCGATATTTCTATGTTTCTGGATTTTAACAGTTTTCAAAATAAAATTTAAAAAAATCGTTTTGGAATTATAAGTTCCCTGATAAACATACTCATCAAGTTTTATCAAAATCGGAGGCAATCCGAAAATTAGTCGATGAGATAGAAACTAAAAGAAGCCTTTAACGTGTTTATAAAACTTACGGTGGTGAAGGATATTTTATAAAACTATCAATAATATCCTGTTTAACATCGACATATTCATCATACCATGCATTCATAAATTTCAGTATGTTTAATGTAACATTCAGTGTTTTAGTTTTAACATAAATTGTTTGTCCAATATTTTGTCCAGAAAATGGATAATTGATTGTGTTACGACATTTATCATGTTCAAATAAACACTCTTTAACATGGAGTTCAGCCGTAAGTTTAAGTTCTTCATCCCATTTCATGGCACCAATTCGACAAGCAGATCTTATACCAAATGATCTAAGACCACCGCCAGCAACATAATTACGTTGTGTATTATGCAAGTCTACAATAAGTTTTTGAAGATCTTTAGTGATTTCGATTATAACAGCATCAGCAGGACATTTCGATTGAAATTTCTATCATTTCCATATAATGAAAATAGAATTTTTAATTGCTGAAATTGAAATTGATTAATCTTACACCGTTATGGGGAATATTGTCACGACAACCGGTATGGGTGCCATCTCCTCCTTGATATTTGCAAAGGCCTGGTGTACAATAATCTGTAAACACTGTAGTGGTAAAGACAATAATTTGAGCGAATGACAATAAAGCAAAGAGTTTCATTGTTTGATCTTTTAATTGCTCAAAATTAATTTTATTGTGAAATTTAAAAGTTTTATGAACTTTTTGTTTTGTTGTTAAACATTTTTTTGACAGTTTCTTAATAAAGGGTGTTTTTTTAAGCCCGATAGAACTTGAAATTGTAAAAAATAACACAAAAAATTAAATTGTAATCTAAATTTTTTTTTTATTCGAAAGATCAATACGTGACATTAACATTTGAAAATGATTTCGGGCATATGGGCACCGCGGCTGTTCTTGACGAAGCGCATTCTGGACGTCCAATTTTGGGCCACTTTTTCGAGCACTGCTGGCCGTATGTCACGAATAACACGAACAATGCTGGCCTCCAAGGCGTCAATTGTTGCTGGTTTATCAGCATAAACCAGTGACTTCACGTAGCCCCACAGGAAATAATCGAGAGGTGTCAAATCGCACGACCTTGGAGGCCAATTGACAGGTCCATTTCTCGAAATCAACTTATCGCCAAATTTTGATTTCAATAAGTCGATGGTTGCGTTCGCCGTATGGCACGTAGCGCCATCCTGTTGAAACCACATCTCCTCCGGATCAATGTCATCCATATTTTCACACAAAAAATCATTGATCATGGTGCGTTAACGATCTCCATTGACCGTAACGCGAGCTCCGGCCTCATTTTTGAAGAAATAAGGTCCGATGATGCCACCAGCGTGAAAACCGCACCAAACGGTGCATTTTTCTGGATGTAATGGAGTCTGTAGGGTCTCTTGTAGATTGGTCTCGCTCCATATGCGGCAATTTTGCTTATTAACAAACCCGTTAAGCCAAAAATGCGCCTCATCGCTGAACACAATTTTGCGATAAAACAACGTCTATAAGTTGCGCGAATCGACGACTGATTTTCAAAGTAAATTTGGATAATTTCGTAGCGTTGTTCAAGCGTGAGTCTATTCATGATGATTTGTCAGAGTATACTGAAACGATAAAAAAAAATATTTCATCAAAATTTAATTTTTTGTGTTACTTTTTACAATTTAAAGTTCTATCTAGCTTAAAAAAACACCCTTTATAAGTGTGTTCGATTACTTTCCCAGTAAAGTCCAGTAAAAATTCCTCAGTAACAAAATTCAATTGGTAAAATATATAAAACAGCTGATTTTAAATAACAAATATTAAAAAAAAATCAACAGGTCGTTATTTAAAAGATAAAAGTTAATTGAAATTGTCGACCAGAAATAATTTAGAATGTTTTTTAGTTTCTTCCATAGTTAATTCTTTAATATTTTGCACTTTGAATCCATAGACAATTAAAATTTAATTTAATATTTTTTTTGTTTACTAAAAAATCTGAAAATACAATTATATTTCTTCAATCATATGTTTTTTTCTTCTCAAAAATTCTTACTGGCAAAAATTTATCCAGTAAAAACTTGTAAGTTTTTTGTCAACAACCTGTCACTTGACTCTCTCTTCTTACTATTTTTTACACCTTCCAGTAAAAACTTTTACAAATTTTTAAAAATTTTTGTGTTATCGAACACACTTTATATTTTTAACTAAATTTAAATTGACAAAAGAGTTATTTTATTTTTTAAATCAGAATGCCTCAATTCACCAAAATTGTTCATATTTTGTAAAATACGGTGACTGTCTGCGTTGACTTACGCAGTTTGTAAACAAAATTGTATGTAACATGGAATTTTCTAAATCACCTGAGCGTTATTTTAATCACATAAATTATCACCAGTTTTTTAGGGTTTAAGTGAAAAAAAAAATGAATTTGAACACAAAAGCCCTTAAAAAATCAAGTTTATCACAAAATTGGGTTATCCAGTAATATCCGATTGGTTACTTCAAATGTATTACTGGATTGAATAAGATCAAAATTGGGGGATCAAAAAATATAAAATTTAAGATCCCGATTGATCCCAAATTATCCCATGAAATTAATTTAGATCTACTTGGATTTAATTAGATCCAAAAAGATAAGTAATTTTTGTTAGATCCAATGAGATATTTTGAAATAAAATTATATTTTATGATGTGAGCAAGATTATTCAAGTTTAAGATCATTTGTTTTTTGTTAAACAAAAAAACCGTGAAATGTTTATTTATTAATTAAAAAAGTTTTCTGTCCGCTAATTAAAAGCAGACTTTATCTACTGACAGGGTCGGTGACGCAAAATGAAACATGTAAGGACCTGTCAGTAGATAAAGTCTGCATTAAATTAGCGGAAGAAGAAATTTTTTAATTAATGAATAAACATTAATATGTAAGCATATCTTATATCACACAAAAAAATATTTTTTATAACACATAATATATTTATGTCTTAAATTATATAGCTTATATGTCACCATATATGATTACACAGAAAAAATTATGGGCCAAAAATATCTAATTAATCGATTGTTTGAATATCAATGGCAATTTAAACAATTTTTTTAATTGATTCAATTAAAAAATTTATTGAATTTTCTAATATATCCATACAGTGTTGACAACATGTCAACAAAATTTTTAAAAATTTGGAAAACTATTTTTTTTTTTATTTAGATTAAATAATCAAACAAAGGTTTAATTATATCAATATATTATTTAATTTGTAAATAAAAAGAAAAAAAAATCGCAAATGATTAACTTTTAATAAGTTGAATAGTTTACCGATTTCAAATACACGCAAAATCGTAGTTATTTCACTCTTTTTGTTGAGATATTCGTGTACGCACGATAACTTAATTTAGTTTTGTGTTTTATCTGTGGTAATAAGAGTGCACATGTGGATTTAAATAATCCTTATCGAAAAAGGACAATTAAACTATTATTTTTGTAAATAATTAAATTTTCAATAAGTGTAAGTGTTATTAAACTATCATTTTAAAGTTGTGTGTGATTTTTTTAAGAAAGCAATTCAATTACAAGAAAAAGTTCAAGACAAGACAAGCAAAACAAAAATTTTGTTTTTACTTTTATTTGTATTCTTATAATACATTTTCATATTAAAAAGCTTTAATTTTATTATAAATAAAATGTCAATTTAATTAACAAACCTACATTACCTTTTTTATTTAATGGGCGGCACATAACAAAAATAAAAAAATACGAGTTTTCAATTAAAACTACCATTATTTTCTTCTCAAGTTTCAATTAAAGTTTTAATCAATTTAACTAAACTTTTTAATTGAGGTTGTAAAGAAAAACAATAACTCTTTTAATTGATATTATTATTATTTTAATTGAAAGAGTTTTAATAAACTGTCTGCAAATTTTTTTAGTTAATACTATCATTTCAGTGGTAGGTGCAAAATCAATTAAAATATTAATTGATTCAATAAATTTTTTAATTGAAACCCGTTTTTATTTTTTTCTGTGTACATATTGTGTTATATATGTATTATATTTGACAATAGATCTACCTGTCTTATTATCTAGATATACCAATATGCAATAATATATAGGTATATATAATAAAAAACATGTAATAGATGTTCACATATTATAACATATTTTAAGATGAAAAAACATAAGACAATGTATACATATTTTTACTCGGGGCAGTCTGGTTTCTATCCGAATTTAAAACATTGTGGCTAGATAACAACTTTTAGAATTTTGGGTTACATGGGTTACTTGTTCATCCCACATTTAACACACATGTAATACAAATAATTTCCCGGTTAAAAATAATATTTTGAATCATGCTGAAATTAGTTCTGTACAACTGGATCAAGTAAAATGAAATTGTATAAAATTAGATATAAAAATATATCATTTGATACGATTCTATCGCAGTTTTGGTCTTATCTAATAATATCCAATTAACCCTCAAACCGACCTAAGCCTTTTTGCAATGAAACTTGTTTGGCACGAAAAATAAACAATATGTTGTACTACCAAAATTATTTTCGGCGATATAGCCCAAAATAGGTTAAGAGCGAATCTAAAAAACTAACCCATAAAAATAAATAACTGTAGGCATAAATTATTCAAGAATTTATTTAGTTAAAAAAGAAATTGGCACCGATTTCGACCCGATATTTGCAAAAAGCTGGATCTGAGTCGGACCAAATTTGGAATTTCACATTTTCAAATGGGAATATCTCGGGAACTGCTAGATACTACGTCGCTTATGCCTGTTCCAAATTATATTGCAGTGCGTTGTCTCATATGAAAAAATCAAAAATAAAACGTTGGCTTAAATTGTGATTTGAAAGACAGGAAGGTAACTCAAATAAATATGAAAAAAAAAATTTGGTCTGATTGCTTTCGCCGCTAGTAGAGGGCACCAAAGCTTAATAATATTTAGCAAACATTACTGAACAACAGAATTGGTTTCAATATTTTTTTAAGTTTTTTTATTTTTTAAATAATTAAATGGTCTATCCTAAATTTTTACGAAAATCAGCATTGGTGTGCGTATTTATTGGTCCGGTATCAGGGGTTTTAAAGCAAATAACTTGAATAATCTTGCCCACATTAAAATTTATGATAAAAGATCGAAAACTTAACTTTTGGTTTAAATGTTTTAAAATTTAAAAGTAAAACATTTGAAAAACTATCTCTTTCGAACAATGCCAGCTGTAGGGTGCCAAAAAATTATACACTTGCATTTATAAAGATTACTAACGCCTCTTCTTTTAAAAAAATTTAAATAATCAAAGTGCAGAAACGGTAATGACATGTCATTACTTTTCTCACTACCAGTGATGTTCCCGGGTTCGATTCCCGGTGACGACAACATCAATTTAGAAAAATAATATGTATGAGTTTTCTATCACTTATATGTATCGCTACACCCACCTTCGGTGTTCCCATAGCACTTAACCCCACCGAAGTAAAATAATGAGTCAGGGCTATGAAACAAAAAGCTTCAATAAATTCGCCAACAGGTGGCGACCAACAACTGTTCTAAGACTTATCATCTAGCGCAATTACAGTGTTGCCATGTTTGAAGCCCTTCATCTTTCACCACCTTTCATCTCTCCACTATCATCTATCCCCTTTCCAAAGAAAGCAACACATTAATTAATAGGAAGAATTTCCTGAGTGTTGCTTCTCTTTTTTAAAAAAAAAATAATGCGTTTCCATAAGTACTTATTTTTATCATATTTTTAAATACAAAGTAATGATCTAAAAATTTTTTGAAAATCTATTTTTAGACTCATTAGTTTTTCACTTCTAGTAAGTACATAACTACTTATTTTTAATTTTTTGTAATGGTAGTAATTTGTAATGAAAGTAATGTCATTTTATGCAAGCAAGTCATTTATGTTTTTATCGATCAAATATAACAAGTGATGATAGCATAGACGGTAAAGCCGTTGACTGACAACATTGAGGCCCGGGTTCAAATGCCGTGTGGGCACATTTTATTAAAAAAATTTTTTTGAATAAAATGATTTTTGAACAATTGTAAGTACTTGCCAACGGTACTTGACATGAGATAAACACAATATAGTTTACATTTTTATTGGTAAAATTAAATATTTTTTAAAAAATTTTAAAAATTATCATGAAAATGTAATGGGTCAAAACAAAGAAAAATCTGGTATTAAAATGAAAATTTTAATTTTCAAAAGGAATTGTCTCTTTAACTGTAATAGCTAGAATGTAACTGTCTTCACATTTTTCATTTATCTTACCGAATGCATTATTTTACAGAAATTGGTAGATAATTGCAGAAGTTACAGCCCTGGAAAGTATTTTTCACACTATTTTCAATTTTGGGATATATGGGAGGTAGGCGTGTCCTTGAACCGATTTTCTCAACATTTTGTATATGTTTATTCTTGCCCCAAATAAATTAGTGTACCGAGTTTAATGTACGTATCTACGACAACACCTTCCAATTTTGTCCATTCGATATATGGGAACAAAGCAGGGTGCGCTCTTTTGTCCAGTGCCGATCTAGTATGGCATTTAGTTAATTCCATGTGCTAGCTGTGTCGATATGTTCGATATCGAACAGATAGACAGACAGACTGACGTAATTTCTTAAGCAAAATAAAAAGGAATTATCTGTTTTTATCAGGGTGGTTCCATTAAAGACATGTTTCTTCTTGTATAATGTTTCTTCTTGTATCATTTCGCTATTTTACCAGTTTTATTTTGAAATATCTTGAACTAAAGTTAAAATAACCCTAAAATACCAAAATGTCGATTTATAACGGTATTTTGTAGATATCAAAAAATTTAATGAGTAAAATTTAGAAATAAACCCTGCGATATTAGAAGACTAGTGCCTATTTCTATTTCTATATCGGTATTGATGTGGATGTGGCAAGCAACTACCGTTATAATGAAAAGGCAGTGTTTGTCAACCATTTTTTTATATTAAATATCAATAAAAATTGGGACAATTTGCTGCATGCCACTTCCATTTGTTTAATCCCAAACATTATTGCCACTGAGCATAAAATGTTCTTGAAAATTTTGCATATAATTTTGCTGTATACCTGCAACAGGAGCCGAGGAATATCAGTCTAAAATTTAAGGTTGCTTTCGATGGGCCATTTTTTCTATATCGACCAGTTTTGGTACAGTGCTTTAATAGAAATTTTTAATCATATAAGTTATGGGTTTCTTGAAAAATAAAACTACGTGCTTTGTTTCGGACTGAATTACAACTGCCAACTTTATTTCATTCTTTCTTTTTATAAACATATTTTGCTTACTTTATAATTAATTGGTAATAATAAAAACTTATTTTAACCCAATTTTAATGTCTGCTTATTATAAAAATGTATTTCAATAAGTGCTTAGTTAACAATACAATCATTTTAGTTATTTGCTTTAATATTGTAGTTAGTTGAACTGTAGTGTATTTAAGTTTTGTGTTAGCAGTATTTTGAGTAATTGGGCTACGCGTGTTATGTTTGTTGTTTTAGTGTTTTTGGTGCTATTATTAGTATTAACGGAATATGTTAACTTATACAGGGTGTCCGCCGGGAAGGTATACTACTTTCGTTGTTTATAATTTTTGATTAAATGAAAGAGAATGGATCTTATATTTTTTTTTTTTTTTTTTATAAATTCTTTCTTTATTTGCAATCTATCTTAAGACAATAAGCAAATTTGATAAAAAAAAATAAAGTATTAAATAACAGGAGCTATGTAGTTCCAATGATCTACATAGCTATATAGAGGTAAAAAAATGGCTTAAAATATATTTATATTTTTACGACATAAAAAGATTAGCCTCTAAAAGGAAAATCTAAAACGTGTACCCGTTTTAATCTTCTCGTTTCATTAGTGTCATCTAAAAGTGAAATAGCCAGTGGATTTATATGATTACTCAACCTTTGCAGATAGTTCTCGCTAAACCTTCGGATTTCTTCTTTAAGTGTTGGCATACTGAGATCTTTAAGTATAGATTTGTTTGTAACGAACCAAGGAGCGTTAGTTATAAGTCTTAGAGTAGTTGACTGATACCTTTCTAAAATATCAATATTGGATTTACTTGATGTACCCCATAATTGAATACCGTATGTCCAAACCGGTTTTAGAATGGCTTTATAAATTCTAAGTTCATTGTTTAAGTTTAATTGTGATTTCGGACGCAGCAACCAGTTTAATTTACGTGTTTTTATCTTTAAATGTTCTTTTTTAGCTTTGATATGTGCTTTCCAAGTTAGTCGTCGATCTAAATTCATTCCCAGATATTTAACGGTGTCTTTTTGTGGAATTTCTTCCCCGTAGATAGATATTGCAGAGCAATTACCTCTTCTTAATGAAAAAGTAATGTGGTTGGATTTATCTGAATTAACTTTAATATTCCATTTTATTAACCATTTTTCGAGAATGTTAATTTGAGCTTGAACGAAGAGTGAAGCTTCAGTTTTACACTGACTAGTTGCAACTATTGCAGTGTCATCAGCGTAAGTAGCTAGCGTAACATTGTTGGTAACGGGCATGTCTGCTGTGAAAATTGTATACAAAATAGGCCCAAGTACACTACCCTGGGGAATACCAGCTTTAATTTCAAAAATTTCTGAACGTTCATCATTAACCTTGACGTAAAAGTGTCTTTGAGAAAGGTAACTTTTAAAAAATAAATAAAATGGTGCAGGAAGCACTTTCTTAATTTTAAAAAGTAAACCCTGATGCCATACTCTGTCGAATGCTTGTTGAATGTCAAGAAAGACTGCAGAACAAAACTTCTTATTCTCAAAAGTATCAGTTATTACATTCACAATTCGGTGACATTGTTCGGGAGTTCCGTGTTTATGTTGAAACCCAAACTGATGGTCTGGAATGATGTTTTGTTTCTCTAATATTGGCAATAGTCGTCGTAAAAATATTTTCTCAAATATTTTCGAGAATATAGCAAGCAAACTTATTGGTCTGTATGATGAAAGCATTTTTTCGGGTTTATTTGGTTTTGAGATCATAATGATTTCGGCGCATTTCCACTGTGTTGGAAAATGATTTAATCTCAATATTGAATTGTAGATTAATGTTAAAAATATTATACTTTTTCGAGTCAACTTGTTAACAACATTTGCGTTAATTAGATCATAACCAGGTGATTTCTTTTTGTTTAATTGTTTTATTTCCGTTTGAACTTCATTAGGGGAGAAATGCTTCAATGGTAAGTCCATTTGACATGGTGAATCCAAAAACTTGAGTATTTCAATTTTTTCTTCAACCTCATTGAGATCGAACGGTTGAAATATAGTTTGTAAGTGGGCAGCAAAGGCTTCGGATGTACTTTTGTCGGTTCTACACCATTCACCATCAGTATTTTTTACAAGCGTATTACGTTTAACTGGCCTCTTCAGATATTTGGTGGATTTCCATAAAAGATGTTCATCGTATTTTGAGTTATTAATTTTTTCAATAAATTCTGCAGTAGCTTGGTTTTTATGTTCATAGAGCAAAGTTTTGAGTTCCTTGCATGCTTTATTAAACAATCTTTTGTCTATTGGGTTTCTACTTTGCTGCCAATTTCTACGAAGTCTTCTTTTTTCCTTTATAAATTGCCTTATTTCTGTCGATATTTGAAAATTGCTTTGCTGTGCTTTAACATTAGTTGGGGTTGATAAAGAAGCTGCTTCATGTATGATATTTGTAAATTTTTCTACAGCATCGTCTAACTCTTCTCCATTTTTAAGCCTAACATTTAAGCTTATGTTTTGATCAAGCCAATATTGAAATAATTGTATATCGGTATGAGAAGTTATTATATTGTTGTTTTTTAATCTGAAGTTCACAGAAGTGCAGTAGTTTATTTATAAGTATAGGTGTGTGATCAGAACTCAAGTCATCGAGGTGTTTAAATTCTAAGCGATTATTTGGGATTCCTGCATATACTGCAAAATCCAAAAGGTCCGGAATTTTTCTCGGATCAGACGGCCAGTACGTTGGAGTACCGGTGGACAAAACTGAATAATTTTGGTCCACTATGCATTTATATAATTCTCTTCCCTTTGGATTTGGAAGTCTAGAGCCCCACCAAGGGTGTTTGGCGTTATAATCGCCTCCTACAATGAATTTATTACCCAGTTGGTTAAAAAAAATGTTTGTATTGTGGACATTTTACTTCGTGTCTCGGTGGAGTATAGATAGAAGAAACTACAAAATCACCGTCATTACTTTTTAATTTAATGCAAGTTGCCTGCAAATAATCCTTTCTAAATTCTGGCATTTCTTCGTATTTAATAGAGGTTTTTATTAAAATGCATGAACCAGCGTGGGCACGGTTGTCTGGATGGTTGGTATGGATTAAATTATAATCCTTAATATTAAAATAAGATTTACTCGTAAAGTGAGTTTCTGAAACTAAAAGTATATCAACGTAATTATTTTTGAGGAAGATTTCAATTTCTCGTAAATGGTTGGAAAGTCCGTTAGCATTCCATATTGCTAAACGTAAATTTACTTGCATAACTTACTTATAAGTGTTGACAATAAACTTATTAGAGTATTTGTTTGCTCTATTTGTTTTTCTATCATTGCTTCTAGTCTTTGTATGTTACTAGATGGTGTATCCCGTGATTGGTTATTTTTTCTAAGAGTTTGAGCATATGATAATTGGCTCGAATTAACGTGATTAGTATTTCTTGTATTATTCCCGTCTATATCAGGGAAATTATGAGAGAATATTTTATTTAATGTCGATAATTATGTATGGAATATAATATCAGATAAATGTTCGCCTCTGTTAGCCTCACAAATGCGAGCCCTTTTGAGCACATTTTTCATTACATTCTCACACATTTCACGCGGTATTTAATTAATTTCATCACGAATATTTTGTTTGAGTTGCCCAATCGTTTCCGGTTTGTTTGCATAAGCCTTGCTTTTCAAATATCCCCACAAACAGAAGTCCGGAGCAGTCAAATCAGGCGACCGTGGAGGCCAATCAACATCACCATTTCTTTAAATAACTTGTTGTGGAAAGAGGTCTTGCAGTAATTCCATTGTAATCCTGGCTGTATGCGATGTGGCAGTTGTGGCGTTAAAAAGTTTTCAATCATATCACGATATCGCTCCCCATTCACAGTTACCGTTACGCCGTTTTCATTTTCAAAGAAGTAAGGTCCAATGATTCCTCCTGACCAAATTGCACACCAGACTGTCACTTTTAATGGATGCAAAGGTGACTGATGAATAATTTGAGGGTTTTCCATTGCCCAGAACCGACTATTCTGTTTATTCACATATCCATTCAAATGAAAATGTGCCTCGTCACTCGTTATGATTTTTGCATGAAAATCCGGGTTGTCATGGGCGAGCTATAACATCCTATTGGCATATGTACGGCGGCGTAAATGGTCTTGTGGAAGAAGCTCTTGTGTCAACTGAATCTTAAATGGAAACAAATTCAAATCCTTGTGCAAAATTTTGGCCAAAGTTGTTCTTTGAAGAATAAGCTCCTGAGCACGGCGTCGAATTGAGGTTGATGGATTGTTTTGAACACTTTCTTGAGCAGCGGTAACGTTTTCAGCCAATCTTGCAGTATGTTGTGGCCCATGCTTGGGCCTATCACCTACAGACCCTCTTTCTTCGAAATCATTCACTACACGATAAATAGTGCGTTTTGTTGGCACGTTGTTCACGTTTGTTTCACGTAAATTTCTCATCGTCACAGTAATCGATGATTGATTTTGATAAAATGTTTTAACAATTAAAACACGTTGGTTTATCGAATATTTTTTCATAATAAATTTGACACGTGTCTACTTAACGACTGCCAAATATGAACTGTCAAGACTAATGTTTACCAAAATGGCGGCAACACAAAGTAGTATACCATTCCGGCGGACACCCTGTATATTCAATTGAAACCAATATTAAAAAATTTTGTATTTTTTTTTGTATGGGGTCCTTGGGTCCTATCCTGTCCATTTTTAAAGCCGAGATTTGTGTCATATTTGACACAAATTTTTTTAACACGATCCCACAAAAATCAGTTTACAATTAAAGTTTGATATTGACTTGCCAACCTTTTTCCACTAATGGCAAGTTTTAGTACAGTGCTTAAAAATGTAATTATAATACGCCACGCCAGCTTCTGTGCAAAAATGTTCAATAGGAGCCAAAATAGCAAAAATTCAAATTTAAGGTGTATGCGAGGTGCCACACCCTATAGTTCTGTCCTTCCGTATTAAGAATTTTATACGAAAATTCTGTGTAACTTTGTCCAATCATGATCCGTGTTTTGATGATCCCTAAAAAAGCGTTGCCAATCATAATTTCAGCCGTTGTTGTGGTGTTTCATTTCCACATTTTTTGTCTGTGATGATTCACGGTTGAGACCAATGTTTGTACTTGGTATTTGCAAAAAATTTAAATTAACAAAATTTAATTTTTCCCTTGGTAACATTTTTACAGTTTAAAGTGCACAGAATATAATGTCCAAGCGCTCATAAATTGAAACATTCCATATACACGCAAAGAAAAAACATGGTTGACTAAACCATATTCAAAGAGCATCATACATTTTTGGATTTATGATTGCGACAACCATGTTACTATGGTTGTGACAACCATACTCTTATCTGCTTCTGTATCATAATTTGATAATTATATTGCCATATTATGGTTCCAAATATATCCCAATATTACCATATTATTTTATTTTTTACTTTTTTTTTTAACAATATTTTTTGCGTAATTACAAACAATTAAAAAATAAAGCACTTTTTGTATCACTTTTTTCTAATACACAATGACTTTATTTAAGGGATGCGCAACAATTAAATTTTTGCCTAGACTTCCAGGGCAGACCGAGATGATACTACAATTTATTCCTTCTTCCACAAAACAAATCCCCATTACAATTACCACCACTACGTTGTTTGTCCATTTTTATTTTAATGTCTTTTTGTTTAATATTATTTAATTTGTTGGGGCTGTTTCTCACAACTTCTTTTCACAAAATATCAAACAAGAATGAAACTAAAAGAGCGAAGACGCTCATATAAAAATCGACTGATCATCTTATAGTTGGCGCAACTCTAATATGGCGGCAGTTAGATAAAGGAATATGATATAGTATGATTGTTGACAATACAATAATATGATAACTGAAAAAAGCGAAATTTTTACTAGAACATGATAAAAGCAACCATATTATTGGTAAAATATGATTGGTAAAATATGATTGGTAAAATATGATGGACAAAATAATAGTTTAACTTCCTATGGGAAATGAGGAGTCAATTGACCTAAAAGTGACTTAAAGGGACTTAAAGAAGGACTTATCACAGGACTGGTATAATTTAATACTGAAGTGGGTTAAGCAGTGTCAATTGTCCTAAAATTACCAATCCTGTGACTGGTAAAGGGAGGACAAACCACTTAACCAGAATGCTTATTAACAAGAAAAAGCCATTTGGCCAGAATTTTACCCATTGGAAGCTGTTTAGTTTTCATTTATTTTACACGACATGTACCTTTTGCGATAGTCTTGTGGTATGCCCATCTTTGGTTAGTCCTGTGGCATGCCACTATGTGGTTTAAAGCAGGACAAATAACGCTCTCCTATGACAAGCCAATGGCAAGTTTTAGTACATTAGTAAAGTTGCCAGTTGTTTACATAGGGTAGGGTTTAGCAGAGGACCGGTTTCTGGCACGAAGGGACCGATCCTGTGGCACACGCAGAACCGGTCCCATTCCCCTCACAAATACAACCATAAATAACATAACTACAACACTACCTATTGGATTTTTTTTTGAAGTTCCCCGTCATGTAATTAATATACAATCAAATCCATGATACATCACAAATGGAATTGACCGAGATCTTCAAATTTGATTAATTTTTTGACTTTAACTCGTTGAAATGCAATGGGTCTATATTTATAATTATTATCGTTACGCAAATTTAAAAAACTTAAGAAAATAGCTTGAAACTAGCTCACGTTTTTTTTGTTCTTCTTTACTTTACTTAAATGGCGTGCCATCACCAACAAATAATTACACGTTATACCTCATTTGTACTAGAGCCAAAACGAGTAGTTTTCGAAATCAACTTGTATCTAATTGTCAAATTCCATAATTATAAATCTTAGACCAAAAACTAAAAGTTTTCAAAATCTACTAGTTTTCGGCTGTAGTATAAATGTAGTATTAGTCGAAAATTGATTTAGTTTTCAAATTTGGGCTGTCTTTTATACCGGGCATAGTAATTTTGCACAGTTGGAGATATGTTTCATTGATGTTCCCTAAACCGATAAAGTGTACGACCGTCATAAATGTTTTTTTAAAAAAAAATCAGTTTTTATATGGCACATTCCCTTTTAAGTATCAAATAGTCCATTTTGCTTCGTGAACTGTGTTATTTTACAAACCTACTTTAAGACCAAAAATGTTCAAATTATATAAAAACATTTTAGTTTTACTCTGGCTCAATTAATATTCTTGCATTTATAGTAATTAAATGTGCTAAAATCCCAAAACTTATTTAACAAATTGTGAAAAGCAATCTGATGTAGGCGTGTCCCTATCCGGATTTCATTCCTGCCTAAGGAAATCTTCAGGGGACTTTGTTATTAGAATTTCTAGAGATATTTGTTATGTTAAATCACAAACTCAATGAGAATTTCTTGTCCTCGTCTAGGAGCGAGATTCAAAATTTAAAATATCAAAGAAAAACCAAAACAACAACAAAAAATTGTCACAATTGGCTTTGTCATCTTCCAAATACTAGTTTTTTGTTTTGTTTTTATATATACCGAATGAGCTTTCAACCCTCGTATATTTACAAAAATAAAGCAAATTAATTATTTTAGCTAGGTTGATGCATGTATTTCGATCTGTTTTTGCTTGTGTATATAAAAAACAATGATATTGACACATTTTAAAAACCTAAAAATAATAGTGGCAACGCATATAATTGATCGCCATCACAAATTTGTTCTAAAGCCACTGTGTGCTAAAAAATTTACACTTGTATGTAAACAAATGTTGCTTCGGCACATCAACTATGTTGCTCGAAATTCTTCGAAATTAACATTATTTGTAGGTTTTGTCAATACTTTAACTGAAAACCTTAAGAGCATTAACACATTTTAAGAAATAAATGTGCCAAATGAAATTAAATTATTTTTAAAAAGCATCGTGTTAAAAAAATGATATTATTATTGGAATAAACTTGTAGAAATTAAAATTTCTCTTCAACTGATAACGTTAATTTCAAACATAAACTCATAAACAATTTATGAATTTTTAATATCGTGAAAGCCGCGATTTTAAAACAAATATTTAATTTTTTGAAACACCACAGAATTTTGCAAAGATTTTGTCTAGGGCACAAAATAATTAGTAAATTTCCTTGAAAATACCAAAAAAAAATATAAAACAATGGTATACATTTCCGAAATTTTTTGAAATCAATTAAAAAATGTAAGTTTGAGAATTTTTAGAAAATTTAAATTTTAGGCCGGCATAACTTTTGCTACCCTCGCAGAAAGTAATTCATACAAACGGATTTGAAAATCCTATTAATACCATAAAATTTACATAAAAAAATTAGTTTATACATTTTTTTGTTAATCAAATCATAAATTTTTTATTAGCAACAACAAATTGTTAACAAATCTTAATTTAGAACCATTTGTTTACGGTATAAACTTCAGAGGTGGAACACAAGTTGGGGTAAGCAGGATTGGTACCAGTAGAGCAAGAGCTAGCAGCTTTATCGCATTTATCATAAATGGGGAAGTTGATCATGTTGGTGGTGGCATAATTGCAAGCAACCAAATAAGCCGTATACGAAGCACCAGGTTGAGTATAATGAGCGGCAGCACAACCGACGCGAATGTTACGATCAGCCATCATAACAGTAAAATGTCCAATAACTCTAAAATTATTAACAAAAAACAAAATAAAAATAAAATTCGTTAAAATTAACAAATAAATTAAAGCAACTTACGGTCCCGAATAACCATTGGGATACGAATCAATATAGACTTGCTTGCTGTCTTTAATTTCACTGTACCACATTTGAACAGATTGCTTCAATCTAGCAGCATGGTCAATTGGACCAGTGAAACCCATCCAGGCAAGATTTTGACCAGAGTATTTGAATGCATCAGTGTTATGGCATTTATCATGAGACATTTTACATTGTTTGATATTGAGAACAGCAAGTGCTGCTAACTCGTCATCCCATTGCATAGTGGACATACGGCAAGCAGCACTGTGATTAGCAGCATTACCACTACTAACAAAGTCCCGTTTTTCATTATGGGCATTAACTAAAACTTGTTCTAATTGTTTGGAAATTGGAACTACGGTAGCATCAGCAGGGCAACTTTTATCGAAATTCTATAAATAGGTGGAAAATGGAAATGGAAATTCAATGAAATAATCTCTCGATATGCGTTAATCAACTTACTCCGCTGTGCTTGCAAGCAATATGGGTAACATCAGGATTGCAAATATTGCTGGAACAATAATCGGTAGCCGAGACGGAAGCAATTGCGGCCACAACACAAAAGAATACTGCGAACCCGTTCATTTTGATAGGAATTGTTTTAGTCTGTCTGAACTATCACGGTCCTACTGATACTTATTGCCAAAAATTAATAACCTTTTATATGTCTTAAATTCGTTTATGATTTTGTTATAACAAGTGTTCTGTGGTTATTTTTATTTCAAATTATTGCAATCAATAAATAGGTACGTATATTAAAGTTAAATAAGAGATATTTGATTTGCTAAAAGTCTGTAGTTGTTAGTTTGTTTTGTCCCGGTTAAAAAAGTTCATATATGACAATATATGAACATATATGACAATATATGAACATATATGTTCAAATATGAACATATATGTTCATATATTATTTTATATGGTCATCCATATACATTCATACATTATTATTAGTATTTTTTGTATTTTTTTTTTTAGAAAATTTCGTATTTGAAAAAACTGTTTTAATAAAAAAATACAATATCATTTAAAAGGCCTAAATCATAAAAATAAAAGAAGTGGTTTTATTGTTTATTGTTGCATCACAATGAAATATTTAGCAATAAAACGACATTACAACTTTAAAATAACGTATAATAAGGCCACATTAAATTAAAAAATTGTGAACAATATTAATATTTTAAGTTTAAACAGTTCCTTACAGATAAAAATACGAATTACTCAAATATTAAAATTTTTTCTATTACAATTAAAAAAAACTTTTATTATTCCATTTAATAAGAAGATTTAATTATGATCTTCAACCTTAGAAATATTAAATGAAAATGCAAACTTACAGTTCAACAATTTATACTAATTGAACGTTTTGAGCACTTAATATTTCCTATTTAAAAAACGTCTAATCTTAAATTTGTGCTTAATGTTTTAATTTAAGTAACTCTTGTATTTCTATTTGCACTTCATAAGATTAACATTAATTACAGAAACACATTTTTTATTTTTGTATGGACTTATTTGCCAAAAAAAAAACACTTTCAAAAATTTCGATTTTTTTTTGATCTGAAGATTGTTAAACGAATGTTAATTTTGTTCGGTAGGAAACACTTCTGAAGTCAATAAAATTTAAAAAAAAATCCTAATAACTTGATTTAATAATTGAAGTTGTTTGCAATCGGTCTTTAAATGGGTTTATAAAACTGATTAGATACACAATTTTATTATGTTGTGGGCGTTGTGGTGTAATGGTTGGACTGTTACACAGATGGTTCCGGGTTCGATTCCCGGTGACGATAACAACAATTTAGAAAAATAATTTATATGAGTTTTCTATCCCTCATATGTATTGCAGCGCCCGCCTTCGGTATTCCCATAGTACTTAACCCCACCGAAGTATAATAATGAATCAGGGCTATGAACTAAAAAACTTCAATAAGTTCGCCAACTCTCCATCAGGCGGCTAGCAACAACTGTTCTAAGACTTATCATCTCGCTCAATTACAGTGATGCCATGTTTTAAGCCCTTCATCTTTCCCCACCTTTCACCTCTCTACTATCGCCTTTCCAAAGAAAGCAACACATTAATTAATAGGAAGAATTTTCTAAGTGTTGCTTCTCTTAAAAGAAAAAAAAAAAAACAAAAAAAAAGAATTCTTTTTGCACATAAGGAATTCCATGTACTCCCATATATGTCCATATATGAGCACCTTTTGCAAATATGAAATCACATACACCCCCATATATGAGTACCATTTGCATATATGGGACCATATATGACCATATATGAAATATATATCTCCATATTTGTATACGCAACCATATATGTAAATATATGAACATATTTGTAATATATGTGAATTTTTTTAACCGGGCTATACATATTTCGTTTGTTAAATATCACTCACTGAGACTTATTGTCAAAAATGAATGACTTAAAATCGTATACGATTATGTTAATACAAGTGTTTTTGGTTATTTATATCTGAAATTATTGCAATATATATAGTTATATATAGGTTACTCGTGATTATATTAAAGTTAAATAAAAAATAAAATATGTATATTTGATTTGCTAAAAATATGTATTTGTTAGTATCTTTTTTTATTTTGTCCCATATATATCGGCCATTCCACTAAAGGCCAGTAAGAAAGGGTATTTTCTGACCTTGGGTCTTTCGATTTCGATTTCAATAAAATATTTCATTCAGAAACGCTATGAAGCCACTTCTGTGGCGGCTCCTGCTCCAGTCTTAGAGATGGGCAGTGGGGATGGAAACTTTTCTAAGTATTATTATAGAGCGCAATTACCTTGTTGCAATATTTGAATCCCTTCATATTTCGTCACCTTTCATCTCTTCTCTATCCTCTTTTCAAAGACAGCAATACATTAAAAGAACAATCTTGCTTTTCTTAAAAAAAAAAAAAACAGAACAGAGCCTCTAGTGGCAATTATACCCACGATCCCCCGTTAAGTTACACTACAACCTACAAAAGTGTATTTTAAGTTGGTTGCTTTTATATTATAAAGCGTTGAGTTTAACATTTGAACTAATTATTTTAAAAATAGCATGATTCCACATGTTTTTAAATTGAGTTATAAATCGTTTTGCATTTCAAAGTTGTTGAAACTTTAAACGTCAACCTTTGTTCAATTTTTTTATACACGTCTCATCAGAGGTCATAAAATTTATTTACACTTTAAAAAAATTACATATTTATTGCGAAAATTTTATTTTCCAGTATAGTATGAACACATACCACTTTCAAAATAAAAACTTTTCAAAAACTGTTGTACATAAACATACATTTTTAGTTTTATTGTATATTTTCTAAGAAATGGGAAAATTAGTGAGTTCTCTCACATCATTAGTTCATATATACACTCAAAAGAACTTTTCCATAAAAAAATCCACAGTTATTTAAAGGTTTAATGGGTAAAGTTGTTTCAACGGAATACACCAAAGAAATATATTTTTTAATATGTAGTTAAAATATTCAGTTAAAATTTTCTTTTTAAAACAAAAAGTTGTTATATTATATTGAGTATTGAAATAAACGAAAACAATCTATTATTTTTATGGATTTTGGCAATTCAATTTTCAACAGTTGAAAATAAACTAAAAAATACAATTGTTTTAAACGAAAAGTAAGTAGTCCTGTTTTAATTGATTTTCAGTTAATTTGATGTGTATTTTCAGTAGTCTTTACGGAAAAAATATTGCGAGTGTAGTATTTATAGAATAATTAACGTGATATTTTTTTGGTTTGTTTGTTATTAGTTAGGCGTTTTGACTTAAAAACTGCAGAAATATAGCACAATTTGATCTGATCGCACAACTAACTATATTGTAATTTGTTTGTAATTAATTTGTGTGATCGAGATTTTATTTTAATGGACATTTGATCTAACAGTTATACTTATTGAATCTGTTTTTCACTCTAAAACTTAAAATAGTAATAATTGATTAAGTTTAAAGCACCCTTGATGGTGAAAATTTATTATTTTTAAAACAAGTTACTAAATTTATTTTTCTTCTTAAGTGCGCCCCGGTAGGCTAGTTGGTAGCGTGCTGGCTTATCAGTGCGGGGGTCGTGGGTTCGATTCCCACCAGAGGCACTGGTCTGTAGCTAGTGCTCGGTTAGGGTAATACAGGCACGTAGCTAGGAATTTGTTTCGGGGGGGGGGGGGGGGCTTATCGATTTTTTTTTTTTTTTGTTTGCTAGATTTTTACCTACACGTAATGGGCAATCATGTATTAATAATAGAAATCGCTTTCTCAGGTCATTTTGAAACAAAAACCTCCCGCATGAAGTGCATTTCCTTAAAATGCATTTTTTTCATTTTTTACTTATTGTGTTCATTATTTTGTCTATATAATATACAATCCGCGAAACACGTCAAATTTGAAAACGTTCGTGTACTTTAAGTTGGATATGCATCGTTATTGTCTAATTACGTTAAATTTTTAGCTAAATATTAATTTTTAGTTTAATAAAAAAAAAGGATTATGCGGAAAACTTTTTGAAAACCGCGAAAAATAAAATTGCGTTACTTTATATTTTTATGTGCTAATATACGTCTAGGGAAGCTAAAACTTGATAAATGTAAAAAAAAGTAAAAAAGTTTTAACTTCTAATAACCCGATTAAAATTAATATGATGCTTTATATAATCATACGAAATTTAATATGAGTCTTAATACAGTTTTGTCCGAGAAATGGACATAATAACTAAATAACATCCGAATAATGAAGCGATATAATTTAATACGATTTTATATAGCGGTATAAATTTATATCTGAGCTGATACTGATATATACAAAATAAGCTATAGTTGTATCCGGTTTTTGATTTTAAATCGTCATGAAAATCTGAAATATCTGTTAATCCTTCTAGACTTTAGCCACTTGCAAAAGGTTTACAAATTTATAATTTGTAACAAATTCCATAGCATTTGGAAATTTTATTATATTCAAGAATAAAAAATAATATAATAAAAATAAAGATTTTGTGGAATTTATTAACTTCACCATTGAATAACAAACACGGAAAAAAACGTTGAAACTAAATTTATAGTTTTAGATTGAAAAAAATCTTAAACTAAATTAAGAACTCATAATGTTACAAATGAAACAAATTTTTTTTTTAAGGGTTAAGAACCAGAAAGAAACCATTTCAAAAGACAAAAATTGGGGTAAATTTTGTGTATAAAATTATACACAAAATAATGCAATTAATTGTACTATTGTATTGATGTAATACATATTTACATCCAAAATATAATTGACAAATTTTCTAGTGTGACTCTGCATGGGGTAATATACAATTTTATCTAAAATAAAATTGTGTTTTTTTAAATATGATATAATATCAAAATATATTTTATTTTGCAATGTCTACAAAACAAACTACATCGTTATAACACAAAGACTGGTTTAGCTGCTTGATTTTAAAATGTCGCATTTCAAGGAGCGCCGACCGAAATTTGTTTACATTTAGTCTACAAAAAAAATGAGTCACATTGGACCACGTTAACACATTATGCATATCGATCAAAGTTTGAGGCTTAAATTTGTTTCGAAAAATTAAAAAAATATATGGTCTCTGTGTGAGGAACACGAGTCGCTTTAATGGATTTTGAGATATCGTAGTATATATCGTAAAAAAAATATGGAAAACTATGTTACCAAATGCGTGCGTAGCAAACCAAATTTAAATAAAAAGATTGCACTGTAAGTAAAGTAACGACTTTTACGGCACAAGCAAACTTAATTTTGAGTCTTAGTGGTATCTCCATTTTCAAAAGATATGTCAAAATACACAGAAAAAATCATTGTCAAAAAAATTTCAATTAAACTTTTGTTCGATTTCAAACTTACTTTCAATTAACTGTTTAATTGAAAATGAATTTGGTATATAAAAAATTTTCAGTTTTTATATCGTATAATAACAACATTGAAACGAATGCAAAAATTTTAAAAATCGCCAAAATTAAAAAAATCGTTTAAAGTATAAAATTCGCGTTTCTTTAATTGTGGTGATTTTTTTGGGCTTTATTTTGGGAGTTTTTTAAATTTCTGCAATTTTGAGGATTGTTTTTTAAATTTTGGCAATTTTTTTTTCAAATTTTGCGATTTTTTCAAATGGTCTCGATTTTTTAAATTTTGGGCGATTTTTTTACAATTTTGGTGATTTTTTTAAAATTTTGTAATTTTTCCCAATATTAAACAATATTCAATTAAATTTTTAATAGGTGTGAATAAAACTATATGTAATTGAAAATAATAATAACTAGATACAAATTATTTTAGTTGTTACTACCATTGCATCAACACGACCGAATTCAGTTAAACTTTTGCTGAATCAACAAATATTTTAATTAAAACTCAATTTTAGTTTTTTCTGTGTAGACATATTTAATTTTTAGTTTGCATTGTCTCAAAGAATTTTTTGATTTTATTTTAAGTCAAAGACTTCGATATCTCTTATGAAATGATTTTATTTAGTGCTTTTTGTCGAAAATCAACTCTAACAATGATAGCCGCCCATTTGCAGGCGATGTTTTCTAACGAAATTTTAAGATTCGAACCATATAAATCTATTTCCTATTTGATCCAAGTCAAAAATAAATATTTTCATATTAAATTTATCAATAACATTATTACTTTCGTGCCTGGGGTAATAGTATATAATTTGTAATTATATGATTATTAATTAATAAAAAAAAAATAAAATTTTTTCTTTTTTTCTTCTTTATATTTATATTTATTTTTATTCTAATCGACTTCTCGGACCATATTTGTTATTTTTTTTTTTGCACTTAAATAACTTTTAGATTCTCGTCTAAAAAACTTCATATATGTAAGAATGAGAATTGAGAGTTTTATGTTTTATTTTAATTTTATTAATTCAATTCAATAGATTTATTTTAATTATTCACAAAACAAGTTTAATTATATATTTTAATAAAAAGTAAGGTAGAACATTATGTAAAGTTTATGACAATACAACGTAGGATATCGACGGACAACTGCTTAACGACCGACCGATTCAACTGACTTCAAACAACTTACTGCCGAGCGATTGACTCTTAAGTAATTAGCAACTGACATTTAGCAACTTTATATTTGACATCTTTCTTCACACCTGACCCTTGCTTTACATATATGTGCAAATATGTTCATATAGGGACATATATGGTCGTTTATATGGACAAATATGGACATATATGTTTCATATATTTGCATATATGGAAGTGTATGTGATTCCATATATGCAAACTGTACTCATATATGGTCACATGTGATTTCATATTTGCAAAAGGTTCCCATATATGGACATATATGATGGTATATGTTATTTCATATTCACTAAAGCGGGTCATATATGGGCAAACATGGAAGTATATGGTATTCCTTATTTGCAAAAAGGGCACATATATGAACATATAAGGAAGTATATGCGTCTTCATGTACCCAAAGAAAGGTTTTGAAACATATAAAATGGTGTATCTAATCAGTTTTATAAACCCATTTAAAGACCGATTGTAAGCAGCTTCAATTCTTAATCTAATTCATTAGGATATATTTTAAAATTTTATTAAATTTAAAAGTAAATCCTTAAGAACAAAACTAGCATTCGTTTAACAATCTTTAGATCAACTAATATGAAAATTCTAATTATTTAAAATTGTCCATACAAAAATAAAAAATGTGTTTCAGTAATAACTGGTAACCTTATGATGTGCAAATATCAGTACAAGAGTTACTTAAATTAAAACATTGTAGATAAACAGGAAATATGAAATACTCAAAACGTTCAATTAATATGATTTATTGAACTGTTAATTTACATTTATAAATCTTTAAGGTAATTAAATTTTACTATTTAATAAAGGGTGTTTTTTATACAGGTATATAACTTTAAGTTGGCAACAATTTTTGAGGTGGAGGCCATTTTGTCCGCTGTCAAGTGATTTATGTTTAGTTAGGTTTGGCATTTCAACATGAATAGACTGACGCCTGAGCGACGCTTCCAAAGTGGGCAAATTTATTTTGAAAATTATAATTCTGTTCGAAATAGGCGAATTTTGCGAATTTTGTTTAGCAATAAAGCTCATTTTTGGTTAAATGGATACGCCAATAAACAAAACTGCCGTATTTGGAATGATGATAATCCTCAAGTGTATGTTGAGACACCATTACATCCAGAAAAACTGACTGTTTGGTGTGCTTTATGGGGTGGTGGAATCATTGGTCCGTACTTCTTTAAAAATGATGCTGGTCAGAACGTTACAGTCAATGGTGACCGCTATAGAGCCATGATTACTGATATTTTGTTTGTTGTTTTTTTTATTAACACAGTTTTCAAAATGCAAAACTTAAAAACTAAATACAAAAAACATATAATGTATGAACGCATTTGGATGACCATATAAAATAATATATGAACATATATCACCATATTTGTCCTTATTTGAAAATGTATGCTAATTTTTCTAATATGTACGAATATGGATGACCATGTATGATCATATAAGAAATATATATAAACTTTTTTAACAGGGTTAGCAGGAATTCATAGGAATTCATATATTCCTCAACAAATTTGAAACAAACGAATGTGCAACAAATGCTTCTGACATTTATATTATTTTATTTTACGCACATTTTGAAAACAATTTTGTTTAACCATACGCTAAATCCGTTTTAAATTTTTTTTTTTTGGATTTTCGTGCATATTATTTTTTCCAATCAATTGTTGATCAATTATTACTATTTTGCAAATCTAGTAAATTCAATGACGAGAATTGCGAATTTTTTTTTGTATAATGGAATACATGGTGGAATTATATGCAATATAACGTTCTTTAAAACTAAAAATCTGTTTTATAACAAAGATTTTATTAAACTATGATACCACCATGTTGAAAGTTAGCATTATAAAAGAAACGCAGTATTATATTGTTATTACATATGGTAACCTCAAAAGCAGAATTAAACGATACATAAAACAAAAATGATACATTGAACAAAATTAAAATAAATTTAAATTTATATAGAACTTTTTTAATTTAGACTCTCTTTAGGAGGTTTATTACCCTGTAAAATAGTAAAATCCAAATAACTGGTTGCAGAACAGCTTATACTGTATTATAACAGGTTCTAATTTCGGTTCTGCAACTGGTTCTTTTTATATGGAGTTAGTTCTAATTGCAATAGGTTCTTTACCTCCAAACAAGAACAGGTTCCTTTAGAACCAGTTCTAGAACCAGTTATAGAACTGGTTATGGGGCAGTGACACCTCACATTTCGACTCCCAGTAACCTGTTCTAGAACCGGTTACATGTAACCGGTGGTAAAAGAAGTTGTTCTAGATCAAATTCAGATGTAATCTGTTCTAAAAAATTTTGCTGGGTAGCTAAAGTATGCCTTTTATTTTTTTTTTTAATTTTATATAAGCTTTGCATTATAGTTGCCACAAAAAAAAACAATCTTTCGTCAAAAAAAAAAAATCAAAAAGTTGGCCTATAAGCTGCTGTATATTTGTTTTTAAATAGTTTAAACCTCAGGTTTAGGTCCACATTAACGAACATGCCCTTATGTAAACTTCATGGTAATTGCAGAAATAGATATTATTGGTATTGAAGATTTAATTTGGAAAATTCTGAATTTTCACTTTCAAGTTCATTAAAGTGACTGACCCATAACTAATAACTTTTACCACAAATTATAGTTTTTAGTAGACCGGAACTCTTTAGTAGTGGTTTGTTTTGTTTTGTTAAGACACAGCACAGAAAAATGTGTATGCTTCATTTTTTGGATAAAATACATTTCAGAAAATTTAAAAAAAAATCTTTTTGGTCCGCTTATAGATTTGCTAAACTAAAAATGGGAGAATGGAGAAACGACCTTGTATTACATACACATTTCTTAATGTACAGTTATTTAAATTATGGGGTTGTTGTAGAAATTATGACAGTTTACCATTTAAAAACCCAAACATTTGTATATCGATTAAAAAGTTTGCGCAAAATATCCTTTAGAATTTTTTTTCCTCGAAATTGATTGTCCTTGAATTTTGTTTGATCTGAATTGATTGATGCCGACGAGTTATAAAGCAGACGAGTCTCGGATAAATCAGCCAACAGACAATGGCATCTAATTGAAACACATACAATATTTCCAAAAGCCATACACACAGAGACATAAAGTGTTAACCGAATTGAAAAGTGTATTTTTATTGGGACAACCTATAAATTCAGTTAGTACAACGACGTTTACATTAAATTTCTGAATATTTTGGGTGATGCAACTAAAACTCAGTTGAATTAACCGTACTTTGTTGTGAAAACTAATGTTAAGTTGTGCCAACCGTCTAAAATTCGCAATAACCGAATTTTTAGTTGGAAAATAGCTAAATTTTTCTCTGTGTAATACTAAAAAAATCTTTATTGCACAAACTGTGATGGTAACCGGTGCGATGCGGCTATCGGTAATTGTAACGATATTATTTTAGGGTAACGATGTTTCAGTTATGTAGGTAACGTTACTTAAGCGATAACGGTATTTTAGTTATTTCGTTAGAGGCATTTAAATGGTAACGTTATTTCGGTATCGACATTTTAAGAGTAACGGCAAAGCACAGAAACATTTGACAGTCTATTTCATGGTCTAATAGATATATTTACAGCGAGTATTTTTTATGGTCACTTTACAGCGCCCCTAGCAGAAATATTTCCAACTAAATACGAAAACTTTGATATAAAGTATCACACAGACGGGTTAAGATTAAAAAAAAAAAATCTCTATTATTTCAAACATTTTGGAAAAGGATTTAGTTGTCGCTAACAGGCTTTAAAATTCCCTATATTAAAAAGTAAGGAATTTTCAAAGTCGGATTTATGTAAACAGTATGAATTTTACTTACAATTTTAATATAACTTATTGATTCCATAAATAAATATCCCAGTGCAGAAACGGTAATGACATGCCACTACTTTTCTCACTCCCAATAACGACTGCATTACTTTAACGCGAATAATAAGGACTTACTAATAACTAGTACATTTTATCATTATTTTGATTCAAAAACAATGCGTTACCCATAAGTAATGATTTAAAAATTTTTGGAAAATCTATTTTTAGACGCATTGTTTTTCCAACACTAGTTGAACACATATATACATAAAATAAATACATATTTTTGATTTTTTGTAGGCTGGAAAGTAATGACATTTTGTGCAAGCAAATCGTTTATGTTTTTATTTATCAAGTATAACATGACAAGATAGCTGAGATGGTGGAGCGGTTCACTGATAAAATATGTTCAATAAAAAATATTTTGTTTTTTTTTTATTAAATTTAGTTTTTTTGAAAATTTATTTTTAGACTTATTATTTTTGTCCAGCATATATGTAGGTAACCACATATTTTTCTATTTATTGGTTAGTAATGATATGTAATTTTTTATTTTTTTTTTCATGTTTTAGCCTTTTTTTAAATGGTTTTTGCTTTACCCTCGTCTATTTTGGGCAATTTTTCAACATGTTTAACAACAAAAAATATATCGTTTGCTTACCGCAGTTAAAAAAGTTGGCATTACATATGGTAACCCCTTAAGCAGCTTTAAATGAAATATATAGCGTTTTAATAAATAAATTTAAAATAAATTTTAATTTAATTTTATTTAATCTGTTGATGATATTTTAGATTTGGAAGTAGTATTTGATATCAAACTATTTTTAATAATCATTTAAACTATATAATACCTAAAGCTTACTCAAGATTTGCTTTTATTTGTCGTAATTCTGATAACTGCTTTGATCATTATACAAAAAAGCGTTGTTTACTTCGTTTGTAAGATCTAAATTAAAATATGCCTCATATACCTAATGCTGAAGTTCATATTAATAGAACTGAAAAAATTCAGAAAAAGTTCATAAAATATGCTCTTTCTTTTAGTAACTTTTCCTCGCCAGTTCCTTCAAATGTAATTGCTTCTTATGCAGATAAATGTGCTTTACTCTCAATGAAAACTTTAGAGGTTAGGAGAAAAATCTTTTCGCTTAATTTTTTGCATGGCATTATTTGGGGTTTAATTGATTGTCCGGCTTTATTACATGCTATTAAGATCTATGTACCTCCACGGTCACTTAGAAATAAAGTAACTTTTTTTCATATTGATATTCATAGAACTGACTACGCTATGAATGAAATACTATCCAGAGACCCAATATCCACATTGGGGGATCTTAGGGGCCTAGGATGGAAGAAGTTGAGGAGTTTCGTCAGTGCGACGGAGTTCCTGGGGTAGAAAGGTGACATAGGACCGATTGTTTAGAGCGCACAACAAGCCGACATTCTGGCTTAAGTGTAAGTCCTCAGGGACTTGAGTCGGATTAGGGAAGCATTTTTCCCTTCTTCGAACTTTCTTTTCGACCTAACCTAACCTAACGCTATGAATGAACCATTAACCAGGGCTATGAGATTATTTAATAATCATTGTAATCAATTAGATTTAAGTTTTACTAACATAAATTTTAAAGTAATTTTAAATAATTTGTTAAAATAAGTTATTTATTTTGGATTTTAATTGCTAGTCTGTAAGGATAATATTGTATCTATAGACTGAAATAAATAAATACCAATTATGGTCGATCTTACTTAATTTTCAATAATTTTTATATGCTTTTAGAGTTTTTTTTTTTTTAATTTAGGTCCACTTTAATTTACATGTTCCTTGTGGACCTTTTGAAAATTGTCATATAACTTTTTTAAATTAGTCGAAACAAGAAAATTATCTATTTCCTAAAAATGCAAAAGGAGTTGGCCTAAAGGCTGATATTTTTGGCTTTGGAATATTCCACTTAATTTTTATAGAACATATACCAGGTTTTTGTTAGCACAGATACCACATTAGGGAACATTCCCTTGCATTAAAAAAATCTACGGATACATTCTAAAGTTATTGGCAATTGTATAAGGAAACAAATATTTTGCACTGTTGTCTATTGTACTACACTACGTATGAGTGTTAATAATTATTAAATATCACTCATACGTACCGTAGTACCAATTACAATTACATAATTACAATAACACTGTTGTTGAAAACTGACCTACACAGCCGAGTAAAAAGGTTCATATGAAATCTTATCTTATTTAATACAATGTTATATAAAAACATATAGCTTTATATAGCTTAATATGGATATATGCAATGGTACGTGTGATCATTTATAATTTTATTTTAGATGTTGTTTTAAGAAATTTTTTGATATGATGAGATAACTATCCTATATATGATGAGATAACTATCCAAATATATAGTGATTAATATCTAAATATATATTGAAAAGATATGGCATATAAAACTATATTTATTTATTAGTATATATAATTTTATACAAGATTACGTATAATTAATATATGTTACGTAAAAAATTAAAAAAGCGAATTTTTAATGAGGCCTTTTGCACTATAGCTCATGATATGAAGTTAGTTTAGTAAACATTTGTTATTAGTAACAATTGACAAATTGAGATTTAAATTTTGGCCGAATTTAGTAAAACTACCGAACTTTTTATGATTATTTATAAAAAGCACAAATAAATAACAACTGTGGTTATATTTACTTTTCAGAATTTAAAAAAACTACATCAAAAATACAACGTTGAATATGATAGAATATAAAAAAACAACTATATTTAAGTATCAATGTATGTGTGTGTGAAAAAATTTCAAAAAGCCAAGAGTTTAAAAAAAAAATTTCCAAAAATATGCCTACAAGACTTATAAGCTAATAATCAAATTTAATGCGATTTAATTTAAATAAACGTATAATTTTATATTTTGCAATTAATTTCGAGTGGTAAGTAATCGCAAAAAGGGAATAAAAGGTTCATCAATTTGGGATAGACATGATGCAGAACCAGACTTAGAAGTAGCAGAACCAAATGAAAATTTTATTAAAAAAGAAATTAAAATCTTTATTGCGGAGCCTTTAAGTCCCAGAAATATAAATATATTTGAGTATTGGAATTCAAGTCCATTTACAAATGTAAAAGCTGTAGCAATAAAATATTTATCAGCTCCACCAACTAGTGTAGCTAGCGAACAGCTTTTTAGCGCTGCCGGATTCTGAGAGACGAAGCAATTTACATGGTGTGAATGCGTCATTACAATGTCAAACTTTTTAATTTTAAATATTAAAGTTTATGTTTTTTTTCTATATCAACTTAAAAATCGATTAACTATTTTTCTTTGACTATAAAATATAGTACAGTAATATAGTTTATTCTTTTTTTTTACTTAAAATAGTACAACTATTTTCCAAATATGATTTTTTAAAAAAATATACCTATAAATTTTTGTTTATGTTTAATAACTTTTTGGTTTAAATTTATTGATCTATAAAAAGAATTTATATTTTTTTTATGAAATATTGAAAATTTGATATAATAGCCGAAGTTCGGCTTCGACCGAAAGAAATGAGTTCGGTCGAACACTACATTTTAATAGCTATATTTTGACTTAATATATTTATTAAAATCGTTGATACGATGAGGTTTTTTTTTTGGCTCAAGGTCATAAATTAAAAATCAAATTTTGATATTTTAATGAAGTCATATTAAAAATTTGATTATAATTATTTTTTCTGTTCCAGTTTATATATAAGTATGAACTAGTTATTGATGCTGCTTAAACAAAAGCTAAATATACCCTATATAATAAATTTTTTGAAAATGACATTGTGGTTTTTATATTAAATTCTCTAATTTTTAAACCATATATTTTCAAATTGAAAACCTTAACAATTTTGCACCAAATTATAAAAATGAAAAATGGGTAATTTTTCACATTTTTTGGTGGCTTTCAATAACGAAAAACCGCCAAATATTAAAAACGAATTATTCCCAAAAAATTACGAAAAGTCACCATGAAAAATTGGGTTATTTTTCATATGAATTTAAATCCAATTTTTTATGAGAATTTTTTGGACAATTTTTCGTTTTTGACCGATTTTTCATTGGGAATTTTTGACTACAGCCTCTTTTAAACAAATTTTTTTAAAACGGTTTAGTAGTTTACGACATATGGGTCGAAATTAAAATGAAAAAATCTCTTTTTTGCGGCTTAAATTAAAAATTATAAATTTCGACGAAAAATATATGAGATATTTATTTTGCAATAAAAAATATAAGATATTTTTTTCCGTAACGTTGTACTTCAACAAAAAAAATAAGTCATTTAAAAAAAAAAATCTATGGATAAATAAATACCAATGTTATGACCATTTATTTAAAAGTGTATCTGTTGTTCGCATGCTATATGCCGCAAATATTAAAATATATTGATGAAATTTGGCCCACTGTTATATATTACAACAAGGACAAACATTATTGATTTTGGGTAAAATCTGTCCTCATTTAGACCTAGTTCCCATAGGTTCATTCTTGTTTTGTTATTAAAAAAGAATATTAATAAAATAATCTAGCACGAATATATATTGAAAATTGCTGTTACTATGCAATTTATAGGGGTTTTTTTTACCATTTTAACCCCTTAGTTCCAATTTTGATACAATAAATATCCCGACATTAGTCTGTCTATTCGATATAATCACTATTACCATATTCCAAATAAAAATCAAATACAAAATGCAAGGATTATTTAATAATTCGTACAATATGCTGAAGTATTATTATATTAAAAGATAACGTTTTTGATCAAGCTCTAGTGAGCAACTGTTTATTTGTATCTATCTATTACTTAAACATACTTAAATCTAGATATAAAATTAACTTAATACTAGCTACAGCTAAAGTGTGGGAATTGCTTACGTTTGCATTACTCCACACTGTAGGTTGCTTGTAGCATGGACATTCCATAGATTGTATGTTAATACTTCATACAATGTATGGGTGTTATATTGCCTGTCTAGTACATGGCAATATACACTTATCAAACACGCTACACCTCCCTTTTTAGGAAAAAGATCGATCAATCAGAGTAGCTTATTGATCGGTCTTTTTATATAACTTATTTAATAAAAATATTACATTGCACTAACAAGAGGATCTTAAATAAGAAATAAATTATCAAAATAAAAGATAATTAGAGAAAGGATTTGCAATTTGTCTTTATAAAAAAAAATTTTGTTCAAAAAAAAATAAAATGTATCGCTTAAGTATATAAAAGCGAAATCAACCAACATTTTTATTTCTGTATTATTTGTAACTTATGTTATCATTTTTCTTTATAATACTGTAATTTTTAAACTATTTGTCAATTCAAACACATCACATGCCTTTCAATTTCATGTACCCGCCGGTATGGCCATTACCGCAAGGTCATTAATGTCAAAGAATGCGATGTTTTCAAAGAAAAATGGGACTTGGTAATAATTGTATTTCCCATTGTCCAAGTTCATAAGTAATAATTCAGGTAATAAATTTGTTGTTTGAAGTGTTATTAAAGTATTATTAAAGGACATGCGAGAATTATCAGCGATATTTATTATATATTGTGGGTATTTTAATACCATAAATAATTGCGCTGTGTTTAATATATTAAGAATTTATCATTAATTAAAGAATATTTTGCTGTTTACACTTAGTGTAAAAGCTAGTTAACCGAAAAATAAAAATTAATTTTAGATTTACTAAATAATTTATAGATTTTATAAGAAAATCAAATTGTCAGTGCAGCTCGTTGATCACTGCAAGGTTAACTTTTTACCATTTTCCTCTTACTGAATCGTTCTATTACTGTTTTTTTAATTATTATTAACGTAGTATTGTTAATATTTATCCATGGTGCTACTAATGTCTAATGTGATGTTCGAATACATTAGCAATTTATTTGTGTTGTTCATTTGGCACGTCGTTTTTTCTTCCTTTTTTATTATTAAGTTCTAAGAAAAGGACTCTAATTGCCGGTCTCGGGACCTGAGGCGTGTGGAATTATTTCCAATGCCTTTAGCAATAGCTTGCCTTAACTTCCAAACACTAAGTCTATTTAATAGACTTGGTATACAACTTCTTCGGAATTCTAGTTCCGGTATTGGGTTTCCTGTCTTTATTTGACACAATATTTAAGCTGTGATCAGACCAGAGCACTCAAGCTGCTCTATCAATTTAAGATCAGAACTCTAAATATTCTTTTGGAATACCCCGGTACTTACAACAATCGCGATTGCGCATTTCTATAATGCTTATCAAAAAGTGCACTTTTTATTATACCATCCAAGATATGTGGCCTATTTAACGGGCTCCGTTCACCTCGCCTTGCCGTCTACTTTTTCAAGACTTAGGATGATTGAGTCTAGGTCAATATCCTATTAACAAAGGGGCTGGCTAATGTACCGTATATATATAATTCATCAAGAATTATCTTCATAACGCGCTGCCATTTATTATTTAAAAATTTGATGGACGTCTCCCTCAAATTTATAGTAGTCTCTTTTGAAACTATAAGCACCTCTATCGAAATTCAGTAAGGGTAAATATACTGTTAGTAATTTCTAACGTATTTGTATCTGGGTTGATATGTTTTTGGACTACTATGAATGTTATTTTAATGGTCTGATTTAGCAGGATCGCCATGAAGTATTATTATATTAAAAGATAACGTTTTTGATCAAGCTCTAGTGAGCAACTGTTTATTTGTATCTATCTATTACTTAAACATACTTAAATCTAGATATAAAATTAACTTAATACTAGCTACAGCTAAAGTGTGGGAATTGCTTACGTTTGCATTACTCCACACTGTAGGTTGCTTGTAGCATGGACATTCCATAGATTGTATGTTAATACTTCATACAATGTATGGGTGTTATATTGCCTGTCTAGTACATGGCAATATACACTTATCAAACACGCTACAATGCATTTAATTAATTCTACATTATGCTGTTATTTTTTTTAAATTGCAACTAGTAATTGCAATTAGTATTGGACTTTAATTTAAAAATAATAATGCAAACTTCGCCACCAAATTTTTTCTCTTTTTTAACGTTTACTTGTGTTACGAAAAAGTGACTCTATTTTGCATAAATGATTTAAAAAAATTTGAAAATTAATTTTTAGTCTCATTATATATTTTGTTTTTTTTTTTTAATTATTTTTACACTCATTATTTTTGTCCATACTAGTAAGCAAGGTGTTTAGTAATAATATTCCATTAATTTGAGCGACTTTGCCATATGAAATTAATGACAACTGTAAGTACTTGTCATTACCAAATATGTACTTTAATAACCACTTATGTACATGGTTATCATTTTCGTCAATCGTATGATAAAAGGCTTAAAAAAGAGGAATTTTTAGTCAATTTGACAGCGGTTTTCTCAAAATTTTGTCGAAATGAAAAATTTGGAATCATTGCATCGAAGAGTATATAAATCACATATCGGCATTCAAACCAAGAAAGCTTCTCGAGGTGTATTATAGTTCTAGGTAATATAGGTATTTTGTTGCAAACTGACTATAAATTCCCCATAGTGAATTTATTTATTTATTTATTTCATTCATTTGCAATACAATAAGCCTTAAAGGCCAAAGACGTATTGCTTGTGTGCTACATAAATTCAAGAATATATTTACAAATAGCTTAGATTAAATTCAATAAACAGTATATATATATATATAAAAAAAAAATACGAAAATATCCTTAGAACAGGATAGCAATATCTATAAAATTGTACACTTTATTTTTGGATATGATTCAGCTGTTTCTACATAACTAGGAAAATGTAAAAAGTCCATACTGGAGAAAGCCTGACCTAAAACAATTTAAAAACACTCATTCATACAGTGTCCCGGAAATGTGACAAAAGTTTGTTCCTAAAAACATTATACGATAATGTAAAAGTACGTTAATTCAAAGGCAAAAAATTCCAGCTTCTAGCAGTTCTAATAAGTAAAGATCGTTCAAAGATTGTATAGTTTATAAGTGGTTCAACTATCTGAGGGTTTCTCTCAGACCTAGAAAATATAAATTCAGAATGTAAGTAATTGGGTACACCAGATCTAATGACCTTATAAAAGAACAATAAATTGCGAAGTTCTATATACTGTGTTAGGGGGCAACCGAGAAAGTTAATAACTGCACTAGATACGTGATCACGAAATCTAATTCCATATACAAACCGCACAATTCTTTTCACAATTAGCTCAAGCCGCACTATATTATACCCAAAAGTACCAGAATCAACCTCAAGGCAGTAATTAACATGCGACATCAACAAGGTGTGAGCAAGAATATATTTCACCCTTACAGGCAAATACAAGCCACAATTGTAAAGTTTTCTGAGTCCCAAAGTTACCCTAGATGAAACAACATCAATTTGTTCACTAAAATTTAGATATTGGTCAATTACAACACCCAAACATTTAAGCGATTCAACAATTCTATATCGGTTCCACAAATTCCTATCCGAGGGTAAGCAATTCTGCGATAACCCGTTCGAAACATTATTGCCTTTGTCTTAGTAGCATTTATCGAAAAATCGTTTAATATTATCCAATCATGCAGTCTATCCAGTGTAAAATTCACAACCGTCTCCAAAACAGCAGGGAAATCCCTGCAATTGCCAAATAATAGCTGAATGTCATCAGCAAAAATAAACGGTTTTACCAAGTGCAAATCCAAAGAATCAGCACAATCATTTAAATACAGCAAAAACAAAATTGGCCCAATAACGGACCCTTGCGGGACACCAGAAAAGACAGAGGCGATACTAGAATTAATACCACGCACACTTACAAATTGTGATCTTCCTTGCAAATAAGAGTATATTAACCTACAAGCCATAACTGAAAAGCCAAATTGCTGTTTCAGTTTATCAATAAGAATGTTATGATTAAGGCGGTCAAAAGCCTTTGCAAGATCCAGAGATACCAATATGCAATCCCTATTTTCATTTAAATGTTTTCTAACAGTCTCGGTAATACCCAGAAGCATAGACGAAGTGTTGTAATTTTCCCTATATGCATATTGTACGTCCCTGATAAGATTATTTTCCGCAACATAATCTAAGATTTGGAGTTTTAAAATGTGCTCCATTATCTTAGAAAGAGCAGGAAGAATACTAATAGGTCGAAAATCAGTTTCAGAACCCTTCTTCGGTATAGGAACTACGCGGGCAAGCTTCCATTTATCAGGATATATATATATAAGAGGTGGTTATTATCATATTAAACAAATGTAAAAGTGGTTTCAAGATATATGGAAAAACCAGTTTTATAAATTTAATTGGGAATCCGTCAATCCCCATAGCGTTTGACTTAACTTTCAACAAGGCATTCCACAAATCCTCACCGCTTATGTTCATAAAAGAAAACCCTTCAATATCCTCGTTAAAAGATTCAAAAACGAACGTACTATTGCGCAAATTACCGTTATCAAAAATAATTGAGTTGTTCAAAGTATTAACGTCTAAGTTCGAAAGACGTAAATCATCTGTAACAGATGACCCTGAGCCATTTAGTATCCTCCACATTTTCCTATTCCCAGCATTATAAAACATTTTCGTATGATATTGTCTTCGAAACTTTCGAATTAGAGACTTTAATTTGTTTCTTAATTTACAAAAAACTTTGCGATTCTGATCATTCTTATCAGCCTGAAAAGTTGCGTAAGCACAATCTCTAAGATATCTAGTATCAATAATTTCCCTTTCATTCATCCATGGATATTTTTTATTCCTAGGCTTGAATCTAACTAGTGGCACAAAAGCAAACAATTCAGTTAGAAGAGTGTTCAAAATAGCAAGCTTATCGTTAACGCAGCTATTACTATAAAACAAAGAGAAGTCAAATTGATCTACGTGAGATCTAACAATGTCCTGATCAACATTTCCAAAATCCCTGTATTCGATGTATTCCTCATCACTTAAAGCCACGAACGGCAAAGACATATAAATTAATGCATGATGAGAGTGAAGAAACGGTAGTTGACCCTGACCTGACATATGAATACCAGATGAAGCACTTACAAGAAATAAGTCAATTAATAAGTCAATAATAAGTCAATTTTCTCAAAATCATTTATCCTTTCTATTCCTTAAAAAATTTGCATTACAAATAATAAAAAAGTTTTTGTTAAGGTTTTAATAATTTCTTTTTATTGGTAAATAACTTAAATTCATGAATAAGTATTATATAATTTTACTTAGTTATGTATTGTTTAATGTATAGTTATACCATAATTTTACATTATATACTATATATCTGAATAGTATTTTATATATATCAAATATATATCATTTGACATCTTGTAATAGCACATTAGATATTCAAACAGATATATAATAATAAGAATTAATTATATTATATATACAAAAATATTAAAAATAATAATATTAATTTTAAAACAAATTGTGCATGAAGTGTGTGTGTGATAAGTGTGACCACGTATAATTATTAAAAATATAAAATTTTCATAATAAATGGAAGCAATATGAGCAAATAATATGAAATTTTATTAATAACTAAAGCAATTTAAAATAAAAATAGAACTAAAGAGAACGCTTAGCGTTTTTCTTTAATTTTAAGTTCATTCTTTTTTTTTTACAAAAACTTAAAACTAATTTAAGTAGTATAAATTAAATTTATAAAATAATTATAATTAAGTAAAGCAATTAATGGTTTTGAATTTATTACATATAAAATATTTCTCTTTTTAACAAACAAAATTTTGTCATGAAGCGCTAGATTACTTTTTTTCAAGTGTTTTTAAAACGGTTTTAAAGGGTGGCTTATATGTTAATAATAGTAAATTTTGAAACAAAAAACCAAATTAAGTTAAGTAAGTTTTTTTAAAGCATATATTATACTTACAGCATGTTGCCATAGTTACTATATTTTTGTGTTTATTACACTCAGAGAAATTAATTAAAAGGTATTTAAAATTTCTTGCAATATATATATTAAAGTAAGATTGAATATATAAAAAATACAATGGGTTTACATCTAGAGAATTAAGATGAGAATTATTTTGAAAAAATTTTATATTTTTAATGAAAACTGTAAGATTTCTTTCGTATTTAATATATTCGAAATATTTTCAAAATATCTTTTGTGATTATTTTTTAATATCCTGTAGCTTTTAAAGATTTTTTGATTGATAAATTCCTAGACGCTCTACGTAAAAAGAATTTTCGAATAACAAAGTATACTTTTTTAAAAAATAATACATGGATATAAGCCAATGATAAGGATGTTAGAGTACACAACTGAAAAATTCAGTTACCACAGTCAAACCAGTCAACTCTATTAAATACAATAAATAATGGAATCAATTGAAGAAAAAAAATGTAATACTTTTTTATTCTTATCGTATAACAAATTTTCTACAAAAGAAATCAAGGTGTATATTAAAAAAATCCATGGATGAATCCTGAAGTTATGGACAATAATATAAGGAAACAAATATTTTCCACTGTTATCTATTGTACTACGCTACGTATGAGTGTTAACAATTATTTAATAACACTCATACGTACCGTAGTACCAATAATACATAATTGCAATAACACTGTTTTAAAAATATACTTAAAAAGTGATCTACCCAAGTAAAAAATTTATATGGGGTAAAATGCAAGATCCAATTTAATCCGAAAAATGAGAACATATGATTCTATCCAAAATACATAAATTTTGTATCGAATTTGATGCAAATGTCTTAAGAGTTGTAATGTTCGCGAACGATCTAGTTCAATTGAACTAGTTTTTTCTTTGAATGAGTGAGCTAGTTCGCAATCTTCAGCTCTTTTAGATCTTTCGATCTTTTCGTTCTGTTATGTCGTTTGAGTAATATTTCTATTCTTTATGTTGCTCTTGAGTTTAATTTTGTTTTTTTTAATGTTGCCAGCTCAATTTTTTTTAATGTTAAAACGAAATGTTTAATATGAATAATTCGCCTAAAAAAATATCAAACAAACGATCTAACGAACGATTGAAGGAAACTGTCAAAGATCGATTGAACTAGAAGAGCGACCTATTTCATTGAAATCAATTGAAGTAGAACGGGCTCTCGCTCAAACGAACTAGATTGCCCAAGTCTAAAATATATCGAAATACACATAATTCGATACAATTAAATACAATTTGTACACTCACAAAAAAAAGTCTGAACTAAAATTAAGTTTACACTTTACTAAAATTAAGTTTTTATAATTTTCCCAAAAACAATTAAAATAGCTTATCAATAACACAAATTTATTAGATTTTAGTTCATATTAAGTTTTCATGAACTCGAAAATAATAATCAACTTTCTTGTATTTTTCTATCTTGTGTTAGATTAATATGCTTAAAAATGTAGGAAAATGCATTCTTTTAAAGTAAAAATTCTTAAATTTTAAGAATTTATTAAACTAGAAGTTAAAAAATTTAAAATTGTATGAAAAAATTAAAACCAAATACGCAACCTACCAATGTTTAGTTCAACAAATTTTAACTTCTTAAAATTAAGTTTATAACTTTTTAAATATTTTCTTTAAAAATATTAAAATTTTTAAACCTACATAATTCTCATTTGGTTTATTGTTCATATTATTAAAGTGTAAATTTCACATTCAAAACATCTTAACGAAAATATTCTTATAATTATTTTCGTTAATATTAACTTAAAGAGATAAATGAAATTGATTACTTAACTAATATGTGGAAAACCTAAATACTTCTATTTTTGAAAGTATTTACTTTATGAAAATTACCAATTAATAAATAATATTATAAATAAAATTAACCAGACAAGCAAAATTATTTTTTGATTATTTTTAATATACGATAACTACTTAATATGAGTATAATTTATTAAGTAAAAATAAGTAAATTTTGCATTCGCACAAGTTCAAGCGTCTTAAAGTTTAAGAAAAATTAACTTGATTTTAAAATATATTTACTAGATTTAAGGAAAATGTATACTTAATTTAAGTCAAAAATATACTAAAGTTTCATAAAATTTGAGACAAAATTTGCTAAATTTTAAAACAAATGTACTTAAATAGATGTAAATCGTTTTTACTTGTTTTTAAGAAAACTGTATACTTTATTTGAGTTCCCCAATTTCTTAAAATTTTGCGCAAATTACTTAAACTTTTTTTTGAGTGTACAATTTAATGTATATTAGATACAATTTCATCCAAACGTTTTGTTCACATAAAATTGTTTATGTAATTGTATCGAATTAGATATAATTCATTTGTTAGCTAAATGAATGCCAAAGATAAAAGACACAAATAATAATACAATTTAAATCGAAAATCACTGATGAGCCTGTCCATAAAAAGGCAGAAAATAGTCTAGTCTGATTTAAAAATGAATAGTGTTTACAATTTTTACAGAAAAACGTTTATTTTTCTTCTTAACCTCAACATTTCTAGATATTTTTTTATATTTTTTCATGGGTATGAAAGTTTTAGCCTTTTTTAAAGTTTTCACATATTATTTGTCTATTTTGGACAATTTTTCAACATGGTTCACAACAAAAAAACATTATTTATTTACCGTTAATAAAACAGTTAGCATTATTACCCCAAGGACAAAACCTATTGATTTTGGGTAAAATATGTCCATTATAACTTTTTTTTGACTAAAAATTTAACAGGCACTACGCTATGGGGAATACTGTACTGATAATAAAAAAACGTTATCTTAGGTCGGTTTGAAACAAAATCCTTCCGCACCGAATGCGATTTCTAAAACCTTCAAACAATTTATTTTTTTTTTTATTTTTTTACATTTCAATACCTCCTTAGATAATAAAGTCAAAATTTCATTCAGGTTATGAATTCTATTTCCCGGTATTTAAACAAAGAGTAACTAAAATCAGAAAAATTATTTTAAATAGTGCCATCAAAAAATCTTAATTCCAATTTTCTTCGCATTTGGTGCGGAACCTTTTTTAACGATAGCGAAAAAGTAAAAATTGCAATTATTCATATTTTTCCATGGACTATTCAGCCTTGCCTGTTAAATTTTGATATTTGCAAAAACTGCCAAAAGTTATATGCCTAATGACCATGTTTAGAATTAGTTTCAATAAATGTTTTCAATGAATTCAAAAAAATTTCGCACAAGTATAACATTGTTTAATGTTTTTTTGTGCTTTGCAAAACATCTTTGTCAAATTTTGGCTGAAAAACGCTGTTTACTCGATATTTAAAAATGATCATTTGATTATATTTAAATTTAACGTAATCAGTTGAAGAGAAACGGTATTTTCTACAAGTTTATTCCATTTGTGTGTAGGTTTTTTGACATGATGACTTTTAATACTTACTTCTTACATTTGGTCTATAAAGAATTTATTTCTTAAAATGTATTACTGCTTCCCCGGTTTTGTGTGAAAGTATTGACGAATTGTACAAATAGTGTTAATTTCGACGAATTTCACGCAATAGTGTTGATGTGCCGGAGCAAAACGTGTTTAGATAAAAGAGTAAATTTTTTAGCACACTTATCAGCATAATTTGTGATAGCGATCAATTCTATGCGTTGGCACTATTATTTCTAAGTTGTTAAAATCTGTCATTATCATTGATTACTATATAAAAAATTAAAAACACATGTTATTTTTACACAATTTGCAAAAAGTCCATATAATTTTTGCATTTAAAATCTTCCTGATTTTTTTTTGTTGAAAAATAACAAAAAAAAAACACTCAGTTCACGCAGCAAACTGGTCTATTTAAAACTAAACAGCGAATGTGCCATTAGAAAAACGGGTTTTTGAACAAAATTCACGCTCACGTTTTTCAACTTTTGTGACGGTCGTACTTTTTATCTGTTAAGGGCACATCAACGAAACATACCTCCAACTGTGCATAGTTCCAACATTTACCAACCTTTTGGTTTGAAATTTATAAGTCAAGAAGGGGCGTCAGTTGCCGATACAAAAACACCAACAATTTGAAAACAAAAACAACATGATTTAAATTTACGACTGCCATGTATTTAATTGTTAGGTGATATCATGTATTTATTTGTTAGCACGTGTTGAATTTGTCTCTCAAGTGTTAGATACCAAAAAGGAATCAAATTTTGTGAAAAATGTTCAACTTTGATTAACGATAACAATTAGAAATACACTCAGGGAACTTCTGCTTTAAAAATATGTGGTTGTTTGGATTGTAATACAGTTTCTTTATTTTTAATGTAAATGCCAGTCATTTGTAGAACAAATTAAATTTTTTTACTAACCTTATAGTTCATTTGAAAAAACAAACCACATCAAATAACTGTTTTATGATTTTACATTAATTTTTTACAGTAACAAAATAAATGTTTGTTTATCTTTTACTAACATATGTGGTTCATTTTTACTACAATTGTTAGTCATTTTTTGAACATTAAAAAACAAATGACAACGTTAGTTGGATTTACAGAAATGTAAGTCGTCATTAAGTGAAATTTCATTTGTTTTTAAATACATTTGTAGTGGGGTTTACTTACATAGTATTCTAAGTGTATATACCTATGGCCCTAAAATTTTGCGCTTTAACGTGTTAATGTGTTGTGAATCCAAATAAAATTTTCGAATATTCGGTCTTAGAGTTTTTATTCATATCTCGAAAATTTTCGAAAAATTTAAAAGTATTAGTTTTTGCAAATTAAAAAGACATATTTGTAAAAACGGTTAAAGCGAAGATCTGGATTTTTCTCGCGGTTTCAGCAATTATGATTTTTCCCTTCTATTAGCTGCTGAAACCGCGCATGGACATCTCAAATCTATAATCAAGAAAAACATTTCTAGTGATCGCACCATTCCAACAAAGCGTGATAATCTTCTAAATTTTGCTTTATGTATATAAGAGAAATCGTTGTACCCTTATTTAAATATCTCTGAGTGTAATTCAATTTTAAAGAGTTTCTTTAATTTAATTTTAAGTTTAAATAATTTTTAATTCCATATTTTTTTTAATATTATTGACTTTCTAACTTATAAAATATGTATGTACCTTTTACTTTTCAGTTTACTCAATGATAATTGGATTTTGTTTTCCGTAATTTGTTTAAATCTAAATATACTGCTATCAAAAAATAATTTTTTTTTCTTGTAATATTTAACACATACACATACATATATGTAGTTTTAGTATTAAATTGATAATAGACACCATTTGTTAATAATGTAATTTTATCCACACATACACATCAAAAAAAAAAAAAAAAAATCTAAAAAATTTAATTAGATTTTTTCATGATTTTGGAGTTTTATTTTAGTTACTTTAAGTTGAGTTTTTCTTTGTTTTGTCTAAGATCTTTTAAATATTTAATAGGTAGGTTGTTTTTTTTTAGCCATAAACTTTTGTTGCTAATTAACTTTGTTGGTGTTGTGTTTGCTGTTGTTGTTGTTGCTGCTGCTGTGGTCCAAATTTACTTGTTATTTTATGTGATACATTTACAATGGCCATTTCATGTTTTGTTGAATCCATATCACAATCATACAAACCACTTAATGAATCTAAACTTAATAGTCTGGAACTAGCACGACTCGAGACAGATGTATCATCAACATCTGGAGCATTATATAAAGAATTGACATCGGATAGAGCACCTTCGGCATCGGTTAAACCAGCTTCATTTAATAGAGAGATATTTTCCAAACCTGGTTCATCGGTTATATAGCCGGTGGATTCAGCGCCACCTAAGATAAAGAACATAATGGCAAATGCAGGTAAATTTAATTTATTATATTAAACTCATGTCTTTTTGAGTAAGTTTTCAACATCTTTAAATTTGACTTTCTCAGTATTAAGTCTAATCTTGAATTACTGAGCTTAAAATAAAAAAATCTCAGAACAAACTTTTTATTAAAATTTTGTTAAAAGCGAATTATAAAACAATGACCCTTAAAGCAATGATTTGTCGATTTTTATTCTTTATGCCTCCCAGTTTTATTGCAAATGGTTTCGAATGGAAGGAATCTATTTTTTTGGAACACGCTAATCCGTAACGAATTTTTGCCGAAAATGGCCCATTTTTGAAAAAAGTGAAATTTTATTAAAAGTTTTCAAAATTTTTATTTCATTTATTCCTTTAATATACTCAAAATTATTGAGATATGGAATTATTATTTCGTAGACTATCATTAGCCCACTTTAGCCTGGAATCAAAAGTGACAAAATTAATAAAAAAAAAATGCAATCGTGTTTTTGGTTTAAGTTAATTTTAAAGATTTCTTAAAATGTCTAATTTGGAGATTTTGACTGCTATTTTACTAATATAATCCCACTACTCGACAAATTTTACTGTTTTGCAGAACCTCTCTTTGAAATACTTATTTTATATAAGGCTTAGGTACGCTGAATCCAAATCTGTTAAACATTTTTTGCATATTTGCAGTTTTTAAAATATCGCGGTTTTCATCATTTGCCTAATTTTTTCGTATATTTTGCTCAATTTTTCGAAATTTAACCGCGAAATTATGATTTTTTTTTTAAATGTTTTACTTTTAAATTTTAAAAATTAAAACCAAAAGTTTATTTTTCGATCTTTTATCATACATTATGATGCGAGCAAGTTTATTCGAGTTCAAGATCATTTGTTTTTTGTTAAACAAAAAACCGTGCAATATTTATTTATTACTCAAAAAAGTTTTTTTTTTTTTTTTTTTTTTTGCCCGCTTTCTTATAGCAGACTTTATCTACTGACAGGTCCTTACATGTTTCATTTCGCGTCACCGATGACGCGAAATGAAACATGTAAGGACCTGTCAGTAGATAAAGTCTGCTATAAGAAAGCGGGCAAAAACTTTTTTGAGTAATAAATAAATATTGCACGGTTTTTTGTTTAACAAAAAACAAATGATCTTGAACTCGAATAATCTTGCTCACATCATGATTTTTTTTTTAAGAATATAAATCTGCACAATATTATCTTTCATTTGAGTACTCGTATGTCGGCGTTTGTATCAGGATATCACATTGATATTGCAAGGAAGTGGTAAATTTTCCTTTTTTATTTTTATCCTTATAAATTTCATGTATGCTAAAACAATTTTAAATTTCATCACTATGTATAAACTAAATATTCCATTAAACTCATTTTTGTATTAAAATTCCAAACCCATTAAAATAATCGTTAAATATTTAGATCAGAAATAATTTATTTCACAGATTTTGACTCAGCGTACCTAAATCGATTAGAAAATATGTATTACAAAGACAGGTTCAGCAAAAAGTGGCCAATTCTTTAGTAGTTATTTTAATAACATATTTTTATATAAAATTATATGCATAATGATAAAATTTTAAACATGCATAACATTTCTAAGGATAACACTAAAAAAAGGAAAAATTTCAACTTCCTTACAATAACGGTGAGGTATCCTGATACAAATGTCGACATGATTATACTCAAATTAAAGATAATTTTGTGTAGATTTATGTTCTTAAAAACATTTCATGGTTTTCGAAAAAATTAAGCAAAATACAGTAGTCGCTCGGTTATATGAATATCCAGTTATGTAAACTTCAAGAATAGGGAACAAAAAAAATTTAAACACAGGAGGTTCTAAAGAGTGAACACAGCCTATTTCTATTATGTGAACAGCTTTCAACCGTTGATTTTTTTAAATGTTTGTCTTATTAGAAGTATGTTTTTCCCCGAAATAAGTGAAGAACCTGCAACCGTTGATTTTTTTTAATGTTTTGAGTGTTGAGTGTTGAGTTTTGAGTGATTGTCTTTTGTCTTTTGAGGACAAGGCACTACAAAAATCCCTTGAAGCAAAAAAAAGTACAAAAACATATAACCGACTACTTTCATGTACATTAATTTTTAAAAAAAAACTTATTAAAAATAAAAACTTAGTGTAATAAAAATCATTTGAATTACTTATTTTATATTCACTGGATTGTGTGAACTTCTCCATTTAGTGAACAGGCTCTGTTTGAATTAGTTCATATAACCGAGCGACTACTGTATACGAAAAGATTTGGATTCAGATTCTCAGTTTTGGATTCAGTGTCATAGGTCTATTAAAAAATATGTGTTTAAAAGACAAAATTTTTTTTTTTTGGCCATCGAGTAGTGTAATTGTCATTAAAGAAAAAACTAAATTGAAAAATTTATAATCAGTGTTTGTGTGTTCCGGGCAGTGGCGTACCCAGGGGGTGGGGCCAACATATATTTTGTACGAAAAATTTCAGATAGTTTAAAATATCGAAATGTAGCATTTTTTCATATTTGAAAATTGTTTGTTGAGCGATTCATAAAAATTTCGCTGATATTCGGATATAAGATCAAGAGACAAAAGTAGTACCAAATTGGTAGCAATTAATTTCAAAGTTGCTCTAAACTTTTTTGTATTAAAAGTTTCTAATATTTTTAGTACTCCAAAGGAAAGGTTAATAGTATTTCATGTGATAATAAATTTGTATATTATTTCTTTAAAATAAGAGTAAAAATTGGGTTATTTTTGAACTCAAATTTAAACCCTTAAACGTGAAATTGTTAACGGCCAATTTTAATTTTCCAAATTCAAATATTATTCATTTTCGAATATTCGAGAAAACTTTTTTTTGGGGGGCTAAAAAAACGATATTTTTATACAATATAAAAAATTTGGAAATATTTTCTAAACTTTTCGCCAAAGAAAATTTCCCTTAATTCATAATTTGTACAAAAATTTTCGAGAACTCAAAATAAAACATATGTACAAACATTTAAAAATCATCATTTGTAGAAAGAATGAATTTAAATTAAGAGGCGGCTATTTTCAGAAGAAAGGCGAATACATAATCGCCGTTACTGTCGTTGGCAAAATGGGTCACATAATTTGATTTTGGATTTCCAAAAGAAAAGTCAATTTGAGTTTGTATTTTTTATGCTGCAACTTGAAAAGAAGCTATACATTTTTAATGCAAATTCATTGAATTTTACAACTTTTTCAGTACTTTTTTTTAATACTTGCACTTACAATTTTTTCCTAAAACTACTAAAAATTAGTTCAATATGACGTTTCACAAAAAACTGCTGAAATTAGAAAACATATTTTTCTAAATATTAATAGGATAAATTTTAGTAAAATGAAAGTTGCAAATGAATGTTCTAAAATCAGCAAAAATAACTAACTACGTAAGCGCCATCTATCGAATATACAAAGAATATATCATAGATGTGGCATCACTTACAACATATGGGAAAACAGTTTACATTAGAGTGAGGTAAGTTTCTAAAAATAGAACTGTTGTGTTATTGCAGTTGTACTTCTGAGATTATGTATGCAAGAACAAAAACACCGTGTATTGAATAAAACTAGTTTTAATCACAACAAAACTCGACCTGACGATAGATCAGTGGGCTAAAGCGCTCTGTCTAACGTGTAGTGCGAGTGTAGTGGCATTAGAAATCAGTTTATCTATACCACGGTGAGTGATTGCACAGACGCAATCGAACAAATAAAAACAACAAATATTACATTATTCAAAAAAAAAAAAAAAAAAACAGGGCCACTGACGAAGGTTCAATACCAGAAACTGCGCAGTCTGATTCAGAAAACTGAAAATTTACAATGTAGTTATGATTTTTAGAAAATACACTCATTCTTCTGTACCAGGCCTTTCACAATTAAAATTAAAATCAAATTGCATATTAATTATAGTATTAATTGCAATTGTCTGAAAAAGACGTTAAAATTCAAACTCAAAAATCAAAGTTTTTTGCGATAAAAATAATAGAATAAAATTAGTAAAACCTTTTGCTAAAACTACTAAAAATTTTTGTTCAAAACAACATTGTTAAAATTACCAGCTTTTTTTTTTGCTAAGTACACTATGGAAAAAAGTCTGTAATGGCTACGGGAAATTTTTCTGCTATTATGGGAAATTTAACTATTTTGTGACTTGCGGTATTTTTTGTTTAATTTAGCAACACAATGAAATTAGTTGAAATAATAAGTAGCCACTACTAAAGTATAGTAAAATTGTTGTAAAATGCAATTCAAACCCGATTTGCTAAAATCATCAAAAAATATTACTAAATTTTATTGAAATTAGTACAATAAAATTAATAGAAAAAATTAGTAGACACCACTAAATTTTACTATAATTGCTGTAAAATGCAATTAAAACCCGTTTTGCTAAAATCAGCAAAAAAAAAATAGCAATTTTTTATAATATAAGTACAATGAAATTAGTAGAAAAATTTAGTAAGCGCTACTAAAGTTTAGGAAAAATTTTGTAACTAGCACTTTCAACAATGATTTTTTTAATAACCGCAAATTATTTAATTTTATTCTTTGTATTTATATACATTTAGGAAAAGATATAAAATATATGTTAAAAAAAATCCATTTAATACACATTACAAAATATTCAGAAAATATTAATTGAAATTCATTATTAGTATTATTTTTATTAAAAAACAACACTATTTGTAATTCAGATGTGTATAAAAATATTTTTTTTATTAAATTTAGTTTTTTTGAAAATTTATTACCTGCGGGAAACGAAGGGTCGATTGATCCAAAGTGACAAATCTGTGATATATGATTTGGGGGCACGTCACGAAACTGGTGAAACCAATATTGTGGTGCACCAAAAAGTGTTAATTTTGGTGAAATGACCAATCACGTGACTATAGTTATGTTGACAAAACATTCACTGGTTGCTACCAGATATATCATGTAACTGGAGAAAAAGTAACATAACATTAAAGTGTACTGAAGCAACTAGGGCCGTTGCAATTGAAGTTATTACTGGCCATTGAACTGGTTCAAAACCATTAGCAGTGGATGAAAACATGGCAATTAGTGCCAAAGGATTCAGTCACTTGACTGCTACACAGCAGACATAACACTGAAGGAATTCAATCTGTACCGACTATGTGACAGTAGAAATGAAGACGTAACACTCCACTGGTTTAAAAGAACTGAACACGGAACTGTGACCAGGGTTGCTAGATATGGCGATTTCTCGCCACACGTCGCGATCTTAAACTTAGTTTTTTGTTGGGTATAGACAAAATAAGCTGAGTATAAAATTGATTTTTGTTGTGCCTTTTTTAAGGTTTTTTTGAACAGGGGGTAAGACACACTGTTTTGGAAAAGTGCAGTGATTGGTTCCGGACGGGCTATTTCGCAACTCGCGCATAATATGACATACGCTGAATAAAAACTGACAGGATACTTGCTAAGTACTTTTCGCATGCCCGGCGACATGAGCCCCTTAGACCAGTGCAGTGGTACGTCTAAAAACTATTTCAGTCAAACTACCCCTGTTACAGAACACATTGCGCTTAATATGTGAATAGTTTTTCTTCAACAATTTTTCTCCAGTTCTTAGATACGTACACCTACACCAGTCAGTCACGTGATAATTTTTTAACCACTGGTTCTGTTGCATGTCACATAAATCCTAAAATGGTCATACTTTTACGCTGCCTACTTCTAACTTGTCCCGTAGCATATTCATTTCAGTCGGTACGGTGATAAGTTACCTTGGTCAAGTTATTCGCCACGTCACACAGTGCTCCACAGGTAGCAATTGCCACCTGCTATGACAAGCCCATGTTAAAAGTAGCGGTTACCTTCATATAACAGAACCGAAACTTGGACGAACCAGTCACACAATGTTCTAGTCACGTGACCATACCAATGACTGGTCCATTTCCAGCAGGGTTTTTAGACATATTATATTTGTCCATAGAGGTAAGCATATAGATAACCACATATTTTTTTTTCCATGTTTTAGTCTGTTTTTAAATGGTTTACGCTGTACTTTTCACCATGTTTCACAACAAAAAATATATCGTTTGCTTACTGCAGTTAAAAAAGTTAGCATTACATATGGTAACCTCTTTAAATGAAACATGAAACGTTTTAAAAAACAAAGTTAAAAAAAAATTTAATTTAAATAAAAATCATTGTCGATCTTATTTCATTTTCTAATTTAGGTCCACTTTAGGGTACATGTTCCTTTTGATGTGGACCTTCTGAAAATTGTTATATAACTTTTTTAAATTAGTCGCAAAAGGAGTTTTCCTATAAGCTGATATTTTTGGATTTGGAATATTCCACTTAGTTTTTATAGACCATATAACAGGTTTTTTTGTAGCACATATACCACATTAGGAAACATTCCCTTGCATTAAAAAAATCTATGGATACATTCTAAAGTTATTGGCAATTGTATAAGGAAACAAATATTTTGCACTGTTGTCAATTGTACTACACTACGTATGAGTGTTAATAATTATTAAATAACACTCATACGTACCGTAGTACCACTAATACAAAATTACAATAACAATGTTGTTGAAAAGTGACCTACCCAGCCGAGTAAAAAGGTTCATATACAATCTTATCTTATATGGATACATGTAATGGCACGTGTGACCATTTATAATTTTATTTTAGATGTTGTTTTTAGAAAGTTTTTGATATGATGCCAGAATTTAAAACTATTTCTGATAGTTTTTGAGTTTTCAAAAGAAACCGAATTAAAAATGATCACAATTTCAATCAATGGTTTTAAATTTAAACGAAAATTCTGAATTTCAATTGATATTAAGATACCATTTCAATGGTGTAGATTTTGTTTAGGTGAATTTAAAAAAATTATGTAATCCATGTAATCTACTATTTTTTAAATGCTATACGCTAAATAAAAAAAATTATTTTGGTTCAATCTTATCAATATTGATTTTATGTTCCTATGATACGCCATTTATTAATATTTAGAATTGAATAAAACCGTACAATAATAAATAACGTTAATTTTGAAAAAAATTATTTTCACAAAGATTATGAAACGTTTGTATCAAACGATCTTTAAAATTGTTGTCTTCAATTTTTATAAAACTTTTGTCGTATTTATGAAAACTTTATAAATATGGTTAATAACACGGACTTACATAGAATAAATTACTACACTCAGGGAACTTCTGCTTTAAAAATATATGGTTGTTTGGGTTGTAATACAGTTTCTTTATTTTTAATGTAAATATCAGTCATTTGTAGAACAAATTAAATTTTTTTACTAACCTTATAGTTCATTTGAAAAAACAAACCACATCAAATGACTGTTTTATGATTTTACATTCATTTTTTACAGTAGTTTTTTGTTATTTAAAAAAATTAAATGTTTGTTTATTTTTACTAACATGTGGTTCATTTTTACTACAATTGTGGTTAATTTTTTTGAACATTAAATGTAAGTCGTCCTGTCTTTAATTGAAATTTCATTTGTTTTTAACTACATTTGCAGTGGTCTTTACCTACATAGTATTCTAAGTGTAGAGATCGGAAATCTTTCGGCAAAACTGGTACAGATCGTTTATAATCCACGATATGAAACTTTTTACATTACAACATTCATCCTTGCAAGGGATTAGGGTAAGCTGCATCCTCGTAGGGAAAAGAGTAAGCTCAACATTTTTTGTTGTTTATTTTTATACGAAAATTATTCGATTCTTTGGATGTTTCACAGTATTAGGTAATAAGTAAGCACTCTGCTCTAAAAACACGAACATTTTTTACTGGGATACGATACAACGATATATGATATATTATGCCATATTAAAAAATGTTCATGACCTAAGTATAAGATCTGAAGACATATCGTAATATCTTGCCATACATGTGAAGTTGTATATGAGTATATAGAAACTTTTTTTATCGGATAATGATGATGAATTTCTTAATATTAATGAAAAGATTCATACTTTTCATGAGACTAAACCATTTCCAACTGAGAGCTTTCCATATTAAATTGAGAAAGAACAATTGATATTGAGATTTTCCAATTTCCATATGAAATTGGGAAAAAATCAAATGAAATTAACATTTTCCATTTAAAATTGAGAAATGCACAAATGACATTGATACTTTAAGCTTGATATGGAGAAGAGAACAAATGATGTAAAGATTTTTCAATTGAAATTAAATAACAAATAAAGTTGAGATTTTTGATTTGATATTTCTCGATATCGCAACAAATGAAATTGAGATTGTCCATATGAAATTCAGAAAATAGCAAATAAAATTGAGATTTTCCAAAAGAAATTCAGAAAATACCGAATGATATTAAGATATTACATTTGAAATTTAGAATAAACCAATTTAAAATTAGATTTTATAATTTGACATTGAGAAAAAAAAGAAATGAAATTCAGAAGAGTACCAATGAAATTGTGATTTTTTTTTATTCGTATAAAAAAGATGTACATACCTGTCTGTTGTGCAAAAGATTAATCTTAAAGATTAATACACACAGAGAAATAAAGTACCAACCGAATTTAAAAGTGTATTTCAATGGTAGCAACTTATAAATCCAGTTAGTACATCGATATTTACATTAGATTTCAGTATATTTTGGGTGTTGCAGCTAAAATTCAGTTGAATTAACCGAACTTTGGGCTGGAAACTAATGTTCAGTTCTACCAAACGACTGAAATTCGTAGTAACCGAATTTGAGTCGTATTAACGGAATTTCAGTTGGAAAATATCAACATTTTTCTCTGTGTGTATGGCCAACGCAATGTCGGGGAGCAGAGATAAAATGTTCGAAGTCAAATGCTTTTTTAATTTGTAGAGCGGGAACTGTACAATTATATAAGCGAGGCAGGTAAAGCTTATTCTTGGCAAAAAACGTTTAAAAAATCATTTTTACTGGTCGAAAAGTTCGAATTTTTTTTTTTTAATTTATCGCATGGAAAATATATAATTTTATTAATGAATCAATTAGAGCCCATTCCGCACTAAGATATATATTATTTCAGCATATTCCATTAGCAACTTTCCCCAAAATTATTATTTCTCAATTATAATTCTTCATTTCTTAATTTTATTTGTACTTTTCCCGATTTCAGTTTTTTATTTGTCAATTGCAAATACAAAATATCAATATAATTTATTGTTTTCTCAATTTTAATTGGAAAATCTCAATTTCATTTCCTATTTTCTTAAATTCAATTAAAAAATCTCAATGTCATTTGTCCTTTTCTCAATTCGAATTGTGAAAATCTCAGTATCATTTGTTCGTTTCCCAATTAAAATTGAAAAATCCCAAATTCATTTGTTCAAAATCAAATTAACTTGGGGAACTTTTAATAAATAAAATTATATTTTTCATAAAATTTAATGAAAACTTTCACTAAACTCAATGAAAAGTTTCAGTGGACGAGTTCCAGTGCAATTTCAATGTTTATGCATAAATGCATTAATATCATGCAGATTATTCTTTCAGTTTAATTAACAATAAATTCATCTTACCTGTTGCTTCTTCTCTACAATCATCATCTGACCATTCTGATTGACTCTCCAAATGATTTGAGTCCATCGACTGATGATTATGATGACCGGCACCATATTTGAGCTCATCGTTTATCACATTTGCTTCTATCAAATCTGCAACACGATGATTAGGTAGACCATTGGTTAGAGCTCCCACCAAAGCCTTTTCAGGACCACAATCATCATCATCATCGTCATCTAAATCATCAGCACTATGATAGGGACCATGTTGTTGATGATGATTATGATGATTGACCATATCCGATTGCATTAGACGTTTTTTACGTACATCACGACCCACCTCATCATCTTCAAATTCTTCATCGGCTAAATTATCTTCGGTATCATCACGTTCATCTTCATCATGATTTAGTAAATGTTGATGATTATTTCTCTGCCGCTGATGATTATGACCATGATGATTATTGTGATGATGATGATGGTGGTGATGGTGATGACGATTATAGCGGGAATTTAATTTTGCATCTGATGCATCATCTAATTGATCAAGACTTTCATGACTTTGATCGAAATCTTTAGATCTTGGTCTTATACGATGACGATGATTATGTTCTTTGGTTGCTGTAGGTTGTTGTGGTTGTTGCTGTTGTTGTGGCTGCTGCTGTTGAGTTTGTAGTGGTTGAGGATAGTTATTGTAATTTGTACCATTTGTTGAGGTTGATGATTTATTAGTCATATCGATCATGGCCAAATTTAATTGATTACGCGTTTCATGTAAAATTTCACATGATTCTGTATCAGATGTTTGCCTGTATTTATAAATTTTATGTAGTTAAATTGTTTTTAAAGAACTGGTTTAATTAAACTGTGTTGTTTTAAGTAAAATGTTTATAGATTTTGGATTTATCCAGGAAAAGTTTCAAATAAAGTAAATTTTTAATATTAAATTGGTATTTTTGCATTGAAAATTATTATTTTTTAACTTCTAATCTGAAATTTGACGTTTATAGCCAAAAGCGAATTTTCCACTTTTCGCCCCTCCTATGTCTAAGGGAATTCCTACGAGGTAGGAGGAATTAAGATAACAACTTTCAAGTTCCAAACTTCACCATTCGGGCTAGGACAAAACTTTTCCCCTCTGAACTCTCATTTTTACCACGTTCCTGGCGAAAATTCCAAAAGTTCCCAATCAGTTAGGATATATTCCAATGAACATACATACATTTTAAACTTAAAAATTCTAGTCAAAGTGGTTTGTGACAAGAATTTTCTCCTTGCTGTCTCGCAAGGAGAATCCACTTGAAAGTGGATTGTGCAGCCGTTAAAAGAAAGACTTTACTTCTTTTGAATCTATATTTGAACTCTGTTTCTTGTGAAAATTTTAAAATCTACCATATCAATGAGTTACGCCATTTCCCATGGAACATATTTTAAATGTCAAACCTTTAGCTAAGGGAGTTTGAGCAGCCCATCAAGGGGAATCTTTATCCTTTATTACCAGCCCCTTATGAATTTCCAAAAATCCCGTCCTAGCGAATACCTACTTGGGATAAGGAAAACACACTTATAAAAAACGCCCGTACAAATAGTTGCAATATCAGCTACGACAACACAAAATAATGCCTGAATTTGTGCCAGCAGAATTTTTAATGAAGTTGAAAATCACAAATTTGCTAAGTTTAGGTGACTTAAATTTTAGAAGAACTAAATTTCAGTTGACAATTGTAGTTAAAATAACTAAGAATTTAGCTAAATCCACAGAATTTTTTAGCTGAATCAACAAAAAGTTTCTGCTAAAAAGGTCTTTCTGGAACTGACCAGAGGCAGGTCCATATTTATTACCGGGAGTATAGGTAGTTAATAAATACTACTTAATAGGTACATACTAACTATTTTTGGTCCTTAACAGACTTTTAAACTAACCTTTTCTAATAAATATCATATTCAGTACCTAGGGATCGCCCATTTTTACCACACTGCTGGCGAAAATTGCAAAAAATATCTGTGAATTAGTATGTACCCCAGGAAATATTTATAGCGGAAACAGTCGACTGACTCTCGAATGAATTTTCAGAAATCGTTTTTAATCGAATGTTTACGCGAAATTAGGAACACATATTTCATATTTGAAGTTTCTTGCTTTAGCGGTTTAAACACTCCATCAAGGGGGAAACTTTTCCCATTTTTAACCCATATTTTTAAAACGTTCATTGAAAAAATTATAAAAAGTATCATATCTGTGAGTAAGGTTATATTCGTTGGGACACATACTTAATATTTTTAGGTAATGGGTAACCGGTCGATCGACAGATCGACCGGTTTTTGGGCTGGAGGAATCATTGGATCTTTTTTTTATGAAAATGAGGCAGGTCAAGCGCAAACAGTCAATGGTGTTCGGTATCGTGAAATGATAACCAGTTTTTTCTTGCCTAGAATTGAAGAAATGAATGTGGAGGGCATGTGGTTCCAACAAGACGGCGCCACGTGTCATACAGCCAGAGAAACAATTCAATTGCTGCATCAGTCATTTCCCGGTCGTGTTATTTCGCGTTTTGGAGATCAGAATTGGCCGCCTAGATCGTGCGATTTAACACCATTAGATTTTTTTCTTTGGGGTTTTTTGAAGTCGATGGTTTACGCGAATAAGCCGACGACGACTCAAGCCTTAAAAGAGGAAATTGGACGCTGCATTAATGAAATACCGCAGCATTCATGCAAAACGGTCATTGAAAATTTCATTAAAAGATCGCGTGCATGCCAGCAAAGCCGCGGCGACCATCTGCACGATATATTGTTCCATACATAACCTCATTCTGTCTACTTTACGATATAATAAAGTTTCACGATTTTTTTTTTTAAATATCTGTGTTTTATTTAAAATATAAAAATTGCGCTCTTCTTGGGACACCCTTTATTTTGATCGTCTATTGGCATTTTCAACAATATCGTTTTTTATTTATATCTGTCTCTTATGATCAATTAACTTTTCAAAAATTGGCATTTTATTTTTCTTTCAGCATCCTTATGTCGTAGTATATTTCACTTGATTTCATTTTAGTTGAACCTTATTTATTACTTCTTTGTTAAACAACATATTGTCAAATATATTAAATATTTTTAACTTTTTTTTTAAAAAATTTATTCAAAAAGTGAAAAAAAATTTTCATTATAAAATGCATGTATTTTTATTAATATACACTTATAAGCACCTTAAATTAAACTTATTTTAATCCTTTAGCGATGCCCATAATCAAATGACCAATTTTGTATTTAAAAATATTGTCATTGTTTTTTAATATTTGGTATATAAAAAGACAACCAAAATTGCTAGAACGGCCAAATAAAAACCAAAATTATGTCTGATGATATTACATTGTGTTCTATTTCAATTTAACTCAAGTTAAATACATTATGCTACGAAATATAATGCATTAAAAATATAATATTTGTATTTGATAACAGCCTCATTAAAAAGAATATTGGTTAAGAGGATCGCTAGAGGATTAAAATACATTTAATTTAAGGTGCTTATATGGATATATTAAAAAATGCATGTAATTGAAAATAAAAATATTGCACCACTTTTTGAAATCAAGGTCAATTTACTACAACATAATTTTGATAAAATAAAAGTAAAATGTAACTTTTTGAAAACTAAATTGATCCCAAGAGTCAGAAATACATTTGAAAACAAAAATATGGTTGAAGGAGCTAATAGAGGATTAAAACACCTTTAATTCAAGGTGCATATCATTTAAATTCCCCGTAATTTTAATTGTTTTTCGGGGAAAAAACTAAAAAAATTGCTCTTTTGACATTTACAAAAAATAGTGAATTTTTATTGTTGATCTATATAAATTGTATGTGAGTTGTTGGTTAGTTCGGTTAAAGATCATGAATATTTTTCCATATTAACAGAAAAATTGTAATTTTATTTGTGACAATTTACTTTAATTAACAGAAAAAACAATTAGAAAAAAAGTTATTTGACACCTGCATGAATGGAGTTAACTTTCTAGCCCGCAACGGCCTTCATCAACATTCTTCGTGCCTTAAAGTGTTAAATTGTAAACATCATCTATTTAACTCATCTAGTTAGGTTAAAAATGTGCCGTAACTTAGTTTTTGAGTATGATGAAATTTACTGCGAACTTATTTTCTATAAAGCTATGTTTAGTTGTTAATTATTACCACAGTTGCCAGTTCAACTAATTAAGTTGAAATTTGACTGGCAGTTATTTTCAAATGTCATCATATTCTATCCTTTACATTGTAAGTGAAGGAAAATCAAACATTGAAGATTTTATTCGTTTTTCAACATATGTCGAGCATATATATTAAGCGAATTTTTGCACTGTACCTTGTGAGTGGTTAATAGTGAAAAATTAAAAAATATATACGAAATTTTGTAATTCAAAGTACAAAAAAAGAATTTTTAAAATCGGTTAAGAATTGTGGTCTGATATGTTATTTGCTTAAAAAAGTGCTTTTGGAAACATTGTGGAGCGCCAAGGGGGTTTGGCCAAAACTTACTCTTACCCGTAGAAATTTCTTAAAATCCCGATTTAGCGGTTATCAGGAATTTCCAAAACGGGACTAGGAACCACAGGCCATCAAATATTTGATTTTTCCTCGGCATTATCCTCCCATTTGAAATTTACAAAAATCACATTTACTAGGGACTAGCAACCCATATACAAAATATAAAGTTCATTGAACGATTTTGCAACGCCGCCAAAGGTAACACTTTCCCTTTCATACCCCATTACTGAGAAATTTCCTAAGCTCCCGTCTAAGCAGATGATTATGCGGTATTCCTCGCTACATCGATTTGGCGAGGCCGCCAGAAGAACACTGATCAGTTTTTTGTACCGGATGTCTAAGCAATACTAGGAACCTATATATATATATTTCAAGTTTCTCGCTATTGCGGTTTGGCTAGGTCACCTAGGGGGTGACTTTTTGCCTTCTTATTCTTCAACGTACAAATTTCCAAAAATTCCGTCAGAGCGGTTATCTACGAGGTAGTAGGAACCCATATACCAAATTTCAAGTTTATAGCTTTAGCGATTTGGCCAGGACGAAATGAGGCAGACTTCCATTTTTGACTCTTCCCGTAGAAACTAGGAACACACCTACTAAATTTTAAGTTTCTTGATTTAGCGGTATGACCAGGTCGCCAAGGCGATAATTTTTTCCTTCCTACTCCTCCCCGAAAAAATCTACAGAAATTCCGCGTAAGAGATTGTTTACACGGTATTATGAATCCACATACCAAATTTCAAAATTTTCCATTTTTGACCCTCCCCGTTGGGGTTCAGTTGTTCAGAAGCCGTACATATTTCTAAAAGTTACGTTTAGTTTTATTTACATACTCAATTGAAAAACTTCATTAATATAAATTCAAACTAACAAATATAATATTAAATTTTAATTGCTTAAATTAAAATTTTAATTAATGTAATTAAATTGTAAACAAATCAATTAAATTGTTTTAATAAATTTAGTTTTCATTTAAATGATTCCATCAAAAATATGTTTTAACACAAATTTTATTGAAAACGAATAATCGTAAATTGTTTTTATATGTACTTACATTTGACTGGATTCTGAAGGATTTTTATTTCTGGTTATTTCTTTAATAGCCTCTAGTCCTACCGGATGTTTGGCAATCATAAAACTTGTACTCACAGGTATTTTCGAACCTGCTGATCTTCCTGTCGACGTCGGGGAATTCAGTTCGTCCAATATGGTGGCCGCCATAGCAGTGGTAACATTTTTCAAATTATTGTTGCCACTTAGGGGAGTGCTGCCACTGAGGTTTCCATTACTACCCAAACTACCGCTTCCTCCTAAACCAGCGGCTACATGTAAACCATTCGAACTTAACTTACTATTACTACCCGAGTAGCTTATGTCTATGTTGTTGCGACTACTACTATTGCTAGTAGTGTTGCCACCTTCTGCCTGACCACCAGACACCGATGTCACATTGCCCCCCGTTGACGAGGAAGCTGTAGCAGCTGTCGAATTGTGGGTAGTTGTTAAACCTCTGGCCCTAGAGGATTCATTTAAAAGTCTTTGCAATTCCCTCTCAAATGGTGATTTAGTAGCATTACCACTATTCGAAACAGCCTGCGTTGCATTGCTGCCCGGTTTTTGGGCTAAAACCAAACGATCTTGATATTCAAAACTATTACAAGAATCTCCTTTATTTTGTGTGGTCGTAGTATATTGTCCCTGACTCTCGGTTGTTGAACTGACTTCGAAATCTTTAAGATTTGACATATCAATTACTGGCGATGTAGGATCCACTTGTATATCACAGGGATATAACCATTGCAAGGGATTTCCACCATTCCTTGTCAAATGATTACTAGCTGCTGTCAGACGCGGTGAGTCCTCCTCACCTTCTCCCTCGGTTGTTTTCGAATAACTTTCATCGGAGGAACTCATTGAGGGCGAGTGAGGTCGGGAACTTAAATCATCTGTGGAAGACATATCACGACTCTCTTCCAGTTCGGTCGGTAGCTTCGGAAGGGGCTTCATGTATGATCGTAGAAGAGGTGTATTCTGTTTTAGACTCGTTGTTAGAGTGGCGGGTTTGGGTGGTAGGGCTGGTAGAGGAGGTTGTGGTTGTTGGGAGTACAGAGGATATTGTTGTTGTTGCTGATAGTTTTGGTAATTCTGTTGGAGTTGTTGCTGTTGTTGTTGCTGTACAAACAAATTATTGGGACACATATAACGAGGTGGTTCATATTTAGTGGGTGTATGATGCATTTGTTGTTGATGTTGCATAGGAATTATCTTTTATGTTTTAAAGGGATTAGCACGTGGATATTTGAAGCATGGATGTTGTTTGGTAGTTACATTTCGATAATTATTAACATTTAGATGGAACATGATTTCAAATTTCACCAAGCATTAGGAGCACACATAAATGGATAAGATTTTTTTTTGGTTTGATTTTAGATTAAAAAACAGGAACACAGAAAATACATAAAATTTATTTACATTAATTATAAAGCCATTAACCATTAGTAATTATAGTAAATGAGATCATATTTAGGATTTGGATAGTAGAAGACACAGACGTTTAAATGTTTATATTATATTTAATCATGCTTTAAACTTTAAAATCGTAATACTGTATAAGTTTCTAGCAAGAGTTTGATTGTAAAACACCCCAGCAAAACTTTCTATTCCAAAAGTCTTGAGGTAAACGACCTTACACTAACTACTCTTAACATATTATGTGAAAGATTTCTTTATGAATAGGTTAAAGATTTTTCTTTAAGATCTTAGGCCTGAAGGTAGAAATCTTGAAAAATATATTGTTGAAAATTATCTATCATATACAGTTAAGTTCGGTTATAACGAACACCGGTTAAAGAGAAATCTTTTTATAACGAACGATTTTGTTGGTCCCAACGCATTTACTAAAATATTTCATACAAAATAAAACATTTGTAAAGAACATCTTTTATAGCGAACTTTTTATATAATGAACTAATTTTTTGAACCTTTTACAAATTTTCATAAAAATATTTACTTTTATAACGAACACATAAAAAAAAATAAGAAATTAAAATAAAAAATGTGCTACAAATTTTAAAAGCTTTTTACTTAAAACTTCAATTAAAAAATGTATGAAACGTAATTTTATGAAAGAATAATTTGACTAGGTTCACACACGGCAATTATACTTGCGCAATTCTTGAGTTTATAGAAGAGGGAGGAAAAGAGAATGGAAGGGGTTACAGACTTGCCCGTACTCCAATTCCGTTTTGTTTTGTCATCCGCAATTTTCAACACTGCAGGTTGATATACGAAAATTGCTAAAACAAACTTTTCCTGTGTGAACACAAAATCAATTTCAAAGGAGAATTGAAGAAGAATTGCGCAATTATAATTGCCGTGTGTGAACCATGACTTTCAATATTACAAACTAAAATTTTAAATTTTAGGAGAAATTAAGGGAAATTTAAGAAAAAACCCTGTCATTTTATTAATTTTTGGAAAATGTTTACCGCGCTTATAGCGAACTTCTTATATAACGAAGTAAATTGTCCGGGCCCTGTGAGTTTGGTATAAACATACTCTATTGTACTCTTCAATTTAAGCTATCTACAAATTTGATGGAATAATATTTTTAATGGTAAAATATTTACTATGGTAAAATATTTTTCTAAATTAGATTAAGCTAGAAAAATGCAAAATTAACTATCTACTGCTTTTTTTAAGCATTATTGATTCTATCGATTCTTGTGAACATACAAATTATTTGTTTTGCGTTTCCAGCATCTGATTTTTTTTTTATTGGACGAAAAATTACACAGTTCAACAAAATCAGAAAAAGTTGATGCATCGGGGTTCCGACCAATCAATTTTAAAAGACATAGGGATGTAGATGACGAATATGGCCTTAGAATTTTAAAGTTATCTATTGTTTAAGAAATATTTGTAAAAAAAAAACATCACTCAATTTATGAAAAAAATTCGCGTATTGCTTTAACCAGAACAATTTAATATATTTGTGTACCTAAAAAATGTGGAGTCTGTGACAAATCCTAATTAATAAAATTCGGATAAAACAATTAAATTATGTTTAACACATGTTTTGTAATCAATACTAATAAAGTTTTAGTTAATTGATGTGAGTTTCTCTACAAAATAACGATTTTAAATGATGCCAGTTGAAAAATGTGTTTTTTTGTTTTCTTCATATTAAATGCATACAAAATGAATTAAAAAAACTTATAGAAACTGTACTTCAGATTGAATGTCTTAAAAATTTTGATGTACAATTGATCGGATTTTTGATTAAATGAATTAAGTGGAATATAATTTAACTTCATGTGCTAAAATTTTGCAAATTCGATTAAGGGGTTTCATAATATTTACAAAATAGGAAAATAAGTGAAGTTTTCACTTTAATTGCAATGATATCCTACATCCTTCACCCAAACGCAAGAAATTGATATGGTTTTCAAACCTCAAAGTCCAAACTTTGAAACCATATTAAAAATTATTTGTTGTTTATTCGGGTATACGAAAAAAAAATGTTTATGAAGAAAAACTTGATTTTTGGGTATGGTGCGCAATTTTTCGATCAAAGTTTTTTAATTCAAAATATTTTTTTTTTGCATATGTCAAGAATATTTGGTAATCTGCATAATCGGCATGCTTCTTCTGATTGTCAAGCTTCTACACAGAAAGAATTTTAGTGGAAGAAAAATAATGAACATTTTCAGAAAACTATGAAATATTTATCCTATTCAGAACAATTGACGAATTCTGACATTTAGTGACATATTTGATTGCGAATACCGTATTTACAGTAACCACTTTTGACTATCGACAATTTTTAAAAAAATGATAGATAGTACCAATTTGCTGGTATTATCACAAAATAAATTATTGCTTCTACCATACCCAATTACTAACCAATTTTATTTAAAAAGTTGATTGGAAATACCATTAATTGGATAAATGGACTGTTTTTTAGTTCCTTTTCCCTCATTTTAATTTCCGGTACAGTATTTTTGCTTAATAATCGATTATTGGTAGTTTCAAATAAAACAACGTCCTATCAAATAAATTTTAATTGCTTCGACCGAATTCCAACCAATCCATTTTCTGGCTGAATTTTAATAACTTTTGTCCTCAAAAATAAAAAAAAAATATAAGTAATGATAATAAAATTTGTTTTTGAAGCTCACATACTAGCGGCAAAAGGCGTGCCAGCATACTTTTAAATAATTTACTTTATAATGACATCAACAAAAAAAAAAAAAAGATTTTGAAAGATCAAATAGTACAGCGGTTTGAAATGTGTTGGCAACATTTTATAATATCTTCATTTTATGAAAACGTGTTTTAGATAACAAAAATGTATGTAGGTTCTCTTAAGGGATTAATCTTATATTTAATTGAACATAAAAGAAGCAAAACTCAAAATGTACAATACTTCACTAAGAGAATCATATGCATGATATCAATGAATTTTTGCATTAGATCTATGAAGTGTTACTGGAATAAAATTTTCAAGATTCACTGGGATTTTGTTTTTGGACAATGAATTTACAACTACGGGAATCCAACACCAATTGTTAAAAAAAAAATCTACTTAAGGTACAATCAAATCACTACAGACAACTATCTTACTCAATTTGGAAATCATAAGAGGTACTCTTCGTTACCACCCAAATACTCTACATCTTCATTATCATCACAACTACTATCATCGTCTATAAAACTCACCTTGGCCACTTGGGTGGCAAGTAATAACGGTTCACTTTCACGACAATTATTATAATTGTTGAAATGATTATTTGAATTGTTGTGGGTCAGAATCGGAGAAGACGATAGCGAAGTTTGATTATTAAGTTGTTGTTGCTTATTATGTTGTTGTTGTAAATGATAATTATTAAGATGTGATAGATGATGATTATTAATATTGTGATGTTGTTGTGACATTTGATTCGTATGTTGTTGTTGAGAGTTAGGAGGAGTATGATGGTGATGTTGTTGATGCTGATACAAATAATGATGATAGTTTAATGCAGTAGTAGAAGTAGTAGTTGTTGTAATGGAGGATGCATGCAATTGTTCACGTTTACCATTACCAGCACCGGCACCAGCGGCACCATAAATTAAATTATTGAAATTTTCCAGCGGAGCGTAAGGATCATGCTGCTGTTGATGTAAATGTTGTGAGAGAGTAGGAGGAGTAGGAGGATTATTATAATTATTGTAACGGTTATTGCTAGGATTTTCAATAATATTAAATTGTTCACGGAACATTACCGATGATGATGTTAAGGATGATGTTGTTGGTGGTTGTTGTTGTTGTTGTAGGGCGGGAACATTTGGTAATGATGTTGATGATGATTGAGGGGGTTGTTGTGATTGTGTTAAAGGTTGTGATGATTGAGGTAAAGGTTGTTGTTGTTGTTGCTGTGTAGCGGAATTTGGATTTAACCCTATACTGCTCATAGAACTAGATGAATGATTGCGTTGATGTTGTAACTGTTGCTGATAACCATTGCCAACTCCTCCGCCTGTATAGTTATTATAACCATTTGCAAAACCATTATGTTCCGTATTACCATTATGTTCACCTGCATGACCATTTTCCGATATATGAGGTAAACCCCCATTAGCTAAAAATGGTTGTTTTTGTAATTTACTATTCAACCGTTGCTGCTGTTGCAAATGATGTTGATGATGCTGTGGCTGCATATGTTGCAGCAACATTTGTTGTTCTTCATTCATATGATTGGCTTTGACTAACAAATTATTGCTATCATTTTCCAAATGATTTATACCGAAATTATCCTTTTTCACATTATATGTTTCCGAGTTCATATTGACATGATAATTATTATCCTGGAATTGGGTTTGCTTTTGATAGTATTCCGTTGGTTGTAATTGTGTTTGTTGTTGGGTTTGTCCAAAGGTCGGTCGATTACCAATCATGGCATTTCGAACTTCCGTATTTAGGCCATTGTTGCAATTATCATTTAGGAAATAGGTAATCATATCACCTTTACCTTTAACTTTAATAGTACCACGGCATCTAGGGAAGAAAAGTAGAACATTTTAAAAGGCTGTTCTTAAAAGTATCAAATCAAAGCTAAACTAAATTATCGCATTTTTATTACAATACGCAGCAAATGTTTTTAATAACTAATATATGTGATGACCGACCGTCTGGTAAAGTCAAGATCATCTAATTTGTGATAATTGATAAGTTTTACTTCAACACTATGCCATTATCCTATGAACTTTGGTGATAAAAATGAGCAAAATAAATTTGAGAAATGTTTGTTGGTAAAACCATTGCATATTCATATGAATTAATGTCATGGTTACATTTTTGAGACTAACCATAGCTGTTAGTTTTTAATAATTTGAAAAGTCAAACTTGGCATGCTTGACGTTAATTTTCAAGTTTCCAAAGATTTATTTGGTAGAAACATTTTTCAAATGTTAATATTTTGCAGTTGTGTCTGAAAGAATATGAATTAAGCGATTTTGTAATGCTATTAATGTTACGCTTAACAATTTTTAAAAATTTTTTCAAAAAATTTAGTTGCAGATTTGATATACTATTCCTCATTACATTCTCAGAATTTTTTCAAATCTAAATTTTAAATTGTAGTATCTAATTTTACTTATTTGTCATTAGAAAAGGCTTTGTCTTTTTTATGTGATTTAACCGTTGCGTTCATATAGTATTAGCTAATTTTTATTCACTTGTGCAATAGTATTAAATCTTCAAAAATGTAAATTTTTCTTAACAATTATAAAACTATATTCTCCTCTAAAGTGGGATACACGCGCTTTTTACATTTTTTTAAAATCAAACAATCTTAAGAAAATATTTAGATTGTTGATTGCTTGATAAATGTTATCGGTGGTGTATTTTAGCCTTAATAAATAACTTTGAAATCTGATTAGCTCTATAAATCGCTTCACAATTATGTCTGAAAGCAAAGCAAGTTCATATCCAATAGAGAGTAAGTTCTACTTTTCATATGATAAAAAAAAACAAACAGTTTATTGAAATATTTTCCTGCACACTGAGACCCTTATCTGCATGATATTAATGAATTTTTGCATAGAACCAATGAAGTTGCACTTGATCTTGCCCCTTAAAACTTTTTATTAAACTAATGCAAGTTTTCATAAAATTTTATGAAAATTGTAATTAAAAAATAAATTCCATAAAAAGTATAAAGCTTTTCATTAATTTTTCGTTCAATTTGTGAAAAAATTTCATAAGTTAACTGAAAATTTCATCATTTTCGTCCACTAAAATTCTCTTCTCAAAAAGGGTAAAATTCGTGACTGAAACAGATTTTTATTTATTTAACATTTCAATCGTTCAAAAAACTATTTCGATTCGATTGCGGGTAATGTGGAACAGTATTTCACATTACCCGACTATATTACTAACATTACCCCCTTGATAATGCATTTTTGTAGTGAACACAGTTAAACAACAAATCAAGTTATATTTTAATATCGTCTTAGTTAATTTTTTGTCAATGCTTCGGCGGAAAACTACAAAATAAAAGCGGTATTCCACATTACCCGAACTTACTTTTAAACTTTATTTTTCCGTCTATTTGACAAAATATCTTATAATTAAACTATAACTAAACAAACAGTTGTTATTATAACTTAGTATACACTGTCCATTATTCGGTCTCTCAAGTACATTTTATATTTATAGTATTACTTACTATTCCTTTTAGGAAAATAATATAAAACGTGTTCTGATGATTTGAACCTAGAAAATTCCTGAAATAGATCTATCAACACATTCCTGAAAGTGGTCAATTAATAAATTTAAAAAAAAACTCTATAGATTTTTTGTTAGGACAATATCTTAAAGAAATATAGACTATGGCCTCGAACTTGAATAATTTTCATTTTGTTAAAGCCTTATTTTTACAAAAAAAAGTGTAAATATATATAATTTTATATAAACCCGAGTATAAAGAGTTATATATTACTATATATTATTTAATGCGACTTCTCGTTAATTGTCAATTGTCAAGTGATGTACGTTTAGTTTGGTTTGGCATTTTAACCTGAATAGACTGACGGCTGCACAACGCTTCCAAATTGTGCAAATTTATTTTGAAAATCATGGTTCTGTTCGAAATTTTGCGAATTTTGTTTAGCGAATAAGAATTTGGAGTGATGATAATCCTCAATTGTATGTTGAGACACCGTTACATCCAGAAAAAACTGACTGTTTGGTGTGCTTTATGGGCTGGTGGAATCATTGGTCAGTACTTGTTTAAAAAACGATGCTGGTCAGAACGTTACTGTCAATGGTGACCCATATAGAGCCATGATTACTGACTTTTTCGTTCATCAATTGAACAACCATTATGTGCAGGAGCTGTGGGTTCAACAAGACGGCGCAACATGTCACACAGCTCGTGCCACAATTGACTTATTGAAGGAAACGTTTGGTAACCGCTTAGTTTCACGTTTCGGACACGTGAGTTGGCCTCCAAGATCGTGCGATTTAACGCATGACCACTTGGAGGACAACATTCGGCGCGTTATTGCCAATAGACGGACGCAAATGTTGGAAAAAGTCATCGAAAATTGAACCTACAAATTATAATGCCAGAAGATTGTCTTTCGAATAAAGTAAATTTCATGTCAATTTAAAAAAATCATCTTTGTTTTTATTCCATTTCAAAGTTCTATACCTCTATAAAAATCACCCTTTATTAACGTCTCATATATATGGACATATATATTATTCTATATATTACATATGTGCAAAATTATATCTGCAAAATTTTGTTTAAAAATATACAGCGGAACGATGACGTTGATCTCTCGATTATAAATTACACATGTGTTTCTTATCCAAAATATTTTCACATATGCCATTATAACGCTGGTCTTCTGCATAGTCAATACAATATAATTTTTATAAGGCAATCAAAAAAAAAAAAAGCATGTAATAGATTTTTTAAATAACAAGTATTTTTAAATTTGGTTTTTGCTTTTTTTCAACAATAGGAAAATTTTGTTAGTTTTGTATAGAAACCTTTAGTTTAAGTAAAAATAATTAACAAATGGAGCAAATATGCTGAATTAATATGACAAACTGTAAAACCTGCATCAATTTATAAAAAAAACGGGGTTTTCCATGAGAAAACTGCAAAACTGTTACGCATTCCAAAAAACTGGGGAAAATAGTTAAAATTGGCTATATGGTTACACTGGTTATGTTTTAAAAAACGATACGTCTCAAGTGTTCTACGAACATTTGTGAGTGCATTTCTATAACTAATGATGGTTGGTTTTTGTTGCATTTTTTTGTCTATCTGTTTTCTATACAAAAACCACAACAATAAGTGTTAAGTAATTTCTAGAAAGAAAACATGTTTATTTATGCTTGTTGCTACAATAGTAAAATAGAAGCTGACGAAGATAGAAGCGAACAAAAACAAAATTGCTGTTTTAAATTTCATTACTATAACATGTACATAAAAAAAATATATTTATTAATGTGAGTATTAGCATATATTTTTGCTTTCTGTCAGCTCTTAAATATTTGCATACAAAACTACATGCCATTAATGAAGAAAAACGAAACAAACATTAACACATACATCCTTCACAGACGGATAAGAATGATCAAGAAAAATTAAAAAAAAGTGAAATATAAAAACGATATTAAGTGTATTTATATTGTGTTTTAAAATTGTGTAGTTTACATAATTTATGAGAAAAAAGCTTAATTAATTGATATGTTAAGCAATGTGTGATAGTGAAAAAAGACCTTTAGTTACTATTTTGAAATATGATAAATTTTATGATAAATTAATTAAAACTGTAAATTTCTATGTGGGCGGGTAAACGTTTTTAATGTTCCCTAATAGCGATTCAATATATGCAGTTAATTTGCTTAACAACTTACTTAAATTCAAAATGTGATCCCTGCAGGCTATCAACAACTTCTTGGGTAACTTGTGTATAACCAGGAATGCCAGTAGAGTCCATACGACTGGCAACATTTACAGTATTACCCCAGATGTCGTACTGAGGTTTACGGGCGCCAATAACACCTGCAACTACAGGACCAATATTGACTCCTAAGAATTAAAGATAACTTTAATTTCATATCAAGCAAGGATATTTAATTACTTACCAACTCTTAACATAAAATTATTATAAGAATGACTGTTAATTTCCTGCAATGACATACGCATGGCCTTAACATATTCCACTAAAGCAGTCATGTGACGTCTTACTGAATTTTGATCAATAGCATTGATTTTATATTCTTTGGAAGAAAACAATAGAAAGATTATATTAGATTGTTGTGAATGTTTCAAATGAATTTATAAAATATATACCTGGTATTAAACCCACCACAGCCATATAAGTACTACCCACAGTTTTGATTTTATCAATACCCAGGAATCTATCTTCTTTTAGTAACTGCAAAATATTAAAACAGATTCGAAAATTTTGTTTAAATTAATATGTATCTTTGTTATACCTCATCAAAATCTGCTATAATTTCATTAAGCAGACGTAAACATTCCAAACCCTGATCGGAACCGTCCATTTCTGTATAAAATTCATGGAAATTTGGCACACTGGCAAAGATAACACCCACTTTAGCATAACTTTGATGATAAAGTTCCTAAAAGCGAAACAAAGATGAATAAATAATATATAAAATAAGTAATTTCAAAATTTTTCAATACGGTCTTCGGATATGTGCCTATTAGTGAGGCAAAAATCGCTCAACGTACAAGGAAAATCGTATTCTAGGGATCAAAATAAGAAACTTTGCCAAAGGAACCATACCTCTAAAACGAATTTGACCCGTAGGGTCAAATTTTGAAAAAGCCCACTTTGATATTTCAGAAAGTAGGAGGAATCTCTCCAAGATTATGGGAGCTACTTCTTCTCCGGGAGACGCGCTAGCAGATTAATGCATAAATCATCATTCTAGGTTCTTTCCAAGATTACGGTCTCTATTTCTTCTCTGGAAGACGATCTAGCAGATGAATGTATAAATTATTATTCGATTGGGTTGGATTCGATAGGGGCACTCTAAATGGGTCAAAGTGGGATTTTTCAAAATTTGACCATACGGGTCAAAAGTCGGGACATAAGAATTCGTTTTAGAGGTATGGTTCCTTCGGCAAAGTTTCTTATTTTGATCCCTAGAAAACGATTTTCCTTGTACGTAGAGCGATTTTTAAATCGACCCGCCTTAGTGCTTATTGATATCTTTGAAAATAAACACATCGATAATCAATATTCCTATGATATAAATTTTTTAAAATTCGCTGCATATCGCGTTGAATAGCGGCTCAAATTTCGATATTTTTATCAAAACTGACTGATTAAACACTTTTTTAATTTTAATCCGAATTTTTCAAATCTTATATCATATGAAAGATAGAGTTTTCTTCTTTTAGATATTTGTTAGAAAGTTTGACAAAAAGTTTTAAAAAACGCCAATTTGATTTTTCTTAAACTATTTACGGGGATTTATCATATTGTCTTGCATAACATATTCCAAACTCAGAGTGGGTTCGCCATCGCAATTGGACTTTTTTGAGCAAAATTTGCCAAATCTTTTAACGAATTTAAATAAAATTAAACTAACTGTCTAAATTCCAGATCGATTTGTCATTGCCGATTTTTGACAGTCATTTTTTTTTATATCCTTAATAAATCGCCGAAATCAGCGAAATTTCTATTTTTTTTATATTTCTGCTATAAAAAAATTTAAAACTTTTGGGATACAAATGAAATTTCTCTCAAATTAAAGATAACTACAGTGGTGTGAATTGAAAGCATGCAACAAATTTAAAGTTAAAATTAACACATAAATCTTGTGGAAAAATTATCAATACTATTTCCTGATTAGAGTACAAGAACAACTTTTTTTTACGTTAAAGTTTAAACTTTGTTGTTATAATTTAGAAAAAGATTATTAATTAACTAAAAAATAATATAAAATCTTCTATTCGCGTGTGAATTGAAATAGGGACATCATGCAAATTGTACAATATAACTAAAACTAGCATTTTTTTGTTTGAAATATAATATTTATTGGTAATTGTAGTTAATAGATACATTTATTTCTTTATCATAATTGTGCCAAGTTTAGAACATATTGCGAAATAAAAAGAATTTGTATAACTTTTTTGTGCAAAGCTATTTTGTTGGACATTAAAACTTTGAATCCTTAGAAAGCTGATTTAATCATCCCAAATTTAATTTTGTGTGCTCCCCGGTAGGCTAGTTCGTAGCGTACTGGCTTATCAGTGCGGGGGTCGTGGGTTCGATTCCCACCAGGAAATAGTATTGGTCTGTTTTCGCGCCGAAGGCCATAGTACCTAGTGCTCGGTTAGGGTAATAGTATATAATTTGTAATTATATGATTATTAATTAATAAAATAAAAAAAAAAAAATAATTTTGTTTATTGGGATTTTCAATCAATTTCTGTTAATTGTACATAAAAGTAGACATATTAAATTAAATAATGACAGTTTTACTTTTATTCCGAGATGTTTAATTTTTATTTGCAATACCTGAATATATTAGCACCTTGATACAATATTAGTAGATCGATGATCTTAAAAATATCTAACAAATTTCGGATTTGGGAAAGTAAGTCATCTTTATAAGGATTCAAAAGTGGCCTTGTCTTCTTTTGTTTATCTTAAAATTAATAAGCAATTCCAACAAAGATATATAGGCACAAAAAAGTACTAAACATTATTTTAATTTCTCAATTTAATGCGATTTTAAATATTAAACATATTTTTGAATCTAGGTTCCAAACTAGGCAAATTATGTTACAAAAATAATTGTATCTATTAAATACGATGACCAATATTATATTTCCAACAAAAATTTTAATAATTTTGTACAATTTGCTTATTGTCCCTATTTCAATTCACACTTGAATTAGAGGTTTTATATTATTTTTTAATGTTGTTTTTCTAAATTGCAACAACAAACTTTAAACTATCATGTAAAATGCAAAGTTGCTGTAGTACTATAATCCACATATAATATTGATAGTTTTCCCCCAAGATTTAAGTGTAAATTTTTACTTTAAATTGGTTGCATGCAAGTGTCCCTATTTCAATTCACACCAGTGTATATATGATATTGATCCTTTTTGTTAAGTCCGCGGTCACAATTATTTTAGTTTTTTGATATTACTCATATAATTTTTTTAAAAATTAATAAAATTACAGGACTTTTTCTTAAATTCTCCTAATTTTAAAATTTTTGTGTGTAATATTTAAAAAAAATTTCCATTAAAATACGCTTCATACATTTTTAAATTATTTTAATTGAAGTTTTAAGCAAAAAGCTTTTAAGTGAAAAGTTTTTAAAATCTGCAGCACGTTTTTTCAATTCAATATTTCGATTTTTACGTTATAAGCGTAAAAATTTTATGAAAATTCGTAAAAGGGTCAACAAAATTTGTTCGTTATAAAAAAAGTTCGATAATAATACGGTTATAACCATGTTCGTTATTATTATTATGTATGAAATATGGTAGTAAATGCGTAAAATCGTTCGTTAAAAAAAAATTGTGATATAACCGGTGTTCGTTATAACCGAGCTCCACTGTATTTGTAATAAATTGTATACTATATACTTCACTCATGATTTTTAGTTAAAAAAAGTTAAAAAATTTTTAAATAAAATTGTGTAGTTTTCTTTGTTCTTAACCAGCACTTTAATTGAGTTTCTCTAAAATTGTAAAGATGTATGGCGATGAAGCAGAATGTCCAAACTAATCTCCATTAAAGACCACGACAATTGGAACATTTTTATAGATGTTGTGTGAAAAATAAAAAAAACGCGTTATTTTCAAATAAATTTGTTTATACAAAACAAAATAAAAAAGTGACCGCGGATTTGATAACAATTATCAATAGAGAATAAAATTACTTAAAAATTGAGATACATTTCGTTAACGTCTTACAATTTTTAAATTTTTAATATCAAAAATATCCAAAAAAATACAAATTTCGCTGACTTTAACGATTTATTAGGAACAGAAAATAAATTATAAGTTTTTTTTTTTTAAATCGGCAATGAGCAATCGATTTGGAATTCATAAAATTATTTTTCAAATTTAAATTTTTTAAAAATCGTATAAAATTGTATGATGTAGGCAAAATTTGCTAAAGAAAAATAAAATTTTCCCCACTCTGCATGGGGTTGAAAATTAGTTAGATCTTAGTTAGAAATTCTCATACCATTTTGTTAAAAAAGAAAAAAAAAATTAAATTTTCTTTAATACACACGAATTTAAAATTTCGCAAAACTGTCGACCCATAGTTCAGATTATACTTTTTAAATTGTCTTTGGCGCTCTGAATTCGAATCTGCATTCAGAGTTCCATAGTCATCATGTTGTTGTGACGTTCTTACCTAAAAATGCAAAAACACGTTTTCTCCTCATATTGGGATCTTTACCACACATTTTCTATTTTTTCAAACTCGTTACGGCCTCTAAAACTATCGTACTCCTCTTAATCTTTAAAATACTTTTTGAATATATCAGATATCTGTACCTTTTTTCAAGTAAACCGTTAGGCAGTTGAATTTTATGGGATACGTATATAATACTGTTATGCAAAATACTGTTTAGACAAAATACTGGTCAAAAAAATTTAAAAAATCCTGCTTTTCATAATACTGTTTTGCAAAATACTGTGTTTCATAAAACTGTTTTACAAAATACTGGGTTTTACAATACTGGTTTACGAAATATATTTTATTAAAAATAACTTCAACTTCAAAGTATATAATTTTCAAAAATTAACAAAAACATTTAACAAAAAATTGATTTCAATGCATTTTATAAACTTAAATTAGTACAAGATTTTTTGCAATTTGCTTTAGGTAGCCTGTATGGCTTAATTCACACCTTTTTCTTATAACTCTTTTAAAAAGACAAGATTACTAAACATATGATTTGATTAACTTCACGTGGGTATCAACACGTTTAATGCATTTGATAACAACATGATAACAACAACACAGCTGAACTGATAACATCTGCAATGAGATCAGCTGTTATTAATATATGTTGATTACATTAGAATTGTCTTTTGGTTTTGTTATGGTTCATTTTAATAATCATATATAGATGAAGATAAAATTTTACTTAATTATTGCAGTGAAAGTTTTTGTAAAAATAAAGCAAAAAAGCGCGCGATTTTTTGCTTTATTTTTACAAAAATTTTCGCTGCCCAGTAAAACAGGATTTTGCAAAACAGTATTATGTTAAACAGTATTTTGTAAAACAGTATTATGAAATGCAGTATTTTGTAAAACAGTATTACGAAAAGCAGGATTTTGAAAACAGGATTTTGTTATACACAGGATTTTGACCCGAACCCGAATTTTATACATTAAAAAAAGATTGACAGTAGAATCTACTGAAAATAACAGTTAAAACAACTGTAATTTCAGTTAAAAAGGCGACAAAGGTAATTACCGTTTAAATAACGAACATTTTTGTTGTTTTTAACTGCTGAAAAACGATTAACAAATATAGGAAAAACAACTAACAATGGCGTAAAAATAGCTGTACATTTTTTACTACAAACATTTTTAAACCACTTTAAAAAATAGTGAAATCTACCGTTTTTAACAGTGAATAATTTTTGGCGTAGAATCGATTGCAGAGTTCAAATTTAATATAGATGTAGATCTTTTCGCTCTGTTTGAAAAGGGAACATAGAACAGTGATTTGGGAAATTGAAATTTTAAACAAATAATTACGCCATTTTTTTTATTGATGTAAAAACTGTAAAAAATGCTATCACTAAAATCACATTTTGGTGAGGAACTCTATTAAAGATTTTCTTTTTAAATATTGTGGTGTAAGATGAATTTCACTTTCGATCGAAATCAAAATTTCAGATATCATTATTTCGCAACATTTTAATTTTATATAATGTGCAAGGTCATAAATTGAAATATCTGATTTAACTAAATCGATTGCTATATCTTTTTGTCGAGTATGTGTTTTGTGAAACAAATTATAATCGATAAAATTTTCAATTTCAATCGAAAGTGAAATTCATCATATACCAGATTAAATATCTTCATAGATTTTAATCAATATATTTAATTTGTTTAACATAATTATGCTATGACCTTCAATCTGTGTAGAAGTTTATCTTACCATATTACTGCGAAATTGATTATCAAGAAAATGTGCAGCCACATGGGCGGGTAACAAATTATGCAATATTCTTTTATTGGACTCTTGCAATACATCCATTTCCTTTTTCTCTTGAGATGCTTGTAATTGCCACAGAAAATCTAATCGTGCTGTCCATTCAACTAAACGACCGTGTACTAGGATGGCAATCATAAAAATTACAATACGAGCCAATGAGATTAAATGAAGTGGAATTGAAGAGCTTTATATACATGAACAAGAAAACGGAAATAGAGAGGGAATGGGGAAATTAATATAAATAAATCTTGATATGATTTTATTTAACACTTACTTAACACGACTGTCATAGCAGTCAAAGATATTTGTATGGGATAGTTCTATAAACAAACTATAAATGACGGCCATCATTACAACCAATAAGGATTTAAATATTATGGGTAACCTAGCGAATATAAAGGATAATTATATTAGTAGTGGTAAAAGATTTATTGATTTGTGTTTTATTTTTGTACCTTAAAAATACTGATACCGATAGTAAAGCAAATGTTGCCGATAGGGAAACATATTGTGGCAAAGAACATTTTCGATGAGATTCACTTTGATGGACCAACATTATTAAATCTTCTTCTAATGTTGGTGCAGTTGTTGTTATATTACTCGAACATGGATGATCCGAAACGCAAGTAAACTGGAAATAAAATTTTATTTTTAAACAAATTTTAACAATCGTTAACATCTTGGCTTATGAGAATTTTAATAAATTTTAAACTAAAATGTTTCATATGTAGCATGTACGGGACTTGTTAATTAAATGAACTATCTAATGGATGATTTAATTAAAATATTTCATTAAGGGATTGTTCGCTAATGTCAACTTTTCGCCAAAGTGTGTCTCTAATTTTGACTGCGTTGTTGCATGCATATGTCAAAACTGTCAACTGTCATCAAGTTTAATTTCGGAGTTATCCCGACCCGAACCCGCAGATTTTAATGAACTTTAAGTTTGTTGTAAAGGAGCAAAAAAATATATTTTTTTTATAGCTGTCCAATCTCACGTTTAAGGTTAATAAGTGGGGTGAAAAGTTAACATGTTCTAGTAGGAAAACATCTCTTAAATTTACACAGGCTTAAAGTGCTCAACAAATAAACAGAGTGACCGATTCGATTTAATTAAATAGGTATAATTAAGCATAATTTGTATATTAATTCAGCGCCAATTCCTAAATAAATAGCCACGTTTAATCTCAAGGAAATGTTTTGTTGATTTTTGTGTTGTTGCATAAACATTAGGGTATTCAATTTACTCGGGTTTGCTTTTGTTCGAGTAATCGAGTAACTCGGTTTTGAGGTTTTTAATTTACTCGAGTAGGCGAGTAAGATTTTAAAATTGCTCGAATAACTCGAGTAACTCGAACAATTTTAATACTTTAATTTTATTTTCCAGAAACTCACATTTTTGTAAGTTTTTATATTTTATTAGTACTAATATAACATATATATAAAAATTAACAAATTAATTAAAAATTTTAGTAAAAAGTATATCTAAAAGAGAAAAACATTTGCTAAGATCATTGCGACAGTTTTGTCTCAGTACACTCAAAGCAAAAGCGTTATTATATCAATGAAATTCTTTATAAATATGTTGAAATCTTCATTGATTTTCTTTCAATATAACTGGTTCATAAATATGTATTAAACTGTTTTATAAAAATATTTGTAAGGTGATCCATTTTGTAATTTCACTCAGACTTGACACAGTTTTGTTATATTAGTGTGTTAGTACTAAACGAAAAAATAGTCCATTTTGGGATTTTGAGATATGTAATTTTTCTAAAAAAATTATAAAGAAGTTTTGAAACAACTTTCATGAATATTTAAGAAGATTTTCATCATATTAATGAAAACTTCATTACTTCTATATGTAAATACTAATATGTGGAAAATTTGCGTAGGACCGCTATCGATTTCCATATAGGGCTTCTAAAATTGGCTTGTAACAAGGGACAAACAAAAAGTTTTTAGTAAATGACATTTAAAAATTCCTTTTTGAAAATATAGTATTTATATGTAGTTTCTTTAGATCAAATGGCAACTAAATTAAAAAAAAAAATAATGTTTGATCACACTTTTAACCCTCAAATCCGCACCAATAATCTTAAACACCCCAGTCTTAGAACTTGTTTCTTTAAAAAATATCCAAGTTTCTTCGATATCGGAGTTTTTCGCATTAAGTTCTTCGTTTTTCGTAATATAATTTCTTTAACAGTGCTCACTTAATATAAAAATACACTTAACATTTAAATATTCACTATAACAGTCACATTATTTTATACAAAATATTAAAAAAATATAAAATAGTTCATATTTTTAAATTACTCGAGTTACTCGATTAATCGACCAAAATTGTTCGAGTTATTCTTTACTCGAAATTGGCCACTTCGAATTACTCGAACAATTGTTCGACATCATTTCATCGATTAATCGAGTAACGGTTAACCGATTGAATACCCTAATAAACATGTCAAAACTGTCAAGTTTAAAACAAAACTCCTCAAGTCAAAGTGTCGCTGCCAAAAAAAAAAAAACGCAACATAAAGAATATTTTGCCATTGACATAAAAAGTGAATAACAAGCAAGTTTTGAAGAATTTTTTCAATTTGACTTCATTTTTAAACTATTTTGTATGATTTTATAGAGTTGTTTTTAATGTAGGTAAACTTTAGAGTAAATGTTCGCTATTAGACTAGAGTGGCACTATGCACAGCGACCAGAAGCCAACTATCCTACCAGCTAAACAATTCCAAACGTCCGATGGCGTCACTATTCGACCACCAAAATAACGCACCCTCCTGTCGGAGAGCCTCGGACATTTGCAGAGAACATGCTCTGAGGTCTCGGGTTCCAATTCACAAAACCTGCACGTATCCGTAGAGGATCGGCCCTTTTTGTACAATTGATAAATAAGGCCACAGTGTCCTGTGAGGTAACCCGTCACGGTCTTTAGTTCGCCCCTCGTCATAGACAAGAGTTTCCACGACCTCTCCCCAGAGGGAGATATAAACAGCCTCGCCTGTCGCTGCCCAGGCGATCTGGCCCAATAGGCCGCTAATGTGGAACATATAACTTTTTTTATTAGTTACCAGAAGAAAATTATGTAATTTCTTAGTCTGTGAATACTTAAAAATATGTTTTGTGCTAACACTAGTTTACAGCAAATATGTTAACGTGGGACTAACAACCTTGAGAGTATTGTCCTGTTATCGGACTGATAACAGTGCCCAACCGGTGGTTTAAGCGAACTTGACACCGTTGGCATAACGTTGGTAATTTAAAAAATTTGGGGCTTTTAAAATGGCTTAAATTAAATTAATTCTGAGGAATATGTATCATTTAAATTGGTGATCCATATATGCTCCATATATGCTCATATATGATCATATACGAACATATAAACTCAAATTTCATATATGGCCATATATGTTCATATACGAATCAAATTTCACATGGTTAGTTAAAGTAAACTTTTTCGTATTTGAATAACATTGCAAAATTTATAGATGCCATTACCGGATTTCTAAAATAGGTAGAACCATATTTAAACTAAATAGAAAAAAATGCTGTTTCTGTTTAATTTAATGTTGATTTTGTATATTTTTATGTGTGTATTAATAATAAAAAAATGCAAACAATTTTACTTTTTTGCATAAAAAAAGCTCGAATCACAAAAACTAGTAAATATTAGCTGTAATAAGTGTAGCTTAAAATATAAAAACAAAAAACTAATATAACTGTAAAAAATTGTTTATTTCTAATCGAATCTAATTTTAATTAATCCTCAACACGTCTAGCTTTTACTAGTAGTTATAAATATACTAACCAAACAAAGCGTGCGTTTTAATTTAACTGGATTTTTTATTAACAAATCCACAATTAATAGTAATGCATTTTTTTTTTTCATTTGCATAATTGAAAATGAAACTTCGCAATTATGATATCTGATGTTTCACTAAAATACCAAAATTTAAATTATTGTTTGATTGACTTACCACATTAACTTGTCCCACGGAATATATTAGTATAACCGTGAATATTGTTATGGCCATTCGTAGTGTAAAACTTTGTGATAAATCCCAATTAATCCATTTTAAACGTACGGCCAATAATAACATCAATACTGCACTAACCCATACAAAGGCAGTAAGAAAAAGTAATAGCAATATAAGTGTTCTCGGTAAAGCGGTAACTTGTAATGCTGCTCCCAATATCAGCAACAAAAGCGAACAACCCATAGCGGTAGTGAAACCTAAATCGAAATCTTTACGATATTCTCTTTCCTTATCGCTTTCACGAAATCGCAAGGTAATACGATCCACATGTTCCGACTTATCACAATCCACAGATCTGGCATTTATAGCTTGAGACAGAAAACGATTAACACGATTTGTAGGTTGATGATGTACCGATGAGTGACGTTTACGAAAGGGTCTCTTAAATTTATCGGTAACTTTGGACTATAGTGGTTTGGTATGTTTTTTTTTGAATGAAATGTAAAAAAAAGATTTATGGAAAAAAATAGAAATGTGGTTTAGATAATTTTGTTTTGTTATTGAAAATTTTGGTTTTTTAAAGAAATCTTACACCCACAGAAAAAATGTTAGTACAACGAATTTTTATACATGCAATAACGCAACAACTTAAATGTATTTTAGACAAAACTAACATGCTTAAAATGAATTTATGTATATGGTTTTATTTCTACAAAATTTACAAAAAAAAAAAAATCATACTATCGATGAAAAATGCTGAAATATGTTCAGAAAATGTTTATGAAATGTACATGTATGTTTTAAATCATTGCCGTTTTCTTAACTTTAAGCTTGATTCACACGCTATCCACCCTAATCCATATCTACACTCAAAAAAAAAAAAGTCTGCAAAGTCGGCGACATTTTTGTTGGCGGGATCCTTGAAGAAAAATTGCTAATAGCTAATAGCAAAAATGTTGCTGAATTTAGCAAATTTTTGGCTGATATTACCAATTTTTCAGCAAGAATCATCCCAGAAAAAATGGTGCTGACTTAACAAATTTTTTTTTGAGTATACGATTTCCCAGTTTTAATGATAGGTAATGTTCAAAAGACTATTTAAAATAATTTGACAATTCGTATCACCAATAGGGTGAAAAAGTAGATATGGATGGATGTACAGAGATTAATAGCGTGTGACTTGGCCCACATGCAAAATATTTCAAATTTTGATTTAAAAAAACTCAGAAATACTGTGTTTTTTTTGCTAAATGTTTGGATTTATGTAAAGTATTTTTAATAATTACACTACACACAAAAAATATTCCTAATAACCCAGACAGAAATTTCCAACTGTAAAAAAATAGTACTGGTAAACTACTTTTTTGTAAACCCAACTTGTTGGAAATTACCAAATGTAGAATAAATATTGTACTAGCATTTCATACATTTAAACATCAATTACACAGCGCTACAAAATTGACACCTAAAATCTAAAACAAGAGTACGGACCATTGTACTTAAATTCCTTGCCCATGCTGGTTTCAATTGCGTACCCAGTTTTTTTTTATTTATGTACCAGTTGTTACGCAAGTAAATCCGCGGTTTTTTCTCAGATTTGACTAAATTTTGCTATTTTTGCACAATTTATCGCTCCATTTGGCAAAGATCAGTGCATTTTTGTGTAAGTGCGGTTCATGGGGAAAACACGAAATGTGCCTAAAATGTATATGACAGCAAAGCGAAAAAGTATGACCTATGAGTTCATCTTTTAGTATAAAGTGGTCACATATTTGTATGAATTTGAAGGCACATTTCGCGCTTTTCACATGAACTGTGGTTTTTATTTACACGAAATAATTGTTCAGTTTTGTATTTTTGCTTGTGCACAAAAATGCTTTGATCCTTTATAAATTGAATGATAAATTATGCAAAAATAGTAAAATATAGTAAAATCTGATAAAAACCGCGAATTTACTTGTAAATGCTGCATATTTATTAAACAAATTTGATACAAAAATGTTGTTGAAGGTCTCATCAGTATTTACCACAAAAAATTAACAGAAAATATCTTATTTTTAAAATTTCATGTGAAAAACTTCGTTAAAACAAGCAAAATTTTAATTAAATTTTACGAGAAATCTGGCTCATGAGTAAAAAAAACTGATTACACTATTAATATTAGTGCTGCAGAAGTGTTTAGGATCAGTGGTCGGTACTGTTGTTTTATTCTTCGAGTTGAGCAGTGTAATTTGTGTAAAAGACTATGGCTGAACTGGAAATTTAACACAATTTATTGAATTTAAAATACTGGGAATCTATATAATGTTTTGAGTTCCCCGACGATGACCGAAAGGTGGCAACCAACGGTTGGCAGCTATTATCAAATTTGAAAAAACAGAGGCTTTCAAACTTTTGTCTTGTCACAGAACTATTCAATTAACTTAAACAAAACTAGCAAACAAGTCTGAATAAAAATCCAGAAAGGTTTTGGTCCGTAATTTTATTGGGTCCAAAAATGTTCAATATTTAAGTCTGATTAAGGGCTAAACATTTAACTTTTTCGTTACGTGAGAGCAAGAAATTAAGAAATACAAGATCACTAGAAATCACGTGTAAAATACAGCATGTGCTGAACACGCCTGTACCCAAACAAAGTTCGACAACTGTTGTATATGCCAATCTACTTCGTGCTACAATTTTAGACAAATTTGTCAAACCGTTATTGTAATTATGCTTTCTGTACTATATAAGACATAAGACATGTCACATGGGTGGGTTTCGGGCGACGACGTAGAAAAATTGAAAAACTAAATAACATTTCAATGAATATTAAAATCTTGAATAATTTAATAGTTTCTGGTAAAAATAAGAAATATAGTCACCAAATCAAAATGAGTTTTCGCTTTGACCAAAAATCGTAAAGTCATCAATAATGGAAAATCCAAAAAATCGGGAGTGCCAAGGTTAAAGAGCAAACATCAAAGCTCACAACTGTGGGCGTGGGTCTCAAAGAGTTAGGTACAATAACTTTTTTATTGGATTTAGAATTGATATTTTGAATCAGCCCTTCTGTGCATCATCCTAGTAAAAATATTGGGTATTTAAAAATATTGAGTATTTAAATAACCATAAATGAGCCATCTTAAAAAAAAAATATACCTTTAAGCAGGGACGAGGTATATGAAATTGGTTTTCACAGGCAAGTGAAAATCTAATTGCTCCCCCTCCAGGGGGGCAATTAGATTTTCAAAAGTCAGAATATTTACATAATGGGAAAAATTACACGAAAATGCTCATGAAAAATTCAGTAAGTGAAAAATCGGAAGAATTTTTTCTAGGCTAATAATCTTAGGTGTTCTCTATCTGACAAAAAATATTAACCTAGGATACATGTATGATTTCGTAATATGGGCATTAAAATAATTATCCAAACATTTGCAAACCAAAAAAACAAAAATAAAACGTGCAAAAAAACTGAATGTTCTTTTTTTAAATGAATTATGGAATTAACATTATCACTGAACTCTAGTAAAATGTTATAATGATTTAAATACAAAAAAAAAAGTAATTCATGAATGCAAAATCTTTAACCGAAACAAAAAGGAGAAAAAAACAAAGGAAACTCTTTTACAGAACTAATTTTAACTCAAAACGAACATTTTTAACCAGCAAATGAATGGGATAAAACAAAAACAATTAACAACTTATTGTGTTTTTTTTTGTTGCAAAAAATGCTTTTTATGTGTTTTCTTGTTTGTTTTTCATTTTTTTCAACAAATCTCACTTTGTTTTTGTGATTATTATTATGTCTATGAATGCGACTAATCGTATTCGAAGTTGAATTAGAAGTTGTTCCTACTTGTATGGTAGCACCACCACCAGGTGGTGTTGGAGCATGTAAGATTTTTTGTAGTCGTATTACCTAGAGAAGAAACACAAAACAAAAAAATAAAACGAAAAAAAGAATAGATAATAGAACATAAACAATACAATTGATACGTACAATTAAAACAAAATAGATAAATAATAAGAAAAATAAAATTTTAATAAAATTAAAATGTATTTACAAAGGAAATTAAAATGTTGAGAAAAAAAAGAGAAGGAATATAGAAGTATTTAGAAGATTTAATTTTTTACATAAATCAGGAAAAGTATTGAAAACAATCTAATTAATTTAATAAGGAATTTATGGTAGAAATTTATCTAGTTTTATAATTTAAAAGTTTTCATTTACTTGTTTTTTTTATTCTGATTATAAAATCTGACCGATTTTATCATTTTGGTTATTTTTTACACTTTTTCATTTAGATGATTTGCTGGTTTCAAAATAAATACGGAAGTAAACTAGACTGTACTTTGTCTTTTATACAAGTTTGATATAATTTTTATTAAAAATAAAAATATTTTTTTTTTTACCTTTAATTGTGCAATGAAAATGAAAATTATTCAACTTCGAGGCCATACTCTATATTTCTTTATGAGGATATTGTCCTAACAAATAATCTATAGAGTTTTTTTGTTTTCAAATTTATTACTTGACCCTTTCAGGAATGTGTTGATATATCTATTTCGGGAATTTTCTAGGTTCCCATCAGAACACGTTTTGAAAGAGGTAACAATCCCAATGCCTAAACATCAAACATTCATATAAACTAGTTTACTCACTACATGAGAACTAATATATGAGCTCGAAGTTAAAGATTATCACCATTGATCAAAAAATAAATGTAAAACTTGTTTGTAATGTGCAAGGTACACCTTTGGTGGATATTCAATACACGTTTTTTGTTTTTTTCTTCTTTTTATTTTTTGTTTCGTTTATAAACAAAAACAGGGGGAGTAAACTAGACTGTACTTTGTCTTTTATACAAGTTTGATATAATTTTTATTAAAAATAAAAATAATTTTTTTTTTTTTTTTTGACCTTTAATTGTGCAATGGAAATGAAAATTATTCAAGTTCGAGGCCATACTCTATATTTCTTTATTAGGATATTGCCCTAACAAATAATCTATAGAGTTTTTTTGTTTTCAAATTTATTATTTTACCCTTTCAGGAAAGTTTTTATAGATCTATTTGAGGAATTTTCTAGGTTCCCATCGTCAGAACACGTTTTGAAAGAGATAACAATCCCATGCCAAACATCAAACATTCATATAAGCTAGTTTACTCACTACATGAGAACTAATATATGAGCTTTAAGTTAAAGATTATCACCATTGATCAAAAAATAAATTGAAAACTTGTTTGTCATGTGCAAGGTCCACCTTTGGCGGATATTCAATATACGTTTTTTGTTTTTTTCCTCCTTTCTGTTTTTTGTTTCTTTTATAAACAAAAACCGGGGAAGTAAACTAGACTGTACTTTGTCTTTTATACAAGTTTGATATAATTTTTATTAAAAATTAAATTTTTTTTTTTTGTCCTTTAATTGTACAATAAAATGAAAATTATTCAAGTTCGAGGCCATACTCTATATTTCTTTATTAGGATATTGTCTTAACGAAATATAGAGTATGGCATCGAACTTGAATAATTTTCATTTTCATTGCACAATTAAAGGTAAAAAAAACATAATTTTTATTTTTAATAAAAATTATTTCAAACTTGTATTATTGAAATCTTTTATCAAAAATAATGGGTTTTCTTCAAACCCGCCAAAATAAAATCGATCCACACGCTATCTGGTTTAAGGAATAGCTGCAGCATTGTTTTTATATTGGTTCCTATGATGTGTTTAAAGCATAGCTCCAAAATTATTTAAATATTTGCAATCTTTAAATATTTTTTATTTATAGCACAGGTCAACAAATAAGCAAATAATGTTTGGTGCCGAGATATCGATAGTGGTTTTGTATTAGATGTCCGTTGGCAACACTAAACGCATTTGTGGTTTTTTTCTCGACATGTAGATTTAGATTAACCTTCACACAGTGGGATATTTCACAAAATAAGTCGGCCATTTCTTACTTAGTGGTTGGCTTACAACATAATTTGGAACAGGCTTGATTGAAGTAACATTGAACTTCAGTTTGTAAGTTGCGTCCCACAGAACCCCCCGTGAGTGGATTTTTAGAAGTTTTACCATAAATTTTGACAATTTTTTTTTTCTAATATTGTAGGTAATAATTTTTTTCGAATAGAGTTAAATTTAATCGTTATCGTTTATCGTAAAGGTAATATTTATTGATTTCAGTATCGGTTACTGCAATAAATACAAATTGCAGTCTTACTAATTTATTCGATGAATTGAAAGAAATTTTTGTTAAGTTGTAAAAATTTAACAGCCGTTTCATTATAATTTATACGATTTCATTGTCAGTCACAAAACAGTACCATTTTCTGTTGAATTTAGAGGTTTTTTAATTTTTTCTACAGCCATAAATGTTAGTTTAACTTGATTTTAGATTTTGTTTTAGAAAGGAAGTTTTTTCTAATTGGTGCCTTAAAATTTCAAGTTCCCCATTTATAGTAATGTCCTATGGTTTATAAGCAAATCATCTAAATTGTGTGTTATAATTTTGAATTTTGTTAAAACCTCATTTATATTACAACCACAAAAAAGAAGTTTTTGGTGTAAAAATTTGTATGGCATTTGACAATTAAATACAAGTAGTTTTCAAAAACTAATAGTTTTTGGTTGTAGTATAAATGTAGTTTAAAAAAAAACTGTTATTCTATCTACAATATAATTTAATACAATCTACATTTTTTTATAACTATGAACTATAAGTTTTATTTACACAAAACGAAAAAGAAATTCTGACATTTACAAAGTTAAACACAAAAATATAAACTTTGAAAAGATAATTTCAGTTTTAATTTAACATTTTTATAACACCGGAAATTGTTAGTTACGTTGTACACAATCTGATATGTTTAAACAAATATTCTTTAATATAATAACTTTTTATTTCATTTAAATGCCGTCGTAGGAAATTAACTGAAAATGTTGTTAGAAAAAACTAAAAAAAAAAAAAAATAAACTTACCGCATCCTGAAATAAAAATTAAGAAAAATTAAAATAAAAAAATTAATTCAAATCATACAAAAAAGAGAAAAGATTAGGAGTATAGATTTTAATTAAAATTAAAAAAATTTTAGAATTTCATAAGGTGGATAAAGCAAAAATTTTGGTGTAAATTTTTGAAAAATTATATATATAAAGCCAATTTTGTAAGAAAAAAAAACAAGAAGATAAAAAATATATAAAATAAAAAATTAATTCAAGCTTAATTTTTTTATTCAAAATTAAATGCTAATATTAAATATTTTTGTAGTTTTCAAAATTCATGCATATTTAACTAATTTTTTATTATTTTTAATTACTAAAGCTAAGTTTATTTAAAGCAAATTTTGTTAATGGCGTTAAAATAAATTTGTATATTTTTCTAATTTTTATATCGTAAACGAAAAACAAAACTCGCTGAACTACTTTTAAATTAATTAAAAAATAAAAATAAAAATATGTTTCAAACTTACCTTTCTGGTACTTTTTTCCAATTGATTTTCACCTCCGGCTGTACTGCCTCTTCCTGGGCCACTACCCGCCGCCGAAGGAAATGAGCCGGTGGCAATATTTGAAAATGGCACTGGTTCGGAAAATTTAATGGTATGCAATAACTGCATGACCACATTAGAAACATTACGAAATGATAATTTACGACGAGAACCAAGTGCAGAACGTACACCTAAGGTATTTAACATTAAAGGCTGAAATTTCGAAAACATCAGTTAAAATTCAGATTCCCTTAAAACACTCGTTCAATCTCATTTAGTTTACCTTACGCCTGTGTGGTGGTGGTACTATAAAATATGTATCCACACCATGATCTCTTAAATATGATGATCTCTGATCACCATGTCCAGCCTCTACTTCATATTCACCCGATAGAGCATCTAATGTTGATCTTGTAACATGTACTCTACCTGGTTCACCACCAGATTCCATATGATTGGCCAAAGTAACATCATTAGACCAAACATCAAATTGCCATTTACGTAAACCTAAAACGCCGCATAAAACACGACCCGTATGTATACCAACACGCATATTTAACATGACATCTGTAGCCTCAACCACAGATCTAAAATATTGAAAAATATCTTCATTAGTCGGATTAATTTAACAACTCTCTCTGCTTAACTTACGCTATAGCATCTATCATATCTAAACCCATTTCTACTGTACATTTGGCATGATCTTTTCTGGGTTCGGGTAAACCCGATACACAATAATAACAATCTCCTAAGATTTTAATACGTAAACAATGGTTGTCCTGTGAAATTATTAAAAAAAAAAAAAATATTCAGTTTGTGTAAATGAAACATTTTTAAAATTAAGTTTTACTTACATGAGCCAATTGATCAAATCTACCAAATAGTTCATTCAACAGTCTTACTAATTCCTGTGCACTACACTGAGTGGATAATACCGTAAAGCCAACAATATCTGCAAATAATATGCTGAAAGAATAGAAAATATATAAAAACATATTAAAATTAATTTTATTTTGTAGTTTTAGGGTCTGTATTATAGGCAGCACTAACAAGGAAATTTCACCATCCTAAACACATAAGTTTTGATAAAATTTTAATATCGATACCTTATATATTCAATATGTACTATGGGCTACTTTCGGAAGAATCACTTTTGAATGAAAAACTGTTCACTAGGGTTATAAATTTTCTTCTGTAAAATATTTACCTATCACTATGTGATACGCAATATTGCATTAATAATAAAAGTCGCTTTTTCGGGTCATTTTGAAACAAACACCTCTTGCATTAAGTGCATTTTATAAAAATGCATTTTTAACACCTTTTCACCATTAAAGTTGCATTAGTGTATCAAAATTACTGTACAAAATATTTTAATAACATATTTTAATAATAATATCGCGAAACAACGCTATAATCTTTATTTATCAAAATCCGCCAAACACTCCCATTTTTTTTTTTTTTTTTTTTATAAAAGAGAAGCAACACTCAGGAAATTCTTCATATTTATTAATGTGTTGCTTTCTTTGGAAAGGTTATAGTGGAGAGATGAAAGGTGGGGAGATATGAAGGGCTTTAGATATGGCAACACTGTAATTGCGCGAGATGATAAGTCATAGAACAGTTGTTGCTCGCCACCTGATGGAGAGTTGGCGAACTTATTGAAGGTGGGAGCTGCGATACATATGAGGGATAGAAAACTCATACATATTATTTTTCTAAATTGATGATGCCGTCACCGGGAATCGAACCCGGGACCATCTGTGTAACAGTCCAACGCGCTAACCGTTACACCACAGCGCCCATCATTTGAAAACATTTGTGTCCTTTAAGTTTGGTAGGCATCGTAATAGTTGAATTTCTTTCAAGTTTTAGAGAAATATTAAATTTTAGTTTAATAAAACAAACAAATTTTATTAAATTGCAAAACGGTTTATGCCGGAACTTTTTTGAAAACTGCGAAAAAATAAAATGCTTTTCTTTATAGTTTTTTTTTATAAACTATACGCCTAAGGTAGGTAAAATTTAGTAATTGCAAAAAAAAACAAAGTTTTAACGCTACTGTTCAGTGATGACAGCTACATCTCTGACAAAAAATTTCAGAGAGACAAATGTATACAATTTTTCGTGCTGTTGCTTGAATATATCTAAATTGTCATCGAGTTTAATTTTCGCTATTACTATTTTAAAAAAGTTTTGACTTGAATGCACACGTTTTTCTGGATTTTATTGTGTCTTTTTTTTTTTAAACCCCAATATAAAGTGTAATTTTTCGTAAACATAAAAAGTGAATAACTACCAAGTTTTAAAGAATTTTTCAAGTCGGATTTTTGTAAACGGTAAGAATTTTATTTACAATTTTAATAAAACTAATTGATTTCATAAGCAAATATAATACATTTTTATCAAACTACGCCTGCGGTAGGTGTAATTTAATAATTACGAAAAAAGTTAAAAGTTTTAACCCTACTATTTAGTGAGGACAGCTACATCTCTGACAACAATTTCAGTGAGATATAATCAATGTAAGGAAGAGATGTACCCAAATGTGGACTGCTACCTAAAGTGGACCTTTCGTTTTGCTTTTGTGTTGTTGCTTGAATATATCAAAACTGTCATCGATTATAATTTCCGCTTCGTTTCGACTTGAATACATACTTGATTTTATCGTGTCCTTTAAAAAAACCAAAATGTAAAGTGTAATTTTTCGTAAACATAAAAAGTGAATAACTATCAAGTTTTAAAGAATTTTTCAAGTCGGATTTTTGAAAACGGTAAGAATTATATTCACAATTTAAATAAAACTAATTGATGCCATAAACAAGTATAATAAAGAAAACAAAAACAAGTACAATAAAGAAAACAAAAATGTTACTCAAAGTGGACCTTTAATATACACTCAGATTGTTATACTGCTCGTAGTTTAATAAAAAAGTTTTCAGTTGAGTTAAAAATAAAGGAACATGCATTTATTTATCAAATAAATATTTTTTAAACTTTTTTTATACATTTGTTCAAAATAATTTACTACCATTTGACAATCTTTTTAGTTTCATTTATTATTTTCATACATTTAAAGTTTCATACAATATTGTCGTTTATGTGTTTCCGCTACATGAATATTTTTTTTTGAAAAACATAATATTCATAAAATTCGTGTCTGTTTTTTTTTAAATGGTTTGTTTATATACAAAATTATTTCAATTAAAATTACAAGAAACATTTTGAAAAAATGAAATAATTTCAAATAACTGAACATAACTATTATTTTTACTGATCTGATTTGTTATTGTTTTTAGACGAACGTGAAGCAAAACGTGTTATAGAAACAGGGCGTTAGTCTTTTTTTTATGGTTTATGTATCACTTTAACTGTTCTTCCCTATTTTGGACAATATTTCAATATGTTTCACAAAAAAAAATATCGTTTGTTTACCACAATTAAAAAAAGTTCTTGCACTGAAAATAGTTTGTATTTTAAATTAACTGAAAATGTAATTTAACATAAATGATAACTCACATAAAATCCGGTCTACTTTACTTTTTTACATATTGTTTAAATAAATAACAAATCCGAAAGAATAAAGGAATAGTAAGTTAAAAATAAATGTTCAAATTCTAACAACAGATCAGTAAAATAAAAGTTATATTCAGTTATTTGAAATTTTTTCAGATTTTTTGTATTTCTTTGTTTTTATACACACACACATTTGTGTAAACTTTTTCAATTTCTGGTAATTTGAATTGAAATATTTTTGTATGTACATTTTGTATGTACAAATTGCCAACCGTACAAAAAAATAGTACTGGCAAACCACTGGTAGTTTTGTAAAATACACCGTGTTAAAAATGACCAAATTTACTATATTTTTGTAAAACCAACCGTGCTAAAAATTAGCAAAAGCAGAATTAATATTGCACTAGGAAAACATTATTTTGTTTGCAAAGCTTGTGTTTTACCAGGACCACCAGCAAAATTCTTTGCCATCATTGTTTTTATCAATATTACAATCAATTAGAAGCTTTTTTTTTTTTAAATATTTTATTATATTTCACACGTTCACAAAGACCAAACCGTATTGTTGCTTTTTAAATGTGTTTCATTAAACATATTTTTCATTATTACTTTAATTTAAGCTATTTTAAACGCCGAACATTTTTTGAATTACAAACCAACGGTTGGGCACTGTTATGAAATCTTGAATCCTTGGTGCCAAAGTTGGTAAATTAAATATACAGAAATTAGTCCGTCTATTAGCTACAATCACCATTAGTATATTTGAAATAAACAATGTAAGCCTTATGGAATATTTCTTATAATTTGCATGCTGGCAATATTTATGTCTTTTAAAAAATTGAGTTAATTCTATAATTTGCTACTATTTTGCTTAAATTGCAAAAAAAAAAGTTTGCATGGTCTCATAAAATAACGAGTTGTTGCTGTACTATAACACTGTGGAACAAATTCAGGTTAGCAAAAGTTAGATCGATTCTGAGAGTGAGGGGTGAAAATAGAGGCTAAATTAGAAGACCCGTATCGCGGCGTTTGTTTATGTTAGTTCGATTTGTTTTTTAATCGACATTCGAACTTTGCAGTCAAATGCCGATTTTCAGCATATTGTTTATATGGTTTTTTTGGCTATAACTCGTCGACTAATTGATATTTTTTCAATCTGTAAAAGCCAAATTATTGCTAGAGACCTGTCCAACAATTACAATTTTTTAAAAAATTGATTTAGAAAATTTTTGTGGTGCTTATGAAGCAAAATGTTGGAAAAAACAATATGCTGAAAATCGGCATTTGACTGCAAAGTTCGAAGGTCGATTAAAAAACAAATCGAACTAACATAAACAAACGCCGCGATACGGTTCTTCTAATTTAGCCTCTATTTTCACCCCTCACTCTCAGAATCGACCTTACTTTTGCTAACCTGAATTTGTTCCACAGTGTAATCTGAATATAATATTGCAAATTTCACCACCAAATTTAATTTCTCATTTTAACGTTAAATTGTGTTACAAAAAAGTTACCATATTTTTTTGTCCGTAACTTGAGGGTATATTGACATATGTGCTCATATATGGATACATATGGTTATTTATATATGTATGCTCATTAGAGCACCCATAAAGTATATGGGATGTGCATAATTGTTTTTTTATCGCTCCCCGCACATTTTCAGTCAAGACGAGAGTAAAAAAAGAACTTTAGACAAAAAGTGCAGTTTTAAGTTTTAAACAGGCCAAGCAGTTTGAACTTTTGACCTCAAAAATAGGACAAAAAACCTTTGTAGCTATTTTTGCTTATAACTCCTAAAATAAAATTTTTACGGGATTAACCTTCATAGCTTAATTTTTAAAGAATTAAAAAGCGAAGATTTTTCTTTAACATTGTTTTGACCTAAGTCTTACCGGTCGTGGTGTTATGCGTGGTTAAAGTTAAAATGTAAGTAAGAACTATTCTTCATAAAATTCTCGTAAATATTTTTTTTTTTTTTTTTTTTTTGCTTTAGTACTCTTTGCCTTAGTACTATAAATTTAATGTATTAATATAACAAGTTATATAAAATAAAAACTAAATATTTTTTTTATTAGATTGCTAAAATAATATTGAATATTATTCCGTGAAAATATTTGTGAAATATGGATAGAAATGCTTTATTGAAACATTCCAATTTAGTTGGTAAGTTTTTAAGATTATTTGAGTTTCTGAAGGTCTCCAAAATGTTTTTTTTTTTGTAGGAAAAAAAATAAGCGGGTTTAGTGGAAATATGCTTCCAAGCAAAAAAGATCTTTTTGGACGATTACTGTTTCTTATTGAAAATAATAAAAAAAGTGTAAAATGTAGTGTTTCCATTATATCGAAAGAAGTCATTGAAGTTTTTCAAAAATTTGAAATACCAACAAAAAGACGAGACGGTATTGAAAAAAACATTTTAAGAGTATATAATGAGTACAAAAATATAAAAAAAACCGATTGCGAAAATTAAATTGTCCGAGAGCAAAGGCATTTGTTGATTCCCTAGATGGTTTGTTTGATGCTTCCCACGTTAATGCTTTAAATTTGTTAAGAAAACAAAACAAGCAGGAAGTGATCGATTTTTTGAACGACCATCGTAAATCAATGGTAGCTGTACGTAAAAGAGTACAGTTAAACTTTAAAGATCAATCAACGGATTTTGTTATGATTGATAATGATACTTCTGAAGAAAAAAATATGTACACCGAATCTGATACTTATACCGATTCTGACTCCGAAGGCTCAGTATATGTACCGCCAAGACAAATAATTAGAACAACTAAACCACCGGTTCAAACTTTAGTTGATAAGAGCTTAACCAAAGCTCTTGATAGGTATCACATGTCTAATACCGGAGCTGCAATAATTATTGGCCAAACAGCCAGCAATTTCGGACATGATGTAAAATCATTAAATATGTCTCCGGAGTATATTAGAAAGCAACGGATTAAGCATAGGGAGGAGATTTTTAAAAATATAAAAAAACAATTCCCGGTTAATGCAGCTTTTACAGTGCATTGGGATGGTAAAGTGTTGGAGGACTGCACAAACGAAAACCAATTAATGTGCAACAGATTGGCAATTATTTTGTCCTCAAATGGTGATTCTAAGGTTCTTGGAGTTTCAAAAGTAACAAAGCAAACAGGTGCTGTTGAAGCTGAAGCGGTTTATTCTGCTTTAATGGATTGGAATGTAGAAAACAATGTTATGGCGATGTGCTTCGACACAACAGCAAGCAATACAAGCTCATCTATTGGAGCTTGCGCAGTTCTCGAACAAAAGCTAAATAGGCACTTATTGTATTTCGCATGTAGACATCATGTCATGGAATTACTTGCTGGAGCAGCTTTCAAAGCAAAGTTCAAACTGATTCGCCTGTTTAAAACCTAAAACTAAAATTTTTCGCTAAACATTATTTTTTACTCCCGACTTAACTTAAAACAAGCGGGGAGCGATAAAACAAACAAATATGCACATATGGGTGCTCTAATGCTCATATAAAAATATTGTTTGTAGAATTCATATATCCATATATATATGAACATTTTTAGCCGGGGTGTTATGTTTTCACAGAACCGATGAAATCACTAGTCAAGAGTTTGAGGCTATTCAACAAAATTAGAATAGAATTAGTAGGTAAAGACCACTGCAAATATAGTTAGAAACAAATGAAATTTCATTTGAAGAAAAGGACGACTTACGTTTCATTAAATTCAACAAACATTGTCATTTATTTTTTACTGTTCTCAAAACGAACCACAACTGAAGTAAAAATAAACCATATTAATTTGTTTTATTTTTTAAATAAAAAAACTTCTGTATAAAATGAATGTAAAATCATAATACAGTAAATTGATTTTTTTAAATGAATATAGTTAACAATTAAATTTCTTCTACAAATTACTGTTTTTCACTTAAAAATAAATATACTGTATTACAACTCAAGCAACTACCAAATATTTACAGCAGAAGTTCGTTAAGTGTAGGATAAAGCAATACTGAACTAACTGAAAATTCTTTCATTATTATTTTATTGAAAATATTATTTTTAGAAATTTTTAGAATTTCATTAAAATTTAAATTTTTGCCAAAAAAAAATCTAGGTCAACCAAAATAAATTTTAATGCACAAACCTATTTAATTTAACCACGATTCAAAATTACAAACCCTGTTATTTTACATATATTTTTGTAAAATAACATCAACCCGCCCACCCTAGATCCTTGCCTGACTAAAGCTAACTTTTAAGTGTTGTTATTGATTTAGCTAAGCAAACCCTTAGCTTAGCTTAAATAAGACATAATTGAACAATTCAATTTTACTCTAGTTAAAAATTTTGAACCGTAAAAACAAAAAATTTAACAAACAAACATACAGTGACGTGTAAGAAAAGTGATAAAATTACACACAGAGAAATAAAGTGCCAACCGAATTGAAAAGTCTATATTAATGGTAACAACTTATAAATTCAGTTAGTACAACGATATTTACATTAGATTTCTAAATATTTTGGGTGTTGCAACTAAAATTCAGTTGATTTAACCGAACATTATTGTGAAAACTAATGTTGAGTTGTGCCAACCGACTGAAATTCGTAATAACCGAATTTGAGTCGTAGTAGCAGAATTTCAGTTGGCAAATATCAACATTTTTCTCTGTGTGTATAAAATAAAAGACAACAAAACCTATTAACAACTAAAACTAAATAAAAATAGAAATTTTAGTAACTAAAATAAAATAAATAAAAGCGTTTAATTTTTAGACATCATTTAACATTTCGAGAACGACATTTTAGGAAAAATATTGTATACGACAACAAACTAATTTTTTTCTCAATTTTCTTACATAAAATTACAGATTTTAAAACTATTTTGCCTTAACCGAATAATTCTACCGAATATTATTCGGTATACGGTCAAAAAGCTAAAATATACCGAATAGTCACTATATATTCGTCACATCTCTACCTTTCATAGAATACTATTAAAATACTATTATAATGGATCACCTAAGCGTATGAGTGTTAAAAAAACACTCATACGCAGTGTGGTCCCATATAAGCCAATAATTTCAATACAAAATTTAAAAATCAAACATTTCGTATAAATATTTACAATACAGTTGAACCTCGATTATCCGGGTTGCAGGTGACCGGACTCAGCACGGATAATCGAAATCATGAGAGGTTATTTATGTATGTGCTTCAAGGATAATAGAGGTAAAGCACGGTTAACGGTTAGCCGAACATTATTTCCAAATACGTAGAATTTGTATGAAAACCCAAAACAAAAATATGTATTTAGTTAAATATTTCAATTAGTAGGTCGCAAGTTGTCAAGTTTTATACACCATTGAATGCTGCTTCAAAACCTCTTTTCGATGATACCAAATTTTATTTATGTCGTCTTGGAGCAAAGTACAAAAAAAATTCAAAAAACTGAAAAGAAGACCTTTTTTAAAAATTGTCCAGCTCACAGATGGTCAACGCTAGAACCAAAATATTTTGGGAATCATCATAAAACATATCAAGCTTTATTTTCAGAGGGGTAACAAAATCACTTTTTTCTCTTCCATATAAGTTGAGTCGCTCTACTGTATACATTTCAAAAATTAAGAATGCATACTAAATTTTACGATTATATTACTTTTAACAACACAAAAATATCGTTCAACTTTTCGAGTTTACGGACGAATGAAAAATTGTAGTTTTTTTTTGCTATAAAAAAATCATTTATTTCCAAATTTACCGTTATTGCTATTAAATATTAAAAGTTAGTTTTTGTTTAATAATAATTTGATTCATATACAAGGTGACACATAGCTTCAAATTATTAGTTACACATATGTATGTAGGTAAAGGGTTAATAGAGGAAAAATAAAGGTAAAACACGGTTAATACACACAGAGAAAAATGTTGCGATTTTCCAACTGAAATTCTGTCACTATGACTGAAATCGGTTGGTACAACTGAAAATTGGGTTTGAGAACAAAATTCGGATAATACAACTGAATTTAGTTGCAATAACCAAAATATCCACACTTAGAATACTATGTAGGTAAAGACCACTGCAAATGTAGTTACAAGACAATTGAAATTTCACTTAAAGAAAGGACGACTTATATTTCAGTAAATTTAACTAACATTGTCATTTGTTTTTTAATGTTCAAAATATGACTAACAATTGTAGTAAAAATTAACCACATGTTAGTAAAAAATAAACAGACATTTATTTTTTTTATTTTTTTAAATAACAAAAAACTACAGTAAAAAATTAATGTAAAATCAAAAAACAGTCATTTGATGTGGTTTGTTTTTTTAAATGAACTACAAGGTTAGTAAAAAATTTCATTTTATCTACAAATGACTGACATTTACATTAAACATAAAGAAACTGTATTACAACCCAAACAACTACATACTTTTAAAGCAGCAGTTCTCTGAGTGCAGAAATCAAATTCGAATATGATTGCACTAACCGAACTTATTGTTTGTAGACACAAAATATACTTTTTAATTCGGTTGGCACTTTATTTGTCTGTGTGTAGAAGTATGCCGATTAACAGATGTACCCGGTTAGTTAAGGCCTGTTTAATCGAGGTTCAACTGTAAATTGCATTAAAATAAAAAGCAATAAAGAAAGATCAGCAGCACTAATTTTGTATTTAATTTAAATGCAAAAATGTTAAAATGTTTTCCATACACATGACAGACAAACGAAACCAACAAAACCAAACTATGCCATTTGCAACCGCAGCCATTACAGGAGCTGACGTCAATTGAATAAAAGAACAACGAAAATTAAGGTTTTTATCTTTAAACTACATGTCTGATGTGTATGAACAAAATGTACAATAAGGAAAATTAAATGTATTTATCTTTTGGTTTTGGTTTAAAAATTACTTGAAAATTCAAAATGAATTATTAATGACATTAAAACAAACATTTCTTTTAAATCAACCAAATTTATCAATCATCATATTTTGAAATGAAAATTCTTTTGCTAAAAATGCACACAAACATCATAACGAATGTACAATCCAATATACTGAAATAATATTTTTGAATACAAGCCAATAAACCATGGACTAGAAATAGACTTTTGTGTGACGGGAAAAGGTAGTGGAAAATCTTAATATTTTTATGAACATTAACGTATTAAGTTTGCTTAATTTTAAACAAATATTTTTAAAAGTTTCACTAATTTTCTGACAAATTTCACTAAGATTCAAATAGGACATCTTATATCCAAAAACTTTTCAAAAGCAGATTAAAAATGTATTTATATATCTGCTGTTCCACCGAAGACCGGCTAAAATGGACGTTTTTTTACCTTAGGTATTCCGATTTCAATAAAATTTTGCATTCCGAAAGATTGGAGGTGTTAGTTTTTAAAATTTAAAAAAATTCACGGTTTTATACGCGATTTAGTTTTTCCGAAAAACGATAAATGTTCAAAAATGGTGTAAATTTTAATATTCTATTATCTTCCACGTACAGAAAAAATCTTAAAAATTATATGTATACACTTAGAATACTATGTAGGTAAAGACCACTGCAAATGCGGTTAAAAACAAATGAAATTTCACTTAAAGAAAGGACTACTTACATTTCATTAAATTCAACTAACATTGCCATTTGTTCTTTATGTTTCAAAAAATGACTAACAATTGTAATAAAAACACAACATTTTTAAAAGCAACATTAATAATTCTGAAAAATAAAATAAAAATAAGAATTTGTAATTTCTGCTAGGCAAAAATGCTACAAGCTTATTTTCAAAAAATCATTAAAAATAGTTAAACCCCGGGACCCAAAAAAGTGAATGTGCAACTTTTTGGTGAAAATTTCATACTTTGCAAATGTGCATTATTTTTTTAAATCGAGAGTGACCAAATTTTACAAAAAACGCCCTTTAAAAATAAATTGCATAAAAAATGCAATTATTTTAGAACCTTGAAAAAAAATTTTAATACGCAGTATAAAAGTAGAGCAGTGTGGTGATGACCAGATGAATATAAAAGAATCTACGAATATGCAAGTTTACTCAATTTTTGCATATTTCTCATTTTTCAAAAAAAAAAAACTAAATCACGCATAAAAACGTAAATTTGAAAAACTCAAAACGCCAGTATCTAAGTGACTCCATAAAATTTCTGAATGCAAAATTTAATTGAAATGGGCCGATCTATCTTTGAGTGGCCGATATGTTTTATATAGCAGCATATATCATTTAATATTGCATATTAGTGTCCGACCGAACAGTTCGGCCAAAACCCTATATTTTGTCGGTTTTTTTGATATCTAGAGGCAATGATGACAAATTTTGGTATTGGAAATATGTTTGTTGAGCCGATTTAATTCGATTTTGTGTATAAAATTTAAGAGAAAAGCCGAAGTTTAGCTATAAAGTTAAAAGTTCGGCCGCCGAACTATTTTTAATTTGGCCGAACTTTCTGAGGCCGAACAGTGAATTCATTGCTTAACTACAGACTTTTCTTCAAATTTGACACTCCAAATAGCATCTGATCAGCCCAATGAACATTTTTCAATCCGCCAAATTTGTCCACAATGCTTTAAAATACCGAATACAGACCAAATGCATTTTCTGGCCGAACTGTTCGGTTACACTATTGCTTATATGGATCACCATATATATATAGATTTTATTTGATCCAATTATACAGAAACAATTTTAGTATCTAATTGGATCTGAGTCAAAAAATTATTTTTAACCGGCAAAACATTATTTTAATTCAATATTTTCACATTTAAAAGTATTGTTTCAATTTTTCTTCAAATTTTTAAATACTGACCTATTGTGTAAAACTGATTTTAATAACACAAATTGCAAATTTTTGTCAATTTGTACAGATTAGGATGTCCCTTAAAAACCATTTGTCGATTTTCGTTCATTACACTCAGTTTTTTTTATTAAATTTGGATCTGTGGTAAAGTACTAAACTAACAAACAAGAGTACTTCTGTATCATACTAACGAGCTTTAAAGCCCGATACTTCGTTACTGGTAGTTTTATATATCGGAATATATTAAAATGTAAAATTAGTTATTTTTTTAAGAAATTTCTTCCATTAAGAAATTTGTTTATTCTTTTTTAAGTAGATGTTTTTGTGTTTTCAAGTTTCAGATTTCTACCTTAAAGTAATTGCATAGGTCATTCAACTTTTAGCCCGAATTGTTTCCGCACGACGTTAAAACAAATATTTCTCTTTTTGTCTATCTCCGTAAAAATGTTCTAAGACCCAGTTTTAGCCGATGACGGCACCAAATGCTGTGTGCATACTTTTTAGAGTTTTTAAAAGTTACCTCTACGCTGGCTGAGCAATCTTCAAAACAAATTTTAAGATCATTACTTCAGCGGCTTTGGTAGGCCGTTTAGAGAGAGACTTTTCCCCAAAATAAACTCACATTTACGCCGTTTTTCTAGAAAGTTCCAAAATATAACTTATCAGTAAATTATCTTTTACAACAGTGAACTAATATTTCAAATTAAAGGTTTCACAATTCCCAGCAGGAAATTCCAAAAATTTCGTCCAAGGCATAGAAGAACAGACATTTTAGTTTTTGTCTTTGTGCACCAATTTTTATTTCGTTCCTGTTCAGCAGGCAGCCAGGAATTTTCAAAAAATTTCCTCCATTCGGGGAAATGGAGGTACACCTCCATTTTATGCGGATAAAAAGTTCCAAAAGTTTGTTCTTACAGATGACGACTAATGATTAGGCAAAAAGTTGAGACTTTTCGCCTTTTTAAGCCTCCCAGTGAAAATAACAAAAAAAATTTGGTATACCGTTATACGGTATAGTTCCTCACTTTAGTGGTCTGACCAGGCCTACAAGGCCAAACCATATATATAGCGCAAAAATACGCTATATTATCGATGTAATCTTCTAATTAGGAATATAATACACAAAATTTCAAGTTCCTAGCTTCAGCGGTTTAGTCATGCCGACAAGGGAGAGGCTTACTTCTTATAGCCCATATTTTACTACGTTTCTGGGCTAAATTCCATGGAGTTAGGTCATATTCTAAAGAATACATATTGAAAATTTTAGCTTTCTAGCTAAAGCGAATTAGCCAGGAATTAGCCAGGAATCAGCATTACCATATTTCAGATAAAATATGCAAGAATTATTGTATATTTCGTAAAATTTGCATACTGACCCTTATTTTTTGTCTTTAAAAAAGTTGAATTAATTCTTGTAGTTGTTTTTTTTTTGTTTTAATTGCAACAACTAAGTGGTTTGTATCACAAAATAATGAGTTGTTATTGTATTATAATTTAAAAATAATATTGCAATTTTCCCCACCAAATTTTATGTCTTTTTTAACTTTAAATTGTGTTACGAAAAGGTGACCCTATTTTTTTGACCGTAAATGTGTATAACAAATTTTAGATTTCTGGCGAAAAGAGTTTTGACCGGCCGGCAAGGAGTAGATTTTTCCCCTTTCGGCCCTTCCTGTAGGAATTTCAAAAATCCCGTCTTAGCGGACGTCTACGCTGGAGGATGGAGCTCCATGCCAAATTTCATGTCACTAACTCCAGCGGTATAGGCTGGCCGAAGTTGAGTCAAACAGTCAATGAGTGAGTGAGTAACGTTATTCTTTTATATATACACTGATAATAATCCATGCATAAAAATACCAATAAATGTCAAAATAACCAAAACTTTCTTAAAACAAACCAATATTTGTTCATTTTACGAAAGTTTTTGTTGTTTTGACATTATTTTCGTATTTTTAGCATAGATTATTGTGAGTGTATAGATCTAACTTTTACGGATTTAATAGGTAGTGTCCAAAATCGTTAGACTGATCTTTAAAATACCCTTAATGTGACATCCATTTTTGTATAGTTTCTTTAGAATAAATTTGAAAAAACGAAAAAAGAAACCTGGAACCATTTTTGATCCCATATTTTTAACCCTTAAAAGGTTGGTACTATAAAGATTTGCGCTTGTTCGTTAGTTTAATACCCTTTATTATATATTCAAATTTAATAAAAAGCTGAAAGAAGCCATTCTACACATTTCTTAGTGGATCTTTTTTGCTCAAAAGTGAACCCATTAAAATTGCATAAAACAATTATTATCTTTGTTGAAATCAACAACAAATTAAAATAAAACAATTATTTGTATCAGGTGGAAATTTTGTTTGTATCAATTTAAATGCTTTAATGTAAATAACGATTTATGGGTGTTTTTTGTCCTCATGCAACTAAGGGTTAAAGATTTTTAAATAAAAGTAAAGACAATTATAGTCTTATCAAATTTATGTAATATTTCCTGAAAATTAATTTCGTTTAATGTATATGCTCGACATATGTATTAACAAAAAAATCTTTAATGTTTGTTGATATGCTTTGCTTATGTAGAAGGATAGTATATGATGACATTAGAGAAAAGAATTGCCATTTAAAAGTTTTAACTGAAAGTTAAACTGGCAATTATGATAATGACTAGGGAAAAACAAACACACTGTAAATAGAAATCGTTTGTGGTAAATTTCATTCTAACTCAACACACAGAGTAATGTGGGATTTAAAGTTACCCAATTCCTATAACGTGTGAGTTAAATAGAAGATATTTACGATTAACACTAAATGGCACGAAGAATGTTGATGAAGACCGTAGTGGGTCAGAAAATGCATTCCATTCATACTAGTGTCTAATAACTTTTTCTGTGTTTTTTCTAATAGTCAAAGTAAATTATCATATAAAAATTATAATTTTTCTGTTAATTTAGAGAAAAAATTTGTCATGATCTCAAACCGAACGAATAAAATCTCACAATTATATAAAGTTTGATTAAAACATTCACATTTTGTTCAATTATTGACAAAATAATCAATTTTCATAAAATGACAAATCAGTTTTTAAGGGACACCGTATAAATTGCTTTAAGTAATTGCTTTTAGAAAGACAGATGTTTTTCGTATTTGACATTTCAAGATAACAGAAATGCACTAGAGTTAAATTCAAGCTAGAAACACAATTAAGAAGAAAAAAGTTATATCAAATTGTATCTTACAAAAATGCCTTCTTCATTTCTTTAGTTGAATGAATACTTTTTTTGTAAAAAAACTTTTCTGTAGTAACTGTTCAAAAGTTTTGCATATTACTTAATTATTGTTCTTATTTTTATTTAAGATTATAAAATAAGTTATTCTATTACATTCTTACCTCACATTCTCATGCTTTTGTATATAAATTCTATGAAATTGTCCAGCCACCGGTGAGAGTATATCATTTTTCATTTGCATTGCAACATGCTGAGGTAGTACCGACAATAATAGTCTTTCCAATTTTTCATTTTCATCTTGTATTTCTAAACGCGCTGCTATACAGTTGCGCGTATCTAAAAATGCCCGTCTTTGAGCGCGTTCCATCATAATGTTGACAACTAAACCGGCAACATTGACTCCAATAAACATAACAATGTTGGCTATAAGCTGAATGCAAACAGAAAAGATAGACAATGTTTTAGTATTTTCTTACAAAAACGGAAATTTTTTTTTAAATTTAAAATATTTCTTGCTGCCTGTTTCAAAAAAAAAAAAATAATTTAAGTAAATTCAAAATTAATAATAAAACAGATGTTTTTGTAATATGTGTGTTAGTAGACACACACTGTCTACTAAGGTGATCGAGCCGTTTTTTAAAATCCGCTTGAAATCGAGTTTTTGTGCGTTATCGGTTTTGGGTTTTCTGAAAAATTATACTTTCAAATACAGAATTATCCGATTTTTTATCAAATACTCGAGCTTTCCAATCCCTGGTAAACTAGTTATATCTAGTCATATATAATATAATCAAGTCATATCTGACTTTGAATGGAGTCTCATAGCAGCTTATATAATTATATACAAATACATCTGATAATTCTTAATGAGAGAATTTTTTATATGGTACTTGATATTATTATATGTATCCAAATCTTACTCCATATGTAAGTCATATAATAATAATCCAAATTTATATAGTGATTGATATGATTATATATAGTACCATGCTAAGACTTGTTAAAATATATGTGACATCATACTGATAATATTTTCCATATAATTTTATATAGCATTATATATCCCATACATATTTTGGTAAATTTCAATATCAAATTAAGTTATCTGCAAGTTAAGAGATTATATGGCTTCACATATAACCATATTCATTTTATAACGAATCATTTTCAAGCGATTTTTTATATATACCCAGCAACATTTTTTTGAATAGATTACATCTGAACCTGTTCTAGAACAACTTCTTTTATCATCGGTTACATGGAACCGGTTCTAGAACATGTTTCTGGGAGTCGAAATGTGAGGTGTCACTGTCCCAGAATCATTTCTATAACTGGTTCTAGAAGCGGTTATAAAGCAACCTGTTCTTGTTTGGAGGTAAAGAACTTATTGCAAATAGGACAAACTCCATATGAAAAGAACCAGTTGCAGAACAGAAATTAGAACCTGTGATAAAAGAGTATAAGTTGTTCTGCAACCAGTTATTTGGATTTTACTATTTTACTGGGTATTTTCAAATAAAAAAATTGGTACATTTTTGAAACACTAAATTTATTCTGGATAATTTTAAAAAATTTAGTTTGGTCTTTAAAACTGTTGATTTCTAGAAATTTTAATTTTCAACTCAAATACGTTTAAGCATAACTTCAAGTTACTATCGGCTAAAGTTTTATACAATTAGATATATTTATATCTAAATAGATATAATTTAATTTCCTCGGATAAAATTGTATCAACCTATATATAATTTGATATAATTAGATACGTGTAGATGAACCATTTTCTGAACCAATTTGTATGTGTTTATATATGAGAAATAATTATATTAGACCTCATATCAAAATTTTTACACGGGAACTATTCTTTTTTGCTTGAGTATATTAGAAACTGACAATTTACCAAAATTCATCATTAAACAAATATGTTTAATAGCGCAGTTAGTATTTTGTAAATTGAATATACTCAAAAGATTTTCCAAAACTTAAAGTTTTTCAAAAAAAGCCTTTAAAATCCAAATTCTCTTAACAAAGAAATTCTCCCGACTGGTTCTCTTCGATCTTAATGAAATTCGGATATGTGAAAGAGGAGAAAAAAATAAAGGATACGTATGTTTTCTAGCAACCCAATCCCACGTTTAGGGGCAAAAAAGTGCTGTCAAAAATATTGTATTTTTGTATCGGAACAAGCCTGAAATTACTGAAATTCTGATTAATTTGCACTAAGCATCTACATAAGTACTCGAGAAAACAAAAATATTGATACTAATATTGATTTTGTAGTAGCTTAGGGTTGCCATTTTTTTGCGTTATTTAAAATATATGTGCAAAAATCTCTTCGAACATGAATATTTGAAAAACCTCAGACAGCACCTAATTATTAAGTAAATTTGTATTCAAAAGGGAAAAGTATGCAAAGAAAAACTCCCCAGAACTTGAGAGTTTTTGTAAACAAAATTTTTTTCTGTAGATTTTAATGAATTTTCCTGTAGGAAAATTTAGGAATTTCCTGTAAAAAAGTTTCCAGACATTGAAGGTATGTTGTTAGAATGAAGTTTCTAAAACTTTAGAAACCATTTTTACCCCATCAGAGGATTTTCTATAGAAAAAAAAACAGCATAATCAAAAGGGTTTCCTGTGGAATACAATTTTAAGAATCTGAAGGATTTTTCAAAATGTTGTTCCCAGAATATACAAGTTTTTCTATAGAAAAAAGATCTCGAAATATAAGGTTTTCTCTGTGGAAAAAATTCAACTGAATCGGTAAAGTTTCTTAAAATAAAGTTTACAGAAATTTTGTGTTTTTCTGTATAGAAAAGTTTTCAGATATTGCAGGGTTCTCTGTAAAAAAATATCCTTAGAATATTATGGGTTTTCTATGGAAAAAGTTTATATATGTTTGATTTTCTAGAGAAATCAGAATCCGACTGTTTTTTTAGTATATATATACACAGAAAAATATTTAGCTATTTGAAAACTGAAATTCTGTTAGTACTACTCAAATTCGGTTATTACGAATTTCAGACAGTTGGCACAACTGTATGTTAGTTTTCACAACAAAGTTCGGTTAATTCAACTGAATTTTAGTTGCAACACCTAAAATTTTCAGAAATCGAATGTTAATATCACTGTACTAACTTAATTTATAAGTTGTTGCCATTTATATACACTTTTCAATTAGGTTGGCACTTTATTTCTCTGTGTGTAGTCTTCAGAAGCTGATGATTTTTCTAAGATTCTGAGGGCTTTCCTATAGAAAAACACATACACCATGTTAACACTAATTTGTAAAAAATGTTCAGCTTATATGGATTTTTAATCTATATAGAAAAAGTCTCAGATTCGGAGGATTTGTTATACATAATCTGGCGGAGACTTTTTCCTAAGGAACAACCCTCAGATTCCAGATATAGGAAAACGTTATCATATACTGAGGAAAATTCCAATACAAAAATATGTAAAATATTAGTGTTTCTTATAAACTTCTCAAACTCTCAAATTCTAAATATTTCTTTTTACTCAAAATATCTCTAAAATCTAACCATTTTCTTATAGAAAAACATTTCTTAGAACTCGTCTAATTCTAAGGAATGTTTCTATGGTTCAATCCATTTTCTAGAGTTGCTTCAACATTTTAATATTTTCAATGCTAAAACTTTAGAAATCAATTGAAAACCGTTCGAATTTTTTTTTTAAATACATCCGAACTGTTTTTTTTTAAATATTAAAAAACTTTGGCCAATATTTAAATAAATTTAATTATCTATTACACTTACAATTCGTAACTATTTTGCCGATAGTGTATTATCTAAATTGCCGATAGTGTCGATAGTGTATTATCAATAGACGTGGTGAAATTTTTTTTTTTTTTTAAATAATTTGGTATGGAAAGCCTCTAATAATTATGTACTAGGACCACAATGCGTATGAGTATTATTAAATTTTCTCATATGAATTAAATATAGCTTATACGTATGTTTATAAGTGTAACACTATATTTATTCTTCATATGATCAATTTATTTTGCAAGTGGTATGAGTCCAGTTGTTTCTAAAATGAGATAAAAAGGATTTTGAATTTCAATGTTTTTTAAACGTTTTTAGAACATTTTTATACACATCTCATCAGGGGACATTCAATTTATTTATATTTTAAAAAAGTTACATATTTATTGCGAATATCAAAGTTTTTCAGTATTGAACGAACTACTAACATTATATTTTTAGCTTTTTTATTGTACATTTCTTAAAAAATTGAAAAATTTGTGGGGTTGTGCACCTGATTAGTTCATATACGTTGTCTGCAAATGCATTTATGCGGAGGATATCCGTGCTATTCAAAATAACTTGCAATTAAAGAATTCCGCTAAAATTTTAGCAATCTTTGAAATGTTTTTATAAAATGTTTGTGCAGTGAATAAAAATCATTAAACACCATGCAACACTGTCATTATCTAAATTTTTTTTTTGGACTTATATCAATTTTAAAATAAGTGGTTCATATAACATTTGACCTTTATGGTTGAACAAAACTGAAAATTTAAGCAATATAAATTTATATTTTTTATATTCTTTCTTCTGTTCTAATTTAATATAAAAAAAGCAATTGAGCTGTATGAACTTCTAAACTACATAACATGTGTTTAAATAAAGTTTACAATTTATACGTACAAAAAGTGTAGGAAAAAATTCAATTTTAAAACTGCACAAAAAACTCTATTTCCTTTGAGTTAAATTTCATTATACTTAAATGAGTTTATTTAATTTCAATTTCAATTTACCTGATTATATTCCAAATAACGAAATGAATCTGTAAATATTTTATATACAGTTAAACTAATATGCACCAATGGTAGTATTATGCCAAAGCACACAGCCTCCCAGATTTGTAATGGCATCATGGCATACGCCAAAAAGACCACAAATACAATTTGCCAAACACCTTCGGCCATGACCTGTATAAGAAAAATCAAACATAAATGGGGGAAAACCAAGAAAAAAAATATGCAAAAATTTATGGATTATTATGGTAAAATAAATTGTATGTACTACTCTATTGTATTAAAATATAATTAACCACTGAGCAAGTGTAAACTATGAACATGAAATAAAATCCAACAACATGATAATAAATTTCTGGATGTCATTGAAAAGCGATGGTCTGACTAATGATGGAAATTTTTTTTAACTCAATAAATTATATTAAAACAGGTGGTTTAAACAATGAGAATGATATCCTTTAAATATCACAGATTTTAATGAAACTGACTACAACAATATGGGATTTAAATAAAATTATCAGTTATTTATATTTCATACCCGTTTAATCTTAATCCATATTTATTAATTCGTTTACATCGAACCCTAACCGCCAAATAGAAGTAAGCGCCAATATCGGTTAGGGCTCGATATTTTCTTAAAGTATGAAGTATGTTTTTGCAAAACCAAACTAACACTAAAATATTGATTGCGCTAAATACAAACACATTATGCTTTAATGTCCAGACAAAATTGAGAGAAACTTGGAGTACGCGAGAACTTACCCTGTGGGAAATAAATAGTTGATTGATCCAAAGTGACAATTCTGTTATACGTAATTGGGGCACGTCACGCAACTGGTAAAGCCAAAATTGTGTTTTACTAAAAAGCGTTAATTTGGATGAAATGACAAATCACGTAACTGTAGTAATAGTGACAAAACATTGACAGGTTGGCACCAGATATATCATGTAACTGAAGAAAAAGTAACATAACATCAAAGTGAACCGCTGTAGTTGAAGTTGTTACTGGTCATTGAATAGGTTTAAACCCTTTAGCAATGGATGAAAACATGGCAATTAGTGCCAAAGGATTCAGTTCATTGACTGCTACAAAGCGGACATAACACTGAAGGCATTTTATCTGTACCGACTTTGTATAGAAAAATTACACTTATTTTAACATTTATTTTTGTTGTGACTTTTTGAAGGTTTTTGGAACAGGCGTTCTTAATTTTCGATATATGATAGTTTTATTTTCGCAAAATGTTTTTAAAGTTTGCTGTGTTTTACATACAACATTTTTCAAACCCTATCAACAAAAAGTAATGTCTAGAAAACAAACTCAGATCTCGTTTTATATAGATTAATATTTATTCTTATTACATTTGGCAAGACCACATGATAGTTTAGCTATTAAATTCGCTAAAATTGTAAAAGTTAAGAAAAATGAGAAAAAAATGGTAAACAGCGAGTTAAACATAAATTTTGTGAATCAAATGTGTACCACAAATTATATAAAAGGCCTTACATTTCAACTGAATAGAGTCAGATTTAAATTTTCAAAACGTTGTATGTAAAAAACTGCATTTGCATGTGCCAAACTTTAAAGGCATTTTGTGAAAAAACTGTACCATACGTCAAAAATATAAAGTACGCCATTGAAATCAGCATGCCCGAAATATATAGAATTGGTAGTCATAACCTTAATCATTTTTAAAAGTAAAGAGTTTGTCTTCCTGTGTAATTATTGGTTTTACAACAAAATTTGGTTAATAAAACGATTTATAAAGATAAGTGGAAGCATTACAGGCGACTGTGCCGAATTTTGCATTCAAAGTCAAAGAAAAAACATAGTAAAAAAAAATTATCAATTTGCAAAAAAAATATTTTTAAATGGTAAATTGTCAAATTTGTAAGTAACATCAGTATTTGAATAAATATGTTTAAAAACATATGTATGTATTAGTAAATAATACTAATTTGTATGAAGAATTTCGAGGTGACTTTATGTTATCACTCAAAAAGTTTGAACATCTCAAACGATTTCGTTAATTTTCAATAACAGACTGCTTATAATATAAACAAATAATATCACCGAAAATTAGCAACACTGCTTGTAAACTGACTGAGTATTTTGCATTTCAACACACAGAGAGTAATCGCTACATAAACTTCGTTTTTTATTCTGCATAATAATGTATTTTGTAAGGGGTCCAGATTTTTGTTCTATAAGTTACAAACGAAATGACAAACTGTGATGCAGGGTATGCAAATATTCAGGAATCACATTTAAGTATTTTTAATTTTAATATCTCTCGTGTCTTCAATTGTGTCTGGTTACTTATTTAATAAATGATGTCTTTAGAGATATTACTAGTTATTTTATATTCTATATAATCCATTAATCTCAACTATTGTAAGTTGTTTATTAAGTATATTTCATTACCTCTGATTCTTCCTATATGAAAAAATAGTCAAAAAATTAGTTAAATTTGTGAAACTTTGTAAAATTACAAGTAATCACTACAAAAATAACAAGAAATTATCAAGTCGATCTATCTTCAGCCAGAAAGAAGGTTTTACTAAAATTTTAGTAGCATGCACAAATTGTTCCTACCACTCTTATTTTACTAATACCACAAGTTAACCAGTTTTAAAAAAATTGTATGCGACTACTTTTTATTTGTAAATTAAGGCCTCCGATAATGGAATTAAAAAAAAATTGTATGAAGTAGTTTTTGCAATTTTCAAGTTTTTATATTTTAATTTTTGGGAAATTTGACTATTTTGGGTACACCTTGGTTTTAGCTCAAGCTACTTTGGTCAGCCAAATTGCAAAACAAATATGAATAGTTGATAATCGCGTCACAAAAAAATGAGAACTTAATTTAATATAAAAAATGTTAAATTTTGGATTTATTTATGTTTAAAAATTGTTAATGTGGAGAACAATTTTGAAAATCCATCTTAAAATTTTATTTGCATAAAAATGCATTTTTTTAAATATGTTTTTTTTTATATTGCAAACGTGTGAAAAAGAAAACCATATAAATCGAATGCTTTTTGAATTAGAGAAATCCGGTAACAACTTTCGAATATAGAGCTCTTCAAAATGATATTCTTTTGGGATTTTTAAAATTTGATTGGAAAATGAAACCGTGAAAAAAACCTATTAAAACTGATTATTAGGATGTGTTAGGGACTCCATGGAGTATATCAAATCCTAAAGTTATGACCATTTATGTAAAAGTATCAAAATTTAAGATTTTCTCTATTGGCGTTCTTGTTATTTGACGCTTCACGTCGCAGATATTAAGATATAGTAATGATACAATTTTTACACTAACTTATAATGGTCAAAGGACAAAATCTAACATGTTTAGACCTAGTTACCATATAACAGTCTTACCCTAAAAAATTTTCTTGTTTGCTTTTCTATAAAATTTGGCACTAACCTATATTGGCCTACAGACAACTCCTTTTGATTTTAGTTAGAATCGGTATATATAAAGACATACTGCCCACATTGTTCGTCATAGACCTAAGTCTCCCCGAAGTTTCGCCAGCGGTTTGAGTTCGGTAGTCAAAGGGTTAGTGAATCAGTTAGAGCCCATTTCGGACAAATACGGTATTTTAGCATATTCTATTAGCAGCTTTTCCCAAAATTATTATTTCTTAATAACATTTTTTATTTTCTCAATTTCATTTGTACTTTTAACAATTTCAGTTGTTTATTTCTCAATTTTAAATACAAAATCTCTATATCATTTATTGATTTCTCAATTTTAATTGGAAAATCTCAATTTCAATTTCATTTCCCATTTTCTCATTTTAATTAAAAAATGTCCATTAAATTTGTTCTTTTATCAACATCAAAGTTTTGGGGGCTATTGGGCCAGATCGCCTGGGCAGCGACAGGCGAGGCTGTTTATATCTCCCTCTGGGGAGAGGTCTCGGAAACTCTTGTCTATGACGAGGGGCGAACTAAGGACCGTGACGGGTTACCTCACGGGACACTCTGGCCTTAGGTATCAATTGTACAAGATGGGGCGATCCTCTACGGATACGTGCAGGGTTTGTGAATCGGAACCCGAGACCTCAGAGCATGTTCTCTGCAAATGTCCGAGGCTCTCCGATAGGAGGGCCAACTTCTGGTCGCGGTGCATAGTGCCACTCTAGTCTAATCTAACATCAAACAGAAAATCTCAATATCATTTATCTTTTTCTCAACTTATATTGGATAATTTCAATATCATTTGTTCGTTTCTCAATTTAATTTAAAAAATCTCAAATGCATTGGTTTTTTTTTTAATTGCAAATGGAAATTCTCATAATCAATCGTTCTAGTTTCAATATTAAATAGAAAATCTCAAAATCAAATGAACTTTTATCATATTCAAATAGAAAATCTCAATATCAATTGTCCTTTTCTCAATCACAGTTGGAAATGATGTAGTGGGCTTCGATCTTGGGCCGATATGAGCCAATGCATTAATTTTCTTGAAAATTAATCTTTAAATTTCAGAACTGCAGCGCGTGAGATAACAAAGCCAATTCGTGGATGCCCTTTTATGGGAGCCAGGCCTAACCATGGACCGACCCGTTCTTGGGCCAATAAAAGTCAGCGTGGCAAATTTTTGTAAAATATTTTTATATTTGCGACCTGTACTAGGTCTAAACATGGGCCAATTCTAATCAATATTAAAAGGATTTGTCTGTGTGAAACAAATTTCATCGCAATATCTTAATATTTGTGACCTAATGCATACGAACAATCATAAAAGCCAATTTTAGTTGAGGATCGTTTACGCTAGGTCTAAACAGGGTCTGATTATAACCAAAATCAAAAGGCGTTGTTCCTGGGCCAGTATAGATCGGTGCGGCAAATTTCATCAAAAAATCTAAATATTTGGGACTTTTAGTGTGCGGATAAGCACAACGTTAAAATTTTTGGGGGAACCGTTATATGGACATTAGGTCTAAAAATAAACAGATTTTGCACAAATTAATAGGCAAAATGCCATGACTAATATAAGTGCCCCAAATTTTTTCAACATATCTTAATATTTGCAACATGTAGCGTGCGAACAACAGATACAAAATCTAAACTTTGGATAAACTTGAAATTTAAAGATTGATTAAACTGATCAAAATAACTTGATTCTAAATCGAGATATAACCAAAAGAGTCAATTTACATACGCGATATAACGAAAACGCAATATAACGAACGAATTGTTTGCAGTGACTACCTTATATAACGAATTTTTCTGAAAATTTATACTCGATATAACGAACAATTGCTAAAAAATATGTAAACATTTTTAAAAAATGGCAATAAGAGAACATTTTTTTGTTGTAGAACCATTTAATTTAGTACCCACTATTCAATAGTGTACCCACTATTCAAGTTCTATTTTTTATTTTCAATACACAAAAAAAAGTTTTTGCCAAGTAATTAGGAGCATTTCAACTAATATAGTTTATTCACAAAAGTTATGCGAAAACTAGTAACATTTTACCAAGTTTTTACTTGTTTCTATTTAATTATTAAATAATTTATGTAAAAAACTTTATTAGTTGAAATGCTTCTAGTGACTTGGCAACGATTTTTTTTTTTTGTGTGTAACTCAGTATTTTAAAAAATGTTTAATGTGCTTCGATTTAGTAGATTTAGTGCACAATATAACGAATATTTCGATATAAAGAATAGGCCTGACAATATCATTCGTTATATTGGACTTCGACTATACTACAATATAAATAATTAAAATATAAAAAAAAAAATAAAAAAAAACATACTTAACAAAAAAATATTTGCATGTATGTCACATTTGTGCTGTAACCCAGTAAAAAACGCTGCTTACATGCAAGCAGGTTTGTAAGGGAGTAAGCCAAAAAGAATCCCTTACAAACCTGCTTACATATGTCATGATTTTTATATGGCGAATTCCCACTTGGAAGCATTACTTTTGGACAAAGTAAGCGCCGGATTTCAGCTCTTATAAAAAGATGTGATTTCATGGCTTTCAGTAAAATCATATTTCATGCCTAAATTATTATGGAGCAATTCCATATGGGCGTTGTTGGTGTAATGGTTAGCGCGTTGGACTGTTACACAGATGGTCCCGGGTTCGATTCCCGGTGACGACAACATCAATTTAGAAAAATAATATGTATGAGTTTTCTATCACTTATATGTATCGCTGCGCCCACCTTCGGTGTTCCCATAGCACTTAACCCCACCGAAGTAAAATAATGAATCAGGGCTATGAAACAAAAAGCTTCAATAAATTCGCCAACACTACATCAGGTGGCGAGCAACAACTGTTCTAAGACTTATCATCTCGCGCAATTTCAGTGTTGACATGTTTGAAGCCCTTCATCTTTCACCACCTTTAATCTCTCCACTATCCCCTTTCCAAAGAAAGCAACACATTAATTAATAGGAAGAATTTCCTGAGTGTTGCTTCTCTTTTTAAAAAAAAAAAAAAAAAAAAAAAAAAAAACGATCAAAATTGGCAAATTTTTGGACGACCCCTCTGCGATTTTAAAATAAATAGTCTCAATCGATTGCCCAGCAAAAAATAATGTACCTACATATTTTTTTTTTTATAGTGACTGGTTTAGTGGTGGTGTGCACTACTGTCATGTGACAAAATTGAAGAATTCTTCATAAGGGACCTCATTGAAAGTTTTCAACTTTCAATGAGGTCCCAATTAAAGCCTGATTCAATACCTTTCCAACAAGCTATCACTCGTTGCGATCGCTTTAGTAGTTTTTTTTTTTAAAACAACTTTCAATGAGGTCCCTTATGAAGAATTCTTCAATTTTGTCACATGACAGTGGTGCACACCACGACTAAACCAGTCACTATAAAAAAAAAAAAAAAAATATGTAGGTACATTATTTTTTGCTGGGCAATCGATTGAGACTATTTATTTTAAAATCGGAGAGGGGTCGTCCAAAAGGTGATCGCTTTCATATGGAATTGCTCTATGATGAAAACTAATTTTATGACAAATAAAAGTAATTATATGAATATAATTTATTTCACATAAAATTCTACAGATATTCATATTTTGTTGTTTAAATTTTAGACATATAATGTATAAAGCTTCATATAAGCTTCTCAGAAACAGTTAAATGACTAATTATTTTTTATACCATATTCAAAAACAGCAAACACAATCGGAAATCACTGTTTATAATCCACGATATGAGACTTTCTGCATTACTACTTGCATCCTTGTAAGGGAATAGGGTAAGGTGCTGACAACCTGAATCCGTGTAAGGGAAAACAGTAAGCTGAAATTTTTGTTTGTTTATTTTTATATGGAAATTATTCGTTTCTTTTGCTGCTTCTTAGTGTTATTTGATAGTAAGCACTTACATCAGCGCATTTGTTTTATCCTGCTTCTAAAAACACGAAAAATCTTTATTGGGAAACTAGTGTAGTTATAGATAACAGATTTGTCTGTTATTTAACTAAAAAATGCTTATATCTGACTTTGCATAATAATTGTTATAACTGACTTTGCATAAAATTAGCAGATTTCTTTTGATATATATTAGTATGATAAGAATTGCAAAAATAATACTGTTAAATTTACAATATCTTAGTTATATTCATGTTGAATTTTAGTCAATTGTAGCAATTTACTCTTCTCAAATTAGATATATTAGCAAATAACAGTATATATGAGACAAATAGACTGATGATTTAAGAAGGGCAGATTTTTGTTAAAATAAAAAATATTTAAAAAAAAACTTTTTTTTGTGACTTTTTGTCTACTAATATTTAGCACATTTTTGCAGATTTTAGTAGATTATTTTTTACTTTCAATTTACTAAAATTTAGCTCAAATATAACTCAAATTTTGTAGATTCAACAGATTTAGTTTTGTTATTCTTATCTTAATAAAATTTAGCAAAACAAATCAGCTTATTTTAGCATTTTTGACAATTTTATTTTGAACAAATTTTTAGTAGTTTTTGCAAAAATGTTTACTAATTTTTTTCTATTATTGTATAACAAATAATATCGCAAAATTTGACATTGTTACGACAGACTTTGTCACTTATCGGGGCAATTGATATAGAAATCCTCATATATTTAAATATAATATTCATAAACATCTTTAAACTGTCCTTGACACTCTAAAGAAGAATATGTTTTTGTGCATGATAGAAATTTTATAACGTAAAATATTAAAATTTATGTTAACCTATTTCCCTCAATTAATATCAATTTTAAATCTAAGTTTTTTTTTTTTATAGAATAACAAAAAGAACTTACCTCCTTTGTATCCACCGGAAACACAGAACCCAATGTTGGCATCGACACAATACATATGGCAGCAGTAAATAATAAAATGCCATAACACAGACAGGGTAAATGATGATCTTTGATCACGCGACATTGTAACAATATTAAAATTATGGCAAATAATAGGCACACAAATGAATTGAAGACATTCTTTAAAAATATAAAAATCAAAATAGAAATAAATTACAATTCACAACTCGTAAAATAAAACAAAAGTACACACCATTGATCCTAAATATTTCGGCAACGCTGATTTTAATGCCGTACTCAGTTTTTCGACTTATGGGACAATTTTTCTTAAAATTGCATTAAAGTTTTGCACGTTTTAGCAAAGTTTTCTATACATCAAATTTAAAAAATAAAATATTTTATCTTACAATTTGTTTTTTATGGTAAATACTTGTAATATCTTCAGCAACAGTTTGCATTTAAATTTGTTTAATATATGTACAGTGGCGTACAAAAGTATTCACACAGCAGCAAATTTTATTTTTAATCTTTTATATTTTTAAAATGAAATCCACTAGCCGGATATGGTATTCAACAAAATTGTTTATTAACTTATAAATTATTAAAATACAACAGAAAAATTATTCTTAGTATGTTATATTATAAGAAAAAACTAAATATGTAATTCAAAGTATTATTTTAGGCGGACAAAAGTATTATCACAGCTTCAAATGTTTGTACAAAAAATAAAATTTCACATGATTTAATACTTTGTGGAGTAGCCTTTCTTTGCTATGACTTCTTTTAATCTTCTTGGCATAGAATGGACCAATTTCGTCGTAACATCAGCTCCAATATTTTTTAATTTTTTTTAAATACAACATGATTAGTGTTAGTTTTTTGTTGTATTTAAATTATTTATAAGTTAATAAACAATTTTGTTGAAAACCTTATGCGGCTAATAGCTTTCATTTTAAAAATATAAAAGATTTAAAATAAAGTTTGCTGCTGTGTGAATACTTTTGTCCGCCACTGTTTGTGAAGCACTAACAAGTAATTCCTTGACTTTTATCAGTTTTTACTATATTTTACTTTTTCTCACACACACAGAAAAATTCAGCTATCTGCCAACTGAAATTCGGTTACTACTTCACAAATTCAGTTTTTACGGATTTTAGTCGGTTGGTACAACTAAACATTAGATTGCACAACAAAGTTCGGTTAATTCAACTGAATTTTAGTTACAACACCCAAAATATTTAGAAATCTAATGTAAATATCGTTGTACTAACTGAATTTATAAATTGTTACTATTGACATACACTTTTCAAGTTGTAAACAGTTCAAAAAATTAGTTCAAAAGTATGTTAAACGTGTTCCAACTCAATTGAACTAATTTTTTCTGTTGACATCATTTAAATCTGTTATTTAACTAAAGTTATTTCATTTTACCATATGAACAAATTTTTGTTCTAATTGCACTAATTTTTTCTTCTAATATTTATTGAAGTTTTTAAATGATTTTAAGAATTTATCTGTTAGTTTAGAAAAATTTTTTGTAAAATTTTTTATTGTCTGCGTAAAAAAAAGTGTCTACGTGCAGAACTATGTGTGCGTGTATTTCTGGTGGTGTTTTTTTCAAGTGTGTATCAATTTTTTACATAAAAACAACAACAAGCTCTAGTAGATAGAAACATGTTTGAGCCTGTACTTCAGTCATAAAAATAAACGCAGTGGTTGATTTTCTAATGGGTTTCCATTTTTTGTAGGAAGACGAGTCGGAAACAAAAAAAAAATGTTGCAGTTAAAAATATAATTAAATTGCTAAAATATTAAGGTTAGTTTTAAAATAAAAAATATTTTTACTTATGTGAATATGATTAAATATTGTTTTTTTTTTCTTTTCAATGAAGGACAATTTCGTAAAATTTTTAAAGACTCTTATACAGGAACGAGTATTTATTTAGCAGCACAAATTCCTATTTAAGAATTTTTACCCAGTAAATATGCTTAAAATGTTTCCGGTCTTCGGTCTTTGATGCCTTAACAACATAGGATTTTTTTTAAAATTTGATTCCTGCCTGTCGCCAATCAAATGGTTCTTCAAAAAAAAAAAAAAAATTACCCCCTATTTTTAGAAATAAACGGAACGAGTCCTTCAGAGAAATTTATTAGTTTTGGTTTCTAACGATAATAAAATACACTTATTTTATTGGACGAAATCATTCTGTTCACTTCGTAACAACTAGGGTTCAATTTATATTTCATAGATTGTTTTTAAAAGCAAATTTTGTATAAATTTATTTGTAAACATCGGAAAACAAATTGACAAATTTACTGTTTATTTTTAAGTTAAAAAAAAATTGAAAGAAACAAAAAATAAAAAAAGATTATAAATTATTTTGAAGTTTCAAAAATTTTAAAATACACAAAACAAATTGTAATACGACAATCAAACAAATGTTAAAATATGAAAACTAACAAAATAAAGGATTTTTTGTTAGAAAGTGTTTTGCAACCGTCAGATAATGACAGTCGTAATTAATTTTTATATTAATTACTGTAGAATATTACTTTAGTCAGTCTCTTTACAGGAAGAAGAAGAAGAAACCATTTTTTATTGAAAAATTTTACGGACACAAGGGATACACCAGACTGCCGCAGTTTCGTCCCCCTCCTGGGACTCGTCAGTGGTTAATTTATGTGTCAATTGAACAAAGTATTTTTATATTGTTAATTTAACACTTTTTATAAAAATATTGATATCATATATAGTAATATCAAACCATATAAATTTCATAATACTCGGATATAGCCATATCTGGATTCATATATGTTTAGATATAGCTATAGCTGGAACTATACATATTCAGATATACTAATTTATAACACTCAGATATAACCATATATGGATTCAAATATGCTCAGAAATAGCCATATATGGATCCATATATAATCAGGTGTAATCATATCTTGTTCCATATATGAACAAATATAATTATATATGAATATATATAAATATATATATGAACAATTTTACATGGGCTTTAATATATCAAACAATTCTACATGGCATTAATGGAGAAAACAAGAAAAGAAACATAAACAGGCAAGAATGGCCTAAAAAAGTGAAAAAATAAAAATAAGTGTATTTATAAAGTGTTTTCCAATAAAATTAGATAAAGAACACTTATAATTTGTTTTTATCTAATAAATAATAGGAATAGGTGCTAAGATATTTCAGCAACATATACATGCTTTAAACAAAAATTATCCTAAATTTCTGTATATTAACTAAATTTTTTTACCTGTTTTTAACCAACAAATATTAAGCAGAAAACATGTGCAGATTTCAGCAGATTTATTATAATTTCTGTTTGGGGCCGAGACCCCCCAATGGATCGGTTTTTGGGGCCGGGCCCCCTATGGTCCAAAAACCGGTATGCGTAGAAACATATAAATAAGTGTGGGTACTCAAATGAAAGGAAATTTCATCAAGATTTAAAAAATGATACTATTTTTATGAGCCATGGTACGTAGCGTCCTCTAGAGCTATTTGAAGTATATTTTAAGTATAAAAATGGGAAGGAATTTTTTTTTGATTATTTTTGTAAAATTTATTGTTCAAATAGTGAATTTTACATGAAAATATGACGTATCAGTGGCTATCTTTGGCGTTACCCAGGGATAACAGTGATAGTACAAAATTTATTGGCTTAAGGGATTTCTCCTAAAGTCCGCCCAAAGCCAGGCTTCACTGAAGAACGTTTTTCTGCGTGACTTAGGTTGTAACATACGCGTAACGGTTTTTGGGCCCGGGCCCCTTAACCGAAAATAGTAAAAATAATCTGTTTTAATTCTGGAAGAAACTACATACTTTTTTTATTTTATTGAGAACGCCTCATAAAGTGCATTTTAGCCGGGTATTTAGACTGAAAAGTTAATCTAGTGAAAATTGGATTAACTACATATATTTCACTGAAATTAGACAGTTAATCTTTTCGCAAGATTAACTTTTCAGTCTAAATTCCCTATAATAAAAGTTTTTGTTAAACTAACTTTTACAAATATTATTTTTTTTTTTCTGAATTTTGATACAGGTAATTTTGTAAACTGCTTACATATTATACAAAAATATGAACTTATAGGTCATCCATTTTCGATATGCTGTCACATAAATTTTAGGCACATTTATTGTTTTCCCCATGAAACGCACTCACTTTTATCTTTTTTTGCACGAAATAATTGTTCATGTTCGTATTTTTGCTAATTGTACAAGAAATAGTAAAATCTGAGAAAACCCGCGGATTTATTTGTTAATGCTGCGTATTTATTAAACAAATTTGATACAGAAATGTTGTTGAAGGTCTCATCAGTATTTAGTTTTTTAAGTATAAAAAACTTCGTTCAAACATGCAAAATTTTAATGCAATTTTACGAGAAAATCAGCGTTGCCGAAATGTTTGGGATCAATGGTTGGTAACATTGTTTTCGATTTTATTGGTCAGTTTTATAGCGCTGTGCTATTAACAAAATCAATTTCAATCTATTTTTTTTTTTTAATTTAACTTACATGAAAAGTAGGAGCATTATTATAAGCTAATGATAAAGCAGCCATAACACCACACAGCACCACAACTAAAGCCACTACACCCAACACCGAAAAACGTTGCAATTTCAATGTATAACGTTGATATAGACATTCTAATTCATCATTTTCAAAACGTAGCGTATTCCAAGGACGACCACGTGTAGCTTTTACCGCATGATCCATGATAAAAATGTTATTCCAACAAAATGAAGGATAGTGACTTTAAAATAGAAATAAGAAAATAAAAGCCCAACCAACCACCACCGCCTTAGAAAGGCGGTTTTTTAAAATAACACAGCCAAAATTTTATGGTTTTTGTAAAGATGAATGTGTAAATGAATTCATTTAGATCTAAAAAGAGAAGAAAATATAAAAATGGCAATTAATTACAATAAGCAGTATCATAGTATATATTGAAAAAAATAAAATTCTTCTTAGTTTAAACGAGTTTAAGATCATTTATTTATTTCCAATATTTCGTCTCCACATTGGGTGACTTCTTCAGGAAACAATTATTACAATTTGAAAAACTTGTTTTAATAATTAAAAACTTATTTTTAAGAAGAATTAAATAAAAGAAGATCAAAGAAAACTTAACATTTAAAAGAAAAATAAAATATTTAATACATTAAAAAAAATTTTATAGACTGTTGAAGTTGTTATCTTTCTCAGAAACAAATTTCCTTCTAAAAATTAATAAAATTTAAGTTTTGATTTTGAAAATCAGCAAGTTTAAATTAAAAAAAAATACCTTGAAAGTTCAAATAGTAACGGAAAATTTTTAGCTATTAAGATCTGTGCCATTTTAACACCTCAGCATTTCAATTTGCAATTTAAAATATGCCATAAAAATCTAAATAAATCCAATCGAAATACATAAATCAATCAAATTTGTATTTATCTGATCAATTTGTTATTATAATGGAATTCAATTTAAATTTTCAATAACATTTTCAATATTTTGTTAATCTTCGTTTCACTTTTCAATATCTGGCAAAATTTCGTTTTTAAATATAATTATAGAATTTTTACAGTTAACTAAGCATAAAATCATTCGTGTTCAATTTTCCTCTTTTTGCCACACTACAACTACCAATACAACGATATTTTCACACACTTTATGGAGGTTTTTATAAACTAAAACAAAATTTTGCTAAAGTGTTGGTGACATGCAACCAACTCAATAATACATGGAAACATATGAGGCTTTCATTATAAACGGACCTGTTAAAATAAGGTGTATCGCATAAGTGTCAAAGTAACAGCATTTATTATATATATGTATATAAGATCATCAGACTCAAATAAAAAACAGTTTAAAAGTTACTGAAAAAAAGTCTATAATTTTACACAAAAGTTAACCACCAGACTGTTTAGCTAATTTTAGTAATTAGCTTATTTTGCTGTAGAAACAGAAAAATGTCACACAAACTGTTTAGGTCTCCTAAAACCGAATATGGGATTAAAAAAAATTTTATGGAGTAGCTTTTGAAATATATTTTAATAAATTTTTTTCAGCAAATTTGACTGTTTTGACTATATCTCGATTTAAGATCAGGCGACTTTGGTCAGTCAAATTTCAACAAAAAAAAAAAAAAACAACTAACATTTAATGCGCAATATATTTTTTGTATTTCGTTTTTAATTAGGATTCAGTAGTTTAAGGACCTTACACGGAAATAGAATTAGTAAAAAAAATTGATCCACGACTTTTTGGCGGCATATTTTTTTCGCAAATTAAAAAAAGAATATGCCGCCAAAAGGTCGTGGATCATTTTTTTTCTCTTTCTTTAGTCCTATTTTCATCCATACATGATCTAGAAACTAAATCCGCTATCATATTAGAGTTACCACAAAATTTCATTTATATATATTCAAGAGCACCGTGTAAAATGCATCTAGTTTGCAAAAATCTAAATTATTTACATACAAAGATGATGTACTTGGCAAAAGAAAAAATTTGATACCCATATTGCCCTATTTAAAACGAAGAGTTACCACCCCATTGCATTTTTGTCAAAACGCGAACTAGAACGAATTTCAAAAAAAGTTGAGACCCGTATTTAATTAAATCGACTAAAGATTAAAATATGTTAATTTGGCATTTTTATTACAAACAACCATGAACAAAAAATTCAAAAACCGTTTTTTTTTTTACAGAATATCCTTATAAAAGGACATGGATGATCGTCCTCGGACAAATTGTATATATAGTTAGACGCGCCTTAAAAAAACCTTTCTTATGATACCCATATTGTATATGTTGGTAAGGAAACAGATTCTTAAATTAACAAAACATGCGAAAATGGACCCTTTTTCAAAATGGTCCAGCTCACGAGAGGTCAAAGCTATATCCGAAATATTTTAGATGTGATCATAAAAAATACCAATGTTCATTTTGAGGGGGGTACACCTTGCACGAATTTCGCTTCCATACAACTTGAGTCGCTCTAATGTACATACTCAGATAAGTAAGTACTCATAGTACATGTTTTACATGTTGTACATGTTGTACATGTATTTTAAAAGGCCTGTATCTCCGAAACTAAACGAGATAGACCAAAACGGACATAATTTTTGCTCCTTGGGAGTATTAATTCACGCTGATAATACAAATAGGCTAGGTCCGGGAAAGATCATTATGATTCTAAATGATGAAATTGTCAAAATACTTTAAGTATACTTAATGTATACTTGTGTTATTACTTTTACATATTCATACACGTTGGATCACTAATACTTTAAAAGTACTCAAAATGATACTTTTGTCATTCTCTGTCCCATATACAATTTAAGTTTAACTTTTCTTTAATATTTAACGGGACTTTTATTAATTGGGCCTTATTATTGTTGCGTTCATATAAAAAAAACAATTATTTAAAAAAAAAATTAATAAATTCGATATTTTTAGGATTCAAAATTATTTTTTTTTTGTAAATTTATTCAATAAGGATTGGATAATACTGATTCCCAAGAAAATGCAGTTGTTCCGATACCAAAATAAACCGTAAATATTTACTAAGCCCGTTATTTGATTCGGTTGCCAACTATGCACTGATAGAATTTTCCTTCATAGTATTAATGAAACGATTTCATTAAAATTGATTCATTGGTTTAATGAAAAATTTCATTTACTGAATGAAAATTCATTAATATTGGTATTTTTTTCATTAACATTTTTTATGATTTTTTCATTATTTCATTATTTCATAAAAAAAAATCATTAAATCAATAACAAAAATTTAATTTAAGTTTTCAAATTTTTTTCAATAAAAATTTTGACTTGTATAAGAAAAAAATATTTTTTTTTTGAAATAAAAAAAAACTGAAAAATTTCTTTTAAACAGAATTAACCAAAACTTTGACATAAATAAAATTTTTTTATTCAGTTTGCTAACAGAGCTAACAGTTTTGGACGAATTTGAATAGGTGGTCACTAAATTCCAGGTAACAGATTCTCTAAGAAAAACGATATAGTTTTGTTCAAAACGAGACCTAAATTTTTATCGTTTTAAAGATGTTACACAAAAGCGTTATGCTAAACGATAATAAATTTTTGTTTTTTAACAACATTGTTAACAATATTTAACATTTGTATCTAATATGGTCGTAATTTAACTACAAAAAGTGGACTACAAATCGTCGATCGTTCTACAGAATTCCAAGCCAGATCAATAAAAAATTACATATTTTGTACCGACATATAAGAAAATATTTCATCTTTTAACACAAATTATAAAAAATGTAAAGAAAGATTAAAAATTTTTGTAAAAATAAAGCAATAAGAACAGCAATACATTAAAATTGTTTTTTTTAGTTTAGCTTTAAATAATTTAATGCCTGTTAATTATATTTAAACGATTTTTTCAATCATTAAAGTTCTTAATATACATAATTTAAAAAAAGTACAATAATTAAAATATTTCTTTTTTATGGATAAAACAATTTTATTTTCAAAATTTGGAATTTTCGATCTGAAATCTAATCAGCTACTTTTCAAATTTTATCTTTTTCGAATTCGTCAAAAATTATGAGCTTTAGCAAATTTGTTGAGAAACAATAGAATTTTCACCACTGTGCTACATTGGTGGGTGGCCCCGGGAAAACTTTTATTGTTTGATTTCTTTTTTACATGTCATCCTATTGCAAGTAACGAAAATTTGCTGAATCAGGCTGAGTTTAATAAAAATCTGATATCGCTTTTGCAGAACAGCCTGTGATGTTTACTTTCGAACTTTTTTTTATAAAAATATTTTGTAGATCCTATAAAGTCCAGACGTTATAAATAATATCAACGAATGATAATTTCTCAATAACCACCAAATTAATGCTATACTAAAATAATAATAAAAAGTGCAAATTATTATATAATAAACAAAAATATTTCATACAAACTATGCATTTTATTCATTTAAACTTTCGTAACGATTAGCTAGATTTAATAAAAAAAATTCCATTCATTAAAATTGGTTTAATGAAATACCTTTCATTGACTCAATGAAACGTTTCTTTGGGGACTTTTTTATGAAAAAATCATTGGATTAATGAAGGAATTCATTGGATTAATGAAGGAATTCATTAATACTACGCACAAATTTCTATCAGTGTGCTCACAATAAAATTTGTGAAAATTGTAAAAAAAATTTACCCCCACAAGCTTTGGCTGGATCCGACAGTGATCGGTAAAATACTTTAATTATTTATGAATTATTAAAATTATTTGTATTCCTTATTTGTTCGACTAATCGAATAAGTTTTAAAAATGTATTGTTTGATCGTTCGATCAAAAATTATTTGTTCATTTTGTCTAACAAAATCAACAAATGACAACCTTAGTAAATATTTAGTAGGAGTTTGGTGTGGGGGCATGGTTCGAAATTTCATAGCCCTGATGAAAAACTTTCATTAAAACTAGTTTCATAAAAATTGCGAAGCTTTTTCATAAGTTTAAAATTTTCATTTGTGAAAAAACTTCATTGGTGTTATGAAAAATTTCATTAAAACTCGCACAAGAAAATTCTCTCGGCATATTTTATAGAATCAAAGCTTTTAATCATCTGCTTTCAAATGAAGAAATAATAACAAATCACGGGGAATGTGAAATACCGTATATTTATAGATTCTTAACAAGGTGTAGATTTAAAATGATTAGAAATACATAAATTTCTAAAATCAATAAAAAGGATACACTTTTTTGCTGTTGTAAGTGTATACTATTATAAAAGGATAAAAACAAAGGAAAATATTGCAAAGAGTTCAAGGTCAAAATAAATTACTAAAAATAGCTTAAACGTGTTAGTTTTTTTTTTTAGCGGTTTAACAATATTGAGGTTTGTTTATTTTTTCAATTAAAAATATTTGTTCTAGAAATCTTTTACAAAAATCTTATACCAAAAATATTAACTTAAATTAACACCACTTTTGTTTCATATTTCTTTAAATTAACATAAATTTTTCTTTCATTCTTCCTTTTTTTATTACCCAAACATTATAAATTATGCAATGAAAATAAATAAAACAAAAACATAAGCGAACATGAATAATTCACAACATTTTTGCTAAATATTTATATACACAAGTGTTGGAAATGCACTCACACTTATACACATTAAATAGACAATTTTCCATAACAAACAAAATATAAATTTTCCACTTCTGCTCTGAAAACTTTTAAGCACAACATCAACACTATTATGCTGCTAGTTTGTGGGTTGAATTGGATGTTGCCTGTATTTTCATACATACATGCTAATATAAGTACTGACACACTAAGAAGTATCACTTCAAAATATTACATATACACACACTCAACTTCCGTTTCCGTGTTAGAGTTTTTGTTTTTTAACAGTCAAGAGATGCATTCATATATAAAAGTTTTAAAATACATATTCTTACTCAAGCAAAGATTTATGATTAAAAACTTTTATTTCTTGATGCTTTTTGTAGCGTTTTAAATATGAAGACCGAAGATTAATAATGCTTTTGATTTTGAGGATTGTTAAAAATAAATTACAATATGTCCTAAATCACAATCAGCATTTTAAAATAACATATTGAGGTTTTAGAAAATGTTTGAAATTTCGATGACCTCATAATTAGGGTATTCAATTTACTCGGGTTTGCTTTTGTTCGAGTAATCGAGTAACTCGATTTTGAGGTTTTTAATTTACTCGAGTAGGCGAGAAAGATTTTAAAATTGCTCGAATAACTCGAGTAACTCGAACAATTTTAATACTTTAATTTTATTTTCCAAAAGCTCACATTTTTGTAAGTTTTTTTATATTTTATTAGTACTTTATTAGTAGTAAAAAGTATATCTAAAAGAGAAAAACATTTGCTAAGATCATTGCGACAGTTTTGTCTCAGTACACTCAAAGCAAAAGCGTTATTATATCAATGAAATTCTTTATAAATATGTTGAAATCTTCATTGATTATCTTTCAATATAACTGGTTCATAAATATGTATTAAACTGTTTTATAAAAATTTTTTGTAAGGTGATCCGTTTTGTAATTTCACTCAGACTTGACACAGTTTTGTTATATTAGTGTGTTAGTACTAAACGAAAAAATAGTCCATTTTGTCCTATCATTTTGGGATTTTGAGATATGTAATTTTTCTAAAAAAATTATAAAGAAGTTTTGAAACAACTTTCATGAATATTTAAGAAGATTTTCATCTTATTAATGAAAACTTCATTACTTCTATATGTAAATTTTAATATGTGGAAATTTTGCGTAGGACCGCTATGAATTTCCATATAGGGCTTCTAAAATTGGCTTGTTACAACGACATAAAAGGGACCAACAAAAAGTTTTTAGTAAATGACATTTAAAAATTCCTTTTTGAAATTATAGTATTTATATGTAGTTTCTTTAGATCAAATGGCAACTAAAATAAAAAAAAAAAATAATGTTTGAACCCAGGGTTAAACCTCAAATCCGCACCAATAATCTTAAACACCCCAGTCTTAGAACTTGTTTCTTTAAAAAATATCCAAGTTTCTTCGATATCGGAGTTTTTCGCATTAAGTTCTTCGTTTTTCGTAATATAATTTCTTTAACAGTGCTCACTTAATATAAAAATACACTTAACATTTAAATATTCACTATAACAGTCACATTATTTTATACAAAATATGAAAAAATATAAAATAGTTCATATTTTTAAATTACTCGAGTTACTCGATTAATCGACCAAAATTGTTCGAGTTATTCTTTACTCGAAATTGGCCACTTCGAATTACTCGAACAATTATTCGACATCATTTCATCGATTAATCGAGTAACGGTTAACCGATTGAATACCCTACTCATAATGCATCAATATATTTAGATATATTTGTAAAAAAAATTTGGAATTTAATAGAATTTGTAGAGACATCATAACATTGCAAAATATTTCTTCTTAAATTTACAAGCTTTACTTACATAGAAAAGTTTTCAAATAAGGATCCATAATTACGAATAAAACTCAAGCCGATAGCATAAGTTGCTAGTGCTTAGTTCTTAAGATTTATTGTAATTTTAACTATAGTAAATAAATTAAATAAATAAATAAAATAATATCAATTAAACTTGGATATGAGGTTTCCTTACAAACTGTTCTGCTAAATATATATCGCGCAAAAGTAAAAGTCGAATTTAGCGTTTTTTTAATATTGTCAGATTTATAATATATTTTTTAAAATAATTTAATTATTATTTTAATGAAATTTGGGGATTAACTGTATCAACAGAATTTTATAAGAGCAATTAAAAAATAATAATATTAAATAAAAAAAAAACCAATAAACATTAACCCCTTAAAATTGTTTTTCGGAAATCGTTAGATGGATCTTTAGAATAAATTTAATTTGCTCTTCATTTGTGTATACTACAAACTGGAGCCATTATCATATATATAAATTTAATCAAACTCCGACAGAAGTTGCTCTGTTAATTTCCCAGTAGGTTTTTTTTTTGGTCAAAAGTGGAAACGTAAACCCTATGGCCTGGGTTCTATATTCCACTACGAAGTGAAAGTGGAATCGTTTTTAATTCCACATTTTCAATTCCGCTGTGTTCTGAAAAACGAGTGAATCGTTTTTTTCACGACGATTTCATTTTCATTTTGTTTTTAGCAACAACTTAAAAAAATGCGGGAAAACCCAAATTATCACTTTAAAGTGAATGAAATTGCAATGAAGAAAGGAATAGTGCATTTTTTTTTTAACAAAAATAAAAATTAAACAAAAAAAATACTTATTTTTAAAATAATATAGAATAAGTGGCGCAATTGTAATTTCCTGGTATTTAATTGAAAAGGAAAGCAAAGAACGGAAAATCTAAATAGAAAAAGGATTCGTGACTGTTAAAATCCTTTGAAACTATCAGAAAAATCGTAAGAAAATAATTAAAACTGAGTCGCTAGTGTTTAAAATTAATACAAAAAAATATAATAAAAAATATAAAATATTCTATATTTTTTATATTTTCAGGTCCTTCCTCATTTTCATTTAATACTTGTAAAATTACATTGACTACATTGTCGGACTAGTGCCATCTAAGTTTGACAATTCAGTAGATGAATTTGTGGTTGTTTGCCCTTTGCTAGTCGTCCCGAATGATATAACAGCTAGGACACCTTCAACTGCTGTATAAAGGCCAGAAAGTTTGACCACTGAATCTTTTTTGGATGGTTGGATATTGTTGGGTCCTCCACAGGTAGCCGATACCTCCGCTCTATTTTAGGCCAATTTTTTACTAATGGTAGCCTTTCAATCAGCCCAAGCCTTTTTCCAACCACTTGCATCCTTTTCTGGAGGTCCTAAGCTGTTTAATATACTTGCTAAGTCCTTCCACAACTGGTCGGTAACTGTTTTGTCGCCCCCTCTAAAAACCTTTGGCCAAACCAGAATTTTTTTGCCATGAATGTTCAAAATGCTGCCTCTTGTTCCGGATTCATGGGTTTTAACATAAAAAATACAACACTCTTTCAGTTAAATAAACGTATATTAAAAACATATCGCATTTCAATTCCACTAGAAACAAAATGAAAATGAAATTTTTCTTTTCAAATCACTTATGTGGAATTGAGAGCACAAATTGAGCGTAAGTTTCACTTTCACTTCATTTTCGGAATGTAGAACCCAGGCGTATATTTATCAAATTACATATAATAAGTATTTTTATCAAGTGAACGTTTTTTTTTATCAGATTAATTAAGTTTCATGTGTCTTTTTAGTACTCAGACCACTCAGGGTTAAAAACTTTTTAAATAAAAATAAAGATAATTTTAGTCTTATCTAACAAGGAAACTACACATTGGTGAATCAGCAGATTTAAATGAAACTTGGATATGTTGTAAAGGACATAAGAAGAATTAGACACGTATTTTTTAGGTGCGCAATGTCAAGTTTATGGGTTAAAAAGTGTGCTAAAGAATTACCCAATATGACGTTTTTTTAAAAAAATCGTTAATGCCGAATTTAATGATTTTATTTTTTATTTTAATAAATAAATTAAAATCGTTTTGAAATTGATTTATTTTTTTAAATTCAACAATTTGTTATGAGTTGCTTAAAAACATTAGCAAATATTTTGCTTAAAAACAGGTTAATAATTAATTTTCGGTGTACATTTTTTATCGTTTCGTGTATAACTACTGTTTAATAAAAAACAAAAATGTTAGCACTCAATATTGTTTAGTGAACTCAAGTGTTTTCAAATCAAATATTTACTAATTATACAAAAATACTTTATATATATATTGAAGGGGAGAGGGCCCCAAGATGAACAGGGCCCCAAGATGGACATTGCTTATAAAATTGTTGCATAAGGAAGCAGCACTCCCTGCTTTCTGTCGTTGTTGTTGTTTGTATAGATACCGTTTTCCATGCATACTCCAAGTTAAAATATATGCTAATTTTTTCACTGCAAACACGATATATTTTTTTTTTTCCTTTGAAAAAATTCATGAACAAAATTTTTTTGAGTTGTTTAGGTTATCTAAATTTTGTGATCAATAAGTCCGTGACTTTTTGAATGAAACAGTTTTTTTTTTTGCAAAAAAAAATAATTTTTCAACATAATCTTATTTTAGCTTAATACACTTAGTCCAACGTTTCTCCAATTTTGTATCCCTTCCAAAAAATAGGATTTTTCGAGGTCCATAAAATAGACAATTCTTGGTCATATGGGGTCTTTTTTTTTTTAAATACTAGTTAAATCGGTCCAATAAGTTGGCATAATATTCGCCGTTTATTGTTTTTTCCCTTTTGAAGGTAATCGATGTGGATTATCCCGCGTGCATCCCAAAAAACTGTTGCCATCACCTTATTGGGCACGATTACGTTTATGGTCAATTGAGGGCAAACGCGACACCCATCTTGCAGACTGCTTTCTTAAAACCAACTGTTCATTTAAAATCGAAACCACACTGCCATATGAAATGCCTATAGCATCAACAATCTCACGCACTTTTACTCTTCGATCGGCCAACACCATATCGTGGATTTTTTTTGATATTTTCGGGTGTATTGACCTCAATTGGCCGTCCAGAACGTTCAGCGTCATTTGTACTTGTGCGACCACAACGAAAGTCAGTAAACCACTTTTTTACCATTGAAATCGATTGTGCAGAGTCCCCATAGTATTTATCAAGCTTTTCCTTGGTTTGATTGACGGTTTTTTTCGCAAAAATAATGTTTAATGAGCACTCGAAATTCACTTTTTTACATTTTTAAAAAAATCCCCGAGGTTGTATGTTTTGAACAGCTGTTAAACGCAAAGTAAATGACGGAACTTGCTCAAAATTTGACAGTAGTCTATTAACAGGTGGTACTTGATGGGAGAAGTGCTGCATTTCATATAACTACGAGGGAAGTTCGAAAAGTCACGGACTTATTGATCCGCCCTCGTAACTAATTGTGCCAAAATTTCAGTCCTCTGTCTTCATTGTTCAGATGGCGCTCGCAACAATAACAATTTTCGATGACAAAAATTTGCAGTTTTTTTCTATATAAACAACTGAATATAACAAATAAAAGAAAACTTTTGGTATGGTTTTGTAGGGAATTAATTTCTCTACAAAGACGACATTTCACCGAATCTAAAAAGCCAACTCCGATTTTTTAATAGCGAAACAAAGTTAAAAATTTTGTTTAATTTTTGTAATTATTAATGTATTAATTAATGTATGTAAACCCACTTTTTAAAGCAAAACTTAACAGTTTAATTTATTTTGGAAACTTTACGAAATGTTTCGTATTAAAAATGAGCAAAATCAGTCCAGCAGTTCAAAAAGGTATCTTAAAAACTGTCATTACAAATTTGATTAAAAAAAAATTTATCTTTTATTCACTTTTCTAAAATTATTGGAGTTTTATAAAATTTCTAAGGAAAAATTTTGAGGTACCTTCACATTTGCACTCACAACTTTTGAAACACTTTAACTTTGATTGGCTCTAAAAAACGGAGTTGATTTTATAAATTTGGTGAGATATGATCTTTGTAGAGAATTTAATTCCCTCCAAAACTATACCAAGGGTTTTCCTTCATTTCTTAATTGTATATATAGAAAAAACTAGAGGAAAATTTTTTTGTTATCGAAAATTCTTATTTTTGCGAGCGCTAACTGAAAAATGAAGATAGAGAGCTAAAATTTTGCCACATTTTTGTTTGTGATCGACAAACATGGGACCAAAAATAAAAAAAACTTAGTCGCTTTATTTGGCACACTCTACTGTTCATATATTTATTTATCGCATGACGATATTCTAAAAAGATTTTAAGGATATTTTTTTTGTACCAATTTTTAGCAACTCTCAAAAAATTAACCCAAATGCCCTAAGATGGTAATTTTTAGGACCCTAAGGTGGTCATGTATTTTTTTTCCATTGGTGTTGAAAGTGGAAGTTAAATTGAATTTTATTGAAAATTAAATATAGGAACGAACAACGCCAAAAAGTTTTCAACAATAAAAGCCTACGAAAAGCAGCGTTATCACTTTCCCAGGATATATTGCAAATTCGAAGGATAAACAACGTGCTCGTGAAGAAAAACAGACATAGTCTCAGGTCAAAAAGTTCATCAAAGAAACAAAAAAAACATCAAGTCGACAGAAAATCTTACACTCACAATATTTTGTGATTAAAATCAAAGGCATATGTACTTTAAACCAACTAAACATGTATTTAAAAACTGGTTTATTCACTTTTAATTTATATCAATTGTATTAACACAAAATCCATAAAAATAAAAAAAGTTTCTATTACTTTATCTATCAAAAAAAAAAAAAAAATTAAGAAAAAATTCATTTTATTTTAACTAATTATTACAAATTATTAAAACAACAGCTTTCTCTTCTTTTTACTATCATTAACTTTTTGGTTCAAATAAGGACTTTTTGGAAAAAGAAAATTTTAAATAAAAATTATAACAGGCACAGAAAAACAGTATTTATGTGTATTTTGTTTTTCAATAAATATTTTGTTTTCAAGAAATAAGTTTAAAAAAATATTTTTTCGTAGTTTAATATTCCTTTAAAAACAAAGTTTACTGATTACTTTTTAAATAAACTTTACAGTTATTGTTAAAATATTGTGAGTGTATATCGTCTTTAGGCGAAGATGAAGCTTTTTGTACAGTTTAATGCTATAAACACATAGACCACAGCAGACTGCAGAGCTACACGACTACAAATGCCGTTCACTGCAATCGTCGCCGTGTGGTCAGCTACTTATTATTTTGGAAACGACAGCAACATAATAAAAAGCTGTTTTTATACAAATGAATTTTTATTTCAGTAGTGCCAATTACATTTTTTTTTGCTTTATTAAAATAGAACAGCATGCATGGCTGTAGACACATATATAAAGTTCACTTAAAATACAATTACTTATTTATAATACATTATTATAACGTGTAAATAAATTTATCTAACCCCTCTTGAATATTAATGCAATTATACCATTTAATGTTGCGACGTTTTTTGTGTTTAACAAAATAAAATATTTTTAAGCACTAATTTGTTACATATTTTGTTTTATTGTCAACACTATTTTTGTTTTGCAGCCAACAAAAATAGAAATTATCCTAAGTTGACTACAGCGGCAAAAGTAGTCGGGTAGCCGTGTAGTTGTGTTGGTGCCAAAATAATCGTTTTCATATAAACGTGTGTATTTTAGTTTTGACAGGCTGTAGTCGTGTAGCTGCAGTCGTCTATGTGTTTATAGCATAAGAACACTTGAAATGAGCCGAAATCATCGGTCCCTGGTATATATATATATATATATATATTTTTTTTTTTATTTCGTATATCCTTTGTATGATATTTCACTGTACAAATAAAATAAAGAATATTAAATAATTGGCTTTAAAATCTTTATTCATTCCGTTTATTTTTGATTTTTCACATTTTTAGAGAATTTTGAAAAAGTATGCACATTGGGGCCGCATTCTTTAAAATCAAAATTTTTAACAATTTTAAAATATATCAAAGCAAATGTGTGTGTGCAAAATCAAAATTTGTCTCTGTGGCCAAATGATACCCAACCAATTTTTCTTTCGTATGGTATATAACACTTGAAGATATCTTATTCCGTTGGGCTCTAGAGCAGTATTTCACGGTACCGTGAAATAACTCCTAAATGAAATAAGTCCCAATGAAATAACTCCCAATGAAATAAGTCCCAAAAAAAAAATGAAATAAGTCATAATTTTAATAAATGAAATAACATCCAAAGGAAAAATGAAAAAAACCCCAACAGTTGGGAGTTATTTCATAGTAATAAAATAACTCCAAAAAAAGAATGAAACAACGGTACAGTGAAATAACTCCCAAATGAAATAAGTCCCAATGGAAAAATGAAATAAGTCCCAAAAAATTTTCCATGTAAATTGGGACTTATTTCATTATGAAATAAGTCCCAATGCGTTGGGACTTATTTCATAATTTTTGTTGGGAGTTAATTCATTATGAAATAACTCCCAAATGAAATAAGTCCCAACAGTTTTTTTGTTGGGAGTTATTTCATTTGGGAGTTACCATTGGCACTTATTTCATCGCAGTTGGGACTTATTTCATTTTAATTGCAAACACAATTTTACGATTGGGAGTTATTTCATTTTTGTTGGGAGTTATTTCATTTCTCTTAAAATTGCATTTTAGTAAATTCTGATGGCCTTTATTTAAATTTAGCCAATGGTGCAATAAAGCCTTTATTTTGTATTTTTTGATTCTTTTGTTACACTGTTCAGTTTTTCTGCGTGGCGGCCTGCGGCCGATCTTAGGGGTTTTCTCCTCCATAGGACGCGGCAGGTGGCTTCGCTGAATACAGTTTTCCTGCGCCCGTCTCATTATCTTCCCTAGTGTGACGCGCGCAGGGAAACTTTATTCAGCGAAGCCACCTGCCGCGTCCCATGGAGGAGAAAACCCCTAAGAGCGGCCGCAGGCCGCCACGCAGAAAAACTTTATAAAGCAAAGATTTTCAATATTGTTGCAGTTAAATTTTTTTGTTGAATTATTAATGTTCTATTAATTTTTGTTAATATGAAATTTTTTTATAATTGTTCAATAAAATATAAGAAGAATAAGAATAAGAAATTTAATTGCTTCATTTAAAAAAAAAATTAAGTGAAATAAGGCCTTTACGGCTTTATTTCACTTTCAAAGTGCAATAAAGCCTTTTTGCAAATAAAGGCCTTATTTCTCAATTGAAAGTGAAATAAAGCCTTAAAGGCCTTATTTCGTAAGGCATTATTGCACTCCACCTATGCTTACATATACTTATGAAATAAAAAGTGTTCTCTAACAGAAAAACAAAACAAACAAAAATTGGGAGTTAATTCATTTTTGTTGGGACTTATTTCATTGGGAGTTAATTCATTTTTTTTGGGATTTATTTTTAAATTTTGAAATAACTCCCAAAAATTGGGACTTATTTCATTTTTCTCATTGGGAGATATTTCATTTTTTTACATTGGGTGTTATTTCATTTTTGATGGGACTTATTTCATTGGGAGTTATTTCATTGGGACTTATTTCATTTGGGAGTTATTTCACTGTACCTGAAACAACTCCCAATGGAAAAAGTCCCAAAGAAAATGAAATAATTCCCAATTCAAAAATATCGAATTCTATTTATTTCATAAATACATGTAAAAATGCACATAATATTAAACATATTATAAAGATAGAATTTAATGTGTACAAAAATACTCAACAAAATTAATAGAAAAATACATATTAAGAATATATTTATAGAAAAAACCGAAATAATCTTTGTTTTAAAAGTTAAAATAAATTAGTTTACATAGCATGGAGTAGTGAAACAGTGAGTAGAGGGGGAGGCGGCGCATGTGATTCGCGGCCGTGGTCGCGCCTATAGGACGCGAAACACGGTGGCGCCGCATTACGCGAAACGCGGCCGCGCCACAGGACTCGAATCGTACGCACCGCTTTCCAGAGGTGGCATGTCATAACGTCCAATGTTATAATGTCCATGGACGTTATGTCACTCGAAAAGTGGCATAGCGTCCAGACTTTTTAAAATAAAAAGATTAATATTATTTAGTATATCAATACAATTTTTTTAAATATTCTTTAGTAGTATATCACAAACTTAAACTGAATTTATAAATCGTATAATCGCACGCAGAAAAAATTTTATTTCGCGAAGCCGCCTGCCGCGTTCTACGGAGGAAAAAACCTCTAAGAGCGGCCGAAGGCCGCCACACAGAAAAACTTGTTTTTACAAATTACTTGATGTTTTAAAAATATAAGACTTCAACGGATTCGACATCTGATTTGAAAAACAAGTTCTTCCGGGTGGCGGCCTTCGGCCGTTCTTAGGGTTTTTTTTCCTCCGTAGAACGCGGCAGGCGGCTTTGCGAAATAAAGTTTTTTCTGCGTGCGACACAAAAGAAACTTCAAAATTACTGATCTGTTTCCACACTGGAGTATAATGTCCATGGACCTTATGTCGTAACACGTATAATATTTTCTTCCTCTATCATCCGAATTTTTTAAATAAATTTGATTTTCGACTTTTACATATAACGCTTTATTATTTCTTCTTTTGCCACTCATTATTTCAAATTCAAGATTTGCCATTATTTTTAATCACTTTAATACCGATCTTTACTTACCAAAATTCTATCAAGAACTGCGTTCCTTTTGGTAAAATAACTATGTACTTGTATTGCTATTATTTACTTTACGACAATTTTAATAGAAATGAAATAACTCCCAACAGAAATGAAATAATTCCCAACGATAAAATCACATTTAAAAATGAAAATGAAATAAGTTCCAACAAGAGTGCAATAACTCCCAATAACAAAAAAAAAAAATGAAATAACTCCCAACAAAATTTGGTTGGGAATTATTTCATTTGGGAGTTATTTCATAACGAAATAATTCCTAACAGAAAATTGTGAAATAAGTCCTAACGCATTGGGAGTTATTTCATAATGAAATAAATCCCAATTTAATATGGAAAATTTTTGGGAGTTATGTTTTTTTTTTTTTTTTGTGAGTTTTTGGGAGTTATTTCATGGTACCGTATTTCACAACCATGTCCGTATTGGTGCCCCTTCCTCTAACTATACGTCAACTTTTTTTGTAGTGTTAAAATGTTTTATTTTTGGCAAAATAACAAAAACTCAACAAAGTTAAAAACGCAAAAAAAAAAACATTAACTCGTTTATTTGTTTTTATTATTTATAATAGAATTTTTGTTCATCCCAGTGTTGGCATTTTTTTTTTTCTTTTTTTTTTTGTTTCACTGCAATAAACTCAATTACACTGTCTTCTTAACGTCAGTCAATTCACGTGCGTAATAAATTTGCTTGTTTACCCAGAATCTTAAGAGTCAAGTACTTTTTTTTTTCTTTTCAAACAGAGGTGGCAATAGTGATGCGATGTTGCCGTGAATGAATGCCAGGAAAAATTAATGAATTTTCGAAATATGTTTGCTGATTTTTTTGTTTTTCATAATTAAGTTTTTTTGTTTTCGTTTCAATTAAATAGTAAAAAAAAAATTCAGGGCACGCGTTAACTTAATCTTATTTTGGCAACAGTTTAAGGAGATTTTTGTTGTATTTTCTATTTCATTTTATTAAAATGTTTATACCACTAACACACACACAGAAATCTACTATGTGGCGTCTGACTTAAGTGTCAAATGGTGTCAAATAGTTTAAGTGGCGGCAAGTATCGTAAATTTTTTTTAGCATCACATCACTACTTGTAGCATGTTTGCATCTTTGCCAACTTTCTTCTATGAGGCATGACTGAAATTCATGCATTGATCATTATAAAAATAGACAATGATTAAATTCGCTTTTAAGGATTTTTTAAAATAAATTAAATATGTTTATAACACTGGGCAACTCGAAAAATAAAACCAAAAGTAGGGAAAAATAAAACAAGAACACCGTACCCAGTTTTTTCACTTATGGGCTATTGCTTATTAAGGACAGTAGGGTTTCGAATTCTATTGACTCGTTGGAGCATCGTCGGAATGTGGGTTGTGTGACTTTGTTCTATAGATATTACCATGGGAAGTGTTCTGCTGAGATAAGCCGTCTCATCCCGAGGGACCGGGTCTCTGTTCGTACTACCCGCTTATTAAGTAGATCTCATCCGTTTGTTGTCTATAGCCCGGCAAATCGCACAACGCATTACAGAGAAAATTCGTTTTTCAGTCGCACTAGCCGTATGTGGAATTGTCTCCCTGCGGAGGTCTTCCCTGCAAATTACAATTAAGAAAAATTCAAGTCAAATGTCCACAAACACTACTCCCTCTTTCCTCCATCCCATAACCTATTTTCCTGATATCAACACAATGCAATGAATTAGTAGGGGCATCCCCTGAGTGTTGGTTCAACGTAAAAAAAAAAAAATTGTTTCATAAATGTGCAGCCAGTAAATCCGCGGCATTTCTTAGTTTTTACTATATTTCACCTACAATTGTTCACAGTTTATCATCCAATTTCGGAATAGATCAAAGCATTTTCGTGCACAAGCAAAGAAAAAAACAATTTTGAACGATTATTTCCTGTAAAAAAGAAAGCAAAAATGCGGTTCATGGAAAAAGGATAACCCAAGAGTTCATCTTTTAGTGTAATATGCAAATAGCTTAATCAATTAAAAGTTCAGTGAAAACAGTTAAAATTTTGCGAAAGTTAGTTTCACAAAATCTTTAAGTACTGGGAAGTTCTACAAAGTATTTTCAAATTTTATTTGCAAAATGTTCTTATATTAACATTTAGTTCTGGTAAATTCGGTTACTTTTCAATACTCGATACCACTCGATGTTTTTAATTTAGATACTCGATACATTTTACGGGTTTTAAATTTATAATTCACTTTAATTTTTTAAAAATTTTTTCACTTTTATTGAAAATTTAAAAATATATTTTAAAATTGTTTCACAAACTCTTCAATGCTTTTTATAGTTTTTCAACGTTTTTCCTTAAACTTTTCGCTTTTAGTCTTTTCTTTTAGCTGAGTTGTATGGTAATTATTTTAGCGGAGTAGTATTGTTTTTCTGTCCAAAATACAACTCTGAAAATATTGAGTAGCTATTTTTAAGTATCTAGTACACAAAAAAAAAAATTCTATACCCACAACTCATTCTTTTATCAGCACTATACATAAGGTCCGTTTTATATGTATAACACCCCTATGGGGAATGAGGAGTCAATTCATCTAAAAGTGACTGGTTAAAGAAGGACTTATAACAGGACTGGTATAACTTAATACTGAAGTGGGTTAAGCAGTGTCAATTGTCCTAATATTACCAATCCTGTGTCTGGTAATGAGAGGACATACCACTTTACCAGAATTCTTATTAACAATATTAACATAAACTAGCCGTATGAAAAGTATTTACAAAGCATTTAATAAAACCAACCCCAAATGTGTTTAAAATGTGGGCGGGAAATTGCAAGGGGGAGTGCCATCTTCCGTACAATCTCAAGGTTCGGATTGTATGAGAGTTACCGAGTCCCCTTGCTCTATCCCGCTCACATTGGTTTAAGATGTTTTTATATAACGTTGTGCAAAATTTTCCTCCGACATGCCCCTTTTGCGACAGTCTTGTGGTATGCCCATCCTTGGTTAGTCCTGTGGCATGCCACTATGTGGTTTAAAGCAGGACAAATGACCCCCTCCTATGACAAGCCAATGTTAAAGTTGCCAGTTGTTTACATCGGTTCCTTCGTGCCGGTCTATGGCACGAAGGGACCGATGGGACCGATCCTGTGGCACACGCAGGACCGGTCCCATTCCCCATAGGGACATGTATGAAGTTATATTTTGCAGCTCTATAAAATTTAAACTGAACAAGTTATTTAAAAGTTAACAGCTGGTAATAATTGCTTGTTTTGTTGGTTACATATTAAGAGTTTCATACCAGTAGAAAATGGTTGAACTAGATCCAACAAGTGCTATTTTCAGACTAGTAAAAACAAACCAGTTCTCAAAACAGTAATTTTGAGCCAGTAGTGTACTAGTGAAAAATAATATATGTTGGGACTAATTGAAAATGTTATATAAACTTACGTGATTTTGAACTAGTTTGTGTGTTTATATTTATAACCAGTTCCGTTTTCAACAACTGTTTCCGTTTTAACAGAAAATAAAAATATCGTTTATTTACCGTAGTAGAAAGTAAGCTTTATATAAGCTAACCCCTTAAGCAGCTTTAAACGATATATAAAACGTTTAATATTATACAATTTTTTATCGATTTACTTTATTTTCCATCAATTTAATATGCTTTTTGAGAGCTTTTCAATTCAGGTCGACATGTACCCTAAGTACATGTTCTCTAATGTGGACCTTTTAAGTTGTTTCGAAAATTGTTATCTCACTTTTAGAAATTAGTTGGCAGATGTTGCCAGTAGCCGAAAAATGCACAAAGCGTTGGCCTATAAACTGATGTATTTGGAATATTCCACTGCGTTTATTTTTTTATATAGAACAAATACCAAGTGTAAGGCCGCATTAGGGAACATTCTATTGAAAATTTTGGTGTAAAATGCAGTTGGATGCAGTGGATCCTTTTGTGCAGTGGATCCTAATTGTAATGAATATATTTCAGAAAGTATTGACCATGCTTGAAACATCGATTTGGTCAACTTTAATCAACGCACGCAACAAAAAAATTATCGTTTTAAGTAAATTATAGCAAAATATACTGAATTTTGTCAAAATTTGAACTTTGTACTCAAAGGTGTTCGGCTTAAAGTTATCCGATTTGGCTCAAATTCTCACCATATACGTTTTGGCACAAGAATACGCTAGGGTTCAGTTGGAATTTCCAAAAAAAAGAATTTTCCATACATTTCATCCTAGTATACACACACACATTTGTGTAAACTCTTTAAATTTCTTGTAATTTGAATTGAAATAATTTTTTTATATAACCAAACAATTTTAGTAAAAAAAAAAAACAAACACGAATGATTTGAAAATATTTTTGGAAAAAAAATTTTATTTATAATAACTATAATGGAAACAAATAAACTACAATATTCCGTTTTTGTGGTTCAATTTGAATGAAACTTTAAATAAATAAAAAATAATAAATAAAGTTAAAAAATCAATAAATGGTAATAGATTATTTTGAGGAAATGTATAAAAAAATTAAAATAAATATTTATGTGAAAATAAATGCATGTGTCTTTATTTGTAACTCAACTGAAAACTTTTTTTTAAACTACAAACAATAATAATATTCTGCGCGATTAAAATCAGCGTGGCCGAAGTAGTTAGGATCAATGGTTGCTATGCTTGTTTTCAATTATAGGAGCAATTTTGTAGCGCTGTGTAATTCATTAAATGGTTAATTAAAATTATAAAAAATATTTAGTGTGTAACCAAAAACAACATTTCACATTTAAAACATCCAACTTGTTAACATTTGACATTTTTTCAACACTTTGTTAAAAAATGAAATAAACTAAAATATTTTTGTATGTGTTTACTGTATTTAAGCATCATTTAAAATGCTCATATGCATACTAAAAAAGAGAAGTGTTCTTTTGCTCTAAAGTGTTGTCTCTTCTGTAGTCCTTAAACTGACATTAATGAAAGAAATTCATTTTCATTGACAAACAACAACATAAATATAATTAATGTGTGTATGTGTGTGTGTGTGTATTTGTACAAAATACAAATAATTATATTTGTAGTGGTTTACTTGATTGAGGAAAATACAGTTAATAAACTACGAGAAATTTGGAGTCAATTGCCCTCAATCAGGAATTATATCAAAAAATTGTACAATTTTCTATTGCTGTGCTTTAAAAGCTGGGTCAAATTAATAACAAATTAATCCCGTGACCGATAAACAAGCTCTGATATTAAATACTAAGGGAATGTTATCTAATGTGGCCCTACACCTAGTATTTGGGATATGTAAAAAAAAAAACTAAGTGGAATATTTCAAATTCAAAAAAAAAAATCAGCTTATATGCTAACTCTTTGGGCATTTTTCGGCTATATATTATATTGTTGTGGCGGATTAATTAAAAAAGTTGTAGAACAATTTTCAAAAGGTCCACATTATGGAACATGTACTTACCTAAATTAAAAAATTCTGTAAAACCATATAATTATTTTAGAAGATGATGTATGATAGACAAAAATTTGTATTTATATTTTTCGTAGCTGAAAAGAGCGTATCTACTTTAGCCTATATTGAATATCAGCAAAAAAGGGACCTTACAAAAAAATTAATGAAACTTATTTCTGTTTTTCTCTGTGTGTACTTTAGGCGATATAAAGTAAAATAGGTTTCGATCGAATCTCATAAACTAATTCATAAAAATTAATAAGTTTAGTCGTAAATTAATCATCTTCCCAAGATATAAATACAGACCAAAAGTTACATTTTTGTATTTAAGAAGATATGGCGATTTTCATTTTTTTTTAAAACGCGAAATTTAGCGCTAAAGGCACTTTAACTTCAATATATATTTATTAATCAAACTTAAAGGCTACTACTATTAAATATAAAAAATCTGCACATACGTTTTTAAGTTAAGATGTCCTTTAGAGGTATCCTTTGAGAATCCTGTACGTCCTTTGACCAAAAAAAAAGATTTTTTTTAAAAGCTTCAATCTTACTTTGTGGTTACTATTAACAGTTTTCAGTTAACATAAATATTTTTTAAGATTTTCGAAAATTGTGTTTATTTCATAATATTTATTTTTTGAAAATTTACGAAATTTTTATTGGAACACTTTTTCGCTTCCAAATCGTACACTGCACACACAAAATTACTTCACAAAATATTTTGTAAATTTGGGTTTTCTGTCGAAATAGCTTAATTTCTCATTATAAATTACTCATTTGGTGCATTTATGGCAAATTAAAATACCCCGCCTTAATACGGGCTTGTTAGATAGAGCGTTACCACGTGATGTCCCATGCACAGTGGGATATATCACAAAATTTTTGGAAATAACTTTACTAATTCATACTTATTATTCCGATTGCAAAAACATTCATTGTGGAACAGTGAGCAATGAAGTGGATTCCATAACATTTTTTGAAAGAAATCTTGTTGTCCTGATTAATGGTATTTAATTTTAAAAATTATTAATATATAGAAATAATTTATAATGCCAATAAGACCTAAAAATAGTTTCCGTTATATTTAACATCAAAAATTTAAACATTTAAATCAAATTTTTTATTTTTTTTAAGTTTTATTGAAGTACGCTCACGTTAATTTCCCCTTAATTTTTTATATTAATTCAAGTTTAATTCAAATTTTAATCAAAAATATTTGTAGATTTTAAAAATAATGTTATTACCCTGTTAAAAATCGACATATGTATTTCAAATTTTTTGAGCACCTGCTGAAACCGACATACTATGGCTCTTATTTCGTTAAGTTTTATGAATTGAAAAAAACGTTGTACAGGGTTTGGATGACTATACTTGAAGGATATGACGTGCAAAGTTTTACGTTGAAAAGTCTTCACCTTAAGAATTTGTGGTCATCTAAAATTCGAAAAAATAAAAAAACGACTTGAAACTTGCAAGAGTTTTTTCATTCATTCCGTTTTCTTTGTAATAGTTTTTAGCTTTCAGATCCAAACCAATACAAAATATAGTCACTAGACTTGGAGGATATATCCACGAAAAAAAAAAAATATTGATATCGCTGCTGGGTGAAAAGTTGCATGGTGGTTTACAAGTGAAACCTAAATTTTCCGAATTTTGCACTTTTTGAAGATTTTAAATAGGGTTTTTGCGCCGTTTAATAAAAATGAGTTTTAAGCGCAGAATTATAAAAACGGCGTAATTTTATAAAGTTAGAGGTATATCAATTTGGTGTCAGCGCACCAATAACGTATCACGGACATCACAAACTTAAAAGAAATTAGCGTAAATTTTTTGAAAATGTATCTTTTTTGCGTCTGACAATCTGAATTGTATTTTTAGTTGGTTAGTGTATTGCGTGACGTGAGTAACTTCGTAAAGTGCACCTCCGAGGCGAAAACGCACTTTAAAATTTTTAAACTCAAAAATTTTATAAACTTTTGAAAATTTTTGCAAAAAAAAACAATTTCTTTTAAGCTTTTTTTATATCAAAACATGGCATGGGAACATGTTTAGGTATCTAAATAGATTCTTCGCGACGGACTAAACTGATAAAGTGCAAAAAATAATAATTTTTTTCAATCCTGGCGCGTGCAGCGGCAGTTTTTTCCAAACACATTTCGCTTTGTGACAACTAAAGCGCTGTATCAATTCCGCTCACACGTACATCGAATGGAAGACTTGATACTAAAATCGAAAACGCACCAAAAAATTTTAAGGATTTAAAATTTTATGGAGGAAACAAAATGTTTCTAACCTCAAAAAGCATCCTTGTATGAAATATTTGATTTTGAAAATTTAAAAGAATTATTTTTGAATTCGGGTTAATAAGTAACCCAGAATCCCAACAAGTATTTTATAATCGGTCCAATATTAATATTTGCAAAAAAAAAAACGCCTAGAAAGTGAGATTATATTTTTAAACAATATTCACGAGGGACACCTTAACAAATTTCAACAAACAATTAAAACATACTACCGCGAAACCGCCAAATTACCGCCGATGCAATTACATCTTAAAGAAATGCTTTATTATAAAAACTCTATGATCATAGTAGCCTTGCTGAATGCTTCTAAGAATAAATATTTGAGTTCCAATTCAGTTTATTTATTTATGTGCGTGACAGTGTGAATAAAAATTAGTAAAATGGTTTCAGATTATACAATAAAAAAACGTGAAATTCGCTAAAAAGAAAACTGAGAAGCGAAACAATTAACCGATCGCCAATCTGAAAAAAATAAAAAGCAAAAAAAAAAAACCAAACAAATCGCAAATTGGTGTAAGAAAGTCAGTTAGGTAGTCGGTTTTAAAATAACAATAATAATAATAAATAATAATAATAATAATAATAATAATAATAATAATAAGTAATAATAATAAGAATACTAATAATAATAATAATAATAATAATAATAATAATAATAATAATAATAATAATAATAATAATAATAATAATAATAATAATAATAATAATAATAATAATAATAATAATAATAATAATAATAATAATAATAATAATAATAATAATAATAATAATAATAATAATAATAATAATAATAATAATAATAATAATAATAATAATAATAATAATAATAATAATAATAATAATAATAATAATAATAATAATAATAATAATAATAATAATAATAATAATAATAATAATAATAATAATAATAATAATAAAAACAATACCATCAAAACAAAAAATTGCGGATTAAAAAAAACTCAAAACGGCTTAGAATCTATCACTGAAACCCAAGATTTAACTAACGAAACGTTAGTTACAGCTTCCAATTTGCAGAACAATTTTACAAATTTTCAAAGGTAACAAATCAAAATAGCAAAAAATCATGAGTGGTAAAGTTTAAATGGTTATATCTCTTAAACCATTAGCGATAGGCAAGTAGTTTTTTCCCAAAATATTACAAATTATGTCTTATACTAGCCGTAATTTTGTAAAATGTTTAACAATTTTAAATAAATTTTTATATGCATACACGATCAAAAAAAAATTTTTTTTATTTTTTTTCAGTGTATTTTAAAAAGTATTGAAGCTTTTACAAATATTTTAGTGTGCTAAGAAAGCCCTTAAGGGGTATTATCCACACGCGTTATCCTTTTTCAATTTTAGCAAAAATTGTAATTTTAATATTTTTTTTTAATTTTTAACTTGAAACCGCCATAAAATTTGCGCCGATTAATAAAAATGATTAACGCAAACGGATTTCACATGCTCAAATATAGGCTTATACACACACAAATCGGCAGTGATGTCAGACAAAAAAAAAAACTTAAAAAAAAAATGTCTAGGTGCTGTAAATTCATTCATATATGATGCATATGTGTTCATAAGGATTCATACATGTGTGTGCATTAACGAAAATTGAGGTAATATTTACATGTATGATAGCATATGAGTATATATGAATCACATATGGATTATAGGGATATTTATGAACTCGAATGTCTTTATGCATGTCCATAAACATATTCATATATGTTGATTTGAAAGCGGGTATTAAAAATTCAGCGAATAAGGATTATTTTGCCGTATTTATATTTTTTCTTAGCTTTTTCAGTTTCTGAAAAAATTTAATGATATTGTTGAGTCCAAAGGATTTTCGCTCTTTGCATAATCTTGAATTTATTGTAATTCGTTAAACGAAACGAAAAAAATACTTAGTTTTCTTTCCTAATATGTCGAAATATTGGTTTTTCCTCAAACTATCCAAGTCCGTCAGGTTGTTAAAACAATTATTGCGTATTAAAAAGCTGTTAGACAGCTAAAACTTTGGCAGTAATGTGTGTTATTAACATACACTCTTTTTGATTCGAGTTGACGAAACAGAACCAACATTTTTGTCCTATTATTTAAACAATCCATTTTTTATTGGATTTCAGATTTTTTTTAAAAATGTTTGTAGGTCATTGTCGAGGATCAAATTCTTTGCCCTCTGAGTTTTATAATAGGCGCAGTAGTTGAAAACTTTAAGAAATATGCTGGAATAATTAAAAAAAAATATGTGAATAACCGTGAATTAAAAGTGTAAATATTTACTATTTTTTTTTTTTGTTTACACACAGAGAAATAAAGTGCCAACCGAATTTAAAAGGGTATATTAATGGTAACAACTTATAAATTTAGTAAATACAATGATATTTGCATTAGAGAACTGAATATTTTGGGTGTTGCAACTAAACTTAAGCTGAATTGGCCGAACTCTGTTGTGAAAACTAATGTTAAGTTGTGCCAACCGTCTGAAATTTATAATCACTCAATTTGAGTCGTAGTAACTGAATTTCAGTTGGAAAATAGCTAAAATTTTTCTCTGTGTGTAGTAAAAAAAGCACTAAGAAAAAATGTGGTTATGACTTACACAGATTTTTGCTGGGATATTAATCAGCAAAATTTTGGTTGTTTTGCTTTAATTTTATTTCTTAAATGTTAAAACATCTGAATTGTTATGATAATAATGATGGGGTAATTCACTTCAAACGAAATTTATTATTTCTATCTCAATATGATTTTTTGTACTATGTGTTAAAAAGCTCATGTTTTGGCAATTGACATTATTTATATTGACACTTAGGCGTATGAGTAATATTTAAAAAACACCATAGGACACTCATACGTACTGTTGGTCATATAGTTTCACTAAAATAAATTATATAGATCATTCAGTAAATTGAAATTATAATTTCACATAATTAACCCTGAATCGGTACACTACACTACGTAAACGGTACACAGGTGCGAATTGGGATTTTTGATTTTCATGTAAGGATTTGAAGAAAAAAAAGATAGACAAGGTATAAGTCTGATATATGATTTTTGGGTAGAATTTTGTTACAAATACAAAATCGTCTTAAACATTTTGTTAAAGCGTCAATTAATTAGCCAAAAATCAATTTTAAAAATAGAGTTTTTTTTTTTTTTTTAATACGATTTAAGAAAGAAAAATATATTTATTTTCTTAATAAAGATATTTATTCAAAGTAAACGCAAAATTTTATATAAATGAACATTCTTTCAAGAAAAAATAATGTTAATGGCATATAAATATTAATAATATTTTGTTTAATGTTTGAAAATATGGTTATTTTTATACGTATTATCTCGTGAATTAGGTTTGTATATCGGTAGATTAAACGCAAAATTTTGATTTCAATCAATCAAAAAAGCAATATTAAATTTGTTTCGCTATTTTCAGATTTTAGCGTTTCAGCTAACGTTTAATTGTTTTAAACATATGTATTTTTTATTATTACACTCAAAAAAAAGTCAGTAATGTTAGCAAAATTTTTGCTGAGAGGAACCTTGCAGAAAAATTGCTAATGTCTGCAAAAGTGTTTTACTGAAAATAAGTGAGCTGATTTTAACCAAAAATTAGCAAATTCAGCAACATTTTTTGCTGACACTTAGTTCAACGCAAATCAAGCTTATTACTGGAGCTCAGTAGATTGAGAAATACTAAAAAAAACTTAGTATACAATTTTTACTTTAGTTAATTTATTTTACAAGTTCAATAAATTTTTTATTAAAAATATAAATTATGTTTTTTCGACCTTTAATTGTGCAATGAAAATGAAAATTATTCAAGTTCGAGACCATACTCTATATTTCTTTATTAGGATACTTTTCTAGGTTCCAATCATCAGAACACGTTTTGAAAGAAGTGACAATCCCATGCAAAACATCAAGCATTCATATAAACTAGTTTTCTCACTAAACGAGAACTAATATATGACATCAAAGTTAAAAATTATCACCATTGGCTAAAAAATAAATTGAAAACTTTTTTGTTATGTGCAAGGTCTACCTTTGGTAGAAATTCAATACACGTTTTTTGTTTTTATTTTTAATTTGCACATGTGTAGGGGGAGTACACAAGACCGTACTTTGTCTTTTATACAAGTTTGATATAATTTTTATTAAAAATAAAAATTATGTTTTTTCGACCTTTAATTGTGCAGTGAAAATGATTCAAGTTTTGCTAAAATTTAAATCTATTTTAGTTTGTGATTGTTTCCACATCGTTAACATAATGCAATTAAATAATAAATCTGGAAATAAACAAAATATTTTATTAATAACATTAAGAACAAAACATAATAATTCCCAATTACTTTACATGCATGTATCTATATGGTGGTCTCCAAATTAGCCCACCCAGCACGAAATTTTCTTTGTCATATTATTATTTTTTTTAAGAGTTTTTAATTTTTGTATTACTTTAACATATTAAATACAATGCACTAATTATACTTTATGACTAGGCCCTCATTTCCCTTGTCAAAAATTGTTAATTTTGCCCCTTAAATACCCTCCCTTACAAATTACTTTCGGACATATTTTCTCTATATTTTACCTGTAGTGCGATTCACTAACTTTTAACACATTTAGCAGGTGTTATCTTTAACCACACATTTTGATGTTTGCACTAACCACTATGCGATTCACTAACTTATTTTTAACCATGGTAAACAGTTTTATATTTCTGTGCATTCAAATTGACTGTAGGAGCACTATTAACTGGCTCATTCTCCAATAAATTGTAGGCTAAATACTCCAAAGCCATTATATTTATTTTATATATTGGCACAACGATAAATAAAACCTTTTAAAAAAAAATTAACCACACCAAAAACTCTGCTGTTAATAAACCACAATTTGTGTTGTTAAAAATAACAGCTGACTTTAAACGCCAGAAAAAATCGTTTAAAGTGTTAGTGAATAGTAAAAATGGTTATTTTTGTGGTTAACATTTTTAAACGAAAAAATTATGGTTTAAAAAGCGTAGTGAATCGCACTACTGAACAATTATTAGTGCAAAAAACGCTTGGGCAAGGATACTTCCCTGTTTTCATCAAAGGGTTAAAAGTCAAGGTAAAATATGTTATTTCAATTAACATCGGCAACATTGTCTATTACATATATTTCACAAATAACATTTTTTTTAAAGTTTTTATTGAAACACGTGTGGTATTCGTTGTATTCTAATTCAGACTGGGTTTTATGTTTTATATTTTAAATTTAGAATTAACTTTTAAAATTATGTGTGCTGGTGGGCTAATTTGATGACCACCACTGTATATATTTGTATTACACAATTTCACATTTCTCAAATTAAGATAATTCTAAAATACAAAGCAAATATTCAGAATATCGCTAATTAACATAAAAACCCTTTATCTTTTAAAAACAACTACCTGAGACTGGCATTTAATGTCATTCTTTTAGTAATTTTTTTTTTAAATTAGTTTATTTAATTTATTGTTTCATTTATATTTTTGTAATATTCACCATTTTTATGGGCACATGCGTGTCTTTGTTTGATGTGTAGCATACAAAAGAAAAAAAAATAAATGAACAAAGTCGCTAAGTCGCTAATCGAACCGAAAATTTTATTTTTATAAAGTCAAAATTGCCTCTTTAATAAAATTTTTACCCCCAAAATTCCCCCTAACAAATTGTTACCCCATAAAATCCCCTTAAACGACTAAAAAACCCCCTAAATATAGGGGAAAACCCCTAACATGGCAGCACTGCCTGAGATTGCCGTTTATTGTTTGGTACAGCCACACCAAAGCGTATTTTATATTGTATTTTTGCCTGCATCCTCAATTTATCAGAATATTTTTGTACAGTGCACCAACGCATATTTTATTTTAGCCTGCATCTTAAATTTTCAAATGTATAAAAACATCATTCATTTAGTAAATTTTTTAAATTAGTTTATGTAATTTATTTGTATTTTTTTAATATTCACAATTTGTATGTGCACATGCGTGCCTTTGTTTGATGTGTAGTAAATAAAAAAAAAATTAGACACGATTGCATTTTATATTAAGCTTGTATGCGTAAGTCTTATAATGGTTGTGTTTGTTTGTATCTTTTCTTTTTTCTCAACTTCGTCCATACAAGCTGCTACATCTACATCTAAGTAGTAATTTTACTTGTTCTCCATGCTATTAATGTGTTTATCAGCACAATTTCGGTAGCAACGTAAACATTAGTTAAAAATGGCTCTATGAAATAACCCTTCAGGAAATAACCCCCCAATTTTAAAAATGAAATAAAACCCCAACGAAATGAAATAAATCCCCAAACGGGAATGAAAAAAACCCCCCATTTTTTGGGGATTTATTTCATAATGAAAAAAATCCCCAATTTGAAACGAAATAAGTCACCATTTTAAACTCAAAATTATACATATAGATATAAGTTCATATATTTTTAATTCTCATAATTGTTGTACTTCCAAAACAGATATTTTTAAATATAAACCTGAATATAGTCTTTACTTGTATTGCGACAATAAGGGCTTACGGTGGCATGACATAACGTCCAATGACATAATGTCCATGGACGTTATGTCACTCGAAAAGTGTCATAATGTCCATGGACTTTATGACACTCTGCAATGTGACATTATGTCCACAAATGGAATGACATAAAGTCCATGGACATTATGTCACTTTTTGGGTGAAAACAGATCAGTAATTTTAAAGTTTCTTTTGTGTCGCACGCAGAAAAAACTTTATTTCGCGAAGCCGCCTGCTGCGTTCTACGGAGGAAAAAACCGATAAGAGCGGCCGAAGGCCGCCACCCAGAAGAACTTCTTTTTCAAATCAGATGTCGAATCCGTTGAAATCTTATATTTTTAATACATCAATTAGTTTGTAAAAACAAGGCCGCTCTTAGGGGTTTTTTTCCTCCGTAGAACGCGGCAGGCGGCTTCGCGAAATAAAGTTTTTTCTGCGTGTGATTATACGATTTATAAATTTAGTTTTATTTTTTGATATACTACTAAAGAATTTTTAAAAAAATTGTATTGATATACTAAATATTATTAATCTATTTATTTTAAAAAGTCTGGACGCTATGCCACATTTGAAAGTGACATAATATCCAAAAAAATAATGTCGTTATGTCCATGGACATTCGAGTGACATAACGTCCATGGACATTATGCCATTGGACGTTATGACATGCCACCAGGGCTTACAGGCATTTCGCCTTACAGCCTGGCAGAAATAAAATCTAAAAATATAGGGATTAGAAATTTTTTTTATTACACAACCAAAACATTAATTTCACAAATTAATTTTCTACTCCAACAATCTATATAGAGAAATTTTTTTTCCACATCAATAACGAAATAACTTCCCAAAAATAATTACTGGGGAATTATTTCATTTTGAAATTTGGGGACTTATTTCATATCGAAATAAATCCCCAAATAAAGGAAGGAAATAAATCTCCAAAAGTGGAAATAACTCCCCAAAATGTCATTGTTGTTGTCTTCTATATACATTTTTGGGGATTTATTTTATTTCTGTTTTGGGCAGTTATTTCCTGGGGGTTATTTCATGGAGCCTTAAAATTAGTATTTTGGTTAAAGCATTTAACTCAAATATTAGCTGAAAACTCTATGTCAGCCAAAAATAATTGCAGAAAGTTAGTTAAATATTTTAAATAGACGTTCAACAAAGTTTTCAACAAACTTTTTTTTTTTTGTGAGTGTAGTTATAATAATGAACAAATTATAAAAAACACGATTTTTATTATTTCTGTTGACACTCTTACGGTACACAGGCGCGAATTCGCATCTATCGAACTTTCTCATGTCAATTTCTCCGACATATGTGTATGCGTGGTGAATTCTAAGGAGTACATTACATATTTAACTTAAACGACATAAACATCAAAAGTACTTTTAGAAAAAGTTACTGTGTTTTGAAATTCTCATGGGTGCGAATTCGCACATGTGTACCGTTTGAGGGTTAAATCCAACCTTAATATATTCCATCGCCAAAAACTATATTCGCTATTTATTAATTTTTTTTTTAATAAAAAAAACATTATTTTTAAGCATTTAATAAAAATAAATATTTACAATAATTTTTAAAAAGATAAATAGAAAATGTAAATGAAATATCTATTTTCAGTTTTAACAAATAACAAACGTCAACAATTAACACAACTGTTTAAATAATTTAAGTGAAAAAATAAAACAATTGAAAATTGTGTTCGTATGAGTATTTATTTGATTTGTTGGTGTTTAAGTATTTTATTTTATTTGTTTTTTTTTTTTTTCTTCTGACATTATATTTTAATAAAGGCGAAACAAAATTCATTATACAAGGTGGCGCAAAAATGACCTTCCGATGTTTTTTGGCTGTAATTTAAAAAAAAAAATGAAAAACTTTGATTCTTTTTGTGGATTATTTTTATTTCGTATTTTAATTTTTTTTACATCAAGTCGAGAATATGATGTCATGTAAATGGCCGCCGCCACAGTTGATTGTCATTTGAGCCCTTTTTATGGCATTTTCCATCACTTTGGCGATAGGTCCTCACATTCCTGACGGATATTGTCTTTAAGAGCTGCAAGAGTCTGAGGCTTGTTGACATAAACCCGCGACTTCAAAAAGCCCCACAAAAAGAAGTCTGGAGTGGTCAAATCAGGCGATCTTGCTGGCCAGTGCAAATCGCCAAAACGGGAGATTAGGCGCCCGGGAAATGCATCCTTCAGCGTATCGGTTGTGGCACGTGCAGTGTGCCACTTCATCAAGTCAATTCATCATGCCAATTCATCAAGTTGCGGCAAAAAGAACTCGTTGATCATTGCTCGGTAGCGCTCACCATTCACAGTAACCGTTTGGCCCGCGACGTCTTCGAAGAAAAAAGGTCCGATGACTCCTCCAGCGAAAACAGCACACCATACAGTGACTTTGAGCGGGTGTAATGGCTCTTCGTGGATTACACGCGAATTTTCAGTGCCCCAGAAGCGTAAATTTTGCTTATTTACGTACCCGCTAAGATGGAAATGGGCCTCATCACTCATGATTATTTTTGATGAAAAATCATCTTCCTCTTGGTGGTGATTAAGGATGGCTTGAGCGTATGTTACACGCGATTGGCGGTCAGCAGCTAACAGCTGATGCACCGTCTGGACTTTGTACGGAAACATCTTCAAATCTTGTACCAAAATTCGCTGTAAAGACCGTCGACTGATACCCATTTGCGTGGCACGTCGTCTGGTCGATGTCGACGGCGCTTCCATGACATCCTCGGCTACAGCAGCAATATTCTCTGCAGAACGGCTACTCCGGGGTCTGACACGCCTGGCAGCATCTCGTGTTGTGTCCGTCTCTTCGAGGCGAGCGGCTAAACGTCGCAGTGTTTCACCAGTAGGCGTTAGACGGCCAGGAAATCTGCGACGAAATTCACGTTGTGCCAGAGTCACCGACCGATTATTGGTCAAATAAATAGTCACCAATATTCCGCGTTCTGAAGCAGTGTAGCGTAACATTGTTTATTAACGTGTATTTCACATGTGTAGTAAACAAATGTCAAAACAGAACTGACATTAGGGGCCAATCGCAAAATTTATAGCATTTTCTGATAGGAGGATTACTTTTGCGCCACCTTGTATTTTGCACAGTTTTTCGATGTTTTCACTTCAATGAAAATGTTGTTTTCTTGTAGATGTTGTTGTTTAATTTTGTTTTTAAAGAAAAAAACATGAATAATTTTTTTAAATATATTTGTCAACCTAAAAACCAAATGTTTTATATTTAAAATAAATTCTTTTTTTTTTAATTTTGTATTTAACATGCTGCTGTTATAAAAAAAAAAGATTTGAATAGATCAGAGAGAAAAAATATTCATATTTACATAATAATTGCAAACAAGATTCATGATTTACGTCGACACTTAAACAATTATATGGTAGAGGTGTGACAGCATGTCACATTTGTAATGTTTTCAAAACATGTACAAAGTATAAATATATAAGACAAACTTTTATGAAAAGAATTTTTTCTTAAAAATTTATATTTTTAATTAGTAATTTTTAAAAATTTTCAAAAATTTCCACAAATCTTTTTATTAATCGTTTTGCACTAGTTAACATTTGACGTAATGTAAAGAAAACTAAATTTAATGTTTTTTTTTTTCATTTCAATAACTAAATTTATTATACGTTACATGGCTTTAGAAATTTCAAATAAAAATAATGAAATTTCAAAATAACGTTTTTAATGACCACTTTTAATTTATTATAAATAAAGTATTTAAAAAACTAGTCCTAGGAGGAACAAAAAGAGGCAATACCGGTAAGACATCCTGAAACAATTTGCTAGATTGTGTTTATTAATCGGGGGGAAATCTCAGTTTTTTCCAAAATTCGAAATCTTTTTGGTTTTATGCGACTTTTCTCGACGAGTCGATGTTCCTTATATTTCACATAATTCAAAAATGTTGCCACTTTGGGTCCACTATATAGTCAATATGGATATCAAAATTTTTCTTTTCTTGCGTACTTTAGTCATAGGCACAAATAAATTTAATTTTTGTAAATTAAAGACTAGTTTACATACAAAACCAAGTGATTTTTTAACCCAAATTAAAAAAAAAAAAAAAAAAAAACACGTGCCTCTTTCTTTTGCTCATTTACAACATATTTGAAGTTCATTAAAATCTGCGATTGTAAGAATACTTTACTTGTTTTATAATTTCAAATTTAACTGAACCTGAGATCATAAAAAAGGTATAATAAATTATTTAATTGAGCTATAAGCGATAATAACTTGACACTAATTACCTGTAGGTAATTTAATTAACAAATCCAATTAAAAAAATTAAATAATTGTAAACAAGATTTTATTAAAGTTTTATGCAAAAACTCATAGAAAACTTATTAACCGTGATCTTGCAAATGCAAATGAAATCAAACAAGCGGGTCAATTACGAACAATTAGTGCCAGGTTAAATGCACGCCAATAAAATCAACCACTTTCAAAGTAGACCGTGATATAAAAATCAACAACAACAACAACAACTGAAATAAAGCAAAAAAAAAAAAAATGTGTACCAAATGAAGTGTAGAAAATGCAAATTAAGCTGAAAATAAAAACATGAGAAAATAAAATTGTTCAAACTTAAAACAATACAATTCAAAATATTTGTTATGAACAGGGGAATCCCAAACAATGTGAACATTTCTTATCCACCCAGGAAAAAATGTTGTAGTATTAACCGAGATTGGATTTTAACTCTCTTCCCCTTTTTGTTGGGGCAACAGATTTAGTGTTGAACCTTACGCTTCGGTAGGATCCAAATTATGTTGGGACAAAAAATTCGTTTTTTGGGTGTAAGTTTTAGCATTGATCACTCTCATTTGTAATAATCAGGGCAGCGAACAAATTTGCAGAGTCAGCTAAGTTTTAGTCAGGAATATGCTTGCAAAAAATTGCTAATGTCAGCAAAATCTTTTGCTGAAAATTAAAAATTAGTAGAATCAGTTTTGCTAACACTTAGTGGATTTAAAATTAAAAAGCAATTGCTAAAAGTTAACGAAATTTTGGCTGAATATTAATAGACTAAAACAAATTGGAAAAACTTTTAGAAAAATTATACTTTAGTTAATTTATTTGCTGAAAATCCTAAACATATTTTTGTGGTTCATTTAAAAATAATTTACAATACATTACAAAATATAAAAATGTTTAAACTCTCACAATGACAACATGAATTAATGTAATATCTGAAAATATATAGAAATAATTATATGTAGCATAAACAAGATTATCTTTTAACTACTTACATCAATGGTTGTCTTAATGATGGCATCTTTTAAATGAATTCAAATGCCGTCGATAATTCTAGAAACTAAACGAAAAAAAACAAAATGTGGCATATACAACCCTATTTTTGCAGAAAAAAGGAAACATAAGTAACTAAATAAGATGTGTGTGCTTGTCTTTCGCTTTAGTTTGTCTACCTGTACGTATATTTGTTTGCTATTTAACTACACTACATTAGTAATCTCTATAAACATTTAGTTTACAAATACACATTTAATATTTATTAAATTTAAATATTTTTGTCTTTTATTTAATTAATAGGCAATTACTTTCACAAGCCGGTGGCAACGCAAACTTTAATTTGCTTTAATCTACAATTTTGTTTTATGTATATGAACAATAGATATGTATGAAAAATCTTACATGGTTGATATTTTATATGTCTTATAACTAAGAGTTGTACTTTTTAGTATAATTTTTCTCGTCTTCTCTACTACATCTTTACTTGCCCCGACATCTACTTCATTCCGCATAAATCTTTCAATCTGGTTGTCAACATTTACACAACACTATTAATGTCCAAAAGTTTTGTGCAAAAGTTCTCTTTTATATGCTTTAGTTTCCAAAATGAGCCCTAAAATATTTTGGCTCATATCGCCTAAATTGGGCAACGAAGAACAATTTTGTTGAAGAACTTATTATTTGTTTTTCGAGTGGAGCACATGGTATGAATTTCGTTGCAAAACATCATTTGCCAGTTAGAGGGTTAAAATATGCATTTATAACAAAATATGCATAAGTATGCAAAAACAAATCACTGCAATATTGTTACAAAATTTTTTGATTCGGAACAGTAATTGGTCACAATCGATTTTTGGCTACTGACTAATAACTTTGGTGTTTAATAAAAAATTAAATTTAAGACTCCCTGTTTTTGATACATAGTATGTACGTATAACAAAAGCATTATTAAAATGTGAGTAAAAAAAATTTGTAAATTAAGTTGTATTTAAAAGTGTCTAATTGTTTAAAAGGCTGTTGATTGTGACGTTGATGTTAAAGTACTAACATTGTTGTATTCTACTCATCGCAGTTCAATAGGTATTAGGGGGTCCCGTAAAAAATCAAGTACCACTTAAACGATGCGAGTTGAAGAGCTGAATACGGAAAAAATATCGAAGTTTTTTGGAAAAATGAATAAACCTTTTAAAAAAGCAGAAAAAAACTACTAAAAATTACTTAAAAATGTAGTTGCCGTAAAATATTATAAAAAAAAAACTGCTTAATTTACAAGATTTTATTTTTTAGTTAAATTTTTACAGGAAGAAAACATTTTTATTGGAAAATTTAACGGACACAATGGATATGTCAGACTGCAGCAGTTTTGTCACCTCCAAGGACTCGTCAGTGGTAAATTTATGTGTCAATTGAACAAAGTATTTTAAATTGTTAAATTGCTCTATATGATAACTTTTTACTTTGTGTCGTAGTGAGTTTTAAACCCACAACCATACAACAGGTTATAACTCGTAGCATCACCTCTTAGCGAGTTGAAACACGGTTGACACAGCGATGAGTGTGGCTAAGAAGAGTTTTGTCAATCACAGCATTCACAATGTATTGTTGCAATCAGAAGAGACAGAGTTAACTAATTTAGTTATATTACATTTTAGTTAATTTAAAATAACAATTTACTCTGCTTAAATCAGTAAAAGCCTGTGCTGAATATTTGTAGTTGTTTGTAAAAGCCTGTGCTGAATATTTGTAGTTGTTTGTCTACAAATATTCAGCAAAGGCTTTTACTGATTTAAGCAGAGTAAATTGTTATTTTAAATTAGCTAAATGTAATATAACTAAATTAGTTAACTCTGTCTCTTCTGATTACAACAAACAAAAACTGTTATATCTACATTTTTTTTTTCTATATTTCCTTAAATTAAGTTGAATGCAAATAAATAACAGCATATTCTGCTAAAATCAACAGAAATATTTGCCAAAATTGTAGTCTGCTGATTTCAGAAGGGCAGATTTTTGTTCGCATAAAAACAATCTAAAAAATACTTTGAAAAATTTACAATTATTTTATACTACTATTTAGCAAACGTTTTGTTAATATTAACAGATTTATTTGTTACATTGAATTAACTAAAAATTACCTCAAAATGTGAATTTAGTCATATATTTGCTTATCTACTCTCACTAAAATTTAGCAAAATAAAGTCTGTCAAATTTTGCAGTATTTCCTTCAAAGTCTAATTTTTAGTAGTTCTACCATACATTTTGACTAGTGTTTTACTATTAGTGCACTTTTAGATTCCGACACTCAACTTATGATGTTAAAAATATTACATTTTTCAAAAAAAAAAAGTTGTTCTACTTTTTCCCAAAATATGGGTGAAAAGTATCCTTATGTAGACCTAATTATGGAAAACTATTTATACATCTTTTTGAACTAGGTTTGGTCCAGCGCGGAATGCTAGAGTTTTCAACAAGAACATCGTAATTTTAAGTTTTTTTTAGTTTTGATAAAAACACTCAAATGATATATAATTAGCATAGATGGCAACCGATTCGCTGCAGGTATCGATAAGGGTATTATTTCGGTAACGGTATTTTAGGGGTAACGATATTTCAGTTATTGCGATAATGGTATTTAAGTTATTTCGGTATCGGTATTTTATCGATAACGAATATTTTAGTTTTGTAAAGATTTAAATAAAAAAATGTTGACAACTCTTTACCTGTAAGTGAGTAGTAAACATGTTACCGAAGTAAGTATTTACCTCGGTGGACATGCCCTTGTTAAAATAAAAGGGTTTGTAATAGAAAAGTAACACGGTACCCCCTTATTACAAAAAGTTTATTTTTCCTCCCAAAACTTTCAAAATTTCATGTTCAAAATTTGTAGTTAAAAATTTCTGTCGGAACCTTAAAGTAGCCCCTACAAAAATGTCCATGTATTTTCCGTATTAAGCTCTTCTAGACACATAGTTTGTGCGATATTACTTGAGCCAACACTTAAACACTCAATGTCGGGACACTCTAATGCATACGCCTCAATAAACCGCAGCTGGTGATTGGAGCTCTAAAGACACGTTTAGCAATAAGTAGCAGGCGTGTGTTTTTATTATTGTTTATTATTGCATTTTAGTGATTTATTTTTCAAATAAGAATTTCAATTTATTTGATTTATTGATGTCACTCCATACAAAAATATTTATAACGTCAGTAAAGGAAGAAGAAGATTTTTGATTTAGATAAAAAGGGGATTTAAATCAGAATTTAATTAAACGAGCTTTAAAAATTGACAATTTGTTTTATCACATGTTACAGTGGAAAGAAAACAATATATTTAGGTAAAACTTTTTGCTAAAACAAAAATTAGTTTAAAATGACGTTGCAGGAAAGACTACAAAAATTAGCAAATCTGTTTAACTAAATTTTAGCAAGATAGCAAAAATAAATCTGGGTGGTTAGTATGTAATTCGATTTGAAAATTTTTGTTTGAGTTCGGAAATTTTAAAACTTTTGTAAGATGATATTCGTACTTTTCGAATTTACTAGATCATTTTCTACACGTTTTCAATATTTTAAACCATTAAGAAAAACTTTTTAATACTTTACTTTTTATGTGTAAAATCAGTTCGAATCGAATTTCTATTCGAATCGACTTACATAATAACCCTCCTGTTGAATCAACAAAAATTAGCTGTATGTGGACTAAATTTTAGTTAATTAAAAGTAAGAAATTATTGTGCTAAAAAGTTTTGCAAAACATTACACAAATATTTTGGAAATAATTCAGCCAACACTTTTCAAAGCAATCGGAAGTGATTTGCCTTTTCCATTGTCAAAAAACCGGACCAGGTTATTGGAGAAATGCAACATTTTTATTTCCAAATGCGGATAACTTATGCACTTTAAGATATAAGCCCATTTAAGTTGGTCATTATAAGCAGATTATAGAAATAATTTGTTTTTGAAAATCGGTTGATAAATACTGAATTCCTAAGATATCAAAATATTGGAATATTCGATGTGTCCTACTTTGGAGGCTACTTGATCAGCGCCAGATGGATCTAGTAGGCCCTTCATTGAAACTAAGTTTCGAAACTGCGATGAGTATGGCTGTGTGATGTTTATTGGCGTTACATGCAGCAGTAAAAAATTACTGAATTATTTCCAAAATGAAAATGAAAATTATTCAAGTTCGAGGCCATATACTCTATATTTCTTCATTAGGATATTGTCCTAACAAATAATCTATAGAGTTTTTGTTTTCAAATTTATTATTTGACCCTTTCAGGAATGTGTTGATAGATCTATTTCGGGAATTTTCTAGGTTCCCATCATCAGAACACGTTTTGAAAGCGGTAACAATCCCATGTCAAACATCAAGCATTCATATGAACTAGTTTACTCACTACATGAGAACTAATATACATATGATTTTGAAGTTAAAGATTATAACCATTGATCAAAAAATAAATTGAAAACTTGTTTGTGTGTATGTCTACGTTTGGTAAATATTCAATACACGTTTTTGTTTTTTTCCCCCTTTCTATGTTTTGTTAAGTTTGTAAACAAAACAGGGGAAGTAAACTAGGCGGTACTTTGCCTTTTTTCACAAGTTTGTTATAATTTTTATTAAAAATAAAAATTATGTTTTTTCGACCTTTAATTGTGCAATGAAAATGAAAATTATTCAAGTTCGAGGCCATATACTCTATATTTCTTCATTAGGATATTGTCCTAACAAATAATCTATAGAGTTTTTGTTTTCAAATTTATTATTTGACCCTTTCAGGAATGTGTTGATAGATCTATTTCGGGAATTTTCTAGGTTCCCATCATCAGAACACGTTTTGAAAGCGGTAACAATCCCATGTCAAACATCAAGCATTCATATGAACTAGTTTACTCACTACATGAGAACTAATATACATATGATTTTGAAGTTAAAGATTATAACCATTGATCAAAAAATAAATTGAAAACTTGTTTGTGTGTATGTCTACCTTTGGTAATATTCAATACACGTTTTTGTTTTTTTCCCCCTTTCTATGTTTTGTTAAGTTTGTAAACAAAACAGGGGAAGTAAACTAGGCGGTACTTTGCCTTTTTTCACAAGTTTGTTATAATTTTTATTAAAAATAAAAATTATGTTTTTTCGACCTTTAATTGTGCAATGAAAATGAAAATTATTCAAGTTCGAGGCCATATACTCTATATTTCTTCATTAGGATATTGTCCTAACAAATAATCTATAGAGTTTTTGTTTTCAAATTTATTATTTGACCCTTTCAGGAATGTGTTGATAGATCTATTTCGGGAATTTTCTAGGTTCCCATCATCAGAACACGTTTTGAAAGCGGTAACAATCCCATGTCAAACATCAAGCATTCATATGAACTAGTTTACTCACTACATGAGAACTAATATACATATGATTTTGAAGTTAAAGATTATAACCATTGATCAAAAAATAAATTGAAAACTTGTTTGTGTGTATGTCTACCTTTGGTAAATATTCAATACACGTTTTTGTTTTTTTCCCCCTTTCTATGTTTTGTTAAGTTTGTAAACAAAACAGGGGAAGTAAACTAGGCGGTACTTTGCCTTTTTTCACAAGTTTGTTATAATTTTTATTAAAAATAAAAATTATGTTTTTTTCGACCTTTATTTCCAAAATATTTATGCAAAACCCCATGTAAGGAAATATCAGTAGATAAAATCTGCATTGCATCCGCAGATGAAGATATTTTTTTATTAATAAATAACATTGCACTGTTTTTTGGAAACATATTTATTAACAACAAACTAATGATCTTAAATTCGTATAATCTTTCTCACGACATAATTTATGATAAAAGATCGAAAAATAAACTTTTTGTTTTAATTTTTTTTTTTAATTTCAAAGTCTTTAAAAAAAAAAAAATACGCTAATTACACTGTAAGCAAAACTAAAATTTTTGAAATGACACACTAAAACCCCGAGATACGTAAACTTCATTCTGGCTCATAGAATTCAGTGGTGTACTCCGTTTTAATAGGTTAGGTCAAAATAAAAGATTTTTCAATTTTAAGTTTGCATTGACGATTTTTTGAATGTATTTTAAGTGAAAGGCATTGAAATATATTTTGAAATTGTGCGCCACGGTAGGCTAGTTGGTAGCGTGCTGGCTTATCTGTGCGGGGGTCGTAGGTTTGACTCCCACCAGAGGTCTGTTTTCGCTACAAGCGCCGAAGGCCATAGTAGCTTGTGCTCGGTTAAGGTAATAGTATATAATTTGTAATTATATGATTATTAAATAATAAAAAAAAAAATGTTTTGAAATATTTTTTGTTTTTTTATATGTCGAAACTCAAAATTAACAAAGTTTATTAAAATGACGTTTCGGATTGTATATAAATGAATTAAAGGGCTTATTGTAAAAACATGATAAGCCACATTTTATTTTTAGTTTGTCTTCACATTTTACATGTTAAAAAATGCTGAAAATATGAATTTAGCAGTACGTTTATACTCCAGGGACTTGAAAATACTTCTATCAATTATTAATTTATCTAGAAAACAGCAAAAAACCATAAAACAATAAATGTGACTTATCAAGTTTTTACAATAAGCCTTCCTTTGTATCCTCCTAAAATGCTGCTGATGATTTAAAAGTATTTTATAAAATTTCCACATTTCTTGATGTTTTTGATTTACAAGCGGATTTAAATAATCTTCTTGTATGGTGCAATTTAAATAGGCTTTATTTAAATCTTAGTAAATGCCTCCATATGTCGTTTTTTAGGTCATTAAATCCAATTCATGCTACTTTTTATATTGGTGATTATAATTTGGAATCTGTGGATTCAACTCTTGATCTGGGTGTTGTTTTTGACTCAAAGTTGTCGTTTGGGCTTCATGTGGACTATATTGTTCCTAAAGCTTACTCTATGTTAGCTTTCCTGAAAAGAAATTGTGCTGACTTTTCCGATCCAACTACATTAAAGCTAATTTATTCTGCCTTTGTCAGATCAAAACTGGAGTATGCTGCCATAATATGGGCTCCTCATTGTGGTACTCACATCGCTCGTATTGAAAGGGTGCAAAGGAAATTTGTCAAATTTGCAACCTCGTCGTTTAGGTTTACTGATCCTATACCCTCTTATAGATCTAGAGGTCTACTAATAGGTTTAGAAACCCTTGAATTTCGTAGGTTACTGCAATCTGCTTTATTCGTTTTTGATATTATAAGTGGTGCTATTGATTGTTCTGAGTTGCTTTCCCGTATTAATTTTCATGTTCCACCAAGAAGATTAAGGTTTAATTCTATTTTTGATGTACCACTACATCGTACCAATTATGGGCTTAATAGCATTTTAACCCGTACTTTTATTCAAATGAATGAGATTAATAATAAACAGCTAATTACTTTAAAGCAACAAATTGAGTTTTGGACATCAAAAACTAGCTTTAAAACAACAATTATATTCCATTATGATGGATTTAGGTATTTAAATAAATGATGTAAATATTAAGATTATTATAAAATTGTTATATCATAGTCTGTAAGGATTTATGTATCCATAGACTGAATAAATTGAAATTGAATTGAAAAAAAAAAAAAAAAAAATAGGACGGCCTTCAGTGTTAGACTTAAATTCAGATAAATAAGTAAAAATAAAGTCATTTCAGCAAAGATTTTGATGTCTTTAACCTAAAATACACTCACAAAATCGCTTAAGTAAATACAAATTTAAAATTTAAATATCTTTTTATTTTGACATAACCTAATAAAACGGAGTATACCACTGGATTCTACGCACCAAAATGAAGTTTACGTGTCCCGGGCATTTGGTGTGTCATTTTCACATACTTACTGTGTTATAGTAGTTCTTTCTTTTACTCACTACCGTTTTGAGTTCCTTAAAATTGTGTAAACTCGCGTTTCTATTCCCGTAGTGAAATTTGAAGAGCCATATTTCCCAAAGTAAATGGACTATTGCAAAGATTTAAATAGCATATGAAAGTTGGAATTGTATACTTTATGATTTAAAAAGTAACAACTTTTTTGGAAAAATGTATTCAAATTTTTTTTTATAATTTGTAATTTTATATTTTGAACATGTTTTAAAACAGTTTAAAATTCGGAACACATTTTTAACAATACAAAAATGTGATTAAGTTGTCTTAAAAAAATCATTTTTGATGCAGATGCAAAGAAATCACTTTTTTTTTGTAAACTATGTATTGTGAGTTTAAAACTATTTAAAAACCATTACTTTATAATGGCAACAAAAAAAAAAAAGATTTGAAGCACATACAAAAATTGACTTTTGGCCAACAATGCCTTATAAAATTTCCATAGTGCTATATAGCTATACACCAACTTGTATGGAAAAATTAGAGGTACCTTTACATTTTCGCTCACAAGTTTTGAACCACTGGACCAACTTAGCTCATTTTCAATACCAAACTTTTCGAGGAAATTTACTTCACGAGTTAATTGACAGGCACACGGACATTGCTAAATCAGTTTGAAGTTCAATAAAGATTAAGAATATACATATGTATATACTTTATGGGGTCTAATACGTTTATTTCGATGCGTTATAAATGGAATGACGAACTTATATATACCCTCATCACATTTGGTGGGGCGTATAAAAAAAGAGAAAAACATAGCTACTACATACTTGTTTTTCCTGCTGCTATCATGTTTTATATTTAACAGAAGAAATAAAAATAAAAGCTCACAAACTACACCAGTCAGTATAAAATAAAAAATTGGAAATTCTGTGTGCCTGGTAGTAGAAACTAACCAGCACTACAACAAAAATAAAAAGAAGAAATTACAAAATGAACAAAAATTGTAGGGTAGTAGGTGGATGCTTCGCCATTGGGGTCACATATGTCATCCCGATTTCCGTGGTTTTTAGAAGAGTTATTAAATTGTTCCTTTCCATAATTTGTACTGTTGTTGATAATCTTTGATTTCGCCAGATTTCACAATTGTACTTTAACATGTCGTGATGAGTAGTAAATTTGAGATAACTTTTTCATTTCGTGTGTTAAACGAATTATACATTATTATGTCAAATTGTTGATATTAATTTATAAGATGAACTGAAATGTTAAAAATTAACATTTATAATGTGAGCGGTTGATTATAGGGTACAGACCACAAGGTGTGATAGTTTCGTCATCATAAATTGTTAGCATTTCAAAAGACTTATTTCATACGTTATATTAATTCGTTATATCGGATATTAGGGTGTCACTTAAAAATAGATTTGTTATTACAACCCCCAGTTTTATTGCAAACGGTTCCAAATGGAAGAAACCGATTTTATTTTTATTAAAAATTCGTAATATTTGACACTTTGAAAAATAGTATTTTTCATCTCATTTATTCATTTAATGTACCCAAAAATATTCAGATATAGAATTCTGACTACATCGGATATCATTAAGCCTGGAATCTAAAATGACCCACAAAAACGTGTTTTTTTTAATAATTTTAAAGATTTTTAAAATTCTTAATTTTTTGATGTAAATTTAAATTTTTATAATTTAATAGTTGCAAGTGAAGAAAAAAAAAATACGCGGTCAATGTTTTCACTTTTGGTCTCAAAAAAAAGACCCACTAGGAAATTTACAGAAAGATTTACAGATTTAATGAGTATTGACGCCGAATTATATGAAGTTGGCCTATGAGCCCGATCGGCTCATTATTTCGGTTACAAATGGAGTCTGAACCAAAAGTAAACCTAATTCCTAGGAGCAGACCATTTAATAAAAAAGTGACAGTATTGGAAACTTGTTTTGTTGCCTTCATCAAAAATTTAAAAAGAATCTCAATATGATTTGATAGTTCTGAGTTTTGGACAATTAAGCAATTTTTTTTTGACTGCAACTTTGATGAATTATGAATTTTTCGTAAAACTATAACTTTTTTTTGCTCTCAGTTTTTAAACTCTATTTATAAACAAACTAATAATCCGATTACGCTAATATTTTGTACACATAATCTGACAACTTTTTAAAAAATAACTTGATATAAAAAAGTTAGCTTTTAAGTGATAATGAGTGTCGGAAATTTTTCGAGCTCACTCCTTAAATTACGTTTTATGTGTCCTTTTTGTCCGCAAGATGACAAATATGCAACAGCAAACGGGCGAATTCGCCACATAGGTGGGACAGTTCAGACGATTTGAGTTACTTTGAAAATCATAAAATAAGAAATAGAAACTAATTAATTAACGATAACACATTGTAACAAAAGTAGAAAAAGTCGATTTGGTTAGAACCACAATAATTAATTAATTTGTCTCGCTGATTCCAAATCTGATTCCAAATGTTTCCATCACGTCACAATTTTGAGAAAATCTCGATTAAAAACGCAAAAATTAGCGTTAATTTTTGGGTCAATTGAACAAAGTATTTTAAATTGTTAAATTGCTCTATGTGAAAAACTTTTTACTTTGTGGAATAGTGAGTTTCAAACCCACAGCCACGAAACAGGCTATGACAAAAAAAAAAAAATGCTTTCTCTTTATATTCCTATTGTTATCTCTTTTTCACAAAGTTATTACCACATTATGATGCGCTTTATTCACATTCATTACCCAGCAAAAAGTAACCTCACTTTGGTAAGCAGTAACTACATTTGCATGCTTCCAAAATAGCTCTTCGCCACCTTGCATACAATAAAGCAATTAGAGAGGACATTCTGTTGTGCTTCTTTAAATATCTTCTTTGAAACAATGAATAATGCTTACAATGAAGCAGTAAAGAATGCATACCATAAAGCACTAATGTTGTTAACACACAAAAAAGCGCTTTTTATTGCCTACGAAGGCATGATTTTATTGCTTCTTAGAACACGTAAAAGAAGCGATTTTCACCAACTTAAAAGAGACATGCCAAGTGGGACATAGCGAACAAAAATCATGTCTTCTGAAATTGTTTCGGAAGCGCTCGGTAATTAAATAATGCATTCCAAAACTGCTTCTGGGTAACCCTTTTTTTTTTTGAAAAATTTATATGGATATGCCAGACTACTGCAAGGACTTGTCAGTGGTTAATTTGTGAGTCAATATTGTATATACTAAATATTGTTAGCTATTTTCAATCTACTAAGCTCCAAGAATAAATTTTGTTGATTTCAACAAGTCGATTTTAACTTTTTTTTATTGTAGGTTTTAAGATAAAAAAAAAAAAAGTTTTTCCAAAAAAAAAAAAATTGTTAGTAACTACAGCGCTTTGAACAAAAAGTGGCGAATGCTCTCCCTTCTACCCTACATTAAAAATGAATAAACAGCAACAAACATAAACAAACACTTTACACTAGTATATTTTAGTGCAAAGTGTATAAAAGTTATGCTGAATATTGCTAAAAAACCTGCAACAGCAACAATATGCCAAGATATGCCACAAACAACATTCTTTGAAAAGCAAAAACGAAAAAAAACATACTTCTTTAAGACCAAATTTATAAAACCGGACTTTAGGATGCGTAAATTTGTATTTTATTATTTATTTATTTTTTTTTTTTTTGTATTTTTTATATCGCGTGACTAACATATTAAGTGAACATTAAAGTGATTGAAATTTTGTTTTGTATGCATTTTTGTATAGAGTTATATGATAGGGGATGAGAATTTAAGTATGTACATATATAAGATTGTTGTTGTAGTTAAGTTTGCCATAGAATGATTTAGATTTTTTGTGGACTATAATTTAATACTTAAGGCCCCGTTCACATTATCATACAATCATACAAGTTTAAGCTTTAGTTTATTTACACTTTAAAAACTATCTATTTGCCAATAAAGCTTGTTTAACACCTTGTAAAACATGTGCACCCATTTTGATATACGAAAGGAATTATGTTTACACTATTATACCTTTTTTTTTTTTTTTTTTTTTTTTTTTTTGAATTCAATTCAATTTTATTAAATATTTTACACTTAAGTCTAACCCGCAAAGCCGCCAGGCTTGTCTGCAGGTAATTTACAAGTTAATTGTCATTGTTTTATATCAATGATAATTACATTACATTTTGGCATTACAATTGCCAAATGCCAGTGAAATTTTTTTTAATTGGCATTGATGAATTATAATGCCTTTAGCAGTCAATTATAATTAATTCCCGGTTAGAAAGTTCATATATGATCATATATATGGGCAACTCCTGAGCGACGGACTCGATATTCGCACACTTTTAGTTGAGCCAAAAACAATATAGGAATATAAAGATGCGGTATATATTCTTCGGTAATTTAGTATTGTCACAAAGTGCACGAAATAATATCATACTGAGATTGTTTAGAAATCATTGTCTAGAAATAAGGGGGAAAATTATCATCATAAACTTGATCGACACGACATCCGGTCCAATAGCATGTGACTTAATTCGCTTAACCGCATTCCACACATAAATTGCATCGACGGTCCGAAAGTAAAAAACATCTATCTTTCCGACATTGATAACACAAAGCCGGTGAATTAGTAATCATCGGCATAACAAAGTGATTATTGCAACCGTCAACATCAATACTATCTACATTTGCCACAGCACCCAATTGTCTTATTTCACCCCATATTTGTCTCTGAGAACTATTAAAAAAAAATATAGATTCATAATATATCGTCCTTTGTCTTCTTATAACAGATTTGGCCCTAATTCTGTGTGTACAATATAAACGTCACCTTTCCGCACATTTGTTCTCTAAATAAGCCCGATACGAAACATTTCGTAATTCCTGAGCACGTTTGATTACTAAAGATTTCATCCAATACGAGTTTTTGCGGGGCTTAATGATTTTCAAAGAGACATGTCTATCATATAATGCCAACAACATTCTGTTAAGAAATTCTACCGGTTCATTCACCTCAGAACTATTATACATCCCACTCAGATCAAAAATATTTATGTCAGCCGCACATGCATTAAAATTAGATTGACTATAATCCCTTACCATTTTCCTTTCTAAAACTGTTTCAGCTTCAACTCCGATTGATATAAATATAAGCGGATGATATGAGTTCAATGCCGGAAACTAGAACTGCCCACTAATCTCAACTAAGTTTAAATCAGATAACAGGAAATAGTCAATTAAGTTAGATCTTGGAGAGCCGACAGTAAAATGTGTATTGACGTAGATATAGGATTTTTATTCATATCTGCAAAAATGTTCATATAAAATTATATATATTTATTTTATCACATATGGTACAAGATGTGATAATATCTGATTATATATTAATCCATATTTGGTTGTATCTGAGTATTGTGATATATATCTGATTATATATGGATCCATAAATGGCTATATATGAGCATACATGAATAGAGATATGGTTATAGCTGACCATTATGTACTTTATGAAATCATATATGTATATGAAATACATATAATTGACATTTTCGTTTTGTTTTATCGAATTTAAGGAAAACAAATTTATACAATTTTTATTTGGTGTTTGTGTTCGATTTCTTTTTTTGTTATTATTATAATTATTCTTTTTCATATTTATTTCCGTTTACTATATTTTTTTATGCTAAAAAAAAAATTAAAACTTCAAAATACTAAATTGTTTGAAATGTTTTCCAAAATAAAAGCAAGAACATAAAAAGTATTATTTGTTAACCATTTATTTTCTTTTAGAGAAAATAACACCATTGTTTTTAAAATAAATAGCGATTTGAAAATCATTTTCAAATTTTTTTAATGGGCGGAATTTCCTGTTTATGCAAGATTCGTGGGAAATTAAAGCCAAAACAGAAATTAAATTTAAAAATATTTCATATAACAATAACTGTTCACCATTTTTTACAGCTTTACCAGACAAAATTTGTGATTCCAGACATATTTAATTACTCGAACAATGGCCAATTAATGGGCGATGGACGCGACATTCGCACACTTTTAGTTGAGCCAAAAACAATAAAGGAATATAAAGATGCGGTATATATTCTCAGTGTGTTGAAGCAAGGAAGAGTACTAAATTTGAGGATAAACATTGGGCAGAATCAATAATATTGTAAAAATATATAAGCAAATATCAGCGAGAAACGGACGCGACAAATATAGAAGTTATTATGCTTATATCTTTTTACAACATTATTGATTCTACGCAATGTTTATCCTCAAATTTAGTACTCTTCCTTGCTTCAATACACTGAGAATATATACCGCAACTTTATATTTCTTTATTGTTTTTGGCTCAAGTAAAAGTGTGCGAATGTCAAGTCCGTCGCGAAGAAATTGCCCATATATGTATATGATCATATATGAACTTTCTTAACCGGGAATTAATTATAATTGACTGCTAAAGGCATTGAATTCATCAATGCCAATTAAAAAAAAAACTTCACTGGCATTGGTTGTAAGCAATTTTAATGCCAAAAACTGTAATTATCATTGACATAAAACAATGCCAATTAACTTGTAAATTAATTAGTACATTCAATTAACTAGTCCCAAGTATGTGACACACTACCTTTATAGGTAAGGCAACCTAATAGCAATTTTTTTCTTCAAAAGCAGGGAAATAAGAAATTATCTGCCTCTTTCAATTGTCAATAAAACTATGTTTTATTTTATTAATTAATAATCATATAATTACAAATTATATACTATTACCCTAACCGACCACTAGCTACTATGGCCTTCGACGCGTTGTAGCGAAAACAGACCAGTGCCTCTGGTGGGAATCGAACCCACGACCCCCGCACTGATAAGAAAGCACGCTACCAACTAGCCTACCGGGGCGCACGATAAAACTATGTTTTTAAGTTCCAAAAATTATAATTTTCTAATAAGTTGTTAACGAGATATTCAAACTGGATAATACGGATAAAAAGCGTGGTTTAATTTAGAGCAGTACAAAAAATACTACACAAAAAAACTGGATTTAAAACAGAAGTTTTTTTTGGAGATTTATGTACGCTGATTCCAAATCTGACAACATTTTTTTCTCATTTGCAGTTTTTTAAATATCGCGGTTTTTATTTTTACATTTTTAATTTTTCTAAAAATTTCGAAAAACTCTGAAATTTTCTTTAAGAATAAAAATCAACACAAAATTATCATCATGTCGGTGTTTTTATCGGGATATCGCACTGGTTGCAAGGAAGTTGAATAAATTTTATGCATGTTAAAATGAACATTCCAAAGAACAATTTTTTTTCTTTAAACTGCAAAATCCATTGAAAAAGTCCTGAAATATATAGAAAAGTACTAAAAACTTTAACTAATTTCCACATGCATCAAATACCAAAGTAAACAATGTTTCTCCATATAAAAAAAAATAATAAAATAAAAAAATATATTCACCCCTATGGTGAATATTATTTCCCTCGAATTGTTTTCCCATTTCACTCAATTCCAATTGTGAATAAAAGTTTCTTCGAAATTTGTTCCCTTTGCCTAACCATTCACTCGTGAATAGCATAATACAATTTCAGGGGAAATTCACGATACCAATTTTCACTTGAGGGGGAATGAAAATTACATGGGAACAAACATTTCCCTTTTTATTCACGATATGGGTGATTATTAATATTACTGATGAAGAATTTGCAACTTTTTACAGAACCTGACATTGTAATATACAGTTTCTAATAGATTTAGGTACGCTAAGTCTACATCTGGTAAATTGTTGTTTTCTCATTTGTAGTTTTTGAAATATCACGGTTTATATATTTACTTTAAATACTTCATTTTTATTGTATATAAAAATTTTCTTCTTTCTAAATATTTCAGGATATTTTTGGAATTTAAATACAAAAATTAGTTCAGTGGAATGTTTAGTTCATGTTCACGCATAGTGATATAATAAAAAAAATAAAAAATTTACCATAGATAAAAATTATAAGGATTGAAGTATGTAACATTTTTAACTTCCTTGCAATACCGGTAAGATATTCTGAAACAAACACATATACACTCACAAGAACTCTTCCATAAGAGTTCAACAGTTATTTACAAATTTAATCTGTAAAGTTGTTTCAATGGAATATACAGTTAAATTACCAGAGAAATATATTTTTGAACTTTCCGTCTGTTATTCAATAAACAAAATATACAAAAAAAAACGGACTTTACGTAATAGTTAAAATATTCAGATGAAATTCTCTATTTAAAACAAAAAGTTGTTATATTATATTGAGTATTGAAATAAACGAAAACAATCTATTGTTTTTATCGATTTTGTCAATTATTTTTCCAACAGTTGAAAATAAACTAAAAAATACAATTGTTTTAAACGAAAAGTAAGTAGTCCTTTTTTTAACTGATTTTCAGTTAATTTAATGTGTATATCCAGTAGTCTTTACGGAAAAAATATTGTGAGTGTATGATTATGCTCAAGTGAAAGATAATTTTGTGTAAATTTATATTCTTAAAAAAAAAATCCGCGATTTTGCGGTTAAATTTCGAAAAATTAAGCAAAATATACGAAAAAACGGGGTGACGTAAATATAAAAAGCGTGATATTTCAAAAACTGCAAACGAGATGAAATATGTTTAAGAAATTTGGATTCAGCGTACCTTGGCTATTAAAAAATATGTTCTGAAAAAAACTGATATTTTTTTAGTAGTGTTTTTAACTATACAAGGGCGGAATACACACGCATTTTCATGACAACATGCATCGATTTATCAATATATACACTAAGAATATTTTGTAGGTAAAGACGACAGCAATTGTAGTCAAAAACAAATGAAATTTCACTTAAATTAAATTCAACTAAAATTTGTGATTTGTTTTTACTGTTCAAATAATTACTAACAATTGTAGTAAGTAAAAAAAAAACAAAAATTTTTTTTTGTTTTATTTTTTTAAATAACAGAAAACGACTTTAAAAAATGAATGTAAAATCATAAAACAGTCATTTGATGTGGTTTGTTTTTTTAAATAAACTCCAAGGTTAGTAAAACATTAAATTTGTTCTATATATGACTGACATTTACATTAAAAAAAAAAAGAAACTCTATAACAACCAAAACAACTGCAAATTTTTAAAGCAGAAGTTCCCTGAGTGTATATATATACTCCTAAATCACGTCAAGTGAAAACATATCACTAACAGGCAGTAACCAATCTCATTATATACCTGTAGGTTACTCGTGTGTATTCGAAATTATTATCACACCAAGTTACACGTGTATTAAAGAGCCGGCCTCAACTCAATTTAAGTTTTATATGCCAAACATTTATTTTTGTTAAATCTTCCTCTAGTTTCCCACTAAACAAATATAATATTCTCATACTTTTGACTTTTGTTAAGTTGTCACTTTGTCATTTCGTCCCTGTCATTGAAGAAGACCAACCGGTGTAAATTTTGTTGTTATTTTCATCTGTATTCTGATTGTGTCTTTAAGTCCGTCTGTCTGGAATAAAGTGCTGACGGCGCCTCCTCATAACTTGCCATACAAGTTGATAGTATTTTTGCTGTTGATGGTGTTTTTGTGTGCCTCCGTTGTAGTTGTTTTTCATAAAAAAAAACAACAGCAACAAGCATCAACAGCAAGTGTATTTTATTTCACTGTCATCATATACATATTTTCATTTTTTTTATTGAAGGGGCAACACCCCACTACCCACAAATAGATGGTGTATGGAGAAGAATCTGACTGGGTTGGTTAGTTAGTTGGCTGCCGGTGGTTTGGTTGTTTTGTATATGTATCTCCTCTATACATAGTATACTGATGATCCATAACATTAGGCCTTTGGAGAGGTGTGTAGAAGTAAATAACTACAAACATACTTTTTTGCGTTTTTTTTTCAATTTTTACTTATGATTGAGTCTGTACGTATGGTTACTGCCTTCTTGTTTGCCTATTAACCCTATAATGAACAAAATTGTTTGCAAAAGTTATAGTGGCTTCTTTTCGAATATATTCAAGAGCCAACAACGTTAAGTAGAAAAGTACTTCGGTGCGTATGATTAATTAAAAATTTTATATTTAGTACTCATACGTAATGAGAAAGTTTTATAAATCATGAAACTGCACAGATAACAAAACCTTAATTACCCAGGTAATGGGTGCGATAAAGTAATGCATTGTCATGTAATGTAAACTCCTTATCTGCATCATTATTACATAATGCATTACTTTGTAATGAATACTAATTACTTTCATAATTACTTCCAAATATAGAGTAATGAGTTACCAATAGATGGTTACATAATGCATTACATTGTAATGCCGTCAACATTATTTTATACATAGAGTAATGAGTTACCAATAATTGGAAACTAGAGTTGTGTAGTTCGTGAACTGGTTTTTACTTTGAACTAGTGAGCTAGTTCGCAATCTTCAGCTCTTTTAGGTCTTTCGCTCTTTTCGTTCTTTTTTGAGATTTGAGTAATATTTCTTTTTTTGTGTTGTTTTTGAGTTAAATTTCGTTTTTTAATGTTGCCAGCTTATTGTTTTTTAATCTTAAAAAGAAGTGTCTAATATGCATCATTCGTTTTAAAAATGAACAAATAAACTATCTAAAGAACGATTGAACGGAATTGTTAAAGATCGACTGAACTAGAAGAGCGACCTAGTTCATTCAGATCAATTTACCTAGAAAGAGCGCTCACTCAAACGATTGCCCAAATCTATTGGAAACTCATGGATAATCTTGTAATAGTACATCACTAGCTTATACATTATTTCAAAACATAAAATAATGATATACCGATCATCAACTACATAATGCATGAAATATACGCTTAAATTAATATTTGAAATATTTGTTGAAGATCTATATTTATACTCATTACTTTGTGATTTTGGGTAAACCTGAGGATAAGGTATATATTTTAAACATCACAAATAAAAACTCGAAGCACAACAATTCATTTACATTTTAAGCAACCCATTATTATATGTGACTATAGCTCAGTTGGTAGACTTCTCGCCTAATAACAAGAGATCCCAGGTTCGAATCCCTGCGTGACCACGATATTTATTTAATTTAAAAAAGTGTTTGCCATAACTTTTTTATACATTTTTTTTTTTTTTTTTAACTCTACATATTAGTTCTCCCTACCAAGTAGCCACATAAGTAACCAGTTACTTTACCTCCTTCAAGGTAATGAGTACACCCATTACTTTAAGGTTCATCGCCTGTAAAATTCATCAGTCAAGTAAGGTGTATTGTAATATGTGAAGCCCTATGTCGATACATTACTTTATCCATTATTTGGTAATGTGTGGTTTTGCTGAGTATGACTCAAAATAAATCTAGTGAACTACTTGTCAATTTAATAGTACAGAAATAATTTAACACCCCAAAGAAAAATTTCGGTTTCAGACACTTTTTAATTTTTCTTAATATCGCATTTATTTTTACTCCTCAAAGTAAAGATGCTCATTTATGACGCTAATTTCAGATTTTAGTTTTTAATTATATTCTATAAAAGTGGATCGCATACAAAAGCATACTGTGTATTCAGAAAATATTGTTGAAAAAAGCGTATAAAACGATTTTTTCTCCTACATTAACTGTTGAGGCTGCATTTCAGAATACTTATATTGTCATTTAAAAATTTTATTAAGTTGAGTTTGAAATAAAAAAAAAAATCTGTCAACATTATCTAGGTGGACGGTTTTTTTTAATCTTGAATTTATGAGTTTAAAAAATATTATCTTTGGCTGCTGAACACTTATATATTTAAACTTTTTAGATCTACCAAAGGGCTTTTAAATTACAGTTAGCAAAAATGTATACATTAAGATACATTTTCTATAGAAAAAATGCAAATTTTTGTGAAAATCATGTGAAAAAATTTACCACATTCGAGTTTAGCATCCTAAAATATAATGTATGATGTACACTTTAAGTCTATCACCAAAAATTTGTTTATGTCCATAATGAGTTGCTCATTAGTGATCGTCCTAATCAGCAACTCAATCGTTAGTAATGCTTATAACTAGGGCAACCAAAAATAAGCTAGAGCTTGTTATTTATTTGAAACAATAGAACTATTTTAACTATTTTACCCCTGTTTTTATAAAGCGAAAGGAACAATTCCGCGAGAATTCCGAAAGTGTGTACATATTTTGTTATTGTAACAAAAATAAAGATCAAAAAATTATGAAAATTTTAAACTTTATTTGTTAGAGCTTTTTTATCTTATTTTTTTAATATTCGCTAAATTTAGCTAAATTGAGCTTTCGTGCTTTTCTTTAGCAACTAGTATCTGAAGCTTTTTGTAATGGAATGTAGAAAATTTAATGTAAGATATTGTTAATTTATGAAAACATATTTCCAAAAACCAACTTGAAGCTTTAAAAAAAGTTTAACACAAATTTTGATTGTAACAACGATTTTAATAAAGGAACATTTAAAACATAATCAACACAAAAACCGACATTTCCAACTTTTCCCCTTTTGAATTAATTAAAACTTAGATAAACATTCTCCTAGTTAATATTTTAATATTCAAAACTTGTTATAGTTCGCGTTTAGTCGCTACTCAAAATTGGGGATTTTTAACAAATGTGTTAGATATACAATGTTTGAATTAGCATAACTTTTAAACGAGTTACTAGAAATCCTGTTCCATAAACAGTGTTGCACAAAAATTAAATTTTTACACGAAAAGAAAAACGAAATTGAAAAAATGTCTTTAATTCGCGAACATCTCAATAAACGCATAATTAATTTTTCAGAAATTTATTTTGTCATTAACTCAAAGTATCACTTAAAACAAATAAACATTTCAACCGAGGACCTAAAAAATAAACGGAATTTTCCCGAAAGTATCTTTGATATTTAATTTAAAATGTTGTATATTCACATATCAACATATGATAAATTTCAATATTTTTTGGCTCACAAGGGAAAATCGACATGCATGTTAAATAGGAGACCACATGTAGTTAAACTGCGTACTCAGATTTTCGTTATCATATTCAATGTCCTTTAAAAAGGACATTTAAAATTAAAATTTTTAAACAAAGCATTAAAGTATGCCAATATGGGTATCAGATGAAAGATCATAACACAATGATATAAAAAACTATTAAATTCGGTCCACGTATTCATAAGTTGTGCATTAAAATATGAACTTTTTTAGATTTTCATATATTTTCTGTAAAACTTGTATTCTTTGGTCATAGTTTGGCATAAAATGTTGGTGATAATAATAAGTCGTTTTAGGGTGCAATTCTTGCGCTGAGTTCGAGATTTTTTTTCTGTAGTTGTCACATGTTTTTGCGGCAACCGTACGTAAAAACAAGTTAAATTTTAAGCTAAGCGCCAGATTTTCGGCTTAGAAAATATTATAATACGATAGCCTTAAAAAATTAAAAGATATTCAGAATATGTATGAAAACCAAATAAATGTTCACTTTTGTACATACACTCAGGAAAAACAGTTTAATCATATTTATGAAACAGTTTATTGAACGAAAATCTATGAAACATTGTTATATTTATGAAGTTTTCATAAATATGATGAAATTTTTCATATATATCTATGAAACATTTTCATAAATATTTATGAAACATTCTTCATAAATTCTTCATTATTTCTTAGAAAAATATCATCAATATTTTAATAAATTTATTTTTCAAAACGGAAATTTTTTAAGTCTAATGGTGTACACTCAAAACAAAAAGTCTGTAAAGTCAGCTACATTTTTGGTAACAAATTTGTTAAGCTCAGCAAAATTTTAGCAAAATTTGTTAACTTTTATGCTGATATTAGCAATTGTTCTGCAAGGATCCTCATAGCAGAAATATTGCTGACTTTACATATTTTTTTTTTCAGTGTACTAATACATTTCGGTAACAAAATTGAGTCTGGTGGAATTCCGAAACAATATTTTTATGAAATAAATATTTATGAATCAGTTACATTGGTTTCGTTTTTTACCATGAACAGTTTCTTTTCTACACGAAATTATGTATTTTGCTTATGCACAGAAATGTTATGATCCTTTGCGAAATGGGATGATAAATTGTACAAAAATCAATGCTGCACATTTATCAATTCCGCACATTTATTATGCAAATTTGATATCCCATTGTTGCTGCAGGTATTATATGTACAGGGTGGTCCAACTTCGACTGACTGATTTGAAATGCTTATAACATTTTTATTTTTACAGTTTTTAATTTTATTTTTTTGCAGGTAATAAACAGTTTAATAAAATTTTATAATGTCATATTTTGTTAAACCACTATGACTTTTGAAATTTTGGAAAAACAACTTTTCTATTACAACTTTGTCTGACTGGCGCAGTTCAAAGGACAAAGTATATACAAATTTTATTTGTAGTAACGATTTTAATAAATAAATTATGATATTTAACGGTTTGTTTTTTAAATTTAACGGATTTTTTTTTTATTTTAACGGCTTATGTAACTGTTTTTAGAGCTTTTTTAAGCGATTAAAACATTGTTTTTAGAGCTGTTTTTGGTTGCTCAAGCATCGTACTGAATGTAAAAATTTTTAAATTTTGCTTGCGAAGATAATGACAACTTTTTGAACAATCTCATTATGAGCGATAAAGCACATTTACATTTAAATGGATATGTTATTAAACAGAATTGCCGAATTTGGGGTACCCAAAACCCTAGTGCAGTGCATCAGTGACAATTACACCCTCTCAGATGCACGGTTTGGTGTGGAAATATGACTAATATAGTTATCGGTTCATATTTTTTCGAAAATGAAGTTGGGGAACTAGAAACCGTATCCGGGGCGGTATATCGGACCATGTTGAAGAATTTCTTACGTCCTTTAGTTCTCAATTATTCTGACATATAATTCCAGCAAGATGGATATACAGCTCAAACCGTGAGAGACACAATGGCGTAGCTGCGAGAACTTTTTGATGACCGAATAATTTAAAAAAATACTGATTTTGCGTGGCCACCTCGTTCCTAAGATTTGACGGCTACAGTTTTTTTTTTTTTTTTTTTTTTTGTGGGGTTTCTTCATCGGGCTTACGTCTTGAACGGGTTTACGTCAACAAACCGCAAAACATTCAACAACTTAAGCAGAATATTCGCACAGAAATTGTAGCCAGAAACGTTGCGCAACGTTTTGCAAAACATCTTTAAAAGAGCCATTAAATGTCAACAGTAAAGTGAATAAAATGCTTTATACTTAGATAAAAATATTACTATAAGTTTTACTTTCATTTAAAAAAAATAAAAAAAAAAAACTGTAAAAATAAAAAAGTTATAAGCATTTCAAATCAGTTTGTCGAAGTTGGACCACTCTGTATTTACCATAAAACACTAAAAGAAAATATTTTATTTTAAAATTTGATGTACACTCAGGGAACTTATGCTGTAAATTTTTGTAGTTATTTGAGTAGTAATATAGTATCTTTATTTTTAAGTGAAAAAGCAGACATTTGTAAAAAAAATTCCAGTTTTGACTACATTTGTAGTTCATTTAAAAAAAAATAATAAAATAAATAAACAATTGTGAATGTTTTACTACATTTGGGTTTAATTTTTACTACATTTGTGGTTCATTTTATCAACAGCAAAAAACAAATGAAAACGTTTCAACTAACATTTAATGAAATGTAATGTGTGGCCCATAAGTGAAAAAACTAGGTACGCCATTAAAATCATCATGGCCGAAATATTAGCGATCAATGCTCGGTACTCTTGTTTTATTTATCGAGTTCCGCAATATACTTATCGACGCAATTTTAGGTAGAATTTTCGCTTATTGAAATCCAACAAAAATAAAGGGTCCGCCAAATAACTTTTTTTTTTTGAACTCCTGAACCAATTGAACTTTGTATGGCGTCATACCAAGGTCTTTATGCAAAATTCGTCTCAATGATGTCTCCGAAATGTTCAATTTTTGAGAACGACGGTGAATTGATGTTGATGGCGCTTCACGCACACTTTCTGCCACAGCAGCAATATTCTCGGGTGTACGCACTGTTTTTGGCTTTTCACACTTTGGTTTATCGATGAGGATGCCAGTTTCTTTCACTTTTTTCACAAGATAACGAACATACGGACCATATTCGTTCAGCGGAAGGATAAAACTAATTATCTGTCAAATCAGACATGAGCTAAGTGTTACCATTCACGAGATAAGCACTAGTTGAAAAAAAAACGTTAGATGGCGGACCCTTTATTTAGAACCTTTTGCTGATAATATGTTAAATTCGGTAAAAAAAAGTATCGGAAGAGGTCCATAAACCAGTGTTAAAGATGTTAAAGCAATATAACTGGATCCGCAATCTGTTCTTTGAATTTTCCATTTGTACTGGAAAGTGATGGAACATTATAGGGTTAAAGTATCAGTAATAGTCTGTTTTTTTTAAAACACCGGCTACTGCTGTTACTGTTATTTTTCCCCACTTCACTTTAACGTCGTCACATATATAGAAATATTAAAATACCAACTACTGTTCTCTGTTCGCCTGGTATTTAACATGAATTATCATAAACATATTTGTGACAATTTATCATTATCATAGTAATCATTCAAATTGATTACAATGATGATAATGTTGCTTTTATTTTGTGTTATAAAAATTGTGATAACATTATCATTTATATGAGTATTAAAAAAAATATATATCACCTCCTGGGTACTTCCGATTTGATAAAAACAAAAATGTTATACAATTTATAGTTGCCCCCCTACAAAAAATCAAAAGCTCATATTGTTCTTATTTTAAAATGATAGTATACATCGTAGTTATTAAACTTTTTATGTTCATTATTATTTTTTATTATTGCTGAAAATTTTCTCTCTGTTTTCATATCACAATTTGTGACAGGCGCTCAAAATTCATAACTAGTAGAAGTTGTTATAAATCGTATCAGAAATACTTTTCCATTTTTAATATTTTGTTGTTCATACGAGTATATTTAGTTAGCGACTTGCTGTGACAAGTGAGCGTAAGGTAATATCATTAAATTAATTGAAATTTAATCATTTCATGTACAGAATTTATTTATTTGCATTCTTATCTAATAGGGAAGAATACAAAAAAAAGCATTTATGCATATAAAATTGAAAATAGGGGGTGTTAAATTTCGTATATGCAATGTAAAATACGAATACAGGGATGAATGAAATTGAAAATATTTTATAGGAAATTGTATAATTTTATTATGCAATTTCAATGATCTACACCGTATTAAATTTAGCTACAATTTTAAAATTGAGTAAATAATTAAGAAATCGTACCAAAATTTTAACAAAAATTGGTATGACCATACCCAGTGCAGAAAAGTATAAAGTGTTTATGCAATGGCAAGTACTTACAATTGTCATTACCAGGGCAGCGACTTTCATGCACTAAAAAATCGAAAATACGCGCTTATAATACTCAGTAAAACCTTCAAATTATGCACTTAAAATCCAGTAAACCAGAAAATATGCACTAAAAATACAAAAATACAGTGCACTCGCGAAAATATGAACGCCCTAATATATGAACACCAAAAATTATGAACATTTTTTTTCTTCCATTGACTACTCTAAAATATGAACTTAGTGCCACAGCTTTAAAATTTGAACAGCTTTTTTTTGTATTTTTAACGTATTTTTCGCAAAATAACTTTTAAATTTTGTTTCTTTTTCAAAAATTAATTGTTTTTTTTAATCCAATAAACAATAAATAAAAAATTTAACATAAGAAACTTTTATTTTTATTGAAAAACGTTTTTAAAGGTAAATTATATGCCATTCGCAAATATGAACAATCTTGCAAAAGTGAACTGGCTTGGTTTTAATTAGTTCATATTATCGCGAGTGCATTGTATGTACCTAAAATTAAAAAAAAAATATTCACTTAAAATGTTTGGATTTTTAAAAATCGATTTATTACTCGATAGCGTTGGTTTAAAAATTAAATCTACTATAAATGTCCAACAAAAGACAACTAAATGATATATTAAGGGTTACAAATACTTTCTTTTATTTAGTTTTGATTAAATATTAATTTTAATTTTTACAAAATATGAAATTAAATTTAAAATATGCAAAATATGCAACAAAAAAAAGCCAAAATATGCATTGAAATATACATTTATAACAAAATATGTAAAAATTCGCATTTATAACAAAATATGCAAAAACATGCAAAAACAAATCGATGTCATTTTGTTTCAAATTATTTGATTCGGAACTCTATTTGGTCAGAATCGATTTTGGGCTACTGACTACACACATGCATTTGCCTGAAAGTCGCTGCCCTTGTCATTACAAATCGCATTACTTTTATATGGGGATGTCACGCAAAATAATGAAATATCATTATTCTTAGGGAAAATCAGTAAATATGTGGTTTCCCCTAAAGCTTACCGATATGGGCAAAAATAATGAGTAAAAATAAATTTTCAAAAAAACTAACTTTAATAAAAAAAATATTTGTTTTATTGAAAAATAAATTTTAATACATAAACTGTGATCACACTGGATTTGAACCTGGGACACCAGGTTATCAGTGAAGCGCTCTACTATCTGAGCTAGATCAATATGTTATACTTGATAGATAAAAACACAAAATGTCATCACAAGAGCTCGGAAGTTAATGCATTTATATCCGTGTTTTATGTATATAAAATTAAAATCGTAAAATATGTACTAAAAATTGCAGGCAAGGTCATGGCGTCTGTTTTTCTTGGTGTGTTTTCTTGGCGTGTGGGATAATTTTTACTGATTATCTTCAAAAAGGAAAAACAATCAACAGCGAGTGTTATGCTAACTTATTGCAGCATTTAAGTGACGAAATTTGTGCGCCGCGGTAGGCTAGTTGGTAGCGTGCTGGCTTTTCAGTGCGGAGGTCGTGGGTTCGATTCGCACCAGAGGGACTGGTCTGTTTCGCTATAACGCGCCGAAGGCCATAGTAGCTAGTGCTCGGTAAGGGTAATAGTATATAATTTGTAATTATATGATTATTAATTAATTAAAAAAAAAAAAAAAGTGACGAAATTAATGAAAAAAGCCTCATTTGACGAGAAATAAAGTGTTGTTTCATCAAGACAATGCGCCAGTTCACGCATCAACTATTGCAACGGCCAAAATCAATAAATTAAAGTTCGTATTGCTTCATCACGCAACTTATTCGCCAAATTCAGCTCCCTCGGATTATTTTCTATTTCCAAACTTGAAAAAATGGATCGGTGTAACAAGATTTGCCAACAATGAAGATGTGGAGTCTGCGTATGAAGAAACTAGACAGAATTTACTATAAACAGGGTATCGAAGCCACTGAATATCGCTCGGAAAAGTGTATAGAGCCAAATGTGTTGTGTTTTCTTCGTTAGGGTCGAATAATTTTGGGACCGCCCCTTGTATAAATTTGAAAAACATTTTATTTGTAAAATTTATAAATTGTGTAAAATTAATTTTTATAAAACGTCAAAAGGTTTTTTTTTTTTTTTAAATATGCGTTTTAATGCAAAAATATGCTATCAAAATTGCTTAAATATGTAAAAATATGCATTCGATATGCAATCGATGCCATTTTGTTGCAAATTTGTTGATACGCAAATATATTTGCTTAACGTTGCTAACGACAACAAACATGTATTTACATGAAGTTCCGAGCCGTAGTCATTAATTTTCAGCTTACAAAAAATCAAAAATAAGTAGTTATATATGGACTTACTAGAGTTGAAAAAGAAACACCCTTTATAAATTTTAAATGCAAACAAATCTTCCAATTAACATTTTGAAGAAAAATAAAACTGAAGATATTACGGCAATATCTTCGATTTTTCATTTGGAAGATAATAAAAGCAATATTTTGAGCAAATCTTTGTTTCATTGGCTAAAAGATATTTCGTCGATATTTTAAAGAACAAATATTAAATATTCTGTTATTTGAAATAATATTTTTTGGGCAAATTTGGGAAAATGAATTAATAAATACACTCACAAGAACTTTTCCATAAAAAATCAACAGTTATTTAAAAGTTTAATCGGTAAAGTTGTTTCAATGGAATATACAGTTAAATTAAAAAAGAAATAAATTTTTAATGTTCTGTCTGTTATTCAATAAACAAAATAAACAAATAAACGGACTTTCGGTAATAGTTAAAATATTCATTTAAAATTTTCTATTTAAAACAAAAAGTTGTTTTATTATTGAGTATTGAAATAAACGAAAACAATCTATTGTTTTTACCGATTTTGTCAATCAATTTTTCAACAGTTGAAAATAAACTATAAAATACAATTGTTTTAAATGAAAAGTAAGTAGTCCTGTTTTTAACTGATTTTCAGTTAATTTAATGTGTATATTCAGTAGTCTTTACGGAAAATATATTGTGAGTGTACAAACAAAATACAAACATCAAGATTTCTGCAGTATTCTTCTTACTGCTTTAATTTAAAAAAGCATTGTAAATAAAATGAATTTTTGTGGTCTTTTTTCGGAAAAATGGTAAAATAAGTGTGGCAAAAGAAAAACAAATCCAGGGAAGACATTTAAGGAATCAACAGACGGAGTGCAGAAATAATAATTAATTTATATTGATTTTTCTTTTATTTGATTGAAATAGGGTATGCTAAAATAGCGCACTTTGTCATTACCCGGGACAGCCGGATATTTGTTAAAAATTCCCGGGATCCCGCTCGAAAAATAAATTATACAATTTTTTATATAAAATCATATTTTTGTATTCCAAGTGTCTTCTACGACCTGAGATTTTTTATAAAAATAAGTCTCCGTTTATGAATCTGTGTTTTTTTAAGAATTTTTAGTTTTGCTTCAGTCTGAGAGAAATTGATTTTTTTTTTTTTTTAAATCGCCCAAAGTTTGATCATAAACTAGCCAGTCATTAGAATTCGGGCATAATAGGACAAAAAAAAATTGGTGTGCATTGACATAACACGTATAATAACTTTAACCTTAAAATACTGTTACCGAAATAACTGAAAACCCGTTATCACTGTAATAGCGTTACAGAAATAACTGAAATATTTCCGTTACCGCCAAAATACCGTTACCGAAATAACTGAAATATAGTTACCCTAAATTACCGTTACCGAAATAAAAGAAAATAGCGTTACCTTTACCGCGATGAAGTTAACATATTTTCTTTCCTTTAAAAAGTTTTTAAATTGTTAACTGCTGCCTTTAAAAAGTGGAATATTTAACGTTTTTGTTTGAAATTGTATTTTTTGCGGGATTGCGGGAACAGGAAAACGCTTAGTTTCCCGGGAATGCCGGGACGGGAAATTCCGGGATGCATTCCCCAGTTTGTAATAAAAAAAGATAGAAAAAAATCATATTTTTCTCTTCTATAAGAATCGGTTTCGAATTGCTAAGAAGTATTGCCTTCCGCACACGTTTTCTACCATATTGGGTATCTTCCGCAATACGAAAACGATTATTGCCCTAATATAATTTTTCCTTCAAGCAATACTATTGGATAATCTTCTTCGTATGTGCATGTTTATTGGGCTAATATTTTATTATAACACTACAAAAAAAAGATATGTAAACTCGATATAAACATTTTTTTCCAAATCAAATTTAATGCCATAAAAATCCTCTTTATTATTTTTGAATCTACAAAATAAATATGAAACAATGAATATAAATCAAAATTCTATATAATGTTTATAATATTATCTAAACAATATAATCACAGTTTCAAATACCCATAAAATAAATGATAAATATTATCATAGTTTTTGTGGGTAGAAGTGTTTTGTGATTTTCACTGTTTTCGGCTTTTTGAAGTTATAAAGTGGTAATATAATCAATCAATATTAAAGTCTTAAAATTGAAAAAATTAAATTATAGTTTATATATTCTTTTTTTTGTTATGCTGATCCCTGTTTTACCACTGATAAGTTAAGTTTAAGTTTTTGAAATATCGCGGTTTTTATATTTACATCAGTTAGTATAATTTGCTTAATTTTTCGAAATTTAACTGCAAAATCATGAAGTTTTTTGAGGAATATAAATCTAAACAAAAATTGTGAAACTAAAAATTGTTTATATATATAGCACATTTTTGGTATTCAAAGTTGTGTAACGTAATGATGTTTGTTAAGAAAAGACCATAGCCAAGTGCTTGATTGCTAAGACAATAATGGAGCAAAATTGATGATTAATAGTTTTTTGTTAAAGCTCCGCCATATTTTGGAGCTTTTCTTAAACTTCGGGTTCTGGTGAGATCTATCCAGATCGAAGTACATGTATCAACCTAGCTAATATATTTAATTTGCTTTATTTTTATAAATATATGGAGATCGACAGCTCGTTATAAATAAAGCAAAATAACAAAAAAATAATTTCGATGTATATAAAAACAAAAACAAAGAAAACTGTAAATAACTATCTTTACTTTGACTTCACTCATAGAAAAAAGCCTGTAAAAACAACAGAAAAAGCTACTAAAAATTAGTCAAAAATTACACTGCAAATAAGTTACAAAATTGAGCAGACTTTTTCCTAAATATTTATAAAATAAGAACAGCAAAAATAAATCTGTTAACTTTACAAAATTTTAGATATATTCGATGTGCATTTTAGTTAATTGAAAATAGCATTTTACTCTGTAAAATTAGCAAAAACTTTTACTAAATATTTGTAGACTCAAAATAGCAAACAAAAACTGTAATATTATCAAAATTTTTGCTATATTTAAATCAAATTTACTAGAATGAAAATAACAGTTCATTTTGCTAAAATCAACAGAAATGTTTGCAAAAAAAATTGTAGATTGCTGATTTTATAAGGACAGACTTTTATTCGCATTAAAAAAAAAAAAAAGAACTTTAAAAATTTCACATTTTTTTACTAATATTTAGCAAATGTTTTTGCTGATTTTAACAGATTATTTTCTTACTTTCAATTAATTAAAATTTAGCTCAAATAAAACTAAATATTTGTAAATTGAACAGATTTATTTTTGCTGTTATTACAGTACCAATATTTAGTAAAACAAATGTACTAATTTTAGCAGTTTTTTCTGCAAGATGATTATTAACTATTCAATTACTAGTTGCTATTTTCGCTATTTTTAAAGGTTTATTTCTATGAGTGTATTAGTATATATCGGTGTTAACAAGGATTAAACTAAATATGGAAAATTGTTAATTTCTTGCAATACCTGTAAGATATCCAGACGTAAACACCGACATGGTTATACTTAAATGAAAGAATATTTTGTGCAGATTAATAAAAATAATGATTTTAAGATTAATTTTTGAAAAATTAAGCAAAATATACGAAGAAGTGGGGTAAATGATTTAAATGTAAAAACCGCGATATTTAAAAAACTGCAAATACGAAAAAAGTTTTGACAGATTTGGATTCAGCGTACCTACTCAGCAAAATATTCTATTACCCGAAACTGGTTTCTTTTCTATTACAAACTCTATTATTTTATTAAGGGCATTTCCATTCTGGTAACACCTCACAAAACACATATTACCTCTAGTACACTCACAAGAACTTTTCCATAAAAAATCAACAGTTATTTAAAAGTTTAATCGGTAAAGTTGTTTCAATGGAATATACAGTTAAATTAACAAAGAAATATATTTTTCAACTTTCTGTCTGTTATTCAATAAACAAAATAAACAAAAAAAAACGGACTTTCCGTAGTAGTTAAAATATTCAGTTAAAATTCTATATTTAAAACAAATAGTTGTTATATTATATTGAGTATTGAAATAAATGAAAATCTATTGTTTTTATGGATTTTGGCAATTAATTTTTCAACAGTTGAAAATAAACTAAAAAATACGATTGTTTTAAACGAAAAGTAAGTAGTCCTGTTTTTAACTGATTTTCAGTTAATTTAATGTGTATATTCAGTAGTCTTTATGGAAAAAATATTGTGAGTGTATAATTGTTATGTTTTTTTTTTTTGAAAATTTTATATTTTTTATAGGTATTGGGTCTTAAATTAAAATTTAAAAAATTTTAACTAAAAATTTTAAACATAAAGTTTTTGGTGGAAAAATAAACTTTTTGTAATTAGGAGGTAACTTGTTACATTTCTTTTACAAACCCTATTAAAAAAAAAAAAAAAAAACTTACAGGTAAGGAGTTATCATACATTTTATATTTAAATCTTTAATTATTAAAGCGAAGTTTGATATAATTTTTATTAAAAATAAAAATTATGTTTTTTTCGACATTTAATTGTACAATGAAAATGAAAATTATTCAAGTTTGAGGCCATACTCTACATTTCTTTATTAGGATATTGCCGTAACAAATAATCTATACAATTTTTGTTTTCAAATTTATTAATTGACCACTTTTAGGAATGTGTTGATAGATCTATTTCGGGAATTTTCTGGGTTCCCATCATTATCAAAACACGTTTTTAAACAGGTAACAATCCCATGCAAAACATCAAGCATTCATATATACTAGTTTTCTTACTAAATAAGAACTAATATATGAGCTCGAAGTTTTATCAAGATTATCACCATCGATCAAAAAATTAATTGAAAACTTGTTTTTGTGTGTAAGGTCTACCATTGGTAGATATTCAATACACGTTTTTTGTTTTTTTCGCCTTTTTTTGTACATTTGTTTAAAAAGAAAACGTACAGGGGAGTATTACCCAAGACCGTACATTGTCTTTTATACAAGTTGGACACAATTTCATTATTTTCAAATTATCATATTTGAAGTAAAAAATTAATTATATTAAGTTTTTTGGAGAAACCCACTAATTATACCATAAAAACATTTAAACATGTAAATTTGGTGTTACTAATGGGCAGCCAGTAATACCAATAGTTGGGAAGTTATGCAAGGGGAAGGAGTTCTGTCATTTACCAGGTAACATGTTCCGTAATACAAACCTATTACCGTGGTTTTGCTGCGTAAGTCTATTAAAAAATATGTATTTCAAAGACAGGTTCTGCAAACATTTGGACATTCTGGAGTAGAGAATTTATATGAAGAATCTCTGAAACAAAAATTTAGAAAAATTTCCTTTAAGTGTTGAACGTCGTTTGTTAAATATGATATTTTTTAAAACTATTTTCTTTTTTTTTACTTTACGGCCGTTAATCAGGCTTCTGTTGTAAAAAACATTTAAACGCTTTCACACTGTTATGCCAGATTGAATAAGGAGGGTGTTCTCTATTAAAAAAACACAGACAAACAATCAACAAATTGCGATCAAATACAGTTTTGTTAAAAAATAGTAGGTACAAATTGTCGGTATGTAATCGTCTGTTAACCATATAAGGCAGATGACGACAAATTGTCTCTAAACTTGTTAAAACTCAGAGGAGGATTTAATCTTAATGTTACGAAATGGCCTAGTTTAAATACAGAAACCCAAAAAAAGAAAAAAAAAAAACAATTAGCTTAACTAATTTTTGTTTTATATGGTCTCATTCATTTATTTTTTTTTTTTTTGTTAATGATTTGTTTTTTTAAATACATTTTGTTATCTATTAAAATTAATATTTTTAATTTATTTTTTATAAGTATTAGACATTTATTATCTTTATTTTGTTTTCTTATACAGTGGGGAGCACTTTCGAGTACATTAGAGCGGCATTTTTGTGTGCGAAGAAAAAGTTTTTTTTGAAAATTTTTTCAGATTATTGTAGTATTAGGTCTAAAATTTATTTGGTGCAAATTAGAGAAAAATCGGAAAGGTTTAACCCGTGACGCCACGCTACCAAAGTTTTCGAGTTTTGAAATGTTTTCTTAAATTGCTTTAATAAAACTACACTCACAAGAACTTTTCCATAAAAAATCAACAGTTATTTAAAAGTTTAACCGGTAAAGTTGTTTCAATGGAATATACAGTTATAACTTTCTGTCTGTTATTCAATAAACAAAATAAACAAAAAAAAACGGACTTTCCGTAGTAGTTAAAATATTCAGTTAAAATTTACTATTTAAAATAAAAAGTTGTTATATTATGTATATTGAGTATTGAAATAAACGAAAACAATCTATTGTTTTTACCGATTTTGTCAATTAATTTTTCAACAGTTGAAAATAAACTAAAAAATACAATTGTTTTAAACGAAAAGTAAGTAGTCCTCTTTTTAACTGATTTTCAGTTAATTTAATGTGTATATTCAGTAGTCTTTACGGAAACATATTTTGTGTGTGTACGTCTTGAGACACATATTTTTTTTATTAATTTTGGCATGCTAAACACGAATATTACTAACGGGTGCGATTTGGGTTTCACTAAAAATGCCATCTTTTTCCTTTATTCTAGAAGTTCTTTAAAAATTATGTTAGAATTTTTTGTTGTTGCACTCAAATACCAGACAAAACATGCTTTCATTTGATCATAATTATGTCTAAGTTTAGAAATGACGTATCACAAAATATATTTTTTTTAAATTAATTTGAATTTTTTGTCCATATATCAGAGACTTTTTGCGCTGGTCGATAAGGCTCAAGTAATCCGATTTTTCTTAAATTTCGCACCAAAAACTATTGGACCAAGTTCTACAACAATCGAAGCATCAATTAATGGAAATCAAAAGTTAAAGTTAATATTCCTTCAATAACCATGCGTATAAAATTTAAAGAATAACAATTTTACTATGTAAATTTCATGTTTTTCTGAGACATTTGTAGGTAAATGTAAAAGTTATCCTTCAACCGATATTGACATAATTATGCTCAAATGAAAAGTAGTTTTGTCTGTTTAAATTTAAAATTTAAAAAATCGAAAACGTTGTACGCGGGACGCCATGGGTTAATGCTATCCGATTTTTCTCAAATTCGCACCTTCTAACTTTTAGACCTAGTTCTACAATAACCGCAACAATAATTGATAAAAATCGAAAATTGAACACAATGCCGCTCTAAAGTACATAAAAGTACTTTTTGCGCATAACCATTCAGGCCGAAAAATAAACACTAGAACTAAACCATACGTTCCCATGTAAAACAAATATTTTGTGAAGAAAGGGAACATCTAGTTGTATTATAGTAGGTCTAATCTGATACAATTAGACATTATTTGATGCAATTATGTCTACTTTGATGAAATTAGATATAGTTTGACACAATTGTATCCAATTTTGTCCTCATCCAAATGTGTCCAATTATATATAATGTGATACATTTACATCCAATTAGATACAATTTTATTCTCACATATGCAATTACATGTGACATATGAAATCATATGTAGAATGATATATAATTATATATTTTCACATATTGCAATATATGAAGTGTAATATAAAGAAAGATATAATTATATATTTGAGATATTATTTTATATAATTTTATGTGAATATATATTATGCAATATATCATTATAAATAACTATATAAAGTAATATTTACCCAGCGAAAAAAGAGTGGAAAAATATGTAGTAAAATCATCACATATACGGATTCAGATGTAGTGCAAATTGAGGTGAAACACGCATGATTTTAACATGGGGTTGTCATAGGACGGAGGTAATGCAAATTCCTCAAACTTCGCTTTATTAAAAGTACTATGTGTAAGGTTATGAAAGATTGTATTATTTTCCATAGAACTTAATTTGTTATTTTAATTAGTGATTAAGGTATGATGTCAAGTCACATCTTTTTTACTGAGTTATAGTATGTATCTGTAGGAGTGCTAAAAATGTTATAATTAAAAAACAACTTTCAAACAGCTTTCTAGCTTTAAAAACAAAGCGAAATAATAGTTTTTCGTTCAACTGAAAATAAAGAAAAGTATTGTTAAGTCTGATAATTTCTAATCATTATTTTTCAAATTTAAAGGTCAGAAAACACAAATTCAAAGCGACATCTAGATTAAAGAAAATAGTTGTTAAAAGACACAAACTCACGGTTCCATTCGAGTATGTCAAATACCAAATTGTTAAATTCGTGACATTTCTACTAGTTAGCCTTGTATATGATGACATTATATGCTAAGTTTAGGAACTGATCTAAAAGATCAGTTCCTAGTAGCTACTTTGTGTGTAATGAAAATGTTGTTTATTTGGAACTACTTAGCATTATTTTTGCTGGGTAACTATATCAAAACTTTTTTTCTTGGGTTACTAATTACTCAAGGTTTATAAAGGCATACGCTGAATTCAACTCTGGTCTCAGAATCACTCTCTAACATCAGTCGTTCGAGCTATATTAACGGGAAAAGTGTCGTTTTGGATCAAAATGCTCCGATTTTGTACCTTCCTGGAAATATGTTTCATAATACGTTTCATAACGGCACCTGAACTGACTACTCTTACAATTTTATTGAAATTGAGGTTGTAATAGTAACATTAAAGGCCCGAATTTATAAGCGATAATTCATAGAAAAAAATAATATATCTAAAAAATTCAAAAACTGAAAAAGGGATAGGGTAGTAGGGATAGTAGTAGCTCGAACGTCTGATATCGGAGAGCAATTTCAAGTGCAGATTACGATTCGGAGCACCTTATACCTTTCGAAAAGTAAAGTTTAATTCCAGTACCTGATATTTTTCGGCCTAAACATTTAAGTCCAAAAGTGCTTAAATTTACGCACAATTGTTCCCCACTGTAAATGGTTAATTTTAGTTTTTCTTTTGTGATTCCTTGTTGTTTATTTGCAATTTATTCATTTGATATGATTACTGCAATTTACTTAATAAATTGTATATTAACTTGATGAGTTGTCATTTTGTTCGCTTACTTGGAAAGATATCCAAAATAAATGAAGCTTAATTATGTCTGTGAAATATAAAAGTCATAGGCAAATTACTAAAGCTTGTAATTTTTCAAACTCAGTACTCAAAATCATTACAATATTGAGTTTTTGCAAATCAGGAAACGTTGGACTGCTTTGCCGACTTTAATGTTTAGTATACGCATCAATTACAGGATTCAACAAATTGAAATTTTGGAAAGACCTCCACTTGAAGTACATAACTTTCGCATAAGCTTGGCACACTCAGGGAACTTATGCTGTAAATATTGGTAATTGTTGGAGTACATTGAGATAATTATCTGCATGCTATCTATGAATTTTTGCATGAAACTAATGAAAAAGTTTCATTAAAAATAGTTTCATTTCAACAATGAGGTTTTTTTTGCAGATTATGATTTCGATTTTCGTCAAAAAAAGCAGCTTTGGAGTCTTAAGGTATCTAACATGTCATAAGAGATCACAAATTTTTTTGCATTATTTCTTCATAACTTGAAAGCAAACATTTATTATTTATATGGATCAAATCATAAAAACGCTTTTATCGCTGAATTTTAAAAAATTTAGTCGTTTAATTGTATTTTGAGCGAAAATATAAATATAATAAGTCAAAAGTTACACTCAGAGAACTTCTGCTTTAAAAATATGTAGTTGTTTGGGTTGTAATACAGTTTCATTATTTTTAATGTAAATGTCAGTCATTTGTAGAACAAATAACATTTGTTACTAACCTTATAGTACATTTGAAAAAACAAACCACATCAAATGACTGTTTTATGATTTTACATTCATTTTTTACAGTAGTTTTTTGTTATTTAAAAAAATAAAAAATTAAATGTTTGTTTATTTTTTACTAACATCTTGTTCATTTTTACTACAATTGTGGTTCATTTTTTGAACATTAAAAAACAAATCACAATGTTAGTTGAATTTACTGAAATGTAAGTCGTCCCTTCTTTAATTGAAATTTAGTTTGTTTTTAACTACATTTGCAGTATGTGAAATTAAACTCTAAGTGTATTAAACTCTTGCAAAAAAAAAAAATTGGGCTGCAGTGCTTGTTTTTGAATTTGACTTTCTTTGCTGCATATCCACTCAAAAAAAGCAGTTCTATCTTTTGTTTTAAACTATTTTCGCTATTATAGTAATACAGCAAAACAGTTAATTTTTTTGGTTAAAAAAAAATTAATTTTCAACCAAACAGTGGCGTATGTAGTAAAACGATGTTCATTAAACGTTAAAATTTCGAAAATATAGCAAAGCCGATGCTGCATATATCAGATATCGTTAGATTTAGGTCTCAGATATGCTGATACTGGATATCGAAAAACGAGTTTGGGAATCAGAAAGAAGATATTTACGATATATATTTCAAACTAATTTTTCAAAAATGAAAAGTGGGTCATTTTAATTGTTAGCTTTGTGTTTTTTCGTGTTATATTACTAATATAACACATAAACATACAAAAAATGTGTACTTTTTTGAAAAAGCAATGAAATAAGTTCGTCGATATTATTCGAGTTGATGGAGTAATTTTAAAATCCTTTTCGATTAATCGAGTAAGTTAAAAACTCCAAAATCGAGGTTCTCATTTATTCCGACAAAATCAAACACTGGCAAATTGAATATCCTAGTACTTATGCTATCATCCATAACAAGTACCCAGGCAGAAAAATACAATCGGCACAGTGTTAGCAAAGCGTCGGTCGGTTATGCGTTGGTGGTACGTGGGATTAACAATCTTGACAGTATTGTCCTGTTACCCGATTGATAACAGTGGCCAACCGTTGGTTTAAGCAAACTTGCTACCGTTGGCATAACATTGGTAGTTCAACATATTTTGTGTTTTTAAAATAGCTTAAATTAAATTATTTCGAGAAGTATGTATAATAAAACACATTTAAAAAGCAGCAATACAGTTCGGTCTTAGTCTTATACATCATATTTAAATGTGTTAAATATAATAACATATATAAAAAAAACTGCTTCCCATTGGTTGTAATATGACTAAAAACAATATTGGCAAAGAATTTTGCTGGTCGTACTGGCAAAACACAAGCTTTGCAAACAAATAGTGTTTTCCTAGTACAATATTAATTGTACCTTTGGTAATTTTAAACAAGGTGGGTTTTACATAAATAGCCGTGGTTTAAAAGTACTATTTTTTTTTGGTACGGTTGGCAATTTCTACCCTTTTCCGCCATTCCACCACACACGTACACATTGTCTAATACTATTTAAAGTAAATATTTAAATAAAAAAAAAGTTCTTAGAAATAAAGGTCATTTCATCTAAAAATTAAAAAAAAAAAATAAAACTTTTATTTATTTATGAATTAAACAAAGTATTTCATCATATGCATTTTGCGGGTAATTAACATTTTAATATGGAAATTCTTATCATTATAGGAAATAATAAACAGAGACTGAAAACTTTTTTTTATTAGTTCTATTGCAATTCTAATTGTAATTACTATGCGTGTGATGACGAAATTTGTAAAATCATTTTGAAAATTACATGACTGTTATCACGTTTCAAAATTGTTAATAAGAAATAACTCATCCAGTGTAGAAAAGCATTTCCATATAAGTGGTTATATAAGTACATATTATCATTGTTTTCAATTGAACTAGTCTTTAATTTTAATTTAATTTATTTATTTGATATATTCTATGCTACAAGATTACATCTTATGAATTACAGCATAGAACTTAAAATGATTGTATATTTTTAAATTTGACAATATTAATAGTTAAAATAAAGTATTAAAAATGATAAGTTAATAAATTAATAAAATTACAAAATACAGAAGTAAAAATAAAAAGTACAATAATACTTGTAATACGGATTGCAAAGAAATGAAAATAAAACAAAATACAATAAAATTATTTAGTGGTATTCAAAAATATTTTATGATATTTTAGTTTAGACCTGTCAAATTTTACTAAAATTAATCATTAAAGTCTACTTGAATTACGCAAGTAAATTTTGTAATTCATTTTTAAATTTTAATGCGTTACTACATCTTTGAATGTTGTGTGGAAGTGCATTCCAAAAACGTATAGCACTTGTAAAGAACTGCCACTCTGACATAAGTGTTTGATAAAGTATAGGAATTATCCGTTTTCCTCGCTGTGAAGTGTTAAAAAGCAGGTATTCATGTAGGTACTTTGGTGTTTTATTATAAATAATCTTATGCAACATTATTAAACATTTTTGTTTCAAGAGATTATCAAACGTCATTCCATAAAGCTGTGGGCATACGCAGATACACGGTCATATTTTCTTAGACCAAAGACATATCTAGCAATATTATTGAAAAGAACATTTAATTTACGTTTGCTATCAGCATCGCAGTTTGAAAAAATTTCGCAGCCATATAGCAAAGATGGCATCAGATAGGCTTTAGCTAATAGCATTTTGATTTTAGGTGGAGTAAAATATTGCGTTGCCCAAAGAGTACGTAGCATATTGTATGTTTTACCGACAATATTATTAATGTGGTTTGACCAAGTGAGGGTATTATTGAAAATTATACCTAAATTCCGTACAGATGACACAATATCAATTTTCTGATTATTTAGTCTTACATCAAAGTCACGAGATACCTTAAATAATCGTTTATGTATCAGAATACATTTAGATTTTTTAGGGTTAAGACATAGGCCGTTTCCCAATGCCCATTGGTGTATTCTACTAAGGTCACTGTTAAGTTTACAGAGTGATACATCAAGAGATTTTTGTGAGCTACTCAGGTACACCTGAACGTCATCAGCATACATGTGCACCTTGCAGTGTTGAAGTCGCGATGGAAGGTCGTTAGCATAAAGTGAAAAAAGTAGTGGTCCTAGTATGGATCCCTGGGGAACACCTCTTAAAATTGAGGCAACATCAGACGTTTTTTCGTTACTGTAAACAGATTGTGTTCGACCAGATAGGTATGATGATATCAACTTTGTTGAGGTGGTGGAAAAGTTGAACATATTTTTCAGTTTTTTGACTAAGATATTGTGATCCACAGTGTCAAAAGCCTTTGAATGGTCAAGCAGTACTAGAAAAACTAAATTCCCTTCATCAACATGCTGCCTTATATCTTCGGAAACATTCAAAAGAGCAGTGACACAACTGTGTTCAGAGCGGAATCCAGATTGGTAGTCAGATAATAAGTTGTGTCTCTTGATATACGAGTTAATTTGAGTATACAGTAGTTTTTCTAGCAGTTTTGAAAGAAAAGGAAGAATTGCAATTGGTCTGAATTCAGACCTGGATTTGGGAACAGGAATAATTTTAGCGTGTTTCCATTTACGCGGAAAAGAGCTAGTTGTAATAATAGTGTTAAGAAAATGTGTGATATATGGAAGAATAAGAGGTATCAGTAGCTTTAAAAACTTAGGATGAATATTATCAAAACCTACAGCATTAGACTTAATACTCAACAAGCAATTTAGAACATCAGTTTCATTAACGCACTCAAATTCAAACATGTTAGTTAATATGTTGTCTGTAGCAACTGTTGCAATCGAATTAGCATTATTAAAAAATTCAGTATTTTCAAAGTTGTAGAAATTAGGATATGCATCAACCATTGGTATATTAGTAAAGGCATTGTTGATTTCATTCACATCAACAAACAATTGATTGTTTTTCTCATCCTTTCCAATACCTATATCCTTGATTGCCTGCCAAGTTTGTTTTGTATTTACTGCATCAGAAAAACGCTTGGAATAATATTCTGATTTAGTTTTTACAATTAGGTTATTAACATCTCTCCTAAACTGACGATATTCATTGTGCAACTCAGTTGTTTTAAACTTCTTCCAACGTGAAAAAGCTAAGTCTCTCTTTTCAATAAGTTTTCTTATAGCTGGTGTGAACCAGGGTCTGGACTTGTTTATTACGCGTTTAGTCCTCAGAGGTACATGTAGATCATATAAATCTAATACATTAGATTCGATGAACGACAATTGTGAATCAACTGACGCCATGCTATACACATCATACCAATTAATGCTCAACAAGTTCTCATGTAAAAGATTAATGTCAATATTCTTGAAATCACGATAAGTATACGATGTGTTATTGTTCTTTTTCAGTTGAAAATCGTATGAGATAAATACTAGATCATGTCTAGAGAAACATGGAGCCGATATCTGATCATAAAGTAAGACGGATAAAGTTTTACCAACAAAAATAATATCAAGAAGTGAGTTATTCGTAGACGTAAAATGGGTGGGTAGATTATTATTAGTTGGTGTAAGACCAAGAGCTAACATACTATCAGTGAGTAACGTTTCTGTGAGTAAATTAGAATTAAAATCCCCGCATATCACTATATCATTAAACGAAATTGTTATCCTCTCTAGAGTTGACATAAACGAAACAAGATCAATATTTTTATTAGGCCTATATACGCAGCCAACAAGCATTTTGTTTCCTACAGAATGTATTTCAACAAAAATATATTCAACTACTTGTTTTTTTTTCTTTTTTTTGGACTTTTTCTTCTTTTGGTAATTTTTTTCTTACGATTAACTTTTTCATTGTCATCTTCACAAGAAGTATCCTCAAACTTACAACAAAATTTACAATTGATATTATTTTTTACAAAAATGGCAACTCCACCAGCATGAGTTATACGATCAGCTCTAAAACATTTATATCCATTAAGAGATACTAGGTTGTCAGGAGTTTTACTGTCCAGCCATGTTTCAGACACACATATAACGTCCAATCCAGAGTTCTCAAAAATATATCTAAATTCTTCTATTTTATTATTCAAACTTTGTGCATTAATATGACAAATATTAATACCATTTTTTGTTTAGCCAGTATTCTGACCATGTTCATAGTTATGTCTTTGGAATGACTGTTGACACTATTCAAAGTTGGCATTATAATAATATGTTAAAAATAAAACATTGGCCCTAACAGTAACGCATGTTTTCAGGATAATATTAAACTTGACAGGTATTTTTGATGTGATAAAGTTTCGGTTATAGCAAATTGAATAATAAATAGTTGAATATAAAATAAATTTAGTTGATACAAAAAACAAAAATATAATGTAGTAAAGATGCAATAGATTACATAGTGCTGTTGTTGGTATTGTTGTTTCGTGAGTATTCATGAGTTTCATTAGATTCAAGAAAAAAATCACTGAGTTGTTCAATGTAGTTTATACGTATAGGCTGATCATTGCTAAAGCGTTTAACATACACAAAACCACGAACCGAGTATGCAGAATGAAGGCATTTTTTGCGTTTAAGTTTTATTCCTTCAAGTAATATTTTATAATTTTTTTGCGTAAGGCTTTCATTAACATAAAACGGCTCATCAGTACTGTAACCAATAGAGCTTAGCTTCAACTGTGTGACATTATTTTTCTTCTTGTAAGCCGAAATTGATTTTAAAAACGAAGTTTTTATCGTAGGGTGACATTAAGTTGACCATAATCGGAGCATCTGGAGAATATTGTTTACTTTGAACTAGTGAGCTAGTTCGCAATCTTCAGCTATTTTAGGTAGTTCGCTGTTTTTGATATTTTATGTCATCTGAGCAATATTTTTATTCTTTATGTTGCTTTTTAGTTTCATTTGTCTAATACGAATAATTCGCTTAAAAACGATCAAAAAAAAAACGATCTAATGAACGATTGAACGAAATTGTCAAAGATCGATTGAACTAGAAGATCGACCTAGTTCATTTAGACCAATTGAAATAAAAACAGATCTCAATCAAACGAACTAGATTGCACAAGTCTAGTGGTCTGTTTGTCTTTTCTGACTGGGATATGTTCTTAATGAGCTTAAAACTAAACAATAATAAATTCTTATCGCTTGGTATTTTCTTAAAATAAAATACAATCGCACACACAAACATCACAATCGGAATCTAGTACGTAACACAATGTGGACAAAGCAATATTCGTACACCTACCACAACATGGCCCATTAGCTCAGTTGGTTAGAGCGTCGTGCTAATAACGCGAAGGTCGCGGGTTCGATCCCCTCATGGGCCAATAAACTTTTTTTTTTTCTTTCTTAATATACACAATTTTTTTTTATTATTTTATTATATTTTTTTATGTGCCTTTAATTTAATTTGACTATAAAACACATTTCCAATATGCAATTTACACAATACAATATTTAAAACTTTTAAGCAGGTACGGAAATGTGAAATTTTCGTAACACTGAAAAAACAAACGACAGAAAATAGTCATAAAAATCAATATAAATGACATTGATTACGATATATTTTACATAGTACACATAAAAAAAACTTAAATTATTGTACAACATATGTCAATAATGTATAGTTACAAAAAAAGATTTGTACTATTTGCTAAATATTTCGTATGTTTGACATGTGTCACTATTTGAATTTAAAGATGATTTCCGTTAAATAATATTAAACTGCCAAAAAGACAGAGATATTCATGGTGAACGACAATTTATTATTATTATTATTTATTTATAAATTTTGCTGGCCATTAGGCCAACCATAATATAAATTGTGTTGAAAGAAATATGTGTGTTGAGATTAAAAATTATTGACTAAATTTTAATTTAATGATAAGACTGTTTTAATAAATAACACGCTTAACGTGGAATTAAATTTTTTTATGAAATATTTTTTTTTATACCCTCCACCATATGTTTGTCATTCCGTTGGTAACGCATCGAAGACCCCCATACGATTCTTATTCAATTTTAAGCCGATTTGGCGATGTCAGTCTGTCTGTTGAAATAACGATCACGATTGATATATCCTCCCGAAAATGAGCATAATCGGTGCAGCAGTTCAAAAGTTATGAGTTTAAGTACGTCTAAATTTTCCATACAAATTAGTGTATATTAATACAAGTTCTTAATACACTCAGGGAAAAAGCTTCATCATATTTATTTTAAAAAAATCAAAAGCTTGAAAAAACGACAAAACTACACAGGTAGAAATTGCCAACCGTACAAAAAAAAGTAGTATTGGCAAACCACTTCTATTTTTGTAAAATCTGCCGTGCTAAAAATTACCCAGCAAAACTTTGGTAATGGGTGCGATAAAGTAATGCATTACCTTGTAATGTGTACTCCTTACCTGTATCATTATTTTCCAACAAGAAGTAATGAATTACCGATAATTGAACACTCATGAATTACCTAGTAATGATACCTCAGTACATTTTACATTACTTCAAAACATAAAATAATCACATACGTAAAGTAATTATTAATATATATTTTCGAAAATCTATTTATAGACACATTACTTTGTGATTTTTTGTAAGCATGAGGGTAAGGTGTATATTTTTGATATCACGAACGAAAACACGAAGCACAACAACTCATTTACATTTTAAGCAATAAAATATTATATGTATCGATAGCTCAGTTGGTAGAGTTCTCGCCTAACTAATTGTTAAATACCAGAGACTCCAAGTTCGAATCCCAGCATGACCACGTTATTTATTTAATAAAAAAAAAGTTATTTATTTAATTTAAAAAAAAAAATATCTGTAAAAAAAATTGTTATGCATTTTTTTTTTATGAAAATCTATTTATAGACACATTACTTTTTCCCAGCATGTAACCATATAAGTAAACAGTTACTTTACCACCTACAAGGTAATGAGTCCACCCATTACTTTTAGGCTTATCGCCTGTAAAATTCATCAGTGAAGTAAGGTGTAATGTAATGCATGAAGCCCTAGGGCGATACATTTCTGTACCCATTATTAGGTAATGTGTGGTTTTGCTGGGTACCAATGGTACAACTAATATTGTACTAGAAAATGTAAATGACTAACATAAGACGGACCTGTATAGCTGCTTTTTAAATGTGTTTAATTATGCATATTTCTCAACACTAATTAAATTTGAGGCATTTTAAAAGCACTAAATTTGTTAATGTGAACTGATAAGGTTTTATAAAAAAACAATTTTCGTTATAAAAAAAATTCCAGAGACAATATTTCTTTTGTATATTAAGCCTATTCGTATACTTTCTATTTATATTTCTCTTTACTTTGTCTTTTGTATTTTCACTGCATTTTTAGTTCAGATTTTGTTTTGGTCATGCAACCCATTTTTTTGTACTACCATGCATGTCTTTGAATAATTTAAAAGGTTAAAAAAAGTTTTTTTTTCATTAAATTGCGATTTCTTTTTTTGCTTCCTTTTTTGGTTTTTGTTTGGCTGTTTAACTAAATACAGTATTATAATATGCAATTTCAATGTCATGTATATATGTTAAACTACACACAAAGAAATATTGTGCCAACCGAACTGAAAAGTGTATTTTAATGGTAACAATATATAAATTCAGTTAGTACAACCATATTTACATTAGATTTCTGAATATTTTGGGTGTTGCAACTAAAATTCAGATGAATTAATCGAATTTTGTTGTGAAAACTAATGTAAAGTTGTGCCAACCAACTAAAATTCATAATAATCGAGTTTAAGTCATAGTAACCGTGTTTCAGTTGGCAAATAGCTAAACTTTTCTCTGTGTGTATATATCCATGTTTAACAATATACACTTACCAAAACAATTGACTTAACATCTCGAATGTTATGGAGAAGAAGAAAATTTACTTTGAAAAATCAACAGAGAAAAGCAAAAGATGAAAAATTCAGAGTAGTTTATGGCAAACAAATTTTGTAAAAAAGCAAAAAACAGCAAAACAACAAAAAATGTCAAAAAAATTAGACTGTTTGAAAAGAAGAAGCAATACATTTTAAGACAAAGCATTTCAAGATACGCAAATTTAAAACATGCTATTAACAATGGTTTTAACAATTAAAATTAATGAAAAATGGCAAAATAAGCAAATATGAGTTAAAAAAAAAAGCAAATTTGTCTTCTCTGTTTCTTACGTATCAACAGTAATTGGTTGCCTATGATCAATATTTTTTATTCATATTACACATACGTATAAAAAACTTGTATCACTTGATGTATCATGAAATTTTTTTTATCATCCAAATTTAATATTTTTATTAATCAAAAATGTTTTAATTTTTGTATTAAAAATACAAATATATTATTATAATATATCATATATTTAGTTACAATATTTTTGTACCTCAAGTCCAAAAATCAACATACGATGGCGGATCAATAAGTCCGTGACTTTTCGAACTTCCCTCGTCAACGAACTTCCCAACTGTCAAACTTTGAGCAAGTTCAATCATTTATTTCGCGTTTAACAGCTGTTCAAACATACAACCTCGTGGATTTTCTTAAAAATGGAAAAAAGTGAAAAGTGCTCATTAAACATTATTTTTTGCGAAAAAAAAACCGTCAATCAAACCAAGGAAAAGCTTGATAAATACTATGGGGACTCTGCTCAAATCGATTTCAATGGTAAACAAGTGGTTTACTAAGTTTCGTTGTGGTCGCACAAGTACAAATGACGTTGAACGTTCTGGACGGCCAATTGATTTCAATACACCCGAAAATGTCGAAAAATCCACGATATGGTGTTGGCCGATCGAAGAGTTAAAGTGCGTGAGATTGTTGATGCCATAGGCATTTCATATGGCAGTGTGGTTTCGATTTTAAATGATCAATTGTGTTTAAGAAATCTGTCTGCAGCGTTTGCTCTCAATTGACCTTAAACGTAATCGAGTGACAACTTCAAAGGATTGTTTGGAGTTGTTTAACCACAATTCGAATGAATTTTTGCGGCGTTTTGTAACTGTGGATGAAACATGGATCCATAACAACACTCCGGAGACCAAGCAGCAGTCTAAACAATGGGTTTCTACGGGTGGACCGGCTCCGAAGAATTCCAAGGTAAGTTTGTCGGATAATAAGGCGATGGCAACAGTTTTTTGGGATGCACGAGGGATTTAAACGAGGATTTAAAAAAAGACCCCATATAGCCAAGAAAAAAGTTCTTTTTCATCAAGATAATGCACGGGTGCACACGTGTGCAGTCTAAATGGCAAAATTCCATGAATTGGGCTACGAATTGGTACCTCATCTGTCATATTCTCCGGATTTAGCTCCCAGTGACTATTTCCTATTTCCTATTTCCAAACCTAAAGAAATGGCTCGGTGGAAAGAGATTTAGCTCCAACGATGAAATTATTGATCAAACAAATGCCTATTTTATGGACCCCGAAAAATCCTATTTTTTTTGGAAGGGATGCAAAAATTGGAGAAACGTTGGACTAAGTTTATTGAGCTAAAAGGAGATTATGTTAAAAAATATTTTTTTTTTTTGTTTCAAAAAACTGTGTTTCATTCAAAAAGTCACGGACTTATTGAGCCGCGTATATCCCAAACAAACTGTGTTTGTTGGATATATGTTGTTTTTACAAATTGTAATACAACAAACATGTATTGACATACAAAGTATATCGACTTGTAAAATTGTTGTTTTTCAAATAGTTTTATTTTACAATTAGGGTTAACAGATCAGGCAGTTTATACACTAAGGCAGACAAAAAGATTCTCATAGCGTTTATTTTGTCTGTTGTATGAAATGCCTCGGTTTGAGTTAAGTCAATTATCTTTTTATGTTGTATTGCCTTTCATGAAAATGATCAAACTTTTTAAAAATCAATAAATAAAATCTAATATGACAATATCATATTGGATTTCTGGACTTAAGGTAGAACAATATTCTAACTAAATATATGATTTTTATTAATAATATAAGTGTAATTTTAATTTTACGACTTACTGTCTATAAAGTATAGTGTTTTATAAGTAGGTTTACTGTTGTGGGTGTTATTTTTAAAATTGTGTTGTTGTTTTCTTACCCATTTTAAGTTTTCAACACATTTCAACAACAGAGGATATTATGTAAATCATTTGATTATACTGTGTATTTATTTAAAGGACTTTGTTATGCGTCATGCACTTGAATGATTGATTGAATGGATGAGTGAATAGCCAAACATCTCTATGTAATTTAAAACATTATATGGTAGGTAGTACTTAGTAAAGTTTCCTTGTAACTAAATATAGAAGTTAAAACAAGGATAATAAAAATTTGCTCATGGTAAGTTTAGTAAAACAATAAAATTATCGAAGTTCTAAAATATAATATCAATATAATTTTAAAAAATTAAAATGCTATTAAAAATGTCACCCTGGAACAATATTTTTTAATTTTATTTTAATTATTTCTAGAGTAAGTATTTCTATAGTTATTATATCTCCATCCTATCCGAAATTATCGGTACGTAAAAGAAGGTGTTGGTTTAAAGCAACGAAAAAAAAAACTTAATTTTAATTTGAATATTAGCTGTATAATTTTAAACTTTAATTGAAATAATAGGCGTTCTTATGTAAACTCGTTTATAGCTTGAAAACTTCAATAAATTTTATGTTTAACATTACATAAGGTATAAGGTTATGGTATAACATATAATTGGATGAGGAGACAATTCGGATAAAACTGTATCACATAACTCATAATTATATCTAAATAAATCGAATATGACACAATTAGATCTAAATTCATACAAATTAATCGGAGCATTTTTCGAATTTTGATTTCAGACTAACTTTCAATTAAAAGTTTAATAATATCCCGAGTAAAAAAAAAATATGTCGTCATGTATACTGATCTCTTTTCATATACTGGGAGATATATTATGTTCCGAAAAATGGTGGATCAAATTATATCGGATATGATATAAATATATTAAAGTACATAAAATTTTATCCGCAATTTGTCCCGTTGTTATCATATTTAATTTGACATATTTTTCTAGTTTTATATATGACATAATTTTTAAACCACACACATAAACTTAAATTTAGTATAGATTAAAAATAAAAATTGCTTCCTTATGGTTTTATAGAATAAAAAATTAAGGGAAAAAATGTAAAAAAAAAATTAAGTTCCAAATGTTAAATAAAAAATAAGTCCTTGTAATTATACAGAAATAAATAAAAAAAAGTACTTAGAAATTTTTTTACTGGTTCTATTCTTAATTAATTATACTGAATTATATATAAATGAACTCACAAGTTTTTATTACATGGAGCTATACTTAATTATATATAAAAGAACTTAGAAAATGTTCTTAATATTGTACCATATAAATTTATATGATTTTCTATAAAACCATTTTTAATTATATATATATACTGTGTTAAAAACTTGAAAGCATATCGAACTACATATAGTGCATATAAAGTTGTATGTAATCATACTTATTCATATTTCTTTATATATGACGGCATATTTGAAATTGTTAAAAAACTAACAAATATACATAATTATATTCACACAAATATAGCACCACACTTGACGATATATAATCATATTTGTAAAATTACACAATTTTCTATATAACTTTTATATTCGGAATTTATTAAATATTTAATTATTTTTCCAAAATTAAAAAAACAACAAAATGCAAAAAAAAAAATTAAATATTGTTAAAATTTAAAAAATCATCAAAATTTAAAAAAATATCTAAAAAAATAAAAAAAAAACTATAAAATAGAAAAAAAATCGTCAAATTCGAAAAAATAATAAATTTTTACAACTTTTGGAAATTATCGATTAAATCCTTAATTGAAAATAAAATCAATTAAATCGTTACAAAACATTTTAATTAATACTAAAATTACCTTAATATGACCGAATTCAATTAAAATTTTAATTGAATTCGTTGAGATTCTTTAATTTTTTTTACAAAGTTTAATCAATTATTCAATTACAAACATTTCTGCAGATTTGTCTACTCAAATCAAATTTGCAAATTAAAATTGGTTAAAGTTAATTAACTATAAAAATCACATATAATATTTTGTTTAAGGACAAAGTCAATGTCAATTAGTTTTGTTGTATTTCTTGTTGGTTTTGTATTAATTATGTACAAACAAAAACAACATGTCAACATTAGGGTTATAACTTGTTTCATTTTTTTTTTTCAAATATCAGAACTTACATGGTACAGCCTTGATCTTACTTTCTCCCAATAGTTAAAAAATCTCCTACACCAAGAGCAATGAAGATTTTATTAAAAGTTTTGAATTTTTTAAAAAAATGTAATATTTTACTTAAAACTACAATAGTTTTTTTAAAATGTATTTATTAGAGTTAGTCTAAAACGTATCACTTTTTATAATGTTATTGCATCATTAAAAAAAAAAACCGGCGTTATTATTTTTTTTTAATTTCTACTCGTTTCAAATGCGATGAATGGCTAAAATCGCTAATTTAGGGTTTATTTTTCTACAGGACAGAAAGAGCTTCATTTATATGAAATTTGAATTCCCCATTCGATTCTACACCAAAAATTAATTTAACCCATTTTCTACCAACGTGTCTTTAAAGACAGGTACCGTGAAATAACTCCCAAATGAAATAAGTCCCAATGAAATAACTCCCAATGAAATAAGTTCCAAAAAAAATGAAATTAGTCCCAATTTAAATAAATGAAATAACCTCCAAAGAAAAAATGAAATAAGCCCCAACATTTGGGAGTTATTTCATAGTAATAAAATAACTCCCAACAAAGAATGAAACAACTCCCAATGAAAAAAGTCCCAAAAAAATGAAATAATTCCCAATTCAAAAATATCGAATTCTGCGATTCGCGGCGCATGCGATTTGCGGCCGTGGCCGCGCCTATAGGACGCGAACTACGGTGGCGCCGCATTACGCGAAACGCGGCCGCGCAGAAGGACCCGAATCGTACGATCTGCTTCCAGAGGTGGCATGTCATAATGTCCATGCACGTTATGTCACTCGAAAAGTGTCATAATGTCCATGGACAATTTGGAATTTGACAATTTTGGACATTATGTCAGTTTCAAATGTGGGATAGCGTTCAGACTTTTAAAAATAAAAAGATTAATAATATATAGTATATCAATACAATTTTTTAAATATATGTATATCAAGTTCTTCTGGGTGGCGGCCGATCTTAAGGGTTTTTTTCTCTCCGTAGAACGTGGCAGTCGGCTTCGCGAAATAAAGTTTTATCTGCGTGCTACACAAAAGAAACTTCAAAATTACTGATCTGTTTCCACACTGGAGTATAATGTCCATGGACCTTATGTCACCCAAAGTATGACATGCCACCAAAATTACCAAAATTCTAGCAAGAACTGCGTTCCTTTTGTTAAAATAACTCATTGTATTGCTATTATTTACTTCACGACAATTTTAAGAACCGTTACAAATGCATAAAATTTACCAAAATGTAATTTTAATAGAAATGAAAAAATTCCCAACAAAAAGGAAATAACTCCCAACGATAACATCACATTTAAAAATGAAAATTAAATAAGTCCCAACAAATGTGAAATAACTCCCAATGGCAAAAATAAGTGAAATAACTCCCAACAAAATCTGGTTGGGAATTATTTCATTTGGGAGTTATTTCATAACGAAATAATTCCTAATTGAAAATTGTGAAATAAGTCCTAACACATTGGGAGTTATTTCATAGTGAAATAAATCCCAATTTATATGGAAAATTTTTGGGAGTTATTTAATTTTTTTTTTTGGCAGTTATTTCATTTGGGAGTTATTTCAAGGTAACTTAAAGACACACTAATTTTTGAGAGCCTATAACTTTTGATATGAAGGACACATGCACAGAAAAAATTGTCAACCCGGTTAAAAAAAAGTTCATATATGTACAAATATGTTCACATATGTACAAATATGTTCATATATGGACATATATGGTTGCGTACATGGGCAAATATAGACATATATGTTTCATATGGGCATATATGGAAGTGTAGATGATTCCATATATGTAAACGGTACTCATATATGATCATATATGGAGGTATATGTGATTGCATATTTGCAAAAGGTATATGAACACCTTGGATACTATAAAATATATAAAATATATTAATACTATAAACACGATTACGACATTAAAAATTTTTTGCAAAAACTGAAAAAACTATTTTTTTCCCCACACAAAACACAGTTTCAATATGGGGCATATTTTCCACATTTATAATATTAATAGTAACCTGACGAAACACGCCGCATTTAAAAGGCTGATTTTTTTTCGATTTTTAAACCAAAGTCACGTTTTTTCATGTTTTAGAACTTCCTTAATAAAGAATAATATAACCTTTTCATAAGATTGGATGGTATGTTTAAGTTTTAGAAATATATTAATTATTTACTTGAAATAGAACCTGAAGTATTTAATAGAAAGGTGTTCTTTCAATTACAATTTTTTCTGTGAATAGAGTTTCCGTATTTTTTTATCAGATTTTTTATAATAAGCTTTTTTATTGAGAAATTGAGAATTTTCTATGGCACAATTTTTTTTTTTTTTGAATTTAACAATAACTATAAAAACTGAAGTATTTCAGAAATTTTGGAATTTTCTGTTAGAAAGATTTCCCTAAAATCCCATAGAATTCCATTTGAAAAACATCCTAAGCGTCGCAGGGCAGTTTTTAGAAAGATCTCTTTGGTGCCGAAGGTATATTTTTACTAATAAGCGTAAACTATGCATTTTTCTATACAAATGTTTATAAATTTAATTTTAATACTCATTTACACAAATTATTATAAATATGTTAGTTTTAGATAGTCTCCTAAGATTTGGCCAAACGATTTTAATAAAATAATGTTGTATTGATAAAATAAGGATTTTACACAAAAAATATATATATATCACGCTTTTTACATCAAAATCCCATTGCTTCGTCAGAGAAATTAAAATTTTGCTAGACATTTTTTTAAAGAGCCTAAAATTTGAATTCCAGAAAATGCTGATTATTAAATTTAAACAAAATTGGGCAAAATAGTTTAACAATTTTAACATTTTTAGTGTTATTTTTTTAGTGTTTTTAGTAATTCCCGGGAATTCCGATAAAAATTCCCGGGAATCGGGAAGTGCAAAATCGGTGAAGTTCCCTTGAATTTCATCCCGCGAATTCCCGGGTTAAACACTATATCTATATAACAAAAAAACAACCGTACAAAAATAGGCTAACTTCTGCAAAAGTTGACCCCCTTCTTTGAAAATGATTTTAATTTTTTACTTTGCTTGTTAAAAATATTTAAAAGTACTTTAAAATGTGAGATTTTATTTGTTCGGTTTTTGATCATGACAAATTTTTCTCTAAATTAACAGAAAAATTATAATTTTATATGATAATTTACTTTGACTATTAGAAAAAAATACAGAAAAAGTTATTAGACACTAGCATGAATGGAATGCATTTTCTGACCCACTACGGTCTTCATCAACATTCTTCGTGCCATTTAGTGTTAATCCTAAATATCTTCTATTTAACTCACACGTTAAAGAAATTAGGTAACGTTAAATCCCACATTACTCTGTGTGTTGAGTTAGAATGAAATTTACCACAAACGATTTCTATTTATAGTGTGTTTGTTTTTTCTCTAGTCATTATCATAGTTGCCAGTTTAACTTTCAGTTAAAACTTTAAATGGCAATTCTTTTCTCTAATGTCATCATATACTATCCTTCTACATAAGCAAAGCATATCAACAAACATTAAAGATTTTTTTGTTAATACATATGTCGAGCATATACATTAAACGATTTTTACACTGTACCTGGTGAGTGGTTTAATAGTGAATTTTATCGTTGATCTATAAGTTTATTAACGTTACCCAATTTCTTTAACGTGTGAGTTAAATAGAAGATATTTACGATTAACACTAAATGGCACGAAGAATGTTGATGAAGACCGTAGTGGGTCAGAAAATGCATTCCATTCATGCTAGTGTCTAATAACTTTTTCTGTGTTTTTTTCTAATAGTCAAAGTAAATTATCATATAAAATTATAATTTTTCTGTTAATTTAGAGAAAAATTTTTCATGATCAAAAACCGAACAAATAAAATCTCACACATAAACTTATAGATCAACGATAAAATTCACTATTAGTACTTTAAAATATTAAAAACATTTTAATATTTTTAAAAATTTGCAACAAGCAACTAACTATATTTATTATTACCTGTAATTTTTTCGCAAAAAAAGAGTTATAACCCTAGTGAACATACTTTGTATTCATCGTTCAAAACAATATATTTAACAAAATATAAATTAATTTTTAGAGTTGGCGTTAAACAGAATCGAAATAAAAATACATAAATAGACTTAAAACCATAGTAGTTATTTTAGCTCAAATATTTTGTTGCGGTTTTTGTTTTAAATAAGTCATTTATTTAACACAACAAAATTGTACGTGACCAAAAGAACACCTGAAACTATTAACAATTCGAAAACACAAAATACAGAGTGAGAACATACTATTTATTTATTTGCATTGCATGTTTTTGGGTTTTTTTTTTTAAATATTTTTATTGAATTACAATAAATTATTACTTAATGTTTGATGAGTCAATGAAATGTATTTGAAAAATGGTTATAAACATTTTTTAGCGGTAAAACTATTAAATAAAGTGGACAGGGTTTTTTTTTAGAAATAGCTCTTACGGTATCCTGAGTTATGAATAAAAATATGAAAAAAAATTAACTAAAAAGTCGATAACTCAGAAACACGCAGGAGTACCAAATAGGAATTTGGTGACGGTATTTATAATTATAACTTTTTTATATTATTATTTTTTTTATTATTTATTTATTATTATAATTTTTATATTTATTATAATTATAACATGTATTTTTTTCAAAATTTTAGAAACCAGTTTTTTGAATTACAGCGTTTTGTACCACGGATTTTTGAAGAATTGATTTTACCGTCAAGTAGTGAATTTATACCGTTAAAAAGATATGGATATTTATATTTTAGATATTTATTTTTAATAAAAATTACATCAAACTTGTAAATCTTTTTTTTTACTACACTGTAATTAATTTTTGTTTAAATTTACCCAACTTATAGTAGGAATCTGTACTCCTACTATAAGTTGGATAAATATACTATATTTGTTTAATAAAAAAAATTATGCACAGCTTTTGTAAATTAGTCCACATAAAACGTGTAAAATTGCATGAAAAGTGCGTATAAAATTAAATAAAATACTAAAATAATGTGAATTTTTACTAAATGTGTGAGTAAAACAACACGATTAATGTGTAAAAATAGGCACAACGTCCCTGAAAATGCATTTAAAAATGTGTAAAAAATTAAAAAAAAATTAATTGCTTTTAATTACTTTAAATTACTTCTACAAAAAACATCTTTTTTTAAAATAAAATGTCTTTATTACTTTTTTCTATTCCGAATAGTTGGAATAAATTTGTTCTTTATTTTTGATCTGGTAAAAGATTCAGAACCAAAAAAAATTTGCTCTGTTAAAGTTGTATTGGCTCGTAATGTTTGGAACAACTGCTGCTTTGATGTTGGTTTTGTCTTCATGCAAGTACTTACCAAACACTTTTCTAAAGGACATTTACTGACGACGACTGGGCCAGCGGCATAAACAATTTGATAATGATTTTCTCCACGAAATTTTCATTTCAATAGTAATAGTTCCAATAGTTTTTTATGTTTTAGTAAATGTCGCTAGAAGAATTTATGTGTTGGTGTCGGTTTTGGGGTCGTTTTTAGATGCTTGAAAATACACGTCTTTCATATGAATACCAATATTATTCCATTTAAGGCAATTTTAGCAACGCTTATGAAATAGTGCAAGCATATTGTCTCCGTCGTCGGATTAAATTCTCATTTTCATATTACCGTTATAATTCATCGGAATAAAATTATATTTTAATAATTTTTTATTTCTTATATTATTTTTCACAATTGTAAATGCCATTATTTTTTTACTATTGTAAGTTTGTAAATTTACAAACAACAAGAGTAAAAAAAAATATTTTATTAACAAAATACAAATTTTGCTTACATAATATAATGTTCAATTATAGACAAATAATGCGTGTTTTTACATTATATGTGTATTATTGTTATTCAAAGTGTGTACAAAATAATTTTACGCATTTGGTGTTCATTTTTACTTACTATGCGTTAAATTACACAAAAATTTACCCAATTTGAAGTAGCAAATTTACAATAATTTTTTAGAGTGTATATTTAGTATCTTTTTTAGATTTGCATCCATAACTTTGAATCCCGTAAGAACTCCACATATTAATTTGGCAACGGCATAGTGGAATAAATAATAATTAACACATATTTTTTTCGAAAATTTAAAAAACAGTTTTTTTAAATACTGCGCTTTAAACGGCGGATTTTGAAAATAATGCATTTCACCTTCAAAAAGCATATTTTAAGTACGACAACAGTCTTTAAAATGAGGTGTCAATAAATCACGTAATTATAACCTTTAAAAGTATATAGTTAATTAAGTACGATAATTTTTTGTTAAATTTTCGATTTTTTTCATATTTTAAAACGCGATATTTGTACAACCGTTAGAGCTAAAAACCCAAAACTTTTACGATATGTATGGCACTTACCTTCCATACCAAGTACGATTAAAATTTAATTAAAATTTAAATTAGGATATTTGTTGATAGTTTAATATGGAATGAGTCTATAGTTATAATAGAAGATCCAAATCCTAGGTTTAGGTGTAAACTCATGGTACTTTTTACTTTAATACTCGGCGAAGTAATTGACATTGGGTTTTCACTGTTATTAATCGAGTAATAGGACAATACTGGCAAGATTGTTAATCCCACGTTCAGACAACACATAACCGACCATAGCCGACGCTTTGCCAACACAGTGCCGATTGTAATTTTCTGCCTGGGATGTTTTATGTTGATTCCAAAAATGTTTCGTTTCTTGCGATAATATCCCGTGAGCTAACCCGTTTTTAAAAAACCTCCAGAAACACAATTATCTGTGAATTTAAAACTAACCAGGCATAAAAATAAAATCGGCGCAGAACTGGCAAAGCATCGGCGTAGGTCGTTTAGGCGTTTGCAGAACATGGAATTAACAATATTGAGAGAATTGTTCTGTTAACCGATTGATAACAGCGGCCAATCGTTGGCTGCCACCGTTGGCATAACGTTGGAAATTTAAAAAAATGTCGTGGTTTTCAACAACCTTAAATTCAATTAATTTTGTGAAATGTTTGTAAAACATGCATCTTTTAAAAGCAGCAATATATGTAGTTCGGTCTTAGTCCATTTAATATATAATTGCTGATTGAACGTGTAATATATAAGAAAATATCAAAAAACGATAATGCAACTGAATAGTTGTAAAAAAAAAAAACAAAATGCCACAGAATTTTGCTGGTGATACTGTCAAAATACTTGCTTTGCAAAAAAAATTGTGATTGTGATTTCCTAGTATAATTTTAGTTGTAACTTTGCTAATTTCTAACAGAAGATTTTACAAAAATAACAGTGGCTTGGCAGTACTATTTTGTTTGTACGGTTGGCAAATTCTGCATAAAAAAATCATAAAATTCATCGTCTTGGCTAGATATAATAAGATTTTTTTGCAATTTGTTTAATTGTCTTCAATGCGATTTTTTTAAAAAGTTACAACAATTCTTCTATTTTTATCCGTTTTTCATTTTTAATATATCGCCGAAATGTTTTCGAAAACCCTTATTTGCACTGGTGGTACTTAGTTTTTACATATACTTTGTATGCATAAAATTCAGCATCAAACAAATCACATCGAAATCTTATTATCTCGAGTCGAAAGCTGTTTTTAAATCATTTTTAATGCAGAAAAGTAGAATTTTTAAATATATTTTATATTTGACAAAATTTTTGACAATAGGTGCCGTAAGTAGTGTTTTTGAAGGCTTTTTAAAAACGGTTTTTCTCATCTGATGTTATCGTTAGAACCGAAATATTTTATGAGTCATCATAAAATACGTTAATCCTTATTTTGAAAGGAGTTCATCTTGAATTTTTTTAAAAGCCTCAAAATGAGGAACTCTAATGAACAGTATAAACTAGTATGTTAAAATTTGATACTTTCAGTAGAGAGTGGATTATGTAGAACTTTTATTTAATGCTTCTTTTTGTGTTTGCATTTAATGTTTAAAACGTCTTGTAGTCCTAGACACTACAAGAAGTTATAATTAATTTAGTTTTCTATAAATTGTCTTAAGTTTTTCGAAATTATAAGTTAGTTTTAACTTTGTGATATTTTGTACTATATAATTATTTCATATAGAATATGTTTTATTTTCCTCCATTTTGCATGAAAACTACAGATTTTTAAAAATAATTCACAAAAAATTGTAGGCTTAATATAGAAACAATTTTGTATAAAAGGTCCCAGTTCGCTACAATTGGATAACAAATATTATTTATATATTTATATATTATTATATATAATATAAATATTAGTGGTTTTTTTTTATTTGGGATATCATAACTTTTTAGAAGGTTTTTGCGACAATTGAAATAATGGCGTTTTTATTTTTGAAAAATTCCAACTCATTCAATTCCCGCTCGGCGGCTAAAATCGCGAGTTTTGGGTACCTTCTTTTGTAGAACAAAAACCGTTAAATATATTTAAAATCTGACTTCACGAATCGATTCTACATAAAAAATTAATAAGCAGTTTTTTTCCCTTTTATAATGCACCGGTTAGCCATTTGGGTGGTCGGAAAAAATGGATTTTTTTTATTCTTTCATTTTAATCATTTTTTCGTATACACATTTAAAGAGGATTCTTGCTTGAGAAAAATGGCTTACTATACGTATTTCTATTACTACCCGTTAAAAAGTTATTATTCCTTAAACTTTTATTTTTACAACATACACACATTTATTTTCTTTTGTTTTAAAATTTTTACTACAAAGTTTTTTTGTTTTGTATTAAATGCTTTACGAAAAAGACTTTATTGAAATCGAAGAAGTTGAGAGTGCATAATAATGTTAAAGTAGAGGCAATGCACAAGACGACGTATATTGATTCCTTTTTCTAAGTCGCCGTTTGATTTTATAACTCTTCAGAGTTTAAAAACTGTAGTTAATTTTGGAATAAACATCTCATTTATGCTTTTAATGCAGCTGAGTGGGCAGACCAGAAAAGTTTTTTAAATGCAATTGAAAAACCTCCAGAAATATTCAATCAACAAGCATTTACACCGAACAACTTGTTGGTAAAATTTCGTGGTTGAACACTTCTGGCTTAGTAAAAAATAGAGATAATTTTAATTGTTTAGCTCTATCAGCAGTTGAAAAAAGGGTAATTAATCAAATAATTACTATTTATTGTTTCTAAAATTCATTATCATTGTTTTGTTAAATTAAAAATTTTACTTTGTTTTTAATAAATAAAATTTACTTTGCAATAAAAATTACAAAACAAAAAAATGTTGTTGTTACTGGCAAAAAAATTAAAGGCCTAATAATTTTTTAACTATCCGGTGCAATGTAAAGCGTTAAAATATGCTTATAAGCCTAATTTTTCATGTAGAATCGATTAGTGAAATCAGATTTTAAATATATTTAGCGGTTTTGTTCTACAAAAGAAGGTACACAAAATTCGCGATTTTAGCCGCCGAGCGGGAATTGAAGGAGTTGGAATTTTTCAAAAAATAAAAACGCCATTATTTTTATTGACACAAAAACCTTCTAAAAAGTAATGATATCCCAAAATCTAAAAATCAAACAAATAACTGTTAGAACTTTTGTTTTCAACGTTGTTTCTTTCTTAAATAATTATTTTTTTAAATTTCACGGAATTATGAATATGAGTATTTCGTGTTTTAATCGTAATATAATATGCAGAAAAAATTAATGGAGTGGAAATTATTATTTTTTATTGAAAAAGTTAAACTTTTTTATAAAAACTTTTAAATATAAAAATCACATAACTAAAAATGTAGAGAGCAAATTCTTTCGGATGAAAATCGACAAGTTCTTGTATTTTTGCTTTAGATCCATTAAAGTGTTGCTTTAAAGAGTTGCCAGAAATCTTAATTTTTTATGACTTTTTGTTGTTTATATTTTAATACAAAAAGTTCCAAACAGAAAAGAACACTAAAAGAACAAAATTTCGAAGTTATATCGCCTTGACTGGCCCTACTTTTTAAATTCTAAAACTAAACATTTTACTTACTTATTTCAAATTGCAACAATAATAATTACAATAAGTTCTGGAACATACCTGCAAAAATATAAAGAGAAAATAGTTAATTAAAATAAATCAATTTTATAAGTAAATTTCAATTTAATTGTTTAATAATAACACACATGTTGTTGAAATTATTTTAAAAACTGTGTTTGTGTGTTTTTGTGTAATAATTCTTATAAAACAACATGTTGTTGTTGTGGTTGTTGCAACAACAAATATAATAATAGCAATCAATGCGGAAAATGTAGGTAATAACCAAAAGGTTAATGAACTAGAAATAATAGTTAGATTAATAAAACATACATACAAGCATACCCAGGTAGAAAAATACGAACGAACCACGGTAGTACATGTGGGGACGGTAGTACATGTACTGGCCAAGTGTTGGATTTTTAACTTTTACAGTACTGGCGCGGTGTCGAAATTATAACACCAATATACGCTTGGTCGTAGATAATTTCCAAAGTTGGCACAGCAATTGAATTCTGTAGTTTGCCAGTATTTTAAATAAAATAATTCAGTATTAATGGCCGTAATTTCAAGCAATATATACCTACTGGTGCTTAGATACCTACCGTGTACACGAACAAAATCGTGTAGGTATCTAAGCACCGGTAGGTATCTAAGCACCGGTAGGTATCTATTGCTTGAAATTACGGGCGTAAGTAGGGTATTCAAATTACTCGGATTTGGTTTTGTTCGAGTAAACAAGTAACTTGATCTTGACGTTTTAAACTTCCTCGAATAATCGAGTAAGATTTTAAAATTACTCGAGTAACTCGAATAATTTGAATAATGATTTTCACCAATTTTTACTTAAAAATACACAAAATAAGTACGAAATCAGGAGTGCTGTAAAGTATTTTATCAAAATTAAAAATATACGGTGAGTTCAAAATAAAAAGAATCTTCTGAATTAATATGCAACTGATGTATTTAACTTTATTTTCTTTCGTTTAATAAGTTCGACTTTAAGAAAATATTAGGGGTATAGCTTTTAGCATATTTTCGCAGTCGTAAGAAAATAGCCGCAGCAAATGCGTTGAAGTTTGGAAGACAGATTTTATTTTTTTTTTTCAAATTGATCATTTTTAATTTATGTGATTCGAATGAAAGAAAGTAGTGAAAGACCCAATCCGAGCTGTAACACCAACAAATTATGAATTAACTACTATTCAAATCTTGTAAAATAATGTTAACACTTTATAATAGTTTTGCGATTGTTGCGATTTTTTATTTTTTTATTGAGATATTTAAAAGTTTCGCTTTATTTCGGGAAATTGTACTTTTTGGTGTAACATTTGTTATAGTTTCGATACTTCATTTTAGTATACTAGTTAATGACAAGAATTGTTCAAGGTTAATTTAAAAATATCATAAAAAAAAATTTTTTTTTTTAAATGAAAATATAAATAGTTTTTCACTAGTACAGTATTGTGCATCACCACGATAAGTTACTAGTTAGCAAAAGTAAGAAGCGATTTTTATTTTAAGTGAAAATAAATTTCAATTAAAAAACATGGAAATCAAAATTTTCTTCAGTTATGTTAGTTTTTTGTTTTTATATACATCGAGATTATTTTTATGTTATTTTCAATTTATAACGAGCTTTCAACTTTCAAATATTTACAAAAATAAAGCAAATCAAACATATTAGCTAGGTTGATACTAGTATTTCGATCTGGCTAAATATCTCATCAGAACCCGAAGTTTTAGAAAAGCTAGAGCCGCCATAATAGGCAGAACTTTAACAAAAAACCTATTAATCATCAATTTTGCTCCCTTCTTGTCTTCTTAGTAATCAATTTTCATTTATTAATATAGATTCATCTCATCTTTCGACGTCATTATAGCCGATATTTTATATACTAATATATCATTAAAGAAAATGCAAATATAATTTTGGACTTCTTCGATAAAAATAGTGATTTTATTAACAAAATTCACATAAAAATGTTTTAAATTTTCCACGTTTTTTGACCTGTAAAAATAAAAATGGACTTGAGTGATTATAAAAAACTACATTTTTTAGAAAATTAATAGTTCTTTAATCCAATCTAATAATTATATAAAATGATTCGAAAAAATATTTATCGCCGGACTGGCGAGTAAAACAAATATTTTATCGGAAAACTCATAATAATCAGTTATAACTTTTAATGATCCGATGTATTTTTTTACAGGCACAAAAATTTGGCAATATAATTTTAAAAATTGTTATGGGAAAAAAGATAGATTTTTTTCATTTTGCACATTTTGAAAAAAAAATACTGCCCCGTATATACCACGTATACAAATGTACATTTTATGATTAATTAATTAAAATACTACGCACAGAGAAATAAAGTGCCAACCGAAAAGTGTACTTTAATGGTAACAACTTATAAATTCAGTTAGTACAACGATATTTACTTTAGATTTCTGAATATTTTTATAGTTGCAACTAAAATTTAGTAGAATTAACCGAACATCTTTTGTGAAAACGAATGTTAAATTGTGCCAACCGACTGAAATTCGTAAAAATCGACTTTGAGTCTTAGTAACCGAATTTCAGTTAGCAAATAGCTAAATTTTTCTCTATGTGTAATTATTATTTTGTTTTTAGATTGTTTTATTTCTTGAATTACTTTTTCAAATTTATTTATTTTGTAGTTCGATAACCAGGTACTAAATTTGTGCTTTTTTTTGTACCGATTTGATGAATTTAGAACAAAAATTTTAGTTTTAGTTAAATCAGAATTTCCAGAATTTGTATTCGTTAAACAGAAAATTCACTGCATATTAAATAATCAAATTTTAATCAAATTTCAGCACTGGTAATGCCCATTTTGAGTGGTACTGGTATATTCAGAAAAACAGCGTTACTCCCAGTATTATTTTATTGTACCGTTTGCATATTGAGAAAAACAGTGTTGTCCCAGTACTATTTAATTTGTACCGTGGGCAATTTCTATCTGGGTATGCATGTAACTGTATGTGTGATTATAAAACAACACTTTAAAAATGCAGTGTAATGCATGCATCTGTTGTTGTGCAACAACAGCAAAAAAAAAAAAAATAATAAAACACATGAATAAAAACTAAATGAAGCAGAAATATTAGTAGAATAAAAGTGTCTTCTTGTGTTGTCTTTTATGCCAATGACAGATTCTATACGATACGATATGTAAGTACTAAAACAATGATATGGTTGTAAAGGTAATACAACGTGTGCTAACTATATAACAATACTTTTATGTATGGTATATATGTATGTATGAGTGTATGTGTTTGTATATTCATATGGTTGCAGTGCTTGGTTGTTATTCACAAGTACCATCACTACTATTATACTGCCATGGTAAATCATTGTTGCTGCAATGTTTTTGTGAAGGCGCGCAGTATTATGTATTACCTATACACGGGTAAATGAGCTCATAAAAAGAGGATATAGAAAAAATAAATACAATTCTATTCATACCTAACACCAACACTATGTACTAGATAGTCGTCCTACCTGTAGACAAATAAATAACATGACCAATACAGTACCCATTAGGGTTATAACTTTTTTTTACAAATTGTTTCATCGCATCACGCCATGGGTAATGTTGTACTAAAAATAAAAAAATACCAAAAATCATATTTTTTATGTAAAAAATCATATTTTTATGTAATTTTGGTCAATAAAGTTCACGCACCGAATGCAATTTCTAAAACTACCCCAAGATTTTTTTATTTTTTATTTTTACCATATATATGTAATACTGTCTCTAGCAGCTATAACTTGACACTAAAATTTAATTCATTTAAAGAATTCACGATATAGAGTCATAATATCGTGATTTTTGTCGCACACTCCATCGGAATGGTGAGATTTTTTTATATTAAAAGAAAATACTAAATAGAATTTTTTATACTAAAAAGAAAAACTAAAATTAAAAACTAATCGAGTTTGTTACGTGCACTTTATTAACGATCGCGAAAAAGTATATTTTCTTAATATTTTTTCTTGGTCTATACGGCTAAAATATACAAACAGTAAATGTATGAAAATTGAAAAGTTGTCTTTTTCTCGCTCCCCGTGCATTTTATGATAGATTGGGTGTAAAAACTAAGATGTGCAAAAAAAACCGGACTATAGGAAATCGGACATGCCGTTCTGACTTACAAAGTGAAGGAAAAATGATTAAAAGCTTTGTTGTTCTACAACTTTTTAATTAATAAGTTTTCGTTAAAAAGTGGTATAAGTGTTATTAAGCAAAATAAAACAACAATTATTTTTCTGATACATACTTTTGACCTAGATATGAAAAATCCCAATGTTTTTCGCGATCAAAATCAAAATTAAAAAAAAAAAAATTAACAGCTCCTATTAATTTCTGTGAAGCGATAATTTTGTTTGCTATACCTCAGCTAATAGTTATGGTATTACCTGTAGTTTTAGAAAAGGTTTGGTTTTTTCAAAATAAATTATCTATTCCATGACGAAATGACAAAAGTCCACTTTGTCAGCTGTGAAGTGATTTATGTTTAGTTTGGTTTTGGCATTTCAACATGAATAGACTGACGCCTGAAAAAACGCTTCCAAATTGTGCAAATTTATTCTGAAAATCATGGTTCTGTTCGAAATACGTATCGCGCACTACGTCCATTTTACGGTCAACATAATAGTCCATCAGAGCAATTAATTCGTTTAAATATGGAACGTTTTCGCACCACGTTTACTGTAAATGATAATATGCATCCACAGAGACGTCGTACAGTGCGTACAGAAGAAGTCATTGCTGCTGTAGAGCGTAGCGTAGAGGAAAACCCCAATCAGTCAATCCGTAATCGTGCACAGGAATTGGATATATGTCCATTTACTTTAATTTAATTACTGAATTTTTCGTTCATCAATTGAACAACCATGATGTGCAGGAGCTGTGGTTTCAACAAGACGGCGCAATATGTCACACTGCTCGTGCCACAATTGCATTATTGAAGGAAACGTTTGGAAACAGCATAGTTTCACGTTTCGGATCCGTAAATTGGACTCCAAGATCGTGCGATTTAACGCCGCTGGACTATTTTCTATGGGGATATGTGAAGTCGCTAGTCTACGCCGATATTGCCAATATACGGCCACAAATGTTGGAAAAGTTATCGAAAATTGGTCCTCCAGATTAGACTACGTCCGAGCCAGCCGTGGCGGTCATATGCCGGAAGTCATATTTAAATTATAATGCCAGAAGATTATGTTTCGAATAAAGTAAATTTCATGTCAATTTAAAAAAATTCATCTTTGTTTTATTCCATTTCAAAATTCTATAGCTCTATAAAACACCCTTTAGTTTCTGAAAATTATAAAAAGTCGGGATTTTATTTCAGTTTTATTTTACAAAAAAATCTGGAAATCGAGAAATTGTAACTAACCAGTTACCTATACCCCTTAATTTCTTATTCCCAAACTTATTACCGGGTAACAAAAAGTTTTGCTGGCATATTCTTAAGGCAGAATTAAAAAGAATAAAGAAGTACACCCAGAAAAGAGACTCGTTAGTAGCAACCGTATTTGTTGACAATCGAATGCATCAGTTGTTGGGACCGAATTTTTTTATTGTGGTAAAAAGTATTCGATTGAATCAATAGAATAGAAGTTCGATTAGTTCAACAGAAATTCAGTGGCAACTATCAAAATCCATTCGATTGGGTACAAATACGGTTGCTACTACCGAATCTGTTTTCTGGGTGTAAAGTTAATTCAACTTAACTTATTGCCCATAAGTTTAAACTTTCATGGAGTCAAAAACGTTCAAGCTGCACGGGTTTCCGAGTAGTAGACCATTTTTATTTTGGGTTTTGAAAATGTTATTTTTTGGAATTGTACCTACAACATTCTGATTTTTTTTTTTATTCTTCAGATTCGTGTTTAGGAGGCCAAAATACTTTGAAAAAGTTTTTCCTCCATATAAAAATGGCATTTCTGTTAAATTTGTGCATGACCCTAAAAAACAACAACAATAGCAACTTTTAAATATTCACCTATTTGGCTAAAATTTGGACAGAGCATAACTAAGCACTATTGGAACATTGATAGCCTTGAAGGGCTCTAAAATTCGCAGTCTTTTTTTTTTTTGGCATTCCCATTGCACTCGCATAGTTGGTCACACTTTTGTAAAAATCCTGTGACAACTCTTTTATTAACCATACATGGTTATTTATTTTTTTTGTTCCAACACTTGCATATCATTTTAAATTTACGGTGTATACATGAGCCTTCTTGTTAACTTTATACAATGTCTATTAAATGCTAACGTGTTATTTTTTGTGTTGTGCCATAACCACAAAATTACATAAATTCTTTTCTTGTCCTTTTTTATTGTCGTTTTTTAAGTCCTTTAGTTCGCTATTTTTAGTATGTCACTACTTAAACCACTGTTATATGATTGTTTAACTCGAACCCAAAACAAATGTGAATGTACTTGTTATGAGTAGGCAAAATGAATCTTGTTGGGTTTAAGTTGTTTCGTCATACACTGCGTTGCATAACTATAATTACAAAGGAATTTTGCTATTTGTTCTAATATTACAAACATTTTTTTAGAACTTATAACTATTTTTAAGAGTGTGATAACTGATCTCTTATTGCGTAAAGTTTAAGAGATTACTTAATTTATTAAAGAGAAGAATTTTGTAATAATATTTTGTTAGGGTTTCATAAATAGAAAGAAAAGAAATTAAAGTATTATTTTTGTTTTTTATGCAATTTTAATCAATTTACAATAAAATGCCGCGTGGTTCATATCTAAATAATTTTGAAAAACAGTCAATTTCAGCCAATTTAAACAGTGGATTACTGCTAGAAAAATAAACCGATCACATGTGGTTGCCACAAATTTTGCAAATAATACGAGTGTTTATCAGATAATCAATAAATGTAAAGTAAATGTGTCCAAATTAACCATAAAGGATTCCCAGAGAATTCCTAGCCAAAAGCTGATGTCTGTGCCAAGGTTATTATCCCGCCACAAAACCGCTCGACTTGAATTGGCTAAAAGTAATTTACAAACCAACTGGACAAAGGTTAGTCAATAATCGCTGTTGTTTGTAGGACTGTTTAAAAAGTTCCATCTACATGGTCCAGATGGTTTTAACAGCCATTGAAGAGACCTACGTAAGGAACTACGTTATTTCTCAGAAAGAAATTTCGGAGGCGGATCCTTAATGGTTTGGGGTGCTTTATTTTATGACGGTATGGTTGATTTGACATTTTCATGGCCCGCATGTTATCCGGATCAAAACCCCATTCAGAATATTTGGGGAGCATTAACTCGTCGAGTTCACGCAGAAACCGTCAATATGAAAGCGTTTTTCATCTAATATAAGCACTTATTGATGCGTGGAGTTCTATAACCGAAAAATTTCGAATAAATCTGGTAGACAGTATGCCTGATCGAATTTTCCAGTTGATTAAAAAAGGAGGCCTCACGCTGCTTTAAAATATTTTTCTTAAGTTTTTGTAAATTTTGATACATTAAGTTAAGTGTATTTATAGTTATGAAACACTAATTGATTGAATTGAATTGAAACACTAATTCCTTTTTCCTTTAATTGTTTTTTTTTTTTTTTAATATTAATAATTTTTCATTGGGTTTACTTTTATGCCGGTTAAACTCTGTTTCTTTTTTCTTTCTTCTTACGAAATTTATGTGTAATTATAATTTTGCAACGCAGTGTATTATTATTTTTTGTTGTTCCGATGCTCTTATATTAAAGGACATTTTTTTATATAAAATTGATGACCTGTTAGGTGTTTTGAAATATAACACGTTTTATGTGCTATTGACAGAGAAAAGGGTAGTAAAATCAAATAGTAATTGAAAAAAAAAAAAATAGTAGTAACAATCAACAAATTGATCTGTATACTAAAGTAAGCCAAACTCAACAACAAATTGAATTGTTTAAACAGAAAAAGAAACGTGATATATTATGAATGATAAACAGAGCAAATAATGTCATGGTTCAAAATATATAAATGATGCTTTATTTTTCTATGTATGAGTAATATGGAATTATTTTCACAAAAATATTACTCATTCGCTGAAAAAATTTTTAAAATCTAAATTATCGTATAAACAGCATAGACATGTTTAAATTTAGAAAATAGTTTATACTATAAAAATTTAACACAGACCGATACTTTTATTTAAGATTTATATAAAGTGTGCGACCAAATAAACGGTAACATACATTTATAACTTTGTAACTTTTTTGTGATTGATTTAAAAATTTTTTTATTTATCGGACTATGTTTGAAAAATGTGTCAGCTAATGTGTCAGATAAATAAAAATTTTGATTTGTAAAAATCAGTTGCATAGTTAGTTCACAATAAATGATCAAAGTGCGTGAAAAAGTTTTTTAAACACTTCGAAATAATCCAATTTGGACTTTCAAAAGAATTACAAAAAAGTTTCACGTATCCAGTCAGTTTGGACTTAACACCTAGAAGAAAACCTGAAACTCACAAACTCTTCCATGGCCAAAAAGTGGCTATTCAAAGGTTTCCGGTCGCGAAATAGCAAGACGCTTGCAATTTTCGAAACATTTTGTACGCCAATTTAAAAAAATTGTTGGGCTTAGTACATTCAAGTGCAAAAAGTTTCGAATAGGAATGCTATGAATACTGAAGCCGAAAAACGAGCAAAAGAACTAAAAAAGATTTTTTTAAATTTGAAAGTTCTATTATAGACGAAAAAAGTTATGTATTTTTCACAGCTTCCCAGAAGGAAGTTTTTGTAGCGGATAGTCTTACTATTTCGGGACGTCAGAAATCGAGATTTCCAAAAACGGTCACTATTCAACGCTTAACTTTTATATAAGATGGTACAAAATATAAATCTGTATACAAGTTGAATCAATAAGATGTTGCATTTTAAACTATCACTTAACTAAGTCTCTATTACTGAAACTGTTTCTGTTTTATGTCTATTTAGGCGCACACTTTAATAAGTTTACTAGGGTTGTCTTTTATTCAGATTTTTTTTGTTCGTATAAACATCAAACAATTTTCTATCGAACGATCAAACAATGAATAAAAATTATTCGATTACTCGAACTAATAACGAATAAAAATAATTTTAAAAATAGAATATGAATAATGACATCGATTTGAATACTAAACTGATGGACATTTGGGCGCAGTATTAATGAATTCCTTTATTAATACAATGAATTTTTTCATAAAAAAGTCCCAAAGAAATGTTTCTTTGAATCAATGAAACATGTTTCATTAAAACTATTTTAATGAATGGTTTCTGGACCCATTGAAAATTTCATAAAGTACATGAAATTTTCCGCAATAACTCTAGCATAAAAGTTATGAAAGTTTCATGCGTTTAATGAATAAAATTGCGGTTTGTATGAAATATTTTCATTACTTTTTATTGCAAAACAAAAATATATTTCTTTATACATAATACACATTTTAAAGACGTTGGATATTAGTCAAAAACTATTTTTTCTTTATATTAAAAAAAAAAAAATATGTTGCATTTTTACAAAACCACTTATGTCGACTTAGGAAATGTTGAAGGAGTTTTGCAGTCACTTCATATCAACACTTACTGATATGAGACCACCTCAAATCAATTTATTTCAAAGTTTTGGTTAATTCTGTTTAGCAAAAAAATTATGCCATTTGTAAAATTACGCGTTTAACTTTAGCGATTTTTTTTTAATCCAAAACGTACAATATAGATAAAATGACAAAAAATTAGACAAAAATAATTTTTTCATTGACTTAATGAAATTATGAAAAAATAATAAAAAAAAAATGCATGAAAAAATTAACAATATTAATGAATTTTCATTCAGTTAATCAAATTTTCCATTAAATCAGTGAATCCATTTTAATACTATTAAGGAAAATTCTATCAGTGTATATTGAGCTTTTAAGATCATATTTTAGATGCCATAGAAATTACATAAATGGAATTCACAGCTTAAGTGCTAACGTGCTATCGTTGTAATATAGCAATATTTTTGATAGATTTGAAAAAGAAATCATAAATCTGTAGCCATTATTAAAGAGTCCATATCTTTGAAATCGATTAATAAATGTCATTTATTTAATAGTTTTGATTTTATTTTGTCTACTATCATTTTCCCGAAATTGGTAAATTTTCAAAAAAGTTATATTAAAAGAAGTATTTTTTTTTTTTTAATTATTCGTGTTATTCGATTATTCGTCAATATGTATTCGATTTATTCGTTGCTCGCAAAATCATTTCCTTTGAATTTTCTTTTTGTTTCTTTGATTAATCGAATAATATTTATTCGAGTGATACCCTATTGTTTTGATAAATTTTAATTGCATTTAATTATTTAAATTTGTTTACTTGACTATAAATCAAATGCAAATGTCAACAAAAATAAAATCATTTTTATATTATCTTTTACTGATAACAAAATATTTAAACAAATATAATAAATTTTAATGCACAATAAACTACACACAAAAATATAGTCAACATATTTTTTTTAAATACTGTAATTAAATGATAAAATTATAAAAAATATGAAAAAATAATCATTTCCCACGGCCATAATAAAAGTCGTTTTAAGTGTTTTTGAGAGTGTGTAATATAAAAAAAAGTAACAAATGATATGTAAAATTACACTGATAGTAATATAAAATATTATTCTGCATATTAAATTACATAATAATTAAAACAACAATATGTTGGAGGCATATAAATTACACTATACACAGAGAATGTCAGCCATGTATATAGGATGTCCCCTAAAAAACTGTTTGTCGATGTTCGTTCATTGCATTTCCCAGTTTTATTGCAAATGGTTCCAAATGGTAGAATTTGATTTTTGTTGGAAAACGTTAACCCGTGTCTAATATCGGTCGTAAGTGAATCATTTTTTTTTTAATTATATTTCGTTCATTCCATGAGAGAACGTTCAAAAACGGTAATTTTTTGGCCAACAGCCCTTTGATTTTGTTAAAGTTTGGCATAAGTATACTCTAGGATGTCTAATACTTACTACCGTTTACAGTTCCTTAAAATTTTGTAAACTTGCGTTTTTATTTGAATTTTAAATTTTTTTAAAAGTGTAAAATATGCTAATATGCTAATGAAAAGCTGCATTTTCTTACGTGGGTCATATTTGACCCGAGGTTAACATGGGTTAACTATCAACAGAAAATATAGTATTTTAAAATAAAGTTATTACAATCATATAAAAGAGCATATACAATAATATTGATGAAATATTATTAAAACCTTGTTTTAAAGTAAAAATGTATAAAAATAAAAAAAAACATTGAAATCCCCGAGAATCAAAATGCTTTAAAAAAAAAAAAACATTGCCAACGGATATAAACAGTATGCTAATATGCTAATGAACTTTGAAGAGCCATGTTTCCCAAAGTAGATGGACTATTTCAAAGATATAAAAAACATATGAAAGTTGAAATTGTGTACTTTACGATTTGTAATTAAAAACCTATCACTTGTTTGCGAAAATGCATTCATAATGCAAATGCAATTTTTTAATACATTTTGGACTTTTTCCCCCTTAGATTTTTAAAACGTAGTCAATTTTAAAAAAATTCTAATTTTTTTTAATAAATGACAACTTAGACTTTTTTTGGGACCGGAAGGCTAACTATTATTAATGATTTTTTCACAAATAGCTTTCTAAATTTTTCCATAATTTTTAGTTATATTATTGACTATTTCAATAGTTTAAAAAGCATCGGAAGTGGAGAAACGTAGCGTTTGGCGAGATGTTTCGCGGCTTGTGGTGGTTCTGTGTTTGTTGTTTCTCTTCAGTTGTAGTGTTTCTGCTGTTGTTATGTTGAAGTTCCTGTTGGAAGTTCCAGCTTTTTCCTTGGTAACTGCAGTATTTGCTCTGTTAGTCTCTACAAACGCTGGAACTTAATTATCAACAGGAACTTCAACTTCCCACAACAACAGCAGGAATCCTACAACGGCAGAGAAACAACAAACACAGAGCCACCACAAGCCGCGAAACATCTCGCCAAACGCTACGATTGTCCTTCTTCCTTTATATATTCCTTGGATAAACAAACTCTTAGCTATTTGTTATGGTTCTAATTATACTGAACAGGTCTATTGGTTGGCAGTGGACACGGTGGCATAATCCCGCTAGTGATCGTCGGTTTTTGGGCTGGGTTTTGCCAAACGAACCTATTCATGAACCACGACATAATTCCTCGTGTCCAGGAAAGTAAATATACCAGAATTCTAATATTTCCCCCAAACACAATCAACCATGAAACCAAACACACTATCAAAGTCAAAACGTCCTTCTGGCGGTCATAAAAAGTAAACCCCTTAGACCCCAATGTGTCACAAAAAAAAAACAATCAGTCATTCAACTAAACACACTCCTAACAATGTCAAAGCGTCCGTCCGTCATTCTTTGGTTGGACACTCCCACCCCATTGCTACAAAAAAACCATGAATCAGATCCAAGTCCAACATCACCGATACCGATTCCCAAAATCCAAAGACAGTCCAATCGTCCTCAGTCCATCACACCTACTCGTCCATTACAACATTCTTACAAAAATACACATGTCCCAGCAAACATTTCCCCAGCATCACCTAGATTACAAAAACTTTAGCAATTCATGATTTTTAAGTTAACAACGACAAAAGTACACATATCAAATTCATACAGTGAACTTTTATTTATCAAAAATAACTCATGAAAATTTCATGTCTCATATATTTACTAACAATAAATTTCATATTTACTAACAATAAATTTCATTTCCTTGTATTGATTAAACTAATAAATTTTAACAGATAATATATAAAAAAAATTATGCATTTGTATAAACTGAAAAATACATATAAAAAAAAATAATGTAAGAAAAGTTACTGCAAGGAGTAATAAAAAAAAATATATACTATGAGCCCTTTTTTACGCAAAGAACACAAAACAAATTATGGCTTTAATTGGAGTGAGATGAAATGAAATTGTATGTGCAAAAAAAAAACTGTTTTGCAATATATTAATAAAGATCATTCATAATCATTATTACTCTTACTTTTAAATTTCTCCTTTTTTACTTATCTTTAAGTTTTATTTTAACACTCACCACTTTGCAATGATCAATATCTTGAGTATTAATGATGGCGCCAGCATTAACGATGAGTAGCTAAGAATTTAATGTAAAAAAAAAATACATTGATGTAGGGGAAGGTTGTTTAAGAGAAATAAAGTTATAATTGACCTCTTAAAAAATTTAAAAATCTTCGTTATAGTTTTTTTTTTGTTTTCATAATTTTGTTTTCTACAAAAAAAAAATCTTTACAATCAATAATCACTATTTGTTCTCCATTACTCCGCTCAGATAATTAATATAAGAAAGCAAATAAGAAAGAAAAAAAAAAAATAAAGTATTTATGATCTTAAAAATTTGTGATTAAAAAGATAATACCAAAAGAAGAAAGAAAAAAAAATATATATATCATGCAAGAAAAAAAAAATCAATAAATTATATCGAACATTTGAAATAAGGAATATAAAAAAAGTTATAATAAAAACACTCGTAGAAGGCAATTTGCTGACGTTTCGTTTTTCTCTCCGATTCACCTTTCCACTGAAATACTTAGGGAAACGTAGTTGTCTCCGAATATTCTTATGACTTGATATGATTTGTTGTATATCTTAGGCAATGATTCTCGACGTGTCAACATAAAAGATAAATCATCGGGTAGACTGTGTTGATTTAAGTATTCACCATACAACAAATAATAGTAAAACTTGTGTCTGCCAAACGTTGAAAGCTATGCACTCGGGCTGGTATTATTCTTCTTGTGGCAAGACTGTTAAATGTTGTGTTTTATCCTCCCCGCAAAATATTCCGGCCGAGGATAGGGAAAAAGACCATTCACCCTGGTGAACGACTATTATCTAATCGTTTTGTCTGCAACTGAGGTTAGCTGCAATACCTTTTTCCTTTTTTTTTGTTCAATATAAGTGGCAATTGACCAACCAAAAATTATTTTTCTTTAGTCTCCCGATAATTTCCCGGCAGAAAAGGACGACTTTAACTTCTGTCTTTATTATCCCACAATTAAGAATATTATTTTCAGAATACGTTTATTGAATTTTCTTTTTTAATATTTTATCTTACGGTATAAGACAAAAAAAAAGAAACCACGTTGAAAAATGTTTTTACAAAAAAAAATTACTTTTCAACTTCTGATTTGTCATTTTGACAGATTCCACTAGCGTTGCCACCTCGTAATTAAATTTCCACTGTACTGTACAAACAAACATCAGTACCAACCAAAGTCAGGGATAGGGATTCACAACAGGCTCGCAACCGTCGATGCTATTTATAGCATGGAACGTGTGCGTAAGATGAAAAGAAAGTTAATCAAAATTCACTGACGCTATTGTATTGTGTGGCCTCGACCCACTACTCCATAATGCCGGGCCTATAACCTAAGCCGCAAAAATGTCACGAGCGTGATATACACCCTTTAGTTTTCCATCCAACCCGATCAACTCATATAAGGAATTACCAACATTTTTACCCACAATACATTTTACATGGCGCGGTCCAAGCTTTGCATTATATCCTTCTGCCTGGTTACTTTGTTTATAGTTCTTTCTAAATACCAGTTAACCTTTTGTGAACTTTACATCTTTACACCTGGTATTGTATACCTTTACCCCTTTTTGGTAAGCCTTTTCAAGATTCATGAAAATTTTATCTCGTATTAACTGCTGCTTATGTGAGGAGTTTAATATGCATAAATCGACGTCCTTTATTTTATCTAATTTCCGCAATAATTTGTACGCGTCTGCATGTTGTATCATATGACTACCAAATAACGCATAATAAGGCTCCATTTGAATAGCGTTATGATGGGCACTCCTCAACGCAAAGGCCACGTCTGTTATGTGTTCATCCCAGTGCTTTTGTTGTTCTCCAACATACGATCTTACAATTTGGAGTACTGAGCGATTTACTCTTTCCGACGCGTTGGCTTGGGGAGAGTAAAAGGCTGTCCTAACGTGCGTTGATCCATATTTACGTAAAAAGTCCTGAAATAGTTCGGCAATAAACTGACGTCCATTATCGGAATGTACAAATTCCGGTACTCCAAAAGTGTGAAATACCCTTTTCTCCAAAAATGACACAACGTTCGAAGCTGTTGCCGCTCGCATCGGCTCAAGAAACACAAATTTAGTGAAATGGTCAAGGCACACAAACAAAAATACGTTACCAGACCGGGATCTTGGGTAGGGTCCCATAAAATCTATATATATTCTTTGGAAAGGTTTTTCTGTAACGAATTGCTTTCCCATAGGTGGTTTTCTAAAATTGTTGGAAGTTTTGCCTGTGTGGCATACATCACAACTTCTGACTAAGGCTTGAACGTCCGATACCATCTTAGGCCAATAATATTTAGTCTGTAACCTAACTAAAGTTTTATGTACACCTCCATGCCCAGTGGACAAAGAGTAGTGCGCGTTCCACAACAAATCCTGCCTCAGCTCGATAGGCACCCATAATTTCCAAGCCTTGTCCTCTTGCAAAGCATCACCAGTGTAAAAACTTGTCCTTTTATATACGAACCCCTCAGAGACGCACATATCAGGTAACTTCTGCTTCTCATCCGTTACAGTCTCTCTCAGAGCTTGGTACTCTTTTGAGTTAAAAGCGTTTGACTCTAAATCAACCTCCACATTTCTATCGACTTTATCTATCTCCTCAATATGAGCACGAGATAGTGCATCAGGCACAACATTTTGAGATCCTTTGCGGTGCTGGATATCAAAGTCAAATGACTGCAGCTTTAAGCTCCAACGAGCCAATCGTCCAGAAAGCTCCTTTTGATTCATTAACCAGCGTAAACTGGCGTGGTCCGTTATGATGGTGAACGGAAGTCCTTCAACATAGGCACGAAACTTTTTTACACTGAGCACGGCGGCATAACATTCCAGCTCTGTCACGCTATAATTTCGTTGGGCCTTGTTTAACTTAGCGGACATGTATGCAATAGGATGCTCATTTTCCTCATCGTCAATCTGAAAAAGAACACCTCCTACACCTTGCGTCGAGGCATCGCACTGGATGTAAAACCTTCTCCCAAAATCCGGGTTCACAAGAACTGGTGCAGAGATAAGGCAATGCTTCAATGTTTCAAAAGCAGCTCTAGCAATTGAATTGAGCTCAAACTTCTTTATACGGTCTTTTGTCAGACAATCATGTAGAGGAGCTGCAACGCTGGCGTAGTCCTTTACGAACCTACGGTACCAGCCCGTCATTCCTAGGAACCGTCGAAGTTGCCTCGGTGTTCTAGGCTCTGGGAATTCGGCTACAGCTTGCAGCTTCTGTTCATCCGTTCGAATAGATCCATTACCAACAACGAACCCAAGATACCGTACCTCCTTGTAGCAGAACTTACTCTTCTCAACATTTATCGTGAGGTTTGCCCTTGCAAGACACCTGGCAACATCTCCCAACAGGATCACATGTTCGTCAAAGCTGGCAGAACACACTAGCAAGTCGTCAAGGTACACGAAAACGTTGGACCTCATAACCGCCGGAATAACCTTATCCATCAACCTACACATCCGCTGGGCGGCATTGCACAGACCGAATGGCATGACTGTATACTGATACAGTGGCCGCCCAGGGACTGTAAAAGCGGTTTTCTCCCTTGACTTCTCCTCTAGCGGTATCTGCCAGAACGCATCCTTTAGGTCAATGGCGGAGATGTACCTTGTGTCTTGCAGCCGGCTCAAGATACCTTCGATGTGAGGGAGGGGGTAGGCATCCTTAACGGTTCTAGCATTCACCTTGCGAGCGTCCAAGCACAACCGATTTTTTGTTTCCTTCCTCACTAGGGTTACTGGCGAGCTCCAACTACTGTTGCTGACCTCAATCACTCCCAGCTCCAGCATGCGATCTAGCTCTGCATATAACAGTTTCTGGACTGCGGGCGACACAGGGTAGTGTCTCTGTTTTACTGGTAGATTTTCATCTACGACTTCGATAACATGTTGCTCTACATTTGTCTTACCCAGGCCGCGAACGGAGAAAGAAGGAAATAAACGTTTTACTGCTTCCAATTTAGCTGTCTGTTCATCCGTTAAGCAATGCTGATTAGAGGTAACAAAATCCACCTCACCTGTCACTTCCAACTCGGACACAATAGCATTTGGACACTCTAGATCAGCCTGAGGTTTTCCGATAACTGGGAGATTAAAGACTTTCCAAAACTCTACGCCAAAATAAAATTCCTGAGATAGATCGGGCACAATCAAAAACTCCAAATGTTTCGTGGCCGATTCCCATTGTACCGGAAGATATATAGCACCATACACCTTCGCCTTTCCACCATTTGCAACACTGACTGACTGATTTTTTAGTTTAAGGATGTCTCTCTCCATTCCAGCCAGAAAATTCATAGCATTTCTCCCGATACAACAAACGCCCGCACCAGAATCAAGCAACGCTAACACCTCTTTACCCCCTACTAATGTTCTTACAAAAAATCTGTTATCTGATCCCGAAGATATCACCGTCTCTATAATCATTTTCTTAAGTCTTTTAATTCTATCGTCTCTAGATCTTAGCTTTGAAATTTTCTTAAAACTACGACTCTCTTTCCTTATTTCATTCATAAATATACGGGCCTTAGCGCTTTCGTAATTTAATAATCGTTGATGCAACGATTCTCTAACAGGGGATTGAGTTTTTGCTGTTCTCCTCTCAGATCCCCCGACTCTCTGTAAAATAGTTACTGGTTCTTCGACTCCGGGATTTTCATGGCCACCTTGGAGTCCCCGGTTGACTCCGCCACCGTCCTGTTTTCCGCGTTTGGATCTAGTTTGCAATAAGAATCTCCCTTGTTACACGAAAAGCACATCATGTTGTGAAAAGTTGACTTACAAATATTCATTGGCTTTATATCACCTGGAGACAATTTCCTGTAGAAATCTCCAGGCATACCACAAGTAAAACAAAGGTTGAGATGAAACGGGGAAGAGCAAAAGCCTTGAGAATTATACCGAGACTGCAACGCTGACGTATTTGAACTTCCCATCTGACCTCGCTCATTTCGGGCTGCATGCCCCTGATCCTTACCTCGAAAACCTATAGCTTCAACTACTGCGTCACTAGTCTGTTTTTCCCCTGGATCCTCGCTTAAATTCCACAAAGACAACTCATTAACTGTTTTTCCTTTCGATCTACTTTCTTTAAACAATTTTTCTGCTCTTCTACACTCCCGTCTTAAATCGGCCACAGAAGAAATTGAGGAAGAAAATATTAAAGCTGCAAAGTTGCTCCTCAAATTCCCACGCATAATCGTAACCAGCTCTTTTTCTGGAATCTTGTTTTTTAAACGGAAGGTTAAATTGTGAACATCGGCATAAAAATCATCGAAGGTTTCAGTAGGCTGCTGCTTACGATCAATAATTTCTCTTATTACCTCATAGTCCGTATCCGCAGTCTTAAAGTGTTCCAACATTTCTTTCTTTAAAGAAAAGTAGTCAAACTGAGCGTCATCGGCATTGTCTTCCAATATTCGCCAGTACAAAAGAGCGGCCCTGCCAGAGACCAAGCAATGGAAATCGGTGAAAAGCTGGTCAAAGGCAATATTGTACTGCTCTCGCATCCTTTCAATCCTGAAGAAAAAACTTTCTACCGTCATATCGCGACCAGTACCATCAAACTGAATATGCCATTTGGCAAGATTAACCGGTTTTCGCCTCAAAAGCTCGCTCTGACTAAATGTTAAGCTATCATGTGGCCCAGTATTGCTTTGATTATTAACATTTCCGCCTTGCTCCTCATTATTTTGTCCATCCGCTACAACTTCGCTAGCATGTTGCGAGCGTCTGCCATTATCCGTTTCGGCTATTCGGACCCTACGTATTCGGTTATTATTAGAATGATCTGGAGTTGAAGTGTTTTCCGGTGGATCCAACTCATATCTGCGTCCAGAGGCTTCTACCTCAGCAACCCGGTTACTTAGAGTCAAAACTTCTCTACGCATTTGTCTCAGTTCACCCATGCACTCATTCATTTGCTCCGTTTGCCTCATCAACACGGACATCATTTGGCTAAGTTGATCAGTACTGACAGCTTGTGGGACCGTTTCAACCTTATCACCCCCAACAGCCCCTTCAAGATCCTCTGACGACATATTTACTAAGTCTATTCTACGAGAGAAACTTAAAGATTCCCCTAAGGACCCTACTGCAAACTCGTCAGCAATCCTTATCGATGCTTGAGAAGAAAGTTTTCCGAAAATAAGGTCCGCACACCTATTCAGATAATCAACAGGTATGAAATCTACGGGTCGTTCCAGCCCTGTATCAATTTGGTTCAATATAGACCCAACCACTTGACCTTCCAATGCCCTAGCCTGGCTTCGTGTTATTCTCCTGTCCGCTGGTGCAATTACCTTTCTAATCGGATTATTCGAGCGCTTATCCATCCACAAAAACAAAAAAATGCCAATAATAATTTTCTATATTTAATGGAAAATATAAAAAGTGAAAAAGGAAAAAGTAAAATAATAATAATAATAAAAAAATACGATAATAAAAAAAATAATATAATAAAATAAAAAAAAATAACAATATGTTGTAACTATATATATGTCAATAGTCCCCGAATCGACAATTTTTCTAATCTGTTAACTTGTTAATTCAAAATTGCTAGGTGATGCCAAGTGCATGCATGCAAAACATAACTAAGCAAAAATGTTGTACCCCCCCAGAAACTCATTCATACTACACAGAAAGAATAACACAGAATTCTAATTTGACTAAAAACTGCTTCCTTTAAACAGTTCGTATTTTTCACTCACATTTGCTTACTGAAATTTGAAAACAAACGAAATAAATAAAAAAAAATAAACAAACGAAATATTTAAATAAAAACCCTAATGATACACACTATGTTTATCATTATTGTTTCTACTAAAATATAAGTTAAATAGAAGTCAATAATATCAATCATTTGTACACTCACAATATTGTGGTTCACCAAAAAGCAATCAGTAAACTTTGTTTTTGAAGTAATGTACATTAAAACTAGAAAGCAACATTTTCATCACCAATTTTACCTTTTATACATAAATACAGTTTCTTCTGTACCAGTTAATATATTCATTCAAAACTTTGATTTGATTATTATTGATTATTACCGATAAGTGTTTTTTTTTTTTTTTTGTAATTTTTCGTAAATTTTTGTTGGAAAAGAATTTGTTTTTTTTTTTTTTTTTTGTTTTTTTTTTTTTTTTTTTTTTAATAGTTAAGAAAAATAAAAAAAAACATTTGATTTAAAAGAAAAGAAAGTAGACCGGTTTTAACTATATAATTAGCAGTTTTAAAGTACATATTCTTTTGATTTTAACGACTGTAAATTGTGAGTGTACATACACAAAAAAGATGTTTGGTATTATACTTAGAATCAGAAATCTGTATTTCTCTTCTGTGTACAACCAAAGACAGAAAACAAAATAAAAAAAATCACCAATTACTACCCATACTATATCCACTAAACAGCAAGAGGATAACGGTGACAAATTTTCACAACCTCCTACTAACCCATATGATGACTCAAATAAAGCCAAGAATACCACAGGCTAAATTGTGACATACAAGTTGACTCAGACCAATACCACACACAAAATCACAAAGCTCACATAATCCAGACTTGTATTCCAGAAAATGGTACCTTGCACGACAAAATAAATCATCCCATTTGAGCTCATGATGAAATTCACTAAGACGAAGCAACATCGAAACTCACCTTGGTATTCACACATTAATAAAAAAAACAAAAATATAAAAATTCCGCTATCGTTGGGCGCCAATGTTATGATTCTAATTATACTGAACAGGTCTATTGGTTGGCAGTGGACACGGTGGCATAATCCCGCTAGTGCTCGTCGGTTTTTGGGCTGGGTTTTGCCAAACGAACCTATTCATGAACCACGACATAATTCCTCGTGTCCAGGAAAGTAAATATACCAGAATTCTAATATTTCCCCCAAACACAATCAATCATGAAACCAAACACACTATCAAAGTCAAAACGTCCTTCTGGCGGTCATAAAAAGTAAACCCCTTAGACCCCAATGTGTCACAAAAAAAAAACAATCAGTCATTCAACTAAACACACTCCTAACAATGTCAAAGCGTCCGTCCGTCATTCTTTGGTTGGACACTCCCACCCCATTGCTACAAAAAAACCATGAATCAGATCCAAGTCCAACATCACCGATACCGATTCCCAAAATCCAAAGACAGTCCAATCGTCCTCAGTCCATCACACCTACTCGTCCATTACAACATTCTTACAAAAATACACATGTCCCAGCAAACATTTCCCCAGCATCACCTAGATTACAAAAACTTTAGCAATTCATGATTTTTAAGTTAACAACGACAAAAGTACACATATCAAATTCATACAGTGAACTTTTATTTATCAAAAATAACTCATGAAAATTTCATGTCTCATATATTTACTAACAATAAATTTCATATTTACTAACAATAAATTTCATTTCCTTGTATTGATTAAACTAATAAATTTTAACAGATAATATATAAAAAAATTATGCATTTGTATAAACTGAAAAATACATATAAAAAAAAATAATGTAAGAAAAGTTACTGCAAGGAGTAATAAAAAAAAATATATACTATGAGCCCTTTTTTACGCAAAGAACACAAAACAAATTATGGCTTTAATTGGAGTGAGATGAAATGAAATTGTATGTGCAAAAAAAAAACTGTTTTGCAATATATTAATAAAGATCATTCATAATCATTATTACTCTTACTTTTAAATTTCTCCTTTTTTACTTATCTTTAAGTTTTATTTTAACACTCACCACTTTGCAATGATCAATATCTTGAGTATTAATGATGGCGCCAGCATTAACGATGAGTAGCTAAGAATTTAATGTAAAAAAAAAATTACATTGATGTAGGGGAAGGTTGTTTAAGAGAAATAAAGTTATAATTGACCTCTTAAAAAATTTAAAAATCTTCGTTATAGTTTTTTTTTTGTTTTCATAATTTTGTTTTCTACAAAAAAAAAATCTTTACAATCAATAATCACTATTTGTTCTCCATTACTCCGCTCAGATAATTAATATAAGAAAGCAAATAAGAAAGAAAAAAAAAAATAAAGTATTTATGATCTTAAAAATTTGTGATTAAAAAGATAATACCAAAAGAAGAAAGAAAAAAAAATATATATATCATGCAAGAAAAAAAAAATCAATAAATTATATCGAACATTTGAAATAAGGAATATAAAAAAAGTTATAATAAAAACACTCGTAGAAGGCAATTTGCTGACGTTTCGTTTTTCTCTCCGATTCACCTTTCCACTGAAATACTTAGGGAAACGTAGTTGTCTCCGAATATTCTTATGACTTGATATGATTTGTTGTATATCTTAGGCAATGATTCTCGACGTGTCAACATAAAAGATAAATCATCGGGTAGACTGTGTTGATTTAAGTATTCACCATACAACAAATAATAGTAAAACTTGTGTCTGCCAAACGTTGAAAGCTATGCACTCGGGCTGGTATTATTCTTCTTGTGGCAAGACTGTTAAATGTTGTGTTTTATCCTCCCCGCAAAATATTCCGGCCGAGGATAGGGAAAAAGACCATTCACCCTGGTGAACGACTATTATCTAATCGTTTTGTCTGCAACTGAGGTTAGCTGCAATACCTTTTTCCTTTTTTTTTGTTCAATATAAGTGGCAATTGACCCACCAAAAATTATTTTTCTTTAGTCTCCCGATAATTTCCCGGCAGAAAAGGACGACTTTAACTTCTGTCTTTATTATCCCACAATTAAGAATATTATTTTCAGAATACGTTTATTGAATTTTCTTTTTAATATTTTATCTTACGGTATAAGACAAAAAAAAAGAAACCACGTTGAAAAATGTTTTTACAAAAAAAAATTACTTTTCAACTTCTGATTTGTCATTTTGACAGATTCCACTAGCGTTGCCACCTCGTAATTAAATTTCCACTGTACTGTACAAACAAACATCAGTACCAACCAAAGTCAGGGATAGGGATTCACAACATATTAACAAATTAAAATCCTACATTTTTTGTTTTAAGCCCGATCTACACAGAAAAAATTATCAACCTAAAATATCTAATTAAAGATTTGATTTGAATTTAATTTGTTTCTAAAGAAATATTTAATTGAATCAGTTTATATTTCAATTGACTTTTAAATATATAAATACGTATTTTATTTTAGACGCAATTATCATATTATTTTTCATACACTGTATGCATAAATAGAAAATTTTCAGTATAAAGTACCAAATACATTTGAAGTTAACAAACAAAACAAGCACACACTTAAACAGACTCAGCATTGCAAAAAACACACATACCAACGTATAGATCACACACTTTTTTTGTTAGTATCATACATATTTTTTTTTGTAGAAGTTATTTATAAATTTTTTTTTTCTTCTTAATTTTAATAAAATATTTAATTGATAGTATCATTGCCGTGATAGGTGCAAAATCAATTAAAATATTAATTGATTCAATAAATTTTTAAGTGAAACCCGTTTTTAGTTTTTTCTGTGTATGGAGATCAAATGTATGTTATCAAATGTATGTTATCTTTGATTTAAAGGTATTTTATTTATTATGTATATATTTGTATCTAATTATATCAAATGAAATATAATTAGATGTAATCAGTTCGGGACAAAACTCGGATAAAATTGGATACATTTTTATTAAATTGTATGTAATTAGATTTAATTATATCTAAAATCATACAATTTAATACAACCATTTTTCGGATTGAATTATATCATATTGTATATGAGCAAAATATCTCTACGTTTATATACTCTAATTTTATATAAACTTTTTTACTCGGGATGAGATAAAAAATTAAATTTTTCAAAATTTCGAATTTTGTCAATTTTTGATTAAACTGTACTTTTTTAAAAAAGGTCCACTTTTGGCCGAATTTTCGCACGGGTTACATTGTCCAAAAAAAACGAATTCTTCCATTTGAAAGCATTTGCAATAAAAATTGGCGCGTAATAAATACAAATCGATAGAGCGTTTTTTAGGGGACATCCTAATGCATAACTAATATTTGTTGCCATAAAAAGCTAAAATTAGGGTTTTCTTTTTCCCGCACCTTTTCGGTTCCCGGGAAATCGGGAAATTTGTTTAAATTTCCCGGAATCCCGCTCCATAGAAATGATATAAAGTAAATTTCTTTTGAATATATAAAGTGTATAATTAACAAGCGTAAAATAGCTCGCTTACGAATTAAGTAAACGAAACACTAAAATACTAAAAAAAAAAACAATTTTAATTGAAAATTTTTTGAGGTACTTCGATTATTAACTTTTAGTTTTTAAATGCTGATTACGTAAAAATACTTTTTTAATCAAGAAGAACATAAAAATTCAATTCACAAAAGAATGTTAAAAAATAACAAACAGGCACTCGAGATATGAGATCGAAAGCTGAAATATTAAAATTCCCAGCAAAACTTTCTATTACCCGGTAATAGGTTTGGGAATACGAAATTAATAACGGTAACTACACTATAGAAATAAACCTGTAAAAATAGCACAAAAAAGCTACTAAAAACTAGAAAAAAAAGAACTAGCAGAAAAAACTGCTAAAATTAGCAGATTTTTTTTTTTTTTTACTAAATATTAGTAATATAAGAATAGAAAAAAAGAATCTGTTCAATTTACAAATATTTAGTTACATTTGAGTTAAATTTTTGTTAATTGAAAGTAATAAAATAATCTGCTAAAATCTGCAAAAACATTTACTAATTATTAGTAGACAAAAAGATCATTAAAAAAATGTGAAATTTTTAAAGTTTTTTTTAGTTTTTTTTTAACGCAAATAAAACTCTGACCGTATAAAATCAGCATTCTACAATTTTTTAACAAAAATTTTAGTTGATTTTAGCACTTAACAGATCTATTAAATTTGAGGTAATTGTAGCAAAAATTTTGTTAATATTACGGTTTTTGTTTGCGTCTACAAATATTTCGTAAAAGTTTTTGCTAATTTTACAGAGAAAAATGCTATTTTTAACTAACTGAAATTCATATCGAATATTATTAAAATTTTGTAAAGTTAACTTATTTTTGTTATTTTATTTTTTTATTAATATTTAGCAAAACAATCAGCTAAATTTAGCAGTTTTTTCTGTAAGGACATTTTTAACTTATTTTTAGTACCTTCTTCTGCTATTTTTACAGGTTTCTGTCTATGAGTGTAGTTGCTTTTCTTTTACAAACCCCATTATTTTAACAAGGGCATGTCCATTCTGTCAACACCTTACTAAACACATATTACCTTCAGTATAAATGTAATGATTTTTTTGTTAGAAAGTGTTTTGCAACCGTCAGATAATGACAGTCGTAATTAATTTTTATATTAATTACTGTAGAATATTTCTTTAGTTAGTCTCTTTACAGGAAGAAGAAGAAGAAAAAATTTTTATTGAAAAATTTTACGGACACAAGGGATGTTTGGAAAATTTTATTTTTTATATTGGATATTATATTAAAATTTAAAAATGTTTAAAACAAAATTTTGTATCATGGAGGTAACGTGTAACTTGGCTATTACAAACCGCACTTACAGGTGCGTTGTGGTGTAATGGTTAATGCGTAGGACTGTTACACAGGTGGTCACGGGTTCGATTCCCGGTGACGACAACATCAATATAGAAAAATAATGTATATGAGTTCTCTATCCTTCATAAGTATCGCAGTGCCACCTTCGGTGTTCTCATAGCACTTAACCCCACCAAAGTAAAATAATGAATCAGGGCTATGAACGAAAAAGTTTCAATAAGTTCGCCACCTCTACATCAAGTGGCGAGCAACAACTGTTCTAAGATTTATCATCTCGCGCAATTACAGTGTTTCCATGTTTGAAGCCCTTCATCTTTTCCCACCTTTCATCTCTCCTCTATCCAATTTCCAAAGAAAGCAACACATTATTAAATAAAAATTAAAAAAAAAGAGTTGTCAAATTTTTTTATTTAAATTTATTAAAGCGAATATTATTTTCAAATTGTCAAATTTGTTGTAAAAATATAATTATCTTAAATTTTATGTAGAAACGAACTAATTATACCACAAAAACATTTAAATAAGTGAGTTTGGTATTAATAGTTTGAAGTCAGTAATACCAAACGTTGCGAAGTAATGCAAGGGTAAGGAGCTTAACTCATTACCAGGAAACATGTTCCGTAATACCATCCTAATACCGAGGCCTCGGTGTAAAATTTGGCCAATCTAGCTGGGCAAAAGTCAATTTTTTGGCTTTCAATTTTAATGAATATTTTAATCAATAATGAAAGAGGACTACTTACTGAGTAGGAAAATGCAAAAAGTTCGACATATTTGTCAACAGTAACAAAATAACTGTACTTTGAACTTGAACATCTATGAGTAAATTTAAAATACAAATAACACTTGTTTAAAATTGAGCATCTTTAAATGAGTATAACTTTTTATCGGTAAACTTATTTTTTAAATTTTTTTTAGTTAGTTTAGCTAGTTTCTCCTCTTCATAAATCGGGTAAATACGTTTCTAAAACTTGGAAAGTATTTTTAGTGTTATTTAATTTAAGAAACCACTTTTTTCAGTAATTTTTTAAAAAAAAAAAAAAAAGTTCTCTAAGCTGTAAGTTTTAGGGAACACAAAGGATTATCACAAAATTTGTTTTATACAAATAGCTACAGTGTCTACTTGAAGCAACAAGTTAAATTGTCTGCCGAAATTTGCCGATCTTATAAAAAATCTACTATGACTGACAATATCTCATACCATGAAATTTTTGATATATGATTAACAAAACCCGAAATTACAAGAATTGACCGTTCTTTTGACTATGTTTGTTTAAAAATAATAACTTTATTTGAAAGAATATTCGTGGTACTGTGTGCCTGTGACTCTATAACGTTTTATGTCATTCAAAACAAATTATTGATGAATGCATTCTTCCTATTGGAAAATTGTCGTTGGTGTTTCCTATTGGAAACACCAACGAAAATGTCGAGAATACTTCACGCGAAAAACTTCTAGAATTGACACTAATACTGATTTAATGAATAGACTTTTAATATCATCAGATCCATATATCAACAGTTTGCGCAGACCTCCAGTTTATACAAAATCCGAATTGACCCCTGAAGTACTTGAATTATTATAGAAGCCAGAAGCACCTGATGACAACCATGAAACTTAATAAATTATTTTAATTTGTGTGTACATTGTAATATATTTTTTATTTTATAGATAATAAAAATTTTAAGTTTTTCATTAAAGAAAGACTAAGCATTTAATGCCATTTATAAATCGTAAGTATTTATTTTAAATATTCCAATGCATATATAAGTTTTCAAAAGAAATATTTTTAAAAGCAGTAGACACGCTTTTTTTTTGTACAAATTAATGGTGCTTTTCAACATTAATCGTATCATACGCACATTTCTTCAATTATATGGGTGGTAGGCGTGGTATTTGTCCAATTCCGCACATTTTTTATACCAAAGCTGCACCATGGTCCGAGAACATTGTCCATCAAATTTTGACTCTAGCTTTATTATTTTCTAAGATATAGAATTTTGTCTCCCTAGAATCGTAAAATCTTCCACCGTGCGAGGTTTTGCTGGGTTCAACAATTAAAATAGGTAAAACATTTTAAAAACCTAAATTAACTTTTTTCGAAATATTCTTTAATACACTCAAAGCTTTTACTGGCACTTTAGAAAGTCTACATATTTCTGATTTCTGATTTCATGAACAAATTGCCCTGTTACCAAAAACACTCGTTCACTTTTTACAGAAGTTGGGCAAATAGTAAGAAGTGCTTTATACTGCAACCAAAAACAAGTAGTTTTTCAAATATACTAGTCAAATTACATATAAAAACTATAACTTTTCAAAAACTACGAGTTTTTGGCTGTAGTAAAATGTGGTATTAAAAAATACTCAATATTTCGAGTGCTTTCATCTCTTCCCTCAAAAAGTTTTAACTCTTTCTTTATGGAATATTTTGAAGTATTTTTTAAGTTAGATTGAGAGCATTAATATCTACATTTAAAACTTTTTCAAAAGTTTTCCCTTCTACAGCAGCACATTCCAATTTCAAACAACAAAATTACCGTTAAATCGGGAAATTAAAATAACTGGACGGGAAATCCCGACGGGAAAAACCCTAGGTAAAATGTATTATTAAATATAACTTATACGTCATGTTGCACTTACTACATCGTAGAATATTAATAAATTGTTATTCAAAATATTAATTATTGATTACTTTGTTTGAGTAGCCTATAATTATAAACATATTTGTAACAAGTTTTATTGCAAATTTTTATAACTTTTTAATTGATTTTTATCTTAATCATTTTTTAAATTAAAAGCATTTTTCATTTAAAAATATTGTACATATTTATTTAAATTATAAGACATAATATTATGTTTAATATTTATTTATCCATCTTATAACAAAATATACAAAATTTGTTTATTAGTTATGTTTTGTTTTATCAATTATAAACACACACCTGCTTTAAAAATAAGTTTAGATATTTATGATTAATACCGCCCACTCGGTTTAAAAAAGTTCGAAATATTTTTCTAAATTTTTATTATCACATAAATTTATAAACAAACGCGAATTTTTTTTTCTATTATTTTTGAGATTATTTACAATATTTCATTTCGATGAAAGTGTGCCAGTTTTCGCCCAATTAAAAATTAACAAAATCTCATAAAATTTATTTTGCTTTATTGGAAAAATTTTAAATTTAAACATCATAATAATTTAAAATTTTTAAATTTTTGTTTCAGTATTTTTATTATTCAAAATTTTATAGCACATAAATGGCACAGAGTCTGGAAATTTTTGAATACATATAAGAGAAATTTTTGAGCATATCGATCATAAGTTGACAACTCGTAGCTGACTTGATTATGGACACGAAATGATTTCAGTATAATGGAAAAATCGTGGTAAGTAATTTAATTGTTGATTATGGGGTACCAATTAATGATCATTGATATGTTTTAGTTAAGTTGTATTAAAAATACATTTTATTTTTTTATAATATGAGAATATTATAATTTTTTTAAGTAAAAAATTAGTTAGTAAAAAGAAAATCACTACACCTTTGAAACCCATTATAAAAAATTAAAAATATGAAAATATATCAGGGGCTCAATTCAGCGAACAAAAGAAGTAACATAACCCAGCAAAAAATAACCTGGATTCGGTAAGCAGTAACTACATTTGTATGCTTCCAAAATAGCGCTTCACCACCTTGCATACTGTAAAGCAGCTAGGGAAGGCATTCTGTCGTGCTTCCCAGAATGCCTTCTTTGAAGCAGTGAATAATACTTACAATGAAGCAATAAAGTATGTATACCATGAAGCACTAATGTTGTCAACATACAAAAAGGCGCTTCTTGGTGCCTAAGAAGGCATGAATTTATTACTTCTAAGAGCACATGAAAGAAACGCTTTAAAAGTGACATACCAAGTGGGACATCGCGAACAAAAATCATGCCTTCTTTATTTGCTTTGGAAGCGCTTCGTTATCAAATAATGCCTCCCGCAAGCGCTTCTGGGTAAGCACTATTTTTTGCTGGGAGTACTGAACATAATGAAAATTAAATTTTTCAACATATTTCCTTACCATTTTTTTAATGGCGTTAACTAGTTGAAAAGTCTGTCCATGGCAGGCAAAATTCAGGCTCTCAAAAAAATTATTATAATCCCCTAATTTGATTTTTTGAAAGTTACAAAATTCTTTTAAATTCAGTTATCCCTTTGAGACGCACGCTCACGTTTGTGCGCTTCAATTTAAAAAAAAATCCCTCTCGCTCATTTTTTGTTTTTGTTTTAAAATTATTTTAGCATATGAATATTTTACAGTTCCCAGCAAAACTTTGGTAATGGGTAGGACTTATTTCAGACCTTCCAAAGTAATGACTATCCATTCCAGTTTTTGTTATTTTGAAGGTCCGAAATAATACCTTACTAATATGAATATATGAAACTGCTTATTTGTAAGATAAAAAACAACGCCTTACTAATATTGTGTTAAATATCTGCTTATTTGGAATAGCAAACATAATAAGTTACTTATTATCACTTATTTCAGACCTTTCGTAGTAATGACTATCCATTACATTTGTTGTTATTTTGAAGGTCTGAAATAATACCTTACTGGTATGAACATACATCACTACTTATTTTGGAAGCTAAACAATTATGTCTTACTAATATTGTGTTATATACCTGCTTATTAGGAAGGGCCAAAGAAATAAGGTACTTGTAAGGTAATAAGTAACTACTTTTTTGTAAGGTATATTTATAAAGATTCATAATATATCATAATTAATAATTTAAATGCAATTTATTTAAGCAAACAAATATATAGTTATACATAAACGACTCTCGCAAAACAAAAGCTTATTTAGTAAATAACAAAATTAAGATAATTGATATTAAGTAGAAATTATTAAATTTTATTTATTAATACATTAAGAGTTTTTGGTAATAATTTTCTTATTTTCGAAGAATAACCGAGTATTTTCCTTTGAAGATTTAAAAATTTGTTGTCTAAAATATGAAAAAAAACTTTTATTAAAAAAGAAATTGGCTTTTGAAAATATGTATTATATATTACGTACGTTTAATTTTTCATGAATGGAATGAATTTCCGGAATCAATATATATTCATTATTGTACGACATTTTAAGCACTTTAGCCAGAATGTTTTCTATTTTAAATAATTGTTCTTCTGAGCCATCATGTTCGTCAACCAAAGCAATATTTAAATCCAATGAATCCATGGGATCGTTGAAAAAACTTCGTAAGTTTGAAAATCTTTTTGTTAGAAATTCTTCCTCACTTAGGATTTTAGTGATTTGTAAAAAAGTTTTATCCTTCATGAGACAAATGTTGTCTGGAATATTTGTACTAAAATAGCCTTTTGGTAACAAAATTGACTTTGGAACTCCTTTTCTATACCGCAGTCCGTAAACTGGATTTTTAATTAAAACTTTATCATTTGAAAATTTATTAAAAATTTGTTGGCAAAGGTGTTTGGGCATTTTTAGATTTTGTTTAATATGCTATTTAGATCTTTAAATTCTTCGACACATTCACATATGTGTAGAAGATTGTGCACATTATATGTTACACTATTTCGACAATATAGCGCTGGAAACATTTCAACAAAAATTTGAATCATTGCATGTGCCATAATAATATCTTGTTTGGTTGGAGAAGACAAAAGAATTCTGTATGAACAATGAATTAAAAGAAAATGGTCGTACATTTCTTCCGGAACGAAATCTTTCAATGCAACTATGCCTGTATAATATTACAAACTTTTTTTTGGGTGTACTAGTATATAAGATTTTTAGTTTTTTATAGTGAATTTTTTTTGTTCTTTTTATGTTTAATAAATGTTATTAGAAAATAATAAACAAAGTTTTTTAATTTTTTTCTTAAGGAAATATTAATCGCTGTTTACCACTTATTACACTTCTTCCTGGTAAGCAGTTATTATAGTCCTTCCTTGTAATGACTAAAATCAGTAGTTATTTTAGGACCTATTAATAACTAGTTATAATTGTCCTTATTAATAACTAGTTATTTTATTGCCTATTAATACCTTCTTATTTAGGTACATGTTAATACGTACTTATTTTTGCACCTATAAATAACTACTTATTAACATCCTTACAAGTAATACGTCATATAATGGCTTTAAGCATTACTTTTGATGCTACAAATAAGAAATGAAATAAGTACTTATGTGTAACTGGTGATTTCACTACATATTTTGTAACGTCTTATTTTTGTCCCTATATGTAAGCACAAGGCAAGGCCATGTTAAAATCAGGTGTTCTTGGCCTCAACTATAAGTACTTCTGATTCTTGTTTTCTTCTTCCATTTCCCATTCTATGGTAATAGCAAGTTTTCCTGGGTTATTCTATTGTAGAAAAATAAAAAATAACAAATTATTGATAAATGTCTAAAAAAAATAACATTCTATGAAATGAAATTAGTAAATTTTTGAAAAGCATTTCGGATAAGTACAAGAATTTTTTTTTTTTTAATTTTTATTCTTGAAGCAAGTTAATATATTTTAAAAAAGCTATGTATATAATTTTTAAATATCAAGAGAAATCTTGTAAAAAATAAAAAAATTCATATGTTTTTTTAACCATAAGTTGCTACAACACGATTGTGAGCTTTGGGCATAAGTAAACAATAGCACGTTTGTGTGTGTTGTTTCCTTTTACAGAAAATCGTGGAATTCAACTATGGAAAATCAAATGGAGTATATACCCAGGTAGAAAAATACAAACGGCAAAGCGTTGGCAAAGTACTGTATAAGGTCGTACAAGCGTTGGCAGGACGCCCGCTTTTCCAAAGTTTAGGTGTTGGGCCAACCTTGAAATGATAACGTCAATCTTCAGTTGGCCGTTCGTTGTTTGAAACGTTGGCAAAGCGTTGGCAACATTGTTAAATTAAGTGCTCTGCCAACACTGAAATGATAACGTCAATCTTCAGTTGGCCGTTTGTATTTCGGAAGGTTGGCAAAGCGTTGGCGAAACAATTTGAAAAGTTCTACAACAATAGGGAAAAAAAAATATTTTTTTTTATATCATTAAAAAGATTGCGTTACTTATTATTGAAACGCAATATTTTTATTTTTGTATTTTGATTTATTTAATAATAAATTACATTGTGTAATAAAATAGTTAAATTAAAATTAAATAATTTAATAATGAAATAAAATAGAAAAAATAAAAAATTGAATTCATATTTTAGGCATTATTTAGTAATATTAAATGATTTCTAATTCAAATTGATTAAATTTGAAGGTTTTGCTTTTAATATTTGAAAAATTTTGTTAAAATTTAAAAATATGAATGGTATTGAACAGTTTTTTTTTGCAAAATAAAGAAAAAATTAGCTGAAATTTGTATTTTTATAGTTTAAATTGATAATATTGGGTCTGAAAATAACATTTTTCGTTAAATTTGTATTTGAAACACGTTTTTATGAAAAAACTTAAGATACTTTTATTGTAGATATGAGGTCTGAATTATCATATTGTCCAAATATAAATAAAAATTGTAGTACCTTAATGCTATTAAATCAAATTAACGGGAATGTCTTCCTCCATGTCTATCTTTGGCATTTGCCAGCCAACGACTCAGTTTAGATAATATTGTCGATTCAGATTCCTTCTCAAATTGTTTTAAAAGAGTATCTGAGAACAAGAAAAATAGTGTAAATAATTTGATTAAAAAAAAGTATTAAATAAATATTACCTTTTAATTCACCATACACAAAAGTGCCGCTTAAATTTAGTTTAGCCAAACCTTTATTTGGCTTTCCGCAGGCGCTAAACTTTATCTGTAAGTCTTGCGACATTACAGCAGACAGCACTCCACCAATTGCCTCATGCAATGATTTGGCTCTCGATTTAAAATTTAAAAATTCACGCTGAAGAATAAAATTTGAATTAGAAAAGTTGAATTGGAAAAGTTGAATTGGAAAAGTTGAATTACTATACTAAGTTTTAATAATCAATACTTACAAATATTTCAGCAAATTCCTCATCAGTTTTGATTTTATTATCAAAGCTATGGAATGCTGCCAAATCTGTTATTGGAGACTGCAAACCTAGGTTTTTCTGTATATCAGATAAAGGACGCACGTTTTTAGTATTTGACATATAAAATTCAACTTTATCGATTTTGTTGTTCATTTTCTTCATGTCGTATTGAATGCTTCTTCTAAGTGATCTTATCTCATCCTTAAGATCACGTTTAACATTTTCTAACTCTGAAAAAGTTAACTTTTTAAAACTTTTATACTTTATAAATTCAATTATATTCACTTACCACTGACTTCGATTAAAATGCAATTATTTTGGTCTTTGACACCGTCCTTTTGAAAACCTGCAACGTTCGAATGATCAATGTCACTTTGAATTTTTTGTATGTCATCAACTGCAACTGAAATGAAATAGTAAGAAGTTTTTATTTAATTTTTAAACCTACACTGATTTATTTAGTTTCTGTGCCTACACTGAGAAAATTTTTTGCATGATATTAATTAATTTTTGTACAAAGCAATAGAGTTGCACTAAAGCTTTTTGATTATGGTAAAAATACCATAGAAAATTCTGTTGGCCTCATTAGTGCACTTTTTAACTAAAGTGTACTTTAGCGGGCACACGGAAATTAAAACACATAACACATAACAAAAGCTACAAATATTTGGTATGATCATTATACTTACTTCTACGTTTTACTATTGGAGCTGTTGAAAGCTTCCGCATCTTCTCAGCTTCAGCAGAAGTAGTGGGTTCTTGAAAACTTGGAATGGAATTCATTATTTCATGAATTTTTTCTGCAGAAAAATCAAAATTAATATTTTCTTTTTAAATAAACATGTAATTACTCACCTATTTCAGCATTATCGGCGGGTTTTTCAATACTTTTCTGTCGTTTGCCCATTTTAAATTTTAATTAAAATTAATTCAATTGTTGTATTGTATTAAAATTTTATTTTTTACCAGCACTGATACCGACGCTTAAAATTTTCCAATTGAAATATTTTTTTCATTTACTGTTATAACTGTTTATATGAAAACTAGTGTTGTAAATAATTAATAGTCTGATTACCGAATACTTGATACAGATACCATTAAATTATACTCGATATCTGGTTTAAATTGGATTTTGGTGAGCATTTGTATTATAACTGGGTTAAAAACGATTTGGAAAAAAAGAACTGGGTTAAACCCAGTTTTTAAAAGCATTTTTTGAAAAATCCAGTTTCATATCTATAAAAAAGTTATGAAATTTGCAGAGTATGACATCACTTAGATGAAAATTGTATTTTGCTATTGTACATTTTATTGCACTGTGTGGGTCAAAACTACAATAATATTGACAATATTATGCACAATTTATTGTGATTTCTTCCAATTTATTGTACAACCTTCAAATATGATATACTCACTGGCAATATTTTGCACTGCAATATTTTTGCAAAAGTTGCACAATAATGCGTAGTGTATTGCTACCTTAAAAACAAAGCTTTTTTTAAGTATTATCGAGTACCAAGTTGAATTGAGTATTCAATAGTAACCATCACTAACGACGTTTGTACAGCAGGGCTGTATTTTTTCAATTATTTTATAATACTTACAGTGTTGCCAGATTACAAATTCTAATTTTTATATGGATTGCAAAACTCCCAAAATATCAACATACAAAATAACGATTGTTACATTTTTTTCAGTAAAAAGCTAATAAAAAAGATTGCGTTCTACAATGTGTTATTTGGAAAACAGAATTATTTAAAAAAAATTATTTGAAAACAAAATTATTAAAAAACAAAAAAAAAAAAAAATAACAAAATTTATATAAATGTAAAAAAATACATATTTTTGAGAGAAATATCAATAAAAATATTGTATATATGCTTACAAACAAGTTATTGCGTTAATATGGTTTATATATGAATATGAAGATTTAAATATGTATCATTTTTATGTTTGCATGAACAAAATATATAAAAACTGAAGTATAAAAAGAAAAATATAGAAAACTTGAGTATATTTGACAATCTCACACTGGACTTTTTCTGAAAATTATGTTTAAAACAATTTACGCTTTTGCGTTTAAGATCAATAATTAATATTTTTTAATGATAGTTAACTCTAAAATTCCATTCCCGAAAAAATTAGGAATTGTTTGTAGTATGGCAGCACAGTATGTAAAATGGTCAAATACAACAATGTTGCCTACGCACTGATGTTAACTTTTTGTTTTTAATACATTGGTTAATAAAAATAGCTAAATTTTAAACCACTCAAAATTTTCTATTTAATTAATAGTTTATCAAAATTGGTTAGTATATAGTCTGATATGTGTATGCCATATTGGTGGTTGTACAATATATTGGGAAAAACCAAAAAGGTTTTGATTGTTATTGCGCAACCAAGATATGTGATTTAATTTTTTCCACCAGAAGTTACTTGAAATCGCTAGTTTAATTTGAAAACTGCCAAATTAGCAGCATATCGCTCATGTGAATGTTTAGCACAATACCGACTGTTGGCTTCAACTATAACAAAAAAATTTAAAACACCAAAATGTCTTATGAACGTTTAAAAAAACATAGATTTCTAAACAACGAAGAAAATTCTGAAATAGGTAAGTAAAATTATAAAGAGTTATTTCGTTTTATTAATTTTAATTATTTAAGGTAATGACGCATGTGATGATATGGGTAATATCGCCATTAATATTGTTGTAGAAGCTGACGAAAACCAAATATTTGTTCCATTGTACAAAGCTGAAGATGTAGAGGAGTTAGATTATATTCCGACAATCGATTTTAGCGAAGATGAGGATTGTTCAAGCGAATTAAACACAACTGATGAAACAAATTCAGATGATTTACTTTCACAAGCAGAAGAAATAGATCACAGTGATTTAATAAATGGCACCATAGATTTAAAGATTAAAAATTGGGTTTTAAGAAATGTTCATGTACTCACTCAAAAATCTATAGATGAGGTATTAATGATATTTAGATCTGAAGGTTATATTTCCCTTCCAAAATCGTCCAAAACACTTTTAGGAACCTCAACTGTTAGAAGTGAAACTAACATAATGAAAAGTTTGGACGATACACTAGGCCAATTTAAATATTTTGGTATTAAAGAAAATTTGAATTTTATTATACATCCAAATTTTTATGGAGAAAATGAAATTAAATTATTAATACACGTAGATGGAATGGATGTTTTTAATAAATCCAAAAGAGGGTTCTGGTCCATCATGGGGAAAGTATTTTCCAACCTTTACATGACCAAGCCTTTTCTAATTGCGTTATTTTTTGGAAATTCAAAGCCATATTCTGCGAGAGAATTTCTGAAAGATTTTGTTTTGGAAGCAAACATTTTCCAAAATGAAGGTATAAATAATTTGTTTTAATATTTATTTATAAAAGCAATTCTTTTTTATTTTTGAAGGTATTGAATTAAATGGAAAACATTTTAAGTTTAAAATAGTTGCGTTTTGCTGTGACATGCCGGCTCGAGCGTTTATTAAATGTTCCAAAGGCCATACAGGATTTTATTCTTGTGAAAGGTGCGTTGTGAAGGGAGAAACTATTAATAATACTCGAGTTTTTAAAGATATAAATAGTGAAGAGAGAACTGTGCAGTCGTTTCGAGACAAATCTAATCCTGGTCATCATCTTAATAAAGAAGTTAGCCCACTACTTGATCTTGTTAATTTTGATTTGGTTAAAAATGTAGTTCTTGATGAAATGCATATGTTACATCTCGGAGTCAGCAAATATTTGTTACAAAAACTTATTTTAAAAAACTCGTACTGCTTTATTTCAGAGGAAAACCTTGTAGTCTTGCAACGAAATTTTTTGAATATATCAAATGACCTACCATCGGAATTTCAAAGGAAATCATTTGACTTATTGGATATAAAAAACTGGAAAGCAACTCAATTCCGTTTTTTTTTGTTATATGGTAGCGCTATAGTTTTAAAAAATTCATTAAATTCTGATCAGTACAAGCATTTTTTAATGTTATATTCATCGTGTAGGATTTTATCATCTTATACATTAGCTTCTTTAAAAACGGATTATGTAAAGCAAATTTTAAGAAGATTTTTCGAACTAATGTCACATTTTTATGGACCCAGTTCGCAAACAATGAATTTTCATAATCTAATCCATATCGCAGATGACGTTGCTAACATTGGCGCTCCCGTTTCACAATTTTCTGCTTTCGATTTTGAAAACAGTTTGGGCTATATAAAATCTATTGTTAAATCTCCCAAAAATCCAATAGCACAAATTCATAGAAAATTGCATACTTTTCATTATGAAAACTCGAAAAACAATATCCCTTTGGTATATCCACTTTATAAGAATACAAAGTATTCTCTTGGAAAAGTTATAGAATCTTCGGAATCCAAAGTTGTATTTTCTTTTATTAATATTCAAGGTTTTAAATTTACGTCATCTCATCCTAATAATGTATGCACACTCAGTAACGGAAATGTTATGGTAATAAATGAAATTTTTAGCATTAAGCATTCTAAGCACAAATGTGATGACCTATTTGTAAAAGGTTGTGTTTTTGATGAAACTGATGATTTTTTTAACTTTCCTCTTTCATCAAAAGAAATTGGATTGTATATAGTAAGAAATTTAAATGAAAATTATGTAATAATAAACATACATTTAGTAGAAGTTAAGTGCATTCTTACAAAGTTTCAAAGTGAAACGATAGCTATAGCTCTTTTACATAAATAAAGTAAAGAATTATTTATAAAAAAAAACTGTTGTACTTATTTTCATAAACAGTAGTTAAATAAGTGAAACAAGTGCTGGCAAAGCAATTTTTCAAACGTCGGTGAAGCATTTAAACCAATGTTTAGCCAGCAGTATATTTTCATATACGGTCGTAAATTTTGTGAAACATGTACTGGCAAAACCCTTCTAGCAAGTGTTGGTAAAACGCTGTAAGCCAATGCTTTGCCAGTAGTATTTTTACACATAAGGTCGTAAATTTTGTAAAAGAAGTACTGGCAAAGCATTTTCTATAAGCGTTGGCAGAGCACATTTATAAGATGTTTTCCCAGTAGTATTTTTGTATATTCGGTCGTAAATTTTGTCAAAGAAGTACTGGCAAAGTCGTTTTTGCTAACGTTGGCAAATCACTGTTTACAGATGTTTTGCCAGTGGTTGTTTTTCATAAACGGTTGTAAATTTTGCAAAACAGGTATTGGCAAGGCACTTTCAGCAAACGTTGGCAAAGCGTTTCAAATAAGTGCTTTCCCAATGCTTTTTTTTTGGTATTACTGTTAACCAACGCTCTGCCAGTACTTTGATTTTGGTACCATCGGCAATTTCTACCTGGGTAGTCGATGCAGATTTCTCATTAGATTATGATGATGATTATGGCACCGAAGCACATAAACCGTCAAAATTTTTCGATGGAATGCTTATGGACTCATCATCCGAAGATGAGGAGGAACTTTATGAAGTAGCTCCGCAAAGTGAAGCGCGAGAACAGTGGAAAAATATTGAATTCGATACTGCAGAAATTCCCATTTCGCATGGATGCCCAAACGAAGTTACATTACTCTCACCCTATAAGTATTTTTCACGTTATTTTGATGAGTCTCATTACAAAGATGTTGTGCTTTATACAAAAATGTATCATTTAAAACAAACTTGGGTAGAAATGCTGCTTCTTCAAATATCATCTATAAGATCAGTTAAAACTACTAGTTATAACTATAAGAATTGCCATGTTTTTGTTTTATTTTATTAGTACCATACATATACTTATGAACAACTTCTTTTATTTAAATAGTTTAGATATAAAAAATGTGTTATTTAAAAGTAGAAATAACCTATTTATGTTCGGTTTCATCATTGATTTTCATAAGTAAGTACAATTTTTTTATGAATAAAATTTTTAAAATCTTTCATAAACATTGTTTAAATCAAATACATATCCTCTGACATTCATTTGTAGAGTAATGCCCAAAACGCACAATTGTGATATGTCCTTTCCTACAAAAAAAAAATCTCAAAAAATTTTAAAAATTATTTTAAAACGATATACAAAGTTTCAGATCAAAATTTTAAGTTTTGTAGAAACGGCAACCCTTTTCAGTCTGGGTCTCAAAGGGTTAATGTGAATACATTTAGATGAAATTAGTAATTTCATTAACATAAACATCTTCTGTACCTAATTTCAAAAATCAATCAGTTTGTTTTTTAATTAAGGGCTATCCCTATGAGAATCGCTTCGGAGTCCTCCGAGTTCTAAAGTAAAAATCGTTTTTGACGGGTTTTTAAATTTTTTTTAGAGAGTGAGTTTTGAATCTTAAGCGCTTATTGTATATAAAAAAAATTAGTAGGACAAAACTGGAGATTTTTTATCAGAACATACCATTACCCATTTACCTTTATTTTAACTGACATTTTTAATGGATTCTACCGACAAACTTTTTGAGTGCGATAATGCTGTTGAGTGCATCCCAGCAAAAATATCCTCGATTTACTAAGCAGTAACTACATTTGTATTCTTCCAAGAAAGCGCTTAACCGTCTTGCATACAATAAAGCAATTAGGGAATGCCTTCTGTTGTGCTTCCCAAAACGCCTTCTTTTGAAGCAGTAAATAATACATACAAAGAAGCAATAAAGAATGCATACATTAAGCATTTATGTTGTCAATACGCAAAAAAGCGGTTCTCATTCCATACGAAGCTATCAATTTATTGCTTCTTAGAGCACATGCAGGAAGCTCTTTTCACATGCTAAAATCATGTATATCAAGTGTGACATAGTGAACAAAAATCGTGCCTTCTGGAATTGTTTCGGAAGCGCGTGGTAATTAAATAATGCCTTCCAGAACTGCTTCTGGGTAAGCACTATTTTTTGCTGGAATGTAATAAGTACCAACTTTCAGCGTTTTGTGCCAGGCAAGGGTGAAGTAAGCGCACATTAGAGAAAAAATCTTAATAATGTTCAAAGGCGTTTGTCATAACATCAGCTCACCGATTAAAAATTAAAAGTTTGACATTATGAAAAAATTTCTATTTCTATTTTTAGCTTCCTTGATCATCAGGCTGACATTTTTAAGCACAAAACACACCTTCACGATTATGTACTTACGATTATGCGAAAATGTTGTATTCTGGAATGTTTTCCAGCTATGAATAGTAGGGTGCTCTAGTCGGTTTTTAAAACCCGGTTTTATGTGAGTTGTTGCTTTCGTTTTTTTTTTTTTGAAAAGTTTATTTTTCGAATATTGAATAACCCGGTTTTTTGTTGTCGAATACCTGTCGTTTTCTTATCTATTCTTTTTTAGCTTTAATATATTAGGAACCGTAAATTTTCAAAATTTTAATAAAATACCGTTATGATTAAAAGCCGTTACCGAAATAACACAAATATCATTATCGTTATCGAATTATTGGATTACCATCCAATTAAAAATTGTACACAAAATGGAAATAATAGATAAGTTCTTTAAAAAAAATCGAGAAAATTAGATGGCATTTGCGTCAAATAAAAACCGAAATTTAATTTTATATAAAAAATGATAAATTTTCGATTGCTGCATTTTTCATGTGAACAATTAGAATCGTACAAATAGAATCAGAGAAATCTGATAACAACTTTCGAATTTATAGTTCTTCAATGTCATCTAATTTTGGAATTTTTTTAATTTTTTTAAAAATTAAAACTTTGAAAAAAATTTTTTCCAAAATTTCAAAAACTGAATATTTAGATGTTTCAAAGGCTTCACAGGGAACATATATTTTTAATAGTATAAAGAAAATTTAAAAACATGAGGTCAGAAATTAAAAATTGTTTCGTTGTATTCTTAAAAAAAAAATATAAAAAAAATTTTGGAAAATTTAAAAATAAATACTGTAAACAAAACTATTTCAAAAAGGTCAACCACTTAAATTCCTAGTTAAAAGAACAATTTTATTTATCCTTCTAAAACACTCACAAAAAAAATATATTTTTAGTTTAGTTTAAATTTTCAATAAACATGTTGCGATAAATAAGACTGCAACATATAAAAAATGAAAATTATAACAAATTTTGCCTAAAATTGGTCAGACAATGCAGAGACAATTCTATTTGTCTTGTCTCACTGCAATATTTCCATATTTCTCGGCATGGCCTTTATGCTAAAGAACAATAAACATATTAAAAACATTTAGAATGTTGTAAAAATGTTAGAAACCATTCATATATGTTGGTAGCCTATGGTGAATATTTTGTGTATATCGATGGCTTAATGTAGAAAGGCCCTAACTCGTTTATTTCTAAACAATATTTCTTCTACCAATTTTTTTTTTTTATTTGTTGCTTACTTTAGGCGATATGCGCCAAAATAGGTTTAGAGTGAATCTCAAAAACGAATTCATAAACGAACGAGTTTAGGTAAAAATTATTCCTCTTACCAAGATATAATTACTGTCCAAAATTACACAATTCCTGAGTTTACCTAAGAAAAAATGTCGATTTTCTTTTTTCGATAAATGCGAAAACGCACCTTAACTTCAATAAATATTGCTTAAACGATTTGGTTCTTTTACTAAATATATACACTGCGTTGCAAAACTATAATTACATTTGATGTTTGCTATTTATTTTAACACTACAAACATTTTTCTAAAACTTATAACTGTTTTTAAGAGTGTGAAGAACTGATCTCTTATAATGTAAAATTTAAGAGATTACTTAAATGATTTAAGAGAAAAATTGTGTAATAATATTTTGTTAGTGATTCATAACTATAATTACGTATACGGAAAAAAATAGCAAATAGAGAAAAATTAAAGAATTATTTTGGATTTTTATGCAATTTTAATCAATTTGCAATAAAATGCCGCATGTTCCATATCTAAGTGATTTTGAAAAAGGGAACATTTTAGTCCATTTTAGTCCAAACAGTGGCTTAAGTTTTCGAAAAATTGCTAGAAAAATAAACCGTTCACATGTGGTTGTCAGAAATTTTGCAAATAATCCGAGTGCTTATGGTAAAAATAAAACAGGCGGCCTGAAAAAAGCTTTCTGATCGGAATCGCCGTGAAATAATCCACTGTGCAAGTCTCAATCAGATAATCGATGAGTGTAAGGTAAATGTGTCCAAGCCAACCATTAGTACGCTCTTAAAGGATTCCCAGAGAAGTACTTGCCAAAAGCTGATGTCTGTGTCAAGATTATTACACACCAACTGAAGAAAGGTAAGTCAATAATCGCTGTTATTTGAAGGTGATTTTTTCTCATCAATCTTGATGAGAAAAAGTTCAATCGTAAGGAACTACGATATTTTTCAAAAATAAATTTCGGAGGCCTATTTTTAACGGTTTGGGAAGCTTTTTGTTTCGACGGTATGGCTGATTTGGCATTTACATAAGATATAAGAGTATAGGAATGGCACACATGTTTCCCGGATCAAAAGCCCATTGAGAATATTCGGGGATTACTAACCTGTCGAGAGTTTACTCAAACAACCGTCAATATGAAAGCGTTTTTCATCTAAAAGAAGCAGTTATTGAGGTCTATATGGAAGGGTATAACGGAGGAACTTAAAATAAATCTGGTAGACAGTAGCACGAATCGAGTTTTCGAATTGAATCAAAACAAAAATTAGGCTTCACCCTTTATTAAAATTACTGCTTCAAAATATTTTTTTTAAATTTTTGTAAATTTTGTTATGTTAAGTTAAGAGTATTTATAGTTATTAAATACTAATTGATTTGGCTGTTCCTTTTTAAATAGTTAAATTAAAAAAATAAATGAATTGTTTGTTTGTTAAATATTATTAATTTTCCATTGGTTTCACATTTATACCGGTTAAACTTACACTTTTTTTAACTTACGAAATTTTGTGAAATTAATGTGTTAAATATAGTTTTGCAACGCAATGTATATTCTGCCAAATTTCGTAAAAATCCGTCCACACGTTTTCAATTTAAGACGATGTCCTTTAGAGGTATCCTATTGGAATTCAGCACTCATTGAAAACAGCAAAAATTTTAGCAAAAACTACTAAAACTTAGTTCAAAATTAGGTTGCAAGAAAAACCAAATATTACACTCATAATAAGCCATGCTAAAAATACGAAACAGATGTCAAAACAACGAAATTTTTTGTAAAATAAACAAATTTTATTGTATTTTTTGTTATTTTGACATTTTTTATCGTATTTATACGCATGGATTATTATCAGTGTAGTAAGATAAGAACAGCAAATAGAAACCCGTTGAATACACAAACATTTTGTTATATTTGAGCTATATTTTAGTTTATTGAAAGAAACAAATTAATCTGCTAAAACCAGTAAAAAAAAACTTGCTAAATATTAGTAAACAAACAACATCACAAACAAAATTTTAATTAAAAACCAAGAATGGAGCAAAATTGATGGTTAATAGGTTTTTGTTAAAGTTCTGCCTATTATGGAGGCTCTAGCTTTTCTAAAACTTCGGGTTCTGATGAGATCTTTAGCCAGATCGAAATACTAGTATCAACCTAGCTAATATGTTTGATTTGCTTTATTTTTGTAAATATACGGAGGTTGAAAGCTCGTTATAAATTGAATATAAAAAAATTTAAATTAGATAAATGTAGCAAAAAGAGTTTTTAATTGCTGCTTTATTTTTTGTCTACAAATATTTAGTAAAAGTTTTTGCTATTTGTTAATTTTGTAAATCTAACAGTTTTATTTTTTCTGTTCTTATGTTACTAACAATTAGCAAAACAATTCAGCTATTTTAAGCAGTTTTTTCTGCAACGTAATTTTTAACAAATTTTTAGTAACTTTTTGGGCCATTTTTACATGAAAAATTAAAAATTTCTTCATAAAATTTTAAGCATGGATGGTGACCGATTCGTTGATTTTAACGATTCTTTTGTTTCGGTAAAACATGGGTTAACGTCTTTCAACACCACGCACTGGAAAATAAAAATTTTCAATCGATTTGTGTGAAATTTTAAATATTGTACCTCGACAAATAACATGTGATATTTTTCTTAAATTTTGAAGCTGTTTAAAACGAAAAAAAATCGTTAATTTCTGCCTATTTTCTTACATTGTTAGTTGAATTGCGAAGTTTTTTAATTTAAGCTTTCATGATTGGCATTTATTATATAATGCTAATAACATAATCTGCAAATTTGAACTGGTAACAGGCATAAACATTTATTACAAAATGAGACATGAAGCAAAATTTACACTCGAAAATTTTAACAACTTTAATCCGCGTGCGCTAGCTGTGATTTTTACGCATTGAAATAGAGAAACACTTTTTACTCACAAATCGAGAAACTGTGGAATTTTTTGTTTCATACTTATCGATGCGAAAACTTCTCGCAAAAAGTTACAGGAATTAGCTACAGCTGAAAGGGTTTTGAATCGATAACATTATTTTAACGATATTACATGCCATCCCTGAATTGAAGCTTTTTTCTTATTAAAAAGCACTTATTTGGCATATTTATGAACAATTTCAAATAACTCGCCTGAAGGCAAGCTTGGCGGTTAATAAATTCTTAAAAACTTTGGATATACAATTTCTTTGAATGTCATTTTTTATACTCTCCCAATGTTAAAACTTTAAACATTACGAAGTAAAATTCTTTGTCAATATCATAAGCAATTTGATATTGGATATGAGCAAAATTGGTTGACAAGTTCAAAAGTTATGAGCAAAAATGCAAAGGCAACTCGAAGCTTTTCTTCATATTTAAATAATGACAATTTACTCTAAAAAAAACGCTAAAAATATATGCATTCAGGCATTTTTCACCGATTTTTTCCGCAAAATTTTTTTTGGTAAAATTTTTCTCCATAATTTTATTTTGTATCTTAATGATACAAAATTTTGCTTTAATGCTATCACATGTTTATTTTTTTTTTTGTTGCCATTATTGATGTAGATTTTATAATATTTTTTCGTTATCAAGTTAGGACCTTCTTAGATTAAGTTATCTATATGCAATATGCATTATATACCGGGACATACACAAATTCCCTTAGATATATAAAGGGTCCGCCAAATAACTTTTTTTTTTTTGAACTCCTGAACCAATTGGACTTTGTATGGCGTCATACCAAGGTCTTTATGCAAAATTCGTCTCAATGATGTCTCCGAAATGTTCAATTGTTGAGAACGACGGTGAATTGATGTTGATGGCGCTTCACGCACACTTTCTGCGACAGCAGCAATATTCTCGAGTGTACGCACTGTTTTTGGCTTTTCACGCTTTGGTTTATCGATGAGGATGCCAGTTTCTTTCACTTTTTTCACAAGATAACGAACATACGGACCATATTCGTTCAGCGGAAGGATAAAACTAATTATCTGTCAAATCAGACACGAGCTAAGTGTTACCATTCACGAAATAAGCACTAGTTGAAAAAAAACGTTAGATGGCGGACCCTTTACATATGATTTTACAAAAAAATATTTGCAGCAAATTTTTATATTTGAATATTTTTGTTTTTAGTAAGGACAACTGACAACAATTGTTTAACGACCATAAAGTTTAATAGCCATAAAATTAAAAGGTAAACACTAGACAAACAAAATATTTATAACAGTGGCAATAAGTCAAAATAGTCTATGTCTATTAACCATAATTTAAACATCCATTTAAAAACTCTTTTTGCCACTTAAGAAGAAAATAAGAATTATGAAAAATTTATATAGCTCACAATTTTGATCAAAAAAAACTTATTAACTCAAAATTATAATTTTGAACATAATCTGTTATTACTTTTAGCCACTGAAAATACATGTAAGTACATTTAGCTTATATGTCTCTTCCACATGTGGTACACACTAGACTAATTTATATCCTATAGTCTTGTTCTTATCCACAGTTTAAAAAAGAAGGTTCAATAACACTTTTAGCTAAAATAAAGTTGATTGAACTTTTAATTCAATCGAAGGAAATAAAGTTGTAAACCGTTTATAAAGTTCTAAGAGAAACTTTTTTTAAAAATAACCAAAAATTAATTTATCCAAATGGATGCAAAAGTTTATAACAGAATAAAGTGCGACGGAGAAATGTTAATAATTAAGATAAGATTGTGAAACAAATTAAGGTTTTTGTTTAACTGCCCAAGTAAAAAAATGTATATATGGTTTTATGTTTTCTCATCTTAAAATATATTATTTTTTTTTTTTTTTTTATAATTTAACCAATACTCAGGGGATGCCCCCTACTCATGCAGTGCATTGTATTGTATTGATCAGGAAAATAAGGTATGGGAAGGAGGAAAGAGGGAGTAGTGTTTGTGGATATTTGATTTAAATTTAAATTAGATAGTAAGCATATATATACATAATAAGATATTGTATATCTATTGTCATATATAATAATACATTCTCATATATAACACAATATGTAATCATATATGGTGGCAAATAAGCTATATAATTTAAGATATAATAATATATACTGTCTCATAAAAATATTTCTGTGATGCTTATATATGGCGCCATATGTATAATGCAATTCAAGAAATAATTATATATGACATTAAATGATATAAAATATAATTGTATAAGACTAAATACATGACACAAGATCAACAATTTAGTTTGAGATGTGATTATATATGGTCTAACATCATTATATATGGTCTAACATCACTAATCGAATTGGAGATGTAGCTTTATTATTGGCTATTGCTTGAATATTAAATTATGGAAGATGAAATTATATTTTTTATTTAGAAGTAATACAAAAAGATACTGAAATAATCGGATCGGCACTTTGTCGGTTATGAGTTTCGCATACAGCAAAATAAATAGAAATATAAAAAAATAAAAAGCAAAAATCGCGGTTATATTTTATATAAATCTTTAAATAAACAGAGAAAGACACACACTAAAAAAAATAAGTTAATAGAAATCAATCAAAAACAACAAAAATCCAAATATACTATATTTCAGAAAATTTTTTGCTAAAATTATGTCTTCAGCTAAATTTTTAGTTATACTAATTCAGCACTTAACTGTTTTGTTTTACTAAATTTTACTAATGTTTTACTAATTTAGTTTGCTAAAAAAATTTAAATGATAAGCACATTAATAGTGTGGGCGACAACCAGATTGAAAAATATACGCAGAATGAAGTAGATGTCGCGGCATGTAAAGATGTAGTAGATAAGAAGAAAATTATACTTAAATGTACAACTATTATAAGACATATAAAAAATAAGCCATGGAAGATTTTTGTATCCGGTTTTTCATACATAAAACAAAATTGTGGATTCAAACAACTTAAATTTCGTGTTGTCACCGACTTGTGAAAGTAATTGTTTATTAATTAAATTAAACATAAAATAAACTATTTAAATTTATTAAAGTTAAAATGTGTATTTGTAAACTAAATGCTTAAAATGATTATTAATGTAGTGTGGTTAAATTGGCAATTTGAAGTTGCAGACAAATATAAGTTCAAATAGACAACCTAAAGCGAAAGACAAAAACACATATCTTAGGTAATTTCTTATGTTTCCTTTTTCTTATTGCAAAAAAAAGGGACGTATGTTATATTTTTTTATTTTTTCGTTGCGTTTTTATAATCTTCCTTTAAAAGATGCCATCATTTTGACAACCATTGATGTAGGTAGTTGAAAGATAATTTTGTTTATGTTATATATAATTCTTTCTATATATTTTCGGAGATTACATTAATTCATGTCGTCAATGTTTTTATATTTTGTAACATTGTAAATTATTTTTAAAAGAATCAGAAAAAAATTTAAGGATTTTCTACAAATTTTTTGAGTTTTTTTTATTCAGCAAAAATATTGTCAACTCTTAGCAAGAATTTTTTAATTTTTAATCAACTAAGTTGTATCAAAAGTCTTGCTGAATCTACTAAGTTTGTTGCTAAAAATCAGCTCGAATATTTTCGCCAAAAAATTTCAGTTTTTTTGCAAGCACCCTCCTGGCTAAAGTTTTGTTAACTCAGCAAAATTTTTTGGGAGTTATTTTATTATTTTACTTGGGTATTAATTCATTTCCTTTGGGGTTTATTTCGTTGGGATCTATTTAATTTTTTCTTTGGGTGTTGTTTCATTTGGACTAATTTTGTAGCGCCTATACAAGTTTTTCGATTCGCCTAAAGATCTTTCCACACCTTGAAGTTTTAAAAGAGTTAAAGCTTCCTTAACAGACAGAATTTAAAGAAAAAACATTTTTCGATACATATATTTTAAATCTTTTGAAACTGATATTATTTTTCAATAACTTTCGCAATTTTTTTATTTTAGAATAGCGGTTATATGTGTGATTCACAACACTTTAACTCGTCAAAGTGCGAAATTTTAGGGCCATAGATCTAAAGGGTCCGCCATCTAACGTTTTTTTTTTTCAACTAGTGCTTATTTCGTGAATGGTAACACTGAGCTCATGTCTGATTTGACAGATAATTAGTTTTATCCTTCCGCTGAACGAATATGGTTGTGTATACGCTTGAACAACGCTGGGAAATATTGCGACATTACTTTGAAAATCATGGTAATGTTGCAGAATGTGTGCGAAAATTGCGTACGGATTTTGGAAGAAGAGAAGCACCGTCAGCTCCGTATGTTAGTTATCTTGTAAAAAAAGTGAAAGAAACTGGCATCCTCATCGATAAACCAAAGCGTGAAAGGCCAAAAACTGTGCGTACACCCGAGAATATTGCTGCTTTGGCAGAAAGTGTGCGTGAAGCGCCATCAATATCAATTCACCGTCCTTCTCAACAATTGAACATTTCGGAGACATCATTGAGACGAATTTTGCATAAAGACCTTGGTATGACGACATACAAAGTCCAATTGGCTCTGGAGTTGAAGCCAACTGAACATCCAATGCGTTTTCGCTTCGCTAAGTGGGATTGCGATCGACTTACAGCCGATTTTGCCAAAAAAAATCATCTTTTCAGATGAAGCTCATTTTGATCTTGGCGGGTATGTAAACAAGCAAAATTGTCGCATTTGGGGCACAGAAAAACCGCACGCATACATTGAAAAGCCGATACACCCAAAACGAGTCACTGTTTGGTGCGGATTTTGGTCCAGAGGCATAATTGGGCCATTTTTCTTCGAAAATAGGCAAGGAGTGGCCGTTACAGTCAATGGCGATCGTTATCGGGCCATGTTGAACGAATTTTTGTTCACAAAAATTGAAGAGGAGGATATTGGCAACATTTGGTTTCAACAGGACGGCGCTACGTGCCACACAGCCGAAGCTACACTCGATGTTTTGCGCCCTGTTTTTGAAGATCGCATTATCAGCCGCAGAGCTGATGTCGTTTGGCCACCTCGGAGCTGCGATTTGACACCGTTGGACTATTATTTGTGGGGTGTCGTCAAAGATAAGTGTTACGCCAACAAGCCAGAGACAATTGACGCTTTAAAGGACAATATTTGTGAAGCCATTGGTGAAATACAGCTGCACATAATCGATAATGTGCTTAAAAATTGGACCTATCGTGTAGGCGACTGCATGGCCAGCCGAGGCAGCCATTTGAATGAAATTATTTTCCATTATTAACCGGAAGGATTGTACTTTCATATAAAAAAAAAATTTGAGAAAATATTCAGTAGTTTTTTTTATAGCATTTTCAAAAAAAAAAGTTATTTGGCGGACCCTTTATATTTCTATTTGTTATCGTTACGCAAGGTTAAAAATCTTGAAAAACTGTTCGAAACACGCTCACTTTTTTATTCTTTTTATTTTTGTTTTGTTTTGGAGTCCTTTTGGTATTACGCGAACTTAATTGGAGTGTTATCACCTCACAAATAAATACATGGTAGTCGAAAATTTAAATCAATTTGTTTTTAGTTTTCAAATTTTTGGTGTTTTTTTTTACCTGGCACTGACGCCTCTTAATGGAGTTAAAATATTTAAAACAATAATTGTTGTAATTATGCACAATTGGAGGTATTTTTCGTTGATATGCCTTTAACAGATAAAGAGTACGACCTACACAAAAATTGATTAACATGAGTGTGAATTTTGTTCAAAAAGCTGTTTTCCCATGTTTCCTTTAAAATAGGCCAATTTGCTGAGTTATTTGTTATTTTACAACATAAAATCATAGGAGCATTTAAAAAAAAATTTAAATGCAAAAATTATAGACTTTATGAAAATTGTGCGAAATTGCATAATTTGTTTGTGCTTGTTTATATAGATAACCAGGGCAACCAGAAATATGCTCTAAAAAAAATATGCTCATAAAATTTAAAAAATATGCTCTTAAAATCACACTTTATTAAAAAATTCGTGTTTTAAGACTTATTTTTCTGTACAGTTGGAATAACTTTTGTGAATTTTATTTCAATAGCTACCAAAAGGAGATAAAAGATTAAATTTACCTAAATTGGTACAGTCGTAAAACAGGAAAGTTAAATTTTGCAAAAATGGCTTAATTTCCGCAATCGGTTTGCAAACCCCGGAAAATATCAAAAAAAGTTTTTGACAATTTTTTTTTATTCAAATATAAAATTGTTCGATAACGAAAAATTACAAATATCCAAAAACATGCTTTTGTTCTAAAAAGTACACAAAAATACTAAAAAATAAGACTTTTTAACAAAAATATGCCCTTAAGATCAAAATATGCAAAAATATGATATTTAGGGCAAAATATGCTCTAACAAATCGATGCCAGAATTCGTCAATTGTTCTGAAAAGGATAAATATCTCATAATACGAAATACGACGAAAAACATGATATAGCATATTTCTGGTTGCCCTGTAGATAACGATGATATTGACAGATTTTAAAAACCTAGAAATAATAGTGTCCACGCATACAATTGATCGCCATCAAATTTTTTTTTAAAAGTCGTTTTGCTTCTGCATATCAACCCATTTGCACGAAATTCAACCAAATTTACATTATTTGTACTGTTTGTCCACGCTTTAACACAAAACCAAGGGAGCATTAATAAATTTTAAGAGTTAAATATTTTATGGAACAAATAAAATTTAGTAAGTCTTAAAAAGCATCATAGAAAATATATTTTCTCTTCACCTGATTACGTTAAATTCCAATATAATCTACAAAAAAAATTATCACTTTTAAATATCGTGATCTTAAGTCAAAAATTAAATTTTTTTAAACACCACAAAATTTGACAAAGATTTTTTGCAAAGCACAAAATAAGTCAGCAAAATTTCCATGAAAACGACATAAAAATATTAAACAATGGTATAAATGTGCGAAATTTGTTTGAATTCAATCAAACAATGTAATTTTGAGAATTTTTTAAGTTAAATTATTTAAAAAGGATAACCATTAAGGGTTTTTTAAATAAAAATGTCAAATTTTTATGCTCAAAAGTTTTAATTATTTTCTCCATCGATTTTTATTGCGACGTTTGTTTTTATAAAATAATACAAATTTTTATTTTTTAATATTTAATATTGTTTATAATAAATATTTTATTTAAAAATTATGTAATTTATACATGTCTATATCATAATATTTATTTTTAGCCAAAACTATCTATAGCATTTTAATGAACCAATAACACCGGTCGACAAAAAAACTTTGTTCTTGGGTTTCTGTTTAAATTTAGAAATTCTGATTCTATACATCGAAAAACACTAAAATATCCATTCCTAGCTTTTAAATTGGCTTTTTCGGTTTTGCGTCTAACTATGTGTAAGTTTTGTGGAGTTTACGTGTAGCAGTAGATAGCACTTAGATGGAAAGACAACTTTGATAAAAAAAATAATTTTCACCTTAACAGAAAATAAACCAAAATGTGACATTTAGAAATCAGACCCAAAAATCGTGTCGACCGGTGTAATCTATCTGAAATAAACCACTTTTATATTTTGTTTCCAATTTATTATTTTAATGACAACTGTTTCAATTTAAATTTAATTTATTATCATATTTTATAGACTTTTAAAGTTGTTTCTCAAATAAAATTTTCTTTAAAAAAATTACAATTTTTGCCTTAAGAATTAAGAAGGTTAAACCAAATTTACAATTTAAAAAATGCAATACTGACGTCATAATTACAATCAGGTTTTTTGTTTAAACAATAATTGATAAAAGCACCCACTCAATAAAATTTAATATACAATTAAATTTAAATTCACTATGAAATCTGCATGTGAATCATTAAATTGTTAGCACATAAGATCTAATAAAAATAATAAATAAAATACAAAATTGTGTAAATAAATAGTTGAAAATTCAGTTTTATTCGAATTGTATGTGGAGCAAAATTATGCAAACATTATTGTAATTGTTTTGAAAACAAACAAAATATTTAAAGCAATTAACACAAATTAATATAGAAATTAAATAAATAATTTCACCCTAACTATAGAAAATTTCAAAATGTTTATTTCGGTTAAAGTTGACTTTAACCATATCATAAAAAAATATTTAAAACAAAACTTTTAACTATAATAATTTTAAGAATATGTTTTAATTTTAAACCCACGGGCAAGGAGATCAGTCCCAGATGGCCCATCCCAAGGTGGCAGTGACCGGTCGTTGGTTGGACTTTTTATATGGATAACATTGCGTTATCATAGGAGAGGGAAAATTGACACATTTTAGACACCATGTATTTTTTTCTTCTTTTTTTTAAAGAGAAGCAACACTCAGGAAATTCTTCCTATTAATTAATGTGTTGCTTTCTTTGGAACGGGGATAGTAAAGAGATGAAAGGTGGCGAAAGATGAAGGGCTTCAAACATGGCAATACTGTTATTGCGCGAGATGATACGTCTTAGAACAGTTGTTGCTCGCCACCTGATGTAGAGTTGGCGAATTTATTGAAGCTTTTTGTTTCATAGCCCTGATTCATTATTTTACTTCGGTGGGGTTAAGTGATATGGGAACACCGAAGGTGGGCGCAGCGATACATATAAGTGATAGAAAACTCATACATATTATTTTTCTAAATTGATGTTGTCGTCACCGGGAATCGAACCCGGGACCATCTGTGTAACAGTCCAATGCGCTAACCATTACACCACAACGCCATAATGTGACGTGTTAGGTTGTGTGACAAAAAAGATTTTCAAATGAATTTAAAAAAATTATATTTAAAAACATCAACTATGTGTTCGATCACAGAAAGTTCAGCTTACAAAGCAAATACTCTACCGTCTGAGCTAATCTGCTTGTCTGATGGATAATATGGCATAGAAAGTTATTAACAAAAATACTCTAATTTCACTCTGAAAACCCTTTTCCTGGATCCACAACTGATGTATCAAATATTTCACAGAATTAACTTATTTCTAGTGTTCGGCTTCGGAGTTTGGTGAAAAAGTAATGTTTGGTCAAGTTCGTATATGATCATTTACGACCATATTTCGGATCCGAGAATATATGGCCATAGGTTATACCATATATGATCATATACTAAATATATGGACATATATGATCTGCTATATCGATATATGCTCATATACAAGTTCATATATGATTCGATGTTCACCTGCCAGGTGAAAAAGTTCATATATGACCATATATTGTCATATATGGTTTCATGTATGAGAATGTATGAACATATATGTAATGTAGTGTATATATGGGTAAATACATGCAAAGTAAAAGTTGATATATGACCCCATATATGACCCCATATATGTTAATATAGTTCATGCATTGCTTCATATATACCATATATGTATATACTATATATTATTCAATATGTTTTTATGTTTTATCAGATATGACCATATATGAGGACGAAATTTTTTTATTTTCACACTCTTCGACGCTGTACGAATTCCTGACAAAAATATTTTTATGAATATAGATTTTAAAATTTCCAGTAGAGAATGAGTTAATAAGGTAAACGTTTTTTATGATTTTTATTTTAATAATAATATTGAATCTATAAGGTTTAATTGAACAATATGACAATACTTGACAATATTTTTGATAAAAAGGTAATAATATATGAATATATATGAACATTCATATATGCCCATATATGTCCATATTCACTCAAATTTCGGATCCGAACATATATAAATGCATATATGAACATATATATGTGGCCATATATGACAATATATGAACATTTTCACCTGGGCTGGGTTGATTTAAATTGTTATTACAATAAATCTTTTCTGCAAATAAAATCGTTATTTAAATTAATAAGACAATTAGCACTTGATTGATAAATTTCAATTTGTTCATTTTAACAATTTAATTTATTTAAACAAATCTTTTATTTACAAGTTATTTTAAACAAAATAATAATTCAACATTATCGCCATCGCCATCAACAACATCATTATCAGTATCAAGAGAATTTTTTATTTTGATGAATGAAAAATACTTAATTTTATTTAATTGATTTTATACTAAAAATAGCAACACCAACGAACAAAAATAGAAATACACAATAAAAATTAATCATTAGACAACACACGACGATTTACAAATTGGCTGCTAATTGCATTAGACAAGTCTTGATACCCTACATTTGGCTGAGGGGAGATTAGTCATTCAATATGTAATTGAGATGGTAGCGTGAGGGTGAATTTTAAAATGATGTAAGTGTGCCGTTAAAGTGGAAATATAACAAAGTTTTAGTTTTTCATGTTGATTCTATATTTTTCACTAATAACTTAAGAAACTGTAGTTTTGTTATTGTGTAAGGTTCATCAATATTGATCCACTGTTTTTTTTATTTTTATCTTATATAATTTTTTGGGGCTATAGTCGTGTCTACATTTAGCATTAACACAGAAATACAAAATTAATTAATCAATTATTATTAAGTAGAGTATGTTGCATGGGAGAGCGGTAATTGTAGGTTTTTGAAATTGTTTCAATTGTTGCAATTGATTATTTTGCAATTTTTCAAATATGCTTTTAAATGAGAACATACGACACCAAGTTTAGCCCAAATGGAAATAACTTAATGAACAAGATAACTTTGATAACTAAATGAACAAGTTTAGAAAATTTGTTTTAAATTAAGTAGAAGGATAGGATATAGAAGGATATCCTCAATAGAAATTTCTCTGAAAAAAAATATTTCTAAAATTTTATTATCTGCTTTTAAATCATGGTTTTTTAACGCGTTCTAATAAAGCACATTGATTCAAAACTGTTCTTTATTATAACATATCGACACGTTAGCAAAAATGTATGTTCTACTGTCATAATAATGACATCTGACAATTAAAAAATAATTTTTAATATAATTATATATAATTACATATGTAACGATATACATATATTTAATCTCATACACTCTAAAAAATGATTGTAAATTCACTACTATAAAACGAGTAAAGTTTCATGTATTATTACGCTAATTCGGTAAATTTATACATCAAAATGCGTAAAACTATTTTGCGCACACTTTTATATACAATAATACCCACTTACAGTATTTTTACCAATTATGTGTTTACAATTAAACACATTATGCCTAAAAGTAGTATTATTTTGTTAAATAAAATTTTAACGCACAAAGTTTGTAAATATACTAACTTATAATAGTAATTAATATTTTGACATTTTTAAATTGAAAAAAAAATGAAACGAATTAAAAAAAGCAAAAAAAAGCAAAAAAAAATCTAAAAAATTTAATTTATTGACAATTTTAATGGAAAAAAATGTATAACTGTAGTATTTGTGATAGTGTTTAGTTTATAGTTTATTTCCAAGTGTTTGCAGCCTAATTGTGGAAAAATATTTTCAAAATATAATATATGTACAGAGCTTTAAAGAATAAAATTCATCATTCGATTTATTCAGTCGGTTTTAACTCAATCGATTTAAAAATATCGCCAATATTGAAAAAAATCTTTAAGATAAAAAAAAATCACCAAAAATGAAAAAAAAAACGTTAAAATTAATAAAAAAAAAAATCGCTAAAATTAAAGAAAAATCTCCAAATTTGAAAAAAAAAATGCTAAAATTTAAAGATAATCGCCAAAAAAATCCCTAAAATTAAAAGAAAATTGGCAAAAATTAAAAAAATCGCCAAAAATTAGAAAAATAGCTAAAAATTAAATAAATTTCGAAATAAAAAATTTGCAAAAAAAAAATCGCCAAAAATGAAATAAATTTTCAAATTGGAAAGAAAGCTTAAATTGAAAAAACGAAAAATATTGACGAGAAACTTAAAATAGCTGTAAATGTATCTTTATTAGTTTTCGAAACACAGGCGATGTTCCAAATAAATTCTCTTTTTGCTTTGCAATGTTTTGTTTTTGAGAAAAATGCGATCTAGGAACCTAGCCAATCAGGCCGGTATTGGGGTTGAGTTTTGAACACCTGTGCAAACATTTTTCCAGTTGCTTTTTTATTTTTTGAGTTATGGACGTTTTTTATTTGGTCAATTTTTAAAAGGTACATATTACGAAAACTAATGGAGCTGGGGGAAAAATTGCTGCACCATTGTTCAAAACTCAACCCCATTACCCCTACAACGATCCTAAATTTCGATTTGATTGGCTGGATTCGTAAATCGCGTTTTTCTCGAAAAGTAAGCATCGCAGATAAAAAAGAATATTTATTTGAAACATCGCCTATGTTTCAAAAATTAACAGAGATAAATAAAAGACACGGACAACTTTTTCCAATTTGAGCAATTTTTTATCAATTATGGTGATTTTTTTTTTAAATTTTCGAGATTTTTACTTTTGCCATTTTTAAATTTTGAAGTTTTTTCATTTTGGCAATGTTTTCACTTTTAGAAATTTTTGGCGATATTTTTATTTTTGGCGATATTTTTAATTTTGGCAAATTTTAGTAATTTATTTTTAATTTTGGCAATTTTTTTTTTAAATTTTGTCGATTTTTTCAATTTAAGTAATTTTTATATTTTTGGCGTTATTTTTTCCAATTTTGGAGATTGTTTTAAATTTTTGGGATTTTTTTCATTTTAACGATATTTTTTAGATTTTAGCGATTTTTTTCAATTCTGGCGGTATTTTTCAGTTTCGCCGATTTCGGCAAATTGTAAATCGATTAAGTTAAAAATAGATTGAACTCCCAATTATTGAATTCGCAATGATTGAAGAAAAAAAAATCATTCGATTAAAAAAAATCCAATTTAATTTTTTTAAAATAGAATTCAATTTTTGAAGTTCTGTATATGTACAACAACTTATATACAAATATTTATTTTTAAATTTATTATTATACAACACAATAATAAAACTCTTTCAAAAAATTAATTTTTTGTTTTATTTGAAAAATTTTTTGGGCTGTTATTCTTTCTTACCGGAAGGTAAAGATACGCATTTTAAGGGGATTTTTACGCTTATAAATATGTATTTCTACGCATTTTATACGTATAATTGCACGTAAATCATATTTTTTTACATGAAAATTTGGTACAATTACTCATTTATTTATAAATTTTATCAACATTTTACGCACTTCCATTGTAAATTTACCCACTTTGTGTTCACAAACTTACTCTCAATGTGCGTATTTTTTTTCATTTACACACATAGAGTAAATTTACCCAACTTATAGTAGGAGTACAGTTTCCTACTATAAGTTGGGTAAATTTCAACAGAAATTAATTAGAGTGTATATATTTCTACGAAAATGTTTAATACATCTAGGGCTGCCATACGGCCTTGATTTCGCTTAATTTACTAGAATTGTTAATGTCAGTCAAGAATCAAGAAAAAATATGTTTTTTAAGGCAAACCAAAAACATAAAATTATTTTTAAAATTTTTAAAAGTTTTCAAAGTTTTTACTAAACAAATTTTTTTTAAAAATTCATTGAAATATTATGGTGAAGCATTTTCTTTTAGTATATTTGTTATAAATACACCACATGATAAAATATAGTTTAATTTTTTCAACAAATGTGCAACCTACAAAGTTTAGAAAAACTGATCTCATGCGTTTTTTTTCAATTTTTTCAATTAAAAAAAAAAATAGTTTAGTTTTTTGTTTTGTTATCATTTTAAGTGAATTTCATATTTAGTGTCAAAACGACATCAAAAGTCATGTCATGTCGTATGACATATGAGCTTCCGTTCATAAATTGGAATAGTTATTTCAATAACGAAATTCCAACAAATTTACTTGATTTTTGGCCAAAAGTGTTTGATTATCATGATGCCGCAGGTACGTACCATTTTAAAGAATTATCTTTGGCCGTTCTTAATATGTTGGTTGTTCCAACCAGTAATGCCTGCGTTGAAAGGGTATTTTCCATAATGAATTATACCAAAACACGATTAAGAAATAAAATTCAATATGAGCTTTTAGACGCTCTATTGAAATCACATGAACGTTAACAAATTGTGCTGCAATTTTTTTACACCGACTAATGAAATGATAAAAAAATTCATTTCAAATAATATGTATAAAAGTCAAGACACAAGTAATGAAATCGATGAGGCTGAAGTTTACGATCTTATTTACTTATGTACTTAATTTTACTTTTTTTAACAGATCATATGATCTCCATTTTTATGTAATTTAAAAATATATAACACTAACTCTCTTTTTACAAAGTTTTAAAATTCTTTTAACAGTAAAGAAGACAAAATGTGTATATGTATATATATATATATGTAAATGCGTATATACTTTGCTAAATTAGAATAAGTATGCAAAGTTCCCAATATTTATTAATTAAATAAAAAAAATTAACAAAAACTAAACTAAATTTACTTTTGGCGATTTTTTATCAGTTTTTGGCGATTTTTGACTTAAATATTATATTAGCTTTTTTTAGTGTAAACAAAATTTTATTTTTTTAAATAAAAAAATTAACCAAAACTGAACAAATTGGACTTTTGGCGATTTTTGGAGATTTTTGACATCCGGTTTGGCGATGGAGCTCAAAAAAATCTGACAACCCAGTTTAGTATTTAAAATAATTTGTACTCCGACGCACACAGGGACAAATAAAGGAATTACGGCAATTAACCTATAAATATTTATTTTTTTAACGCGTCACATTAGTCTGTACGTGCGTGCAAAGTATTATTATCTGTTACACGCACTTATACCTGACAGCAACATCTATAGCGTTTATTGGTGCTACACTCGACAATTTTTTGTAAATTTACAGTTTAAAGTTTTTTAATTATATTTTTAAGCATCAGGTATCTGCTTTAATTTGCAGTTATTATTAAAATAACAATTATATGTAGTGTAGTAGAAAGTTTTTATTATGAAATATATTGAAAAATTTACTTTAGATAGAGCTATAAAAAAAGTTCCAAACAGTTCCACGACTTTTCCTTATAAGTTAAAAAAAACAACTACTAATAAGTGTAAAAAAGTCAAATGGAGGTCCAACCTTTTCCAATTTCAATAAATAGAGCATTTTTTTCTTAGGTAATACACCTAATTCTGAAAATCCCACATGCAAATGGCACTTTTTTTAAATCGCTAAATTTTTCATTCTGTGCAGTCTCGGCACAAAATACTACTTTAAGACAATAACACTTCAGAAAAACTTCAAGAGTCAATACCAACAGTGACATATTTAACTGGATGCTGGTTTCTTCGGACCCTGTTGTGACCGATAACCGAAAAAAAGCTAAAAAGAAGTAAAGCAAAATTTAATGAAACTGTATTAAATATGCTAAGGCTGCCCACTTTCTGTGGCAACGAAGAAGAGAATATGAACAGGAGTTTGATGACGTCCAAGACTATGAAGAATAAAATAAAAAGTAATATTATGTCCCCGTATGTCATCTTGATAAATAAAAAAAAAATGTGAAACAATTAATTATAATTCTTATTATTTTAAGTAGTATCATCACCAGTTGATCAAATTTAAATAAAAAATTTTAAAAAATATAATTATTAATTCCGCTTTTTATAAGTATTCTCGTTTTAAGTTTTTAATTAGGCCCAATGTTTTGAAATTTGAATTTTTAAAAACTGACATCAAAAATCAAGTGTAATAAGTTTTAAGCGAATTCGATCAATTTTTTAAAAACTGTCCGCCATATTGGATCCGCCATTTTGTATTTTTGAAAACTAACATCAGATTTGTAAACAGCGACTCCAAAAAATTCCGTGTAATAAGTTTTAAGCGAATTCGATCAATTTTTTAAAAATTGTCCGCCATATTGGATCCACCATTTTGAATTTCTAAAAACTGACATCAGATTCGTAATCACCGACCCTAAAAACCTTGAGGTACCTAGTTTTATTAAAATTTATTGAATCCATATGAAGTAAATAATTTTGTCGCGCTAAATTTTTCGATTTGTCCCTGTGTGCGACGATGGGAATAGAATGGCATTCGATGCACAGTGGGTTGAAACATAGGTAAACTGAGGATTAATACAGGGAAGACAATTATTGTTGATATAAAATATTTTTTGAATAACTATACATTATTTAGTGGTTTTTGAAAAAAAAATTGATAGAAAATATTTTTTATTTAAAAAAGAAGAGAAAAATTATATGTACATATTAGTGTCCGACCGAAGTCACTTTTTTTGGCCGAAGCCGTAGCCGAACTTCGGCCAAATTTTTAATATTCGGCCGAAGCCGTAGCCGAAGCCGAAGCCGAACTTTTTAATTTTTTTTTAGTTTGAATAAAATTTAAATTTTTGTTGATTTTGACTACAAAAAGCATCATTAAAGTATATTAAAAAATATTCAAACATCAATAAATTTGTAAAAAAGCAAATTTAGAATATTTTTTCAAAAATATTATAAAGTCAGTTCAATTATTTTATTGAAGTTTTCAACAAAAATATGGAAATACCTGAACTTTATTATTTTAAATAAAGTATATGACGAATTTAATTGAAAATTTTGTTTTTTACGTGAAATAAATTTGAAAATTTTGTTTTTTACGTGAAATAAATCAAAAATGAACTGTTCTTTATCAAATATACGGCATTCGCCAAGTTCGGCCAAAATTTGGCCGAACACCGAACTTGGCCGAACATCACTTTTTGGCCGAACTCCGAAGCCGAAGCCGAACGTTCGGTCGGACACTAGTACATATACATATATGCATTTGAATCCATTTTGGTTATTATTGTGATAATAGCTTTAGATATCTTCAACATCATCACCATAAACATCATTATCATTATTATGATCATTATCATCATGATCATAATCATCATGATCATAATCATCATTATCATGATCATCATGATCAGAATCCTCATCATCATTGTCGCCTTCTTCGGGTACAATTAATAATTCCAAAGCCACCTGCGGTATTTTTTGTGTATTTTGTTTATATTAGTTTTACTCATGCTATAAAAAAATGGATCTGAAGTAAGCAGAAATCTATTAAATATGTCTTCATTAGTTTTTTCCCGGCTGCATTTACAGTGGCGGACAAAAGTATTCACACAGCAGCAAACTTTATTTTTAATGTTTTATATTTTAAAAATGAAACCCACTAGCCGGATATGGTATTCAACAAAATTGTTTATTAAGTTATAAATTATTAAAATACAACAAAAAACTTATTCTGAGTATGTTATATTATAAGAAAAAACTAAATATGTAATTCAAAGTATTATTTTAGGCGGACAAAAGTATTATCACAGCTTCAAATATTTGTACAAAAAATAAAATTTCACATGATTTAATACTTTGTGTAGTAGCCTTTCTTTGCTATGACTTCTTTTAATCTTCTTGGCATAGAATGGACCAATTTCTTCGTAACATCAGCTCCAATATTTCTTAATTTTTTTTAAATACAACATGCTTAGTGTTAGTTTTTTGTTGTATTTAAATTATTAATAAGTTAATAAACAATTTTGTTGAATACCTTATACGGCTAATAGCTTTCATTTTAAAAATATAAAATATTTAAAATAAAGTTTGCTGCTGTGTGAATACTTTTGTCCGGCACTGTATGTGCACAGTAATCCCTATAGTTTTTAAAGTTTTTGTTTCTACCGTCTTGGGCTTCCTCTGATAGCTCACCAATTGGCAAAAGGGCATTGGATATTATTTCCGGTCCGTGTATACAAAATTTATGAAGGGTAGGTGACATTTTGTACCATGGATATATTTTAACAAAATGTTTTGCAGTATTGTGTGCAAAGTCACTAAACTTTTCACTATTGACCTCGTTTCCACATGACACGACAATAAGTATTATATGCATTCTGTTTATTAACTCTAGATCAATTTTTGTTATTTCTGAGGAAACTTCTGCTTTCTTAATAAACCTTCTCGCGGTATTGGCATCATTTGTGTTGCCAAAGCCTGGTTTTGGTTGGTCAATGATCAATCCAATTCTTTCTTTGAACACTTTTTGAATTCTTGTTTTTGTGTCTTTAACAACTTGTTTGTCATGATCTGACCTAGCTTGCCAGTTGGTTGGTAATTTATATGCCACATGAAGAAGACACTCAAAAAACCTAATCCAGCCATGGATAATAGATAAACCGAACTTAAATGTATCCTTGTTCACACTTCTGGCAATCATTTCATCAATACAGTTGAAATATTTGCTCGTAGCTCCATAAACGTAACATTTTTGTGTGGATATTGTTTCGGTTATAGCATTACACACTTTGCCATCAATCATCACTAACATTAGTTTGTGATTTATTTTTATTGATTTATCACCTACTGAAACAACGGAATCCTTTAGAGTTTTGATTTCATTTTATACTCTTTCTTTTTCAAGCTATGAAGTACTTACGGTTTCTTTCAAAAATTCAATTTTTATGGGTCTACAAAATCTAGTAGAAGAAGGTCGAGGATTTTGCCAAATTGTTTTATTCAAACAAACAAATGGCACAATAGATGTTATAAATACCGCAGAATCACTAGCGTCAGATCCGTGAAATGCTTGTTTATAAGAGCTATGGCCCGAACTTCCGTCAAAGCCCCACTTAGAGTACAAAGTCATTTGCGATATTTCCTCGTTGTTTAATGAATCCAGTACAGAATTCTGTACCATAACTAGACGCTCAGTGGTATGATCTAACAGTCCTTGTAGACTTACTTGCGCTGATGTTTCAGAAATATTCATATGTTCAAAAGAGAGTTAAAAACAAACATGTTGATTTGTTGTTTGTTTTTTCAGCTTAAGTATTCAGCAACTGGAGTTCTTTCACAAAAATTTAAATAAGTAAAAAAACGCGGTGTCTCTGTAAAAGTTTGGTGTGGACTATATAAGCTAAAATACTATATTAAAATATCATTTAATAAAATTTTGCTGGATCGCGATAAGAAATTTGTTGAATCTCTGTGTATATATCGAAAATACCTCAAATATGGAGCGCTTTTTAAAAAAATATTAAAAATATTTGCAAAACATTTATTTAAAAAAAATTTATGTAATTATATAACCAAATACCTGAAGTTGATGGTTCCATTTTAATATATTTACTTTTAGAACGCTTAATATCAGCACTCGAAATATCTCAATTTTCACTTTTAGGCACGGGACGCAAAATTTTGAAAAATTATTTGACTTTGACCGCTCACAGTCAATAGAGCAATTTACTCAAAACAAAAGTTTTTGGCAAATAGTGATGTAGAATTTAATTACCTTTCACCCAGGATAAATTTCAGCTTTCGAATCCTCACTTTTGGTACATTTCAACACTCTGTGCGATGTAATAAAATCCGAGATATTAATAAGAATAAATTTAAATAACGATTTCAAGAGTTTCAAAAACTTTTTAGAAACACCTAATGGTACACAGAATTGGTTAATTCTGTATCTAAAAACACTGTATGGCCAAACACGTATTTAAATAACTTCCCAGCAAAAAATAGTGCTTAAACAGAAGAAGTTCTGGAAGGCATTATTTAAATACCGAGTGCTTACGGAACAATTCCAGAAGGCATGATTTATGTTCGCGATATCCCTTTTGGTAGATTTTACTGCTTCTAAAGAATGCATTCATGGAAGCACAACAAAATGCCTTCCCAATTGATGTATTGTTTGCAAGGCGGTTAAGCGCTTATGCAAAAAGACTGAAACTATCGAATTTTAAGTGTTACTTTTTAGTTGTTGTCTTATTATTATTTATTTTTACTGAATTGTTTTTGTCTCATTTTTTTATAAAATTTATTTATAACTTTTATGAAAAAAAAACGAAATTAAAGTACAACTATTTACTAAATGAGATATAATCATATATCGTAACATCTTATGTTATATGTAAATTGATCAGGGCACAGAACAAAAACAACCTGTTTTTTGACTGTTGCTACAGTGAGAGAATTATCTGCATGATATAAATTAATTTTTGCATAAATGAAATTGCACTGGAATTCGTCCATTGACAATTTTCATTATTTTAATGCAAGCTTTCATAAAATTTTTCCACCGTTTAAATTTAACCACAGACATTTTCGTATACACATGTCATTCATAACTATGGTTAAGCCCTACCCTTTGGTTAACTTGAGATAAGTTAGCAGGTCTAAAAGTTTTGTATACTTAATGAAGAAGTTTCATTAAAAAGCTGGTTTCATAAAACGAATAAAGCTGTTCATTAATTTTAAGACAATTTTTGTTTATTTTGTGAAGTAACGTGTCATTGATTACTGAAAAATGTTTTTATTTTTCGTCCAACAAAATTATATGTTTCACTTGTTTCTACGCGTATTTCAAATTTTGATAAGTAAATTCTAGTATAAGCCAAAGACCTGGTAATTTTTCTTCTGTATATAATTCAACAAATAGTAGGCGAAACAGGCGTGGTTAAATATAAAGAAATCATCAATTTTTGGTAGAGATACATTTATTGACTTTTTAGGAACAATTTCAAAGAATTTTTTTTTTAAATATTAACCCTTTAAGTGCGTACAAATCTTCAAAGTTTCAATTAATCAAACACCATCACTAGAGAGAGCGCAATACGTCTAAAAACATTTACTGCAAATGTATACTGGGAAACCAACGTATCTTCCTGCCAAGTTGTGTCAAAATATTCGCACGGAATCTATGCTTGTTTCTACGCGTATTTCAAATTTTGCTAAGTAAAATCTAGTAAAAGCCAAAGACCAGGCAATTTTTGTTTTGTCTGATTATAGCAGATTAAAAAAAAATGCGCCTTTACTAAAAATTATTTTTTTATTTTACTTTTATCTAAAACTACATTTATACTACAAACTAAAACTAGTAGTTTCTGAAAACTTATAATTTTTGATTCAAAATGTGTATGAAATTTTATACATAAATGAAAGTAGGTTTGATATTAAAAAGGTTTGATATTAAAAAGTTGGGGACCAAAATGGCCCCAATAAAAAAAAATTACCATATAAGCCTAAATTTTTTTGGTAAATAGATAGGTCATTAAAATACCTTTAATTTGATGCCCATTTTAGTATAGTTTATTTGAAAAAAACGGAAAAAAAGAAAAAAAATTAAACTGGAGCCGTTTTTGTAAACCTTTAAAGTGAAATTAGTACGATAAAGCATTGCATTGTTTTTGTATTATTTAGTATTTAGTTATTATTTCATATTATTTGATTATACCCTTTAATCATAATGCGCATTAACATATGACCTTCATAAAGTTTTATATTCTGCATCTGAATATAAAACTTTATGAATAAGTTTTCCAAAAATGTCTATAATGTTCCTAATTTAATTAAGTTGATTAAAGTTAATCCACCTTTTTAATCAACCTCGTTTACATATGCATTTGTTGACAGTTAAAAGTGTAACTTAACAAGTAAAATGTCGGCGTTATTAAATATTTAGTCGACAGCGCCAACATTTTTTTGTCGCTGCGTCTTTAAGTCAATTTTTACCTGACTTTGTAAGTATAGTTTTTAGCGATGCCAACTATAAATTATATTAAAACACAAATAGTAGTATGATTACAGAGTTGTTTAGAAACAGTAAGCAGACGAAAAGTTGGATTAACTGTTTATAAAATAAGATCTTAAGAAGTCTACGATGTATGATTTTGAATTTGGTCTTAACAATTCGTGCCTTCTACCATAATCTGAATCTATTATAATCTGCACAACAAAAAATGTGCCACAAAAATTTCATATTTTCATAGTTTGTAGGATCGTGTTACATTTCCTGCAAAGTTGTCATTAATCGGCCAGAGTTTTTACCAGGATAGGTGAGATTAAAAAAAAAACATGTACCATAAATAAAACAGCACGATTTACCTTTTTTCAAAATAATTGCACATACCTGTAAAAAATGGAAAAATAAAAATAATTAGCAAAGTTAAGTAATTATAAAATTAAAAATTCGAAATGTAATGCGAATCTTTACATTTTAAATAACATTAAATAAAACACATTAACATCGAAACAAAGTATTATAAAAAATTATATTAAAAATTTCTTTATAAATAAATAAATAAATTGTGCTTTAAATAATAGTTTTTTAAAAATCAATTACTTTTTAAAAAACATATTCTTTACACCACTTGTTAACCCTCAAACAGGTCTGAGCTTTTTTGCAATGACTTGTTCGTCACGAAAAATAAACAATGTTCTTCAACCAAAATTTTTTTTCGTTGCCTATTTTAGGCGATTTGGGCCAAAATAGGTTTCGAGCAAATGTCAAAACCTAATTCATAAAAGTTAATAAGTTTGTGCATACATTATTCCTCTTACTAAGATATAACTACAGTACAAAAATTACCCTTTTTGGGGTTTTACTTAAGAAGATATCGCGATTTATCGTTTTTCGAAAAACGCGAAATTGAGAGAAAACGCCCCAAACTTCAACGTATATTGATTAAGGCTCTACTAATACAACTAAATAGAATGTTTCTGCCAAATTATATAAAAATCCGTCCATACATTTTCAAGTTAAGACGATGTCCTTACAGGTATACTATTAGAATCCTATATGTCTCACTTTGTGTTAAGCATCAACGGTTTATAGTCAACATAAATATCTTTTCAAGATTTGTGAAAATTGTGTTCATTTCAAACCGTGCCATAAACATGGAAAATTTCTTCACAAAATATTTTATAAATTTGGGTTTCTATCGAAGTAGCTTTAATTCTTATTATAATACACTCATTTGAAGCACTTATGGCCAGTTTATAATACCCTGGATGAGGGCTTGCCGGTTAGAGGGTTAACAATGCGTAAAAACGTAATAAAAACACGCCATAAAAAATATGAAGCCTTTTATTAATTAATTCTAAGACAATTTTTGTTGATTTTGTAAAGACGGTATGATTGATGTACCCAAAATGTCATTTTATTTTGGTCAACAAAATTCAAAGAATTAAAGAATTAAAAATATAAAAAATTACAATTCGAAGGCCAACTTCAAACTTCAACTTTAACCTTTAAATTTTTTTTTTTTTGTATTTTTCCCATAACACTGTGCAGCAAATGTTGGGTCATTCCGTCAAACTCAATAGTTCCAATGCGAAATGAAAGTTGACTATTGGATAAAAAAAAAACCGCCGAAGGGTTTTGCAAAGTTAGTTCGATTTTCGTTTTTATGATGGCCTCTTAAAGTTGGGGTATTTTTTTTTACCATTTTTCCTATATAAGCGAAAATCAAAATAAATCAGAGATGTCAGGCAAAATACCGCTAAAATACCGTTGTCGATTCAAAACCCTTTCAACGGACTATCGTTATCTCTTAAATAGCGATACTGAAATAATTGAAATATTGTTATCCGTAAAATACCGTAACTGATATAACTAAAATAACAATATCCTTAAAATACCGTTATCTCTAAAATACCGTTACCGAAATAATTGAAATAGCGTTATCCTTAAAATACCTTTACCGAAAAAATCTGACAAAATCATAAAAAATAATCGCTGTCAATTGCCATTGTTAAACCTATGATCACCTATGCTGCCCTGGCATGGTGGTTGCTCTCAAGAGGATCTACCGTCTTATGTGTATTGGCATAACGGGGGCAGGCGGAACCTGCCCGACGGATGCCATGGGGGTTATGCTGGGGATACCACCATTGCATATTTCTGTAATGGAGGCTGCCTGCATTAGGATCCTCCAGACTTAGAGAATTCGGAGACATGAAGGGAGGTGATCTAAGGGGTCACATGAGGATCGCTAGAATCCTAATTGATGACCCGATTACAAAGGTTACGGATAGGAGGTCACCGGAGTACATCTTTGGTAAGAACTTTAAAGTGATGCTGTTCGACAGGGCCATGTGGACCAACAGATCCTGGGAGCCAGAGCGGGGTTCTCAGATATGGTTCACAGATGGCTCAAAGCATGCGAATGGTGACACTGGTGCGGGTGTCTATGGACCAGGTTTCTAACGGGCCTTACCCATGGGTAGATACCCCTCCATTTTTCAGGCAGAGATTTTTGCTATCTGTGTCTGCGCGGAGGAGTGTCTACGAAGGAGCACTATTAGATCTCGCATCTACATTCTTTCTGACAGTCAGGCGGCATTAAGGGCTTTAATGTCCTATGAGGTGTCATCTGGTCTGGTCATGGAATGCATTCTGGCTCTTAACCGACTTGGCGGGCGCAACTCGCTTACCTTAGGGTGGGTTCCTGGTCACGAGGGGCATGAGGGCAACGAGAGGGCAGATTGTCTTGCTAATTGCGGCCATTCTGTGGTATACCTTTGGGGTATGTTAGGGAGAAGCTCGGGTCGTGGAGGGAATCAGAATTATCTCTCTATTGGGAAAACTCTCTTGGCCAACGACAGGCTAAGAGATTAATCTCTTTTTCCAGTGCAGGATCGAGGAGACTCTTGTCCCTCGGGAGGGGTGACTTGAGTACCCTGGTGTCTTACCTGACTGGACACTGCAATCTCAGATACCACCTGCGCAAAAGGGGTCTTTTGGACACGGATGAGTGTAGGTTTTGCGAACTGGTAGCTGAGACATCGGAACATGTTCTTTGCGAATGTCCGAGGCTTTGTGAAAGGCGCACACTGGGGATTTTTGTATGGAGTTGAGGAAAAAAATATATTTTTCAAAAAATATAATGATTTCATCACAAATTTAGTTTTATTTATATAGTAATACACAAAAGTAATCAAAATAAAGAAAGTTAGAGAAATATATATCGCTACCTACAATGTAAAAAGCCCTAACTAACAAAAAAAATTTAAATGATTTTTTTAATTCATTATTTATTTTAAATCTATTTTTAATTTCATCACAAACTTAGTTTTATTTATATAGTTATATACAAAAGTAATCAAAATAAAGAAAGCTAGACAAATGTATATCGTTACCTACAATGTAAAAAGCCCTAACTAACAAAAAATTTAAATGATTTTGTTAATTTTTAATTTATTATTTATTTTAAATCTACTTTTTAATTTATTATTCTAAAAGAGCCTTAACTTCGTCGCTTATATCACTATGCTTTTTCTGGCTAAATGAAGGAGTCAAGTGTGAGATCATGGGATCTGATGTTACCATCATTCGGTGCATAATATCTTCGTTCGTGGCAATTCGACTGCATTTTCCGGAGTGTCTAAGGCGATATTTTTTATAGTCTTTGTTACGACTTTCCTGAGCCTCTTCGGATAATAAGCCTACAGAAAAAATACACTTTTCAAATATATATTTTCCATGAATCAGAATTTTGTAGAGTGTTGGTGGCATATTGTACCACTCGTACAGTGCAACAAACTTTTTTGCCGTCTCCAGACAAAAATCACCAAATTGTTTCGGATCTAGTGCCTCGGTAATGGTTATAGCTTCAGTTATAATTAAAAAAAACGGAGAAAAATCGGTTGTACTTTTCGCGTTCGCCAGCACTTGTTGAATGACAAAAATCGATCAGTGAACACCTATAAATACTACGTAAGTTTCAATATTTCACTGAAAGGTACTTATGAATTCGCGCATCTTTTAAGGGTGGCTATATACCTGTTTCGTGTGCGTTTAAAATTTTTCGAAACGTTCTAAAACATGACCACTCATAAATGTGGGTGCAATTTGTTTAAAAAAATCATGCAGTTAGCCAACGAAAAAAACCCAAATAATTAAAAAGTGCACTTTCCTTTTTTCCTTTCAATTTTCCATCAAATAACCTTTTGTTTATTGCTTTTTTTTTAATTCTGAGAATCATAAAAAAAGTCATAAATGTTTTTGCAAAGAATTTTGTGCATATCTCGAGCAAATTTTTGAAATGCATACATTCACTTAATTGTGAATAAAAGCGAAACGCGTTCATCGATTTTCATGATTTATGTCTCATTTTTTTCATAGGTTATGCGACTTTACGTGAAAGTAATAGGACTTGAAACTTTTTTGTACTGCTTTGGATTTTTTATGAATTAAAAATAAAAAATTAAAATTTTTTGGGCAAAAAATAATTTTTTTCTTCATACATTTATTTATAACTGCGAAACTGTTGCTTATGTAGCAAAATGTTATATAAACAGATGAAAGTAATTGCAATTCTTGATTTTTCTGAATTTTTTTCAGCAAAATCCGACTAGTAATTCTCGAGTTATGTTAAACAAAAGAGCCTTATCAGAATTGAGTCCCGAATCAATCAGCTGAAAAATGTTGTACTGTGTAATGCAACAAATTGAGAGGTGGCGCCTGGTGGCACTTGAGATTGATTAATAATGTTAAAACAGATATAAGACAATGTATTAGGTGTGATTTCAAACTGAGGAAAAGTAAAGATAAAATTGCAGGTCCAAATGTTTGGAGAAAAATCGGATTTTTGTTATATGTTCATAAAAATACACAAAAAAAAAAAACTTAAGTCTCTGCAGATTTTTTTTCAATTTTAGTATACTAAAATATACTACTTTAAATAGAAAAAAAAAGAAAAACGTTACATAGTAAAATAATATTCGTATTTAAATTCTTAGGTTTAAATTAAGTTGGTTCGGTAAAACACACAAGTTCTGAGTTTGAGACGGATATAAAAAAAAAACTGGCAGTCAGATCGGAGTAAATCTGTTTGATTTCATTGTACCATTTAGTCTAAAATTGCAACATATCACTGCATATTGCATAAAGACTATGTTGACAATTTGACTTTTTCCGCGAAATCCCCAGTGTGAGGCGTGCCAAGTTTCTTGGCGATCGCTTTGTCTCCCCTTCGGACATTAAGAAGATTTTGCCTAATAGGATTATTGGCTTTATAGGTAGCTTGAATCTTTAGGGTAACTTTAGGCAGCACAAAAGACCTAAGTTGGTCGCGGTGCATAGTGGCATATAATCTAATCTAATCGCTGTCAATAGATATATATTTTTTCAAAGCTTGATCATAAACTAGCCAGTCATATTCGGACATAATATGGCTAAAATTATCGATCTGCATTGAAATTAATTAAAATAACGTAATACTTAAAATACCGTTACCGGAATAACTGAAAACCCGTTATCCCTAAAATAACGTTACCGAAATAATTAAAATATCTTTACAGCTGAAATATCGATACCGCAATAAGTAAAATACCGTTAACGGTAAAAACCGTTACCGAAATAACTAAAATATTGCTACCCCTAAAATACCCTTACCAAAATAAACGAGAATGACGTTACCCTTAAAGATAACCGCATCGAAGCGGTTATCATCCATGAAACGAATCAGTAACATATTTATTGGAATGCAATTGTGTGTACTTATTGTTCCATGGAACTCAATGTCGGAAAATATATTTTTGCATATAATTCAACAAATAGTAGGCGAAACAGGCGTGGTCAAATATAAAGAAATCATCAATTTTTGGTAGACATACATTTATTGACTTTTTAGGAACGATTTCAAAGAATTTTTTTTTTTTAATATTAACCCTTTAAGTGCGTACAAATCTTCAAAGTTTCAATTAATCATGCACCATCTATGCTGGATAAAAAATGGGTTGAGTTAATTTAGCTTATTTTAGCTATCCTTATTTTACTAATATTTAGCAAAAAATATCTGCTTTTTTCACAAATTTTACTGCAACGTCATTTTTAACAAATTCTTAATAGTTTTGCAAAATCTTGCAGAAATTTTTTTATTAGTGCACCCTTTGAGTGCAATTAGTTAAAATTTTACACTTTCGGGACACCATAATGTTCATTTATTCATAGTTCATATCAATAAAAAGAATGCTTTTAGAGTGAACTAATTTTTTATGTTTATGAATTCATACTCTGTGTATTTTGTACTGATAGAAAATCGTAGATAAAATAGTTTTTCAATTTAACAATTGTAAAGAGAATTCAATTTTATATATAAAAAGATGCTAGTAGATGCAGAAAATTTTACTATAAAGTTATATCAGAGTCATTCTCTATGAAAACACCGAAAAAAATTAAAAATTGTTGCTGGACCATTTTGGATTTTGTTAAAATTTTGTGGAAATGTTCCTAAGGGTTCCAAGAACCAAAATCCAAGAGGATTTAATTTTTGAACACGGCACTACCGGTTCACGCAAAATAAAAAAACTAAAAAGTCTTGTTTTTGTGCGCAGTGGTTTAAGCTGTTAAAATTTTTCTGCTAGAGATATCTACATGATGAATACATTGTTTTAAAGCTGAAGGATTATAGTTTCTATCAAAAATATAAAATTTGACTTAATTCATACACCCGAAAAATAACGTAGTATTGGAAATAAGCATATTTCATTGGTTTTTTGTGTTTTTCAATGAACTCTAGTGTCGGCGCTAATGAATATAAAAGCATAATAATTCTCAGATACAAATTAGACATGTCGGAGAAAAATACAAAATTAAAATTGGCTCAATCTGGCAACTCGTTATGAAAAAATCGTTACTTGAAATTTGGAAATTTTGAAAATTTGCATATTTCAGGCCACAATTTGGTCATGTTTGTTAGCAGATACAAACTTGAAAATTACAGAGTATTTACTCCCTACTTTTAACTTTATAACACTTCAAGACCCGTTTAGTTATTTTCACTCCTCTCAGATTTACAGGGTTTTAAAGAAAAGCCTTTTTGATTTTTTGTATGTAATTTTATACTTCCCTCAATTGTCATATACAGAGAAATTAAAATAAAAACAAGTCTTATTATGAGGTAACAATGAATAATTATGAACTAAAAAATATATTTAATAAATTCAGTAGATTTTTGATGTTAAAAAATTTTACAGTGGTGGCAAAAAATAGGCAAATGCTATATTTTTATCATTTAAAGTAAAAAAATTATAGTTTAAATGTGGGTAATTAAGAATCGTGGAATCAGTTTTATATTATTTTCATAAAGTATTTGTTCTTATAATATTCGGAGTTTCAAAGTTATCAGAAGCTGAAAACTTTCGTACTTTTAACTGACTGTGAGAAATCGGAGAGAAACTGTGGTAGTTTCTTGTATTTTTAATTATGCAAACATCAATAAATCTTTTTGACAAAAAGTTTTCGATAGCATCAACATCAGGAATGGATACAAAAAAAAAATTTATACCAGGAATTTGGGTGGAACAAAAATCAAACATTGCTGTAGGTGTTAGGATATGATGATCCGCAGTTCGCTGTAGACTTGCTTTCCTTACAGTCTGCTTAATTGTACCTCCTGCTCCGTCACAAGGACTTTTGCCATGAGAAGTGGCAAAAAAGTGCCACTCAGCTTCTAAGCCGAAAAATTTTTTTATTTTTGTAAAATTTTTGTAAAATTTTTGTAAACATAAAAAATCTACTGAATTTATTAAATAAATTTTTTAGTCCGTAATTATTCTTCATTTCTTCATAATACTACTTGTTTTTTCCAAATTTCAAGTAACGATTTTTTCATAACGAGTTGCCAGATTGAGCCAATTTTAATTTTATATTTTTCTCCGACATGTCTAATTTGTATCTGGGAATTATTATGCTTTTATATTCATTAGCGCCGACACTGGAGTTCATTGAAAAACACAAAAAACCAATGAAATATGCTTATTTTCAATACCGCGTTATTTTTCGGGTGTATGAATTAAGTCAAATTTTATATTTTTGATAGGAACTATAATCCTTCAGCTTTAAAACAATGTGTTCATCATGTAGATATCTCTAGCAGAAAAATTTTAACAGCTCAAACCACTACGCACAAAAACAAGACTTTTTAGTTTTTTTATTTTGCGTGAACCGGTAGTGCCGTGTGCAAAAATTAAATCCTCTTGGATTTTGGGTTTTCAGACCCTAAATATCATTTCCAGTTAGTTTGAGTAAAATCTAAGATATGCCAGCTTTGCCGATTTGGTGATTTCATACAGAATAACTCATCAGCAAACAAAATTTATACACTGATAGAAAAATAATAATAAATTGTTTTACTTAAACAACTAAAAATTACTTCAAAATTACATTACAGAAAAATCTTCTAAGATTAGCAGCTTTTTTTTAGCAAAATATTACTTAGTAAGATAAGAATAGCAAAAATAAATCTGTTGAATATAAAAATATGGTCTGATCGTTTGCCTATTAAGCTAAGTATAAAAATAAGATCAGCCGATACTGTTAAAAAACTTGAATTGTTACCAAAATTGGTGTGGAAAGAGTCGCATAAAATGTTATATCAACAGAAATTAAACACAAATATATACTCGGAAGAAGAAAGAACATTAAGCCTTGAAGAACTTGTCTCAGCAATTAGAAAATCCGCTATTAAACAAAATAATAATAACATCACATTTAAGCAAAAATGGTTTAACTACAAGTGTTTACGTGCTAGAGAATGTGTATTTCAAAATATAAACTTATACAGAAATTCGAATAGCATAACTGATAAAGAAAATTTTCTTAAAGCACAACAAAATTACAAAATAATTTGTGAAACTAGAAAACTCCAGTACTTTGAAGAACTGGAGCACAAAATTAATGGAGTATATGATACGAAAAATTGGTGGAAAATTGCTAAAGAGATCAGGGGCAATACGTTGCAAATAGGATCAGAGGTGTCAGCAGAAGATTTCAAAAATTATTTCGAAAAATTGTTAAATCCAACAGAAATAACCAATGCTATTCACTATGCCTCTATGTATCACGCAGATGTTGATATAGATAAAAGTATAACAGTATAACAGTAGAGGAAGTAGCAATGATATTGCTGAAAATGAAAAATAATAAAGCTCTGAAGAGGATAGAGTTCCGTATGAGTTTCTAAGAAACTCAACGATTGAATTCATGACACAACTGTCAAAAACTTATAATAAAATATTCGAAACTGGTATGGTAAATGGAGTATTCGAAAAAAGTATTATATTCCCAATTTTTAAAAAAGGCGACCCCAATACACCCAGTAACTACAGAGGCATTTCGTTTATGAACTGGACAGCTAAAATGTGTATGGGTATTATGAACGAAAGAATAACGTCGTGGATAGAAAAGAATAAAATCTTAAATGAGTATCAAGCTGGATTTCGTAGACAATACTCCACGGTCGATAACATTTTTAATTTGGCGTCATTAGTTCATCATAAGTTTAAAGAAAATAAAAAAGTTTACGCATTTTTCGTAGACTTTAGAGCCGCTTTTGACAAAGTGCCCAGAAACCAACTAATTTTTAAACTGCATGCAATGGGATTATCTACAAAGGTTGTGAAGCTCTTGGAAAATATATACAGTAATACAACATCTGCAATATGGACTGGGAGTGAACTATCAGAGTATTTCGAGACTTTCTCGGGAGTTAAACAGGGATGCCTTTTCAACACAGTCTCTCGAAACTTGTACTGCAAAAAAAAATGTTTTCTGGGCAGAGAAAATAAATCAAATCGGAGAAGAATTTAATATTTCTTTTGATGTGGGACTTTCAAAGACTGAATTTATTGCTAAAAGTCACGAATTGGTGTCCCATCTGAAAAATAATTGCTATGAGAGAATGCTAGAAAATGCTTCAAAAAGTGACACACGTATCTACAGGCACCTTACACCAGCTATGGGGTTTGCATACATAATGGAAGAAAATCTCAAGATAAATGAAATATCAGTTTTAATAAGAGCAAGGGCTGATGTATTACATCTAAGAAAAAATAGTTTTGATGCCAATACAAGAAGGACTTGCAGTTTGTGTAACACATGAAAAGACGAAGATATCACACATTTTATGGGGAAATGCCCAGTATTTAGGGAATTCAGGGTTAGATTTTTTGGTAGAGCCAGTTTCAATGAAGAATATTTAATTAATTTACTAAATGGAGGATCGGACACATGTAATTGGAAAAGTTTAGCTAAGTTTATAGTTATAACATTAAATTACAGAAACACTTTGCTTACAGAATTTAGCTATTGATTGTCTTAAACAAAACATTTTTTCTGAATCAGACTGCGCAGTTTCTGGTATTGAACCTTCGTCAGTGACACTGTTTTTTATTTTTTTTTTTTTGAATAATGTAATATTTGTTGTGTTTTTATTTGTTCGATTGCGTCTATATGAAATTTTCTGTGCAAACATGTTTGGAAAATAAAAATTATATCAATGCCTTTTAAAACTTTATTTGTACATTTTTTGATCAATAAAGTTTATTCTATTCTAATATAAAAATATTCACTTAAATTTGAGCTTAATGTTAGTTAATTGAAAATAACAAATTAATCTGCTAAAATCAGCAAAAAAAATTGCTAAATATTAGTGAATAAAAAAATCATAAAAAATTTTAAATTTTTAAAGTTCTTTTTTAGATTTTTTTAATGAGAATAAAAATCTGCCCTTCTGAAATCAGCAATTTACAATTATTTAGCAAAAATTGCTGTGGATTTTAGCAAAAAAGATACAGTAATTTTCATTCTACAAAATTTAAGGTAAATATAACAAAAATTTTGTTGATATTACAGTTTTTGTTGGCTGTTTTTAGTTCACAAATATTTAGTAAAGGCATATGAAACTGCTATTTTAAACTAAAATTCAACTCCAATATAACTAAAAAATTTTATAAAGTTAACAAGCTTATTTTTGCTGTTCTTAATTTATTAGTATTTAGCTAAAATTAAAAATGCTATTTTTATCAGTTTTTTATGCAACATCACTTTTAACTAATTTTTAGTAGCTTTTTCTGCGATTTTTACAGTGTAACTCACATAGAAAGAGTAAAACTAAAAAAAAAAAACCTAAAATTCAGTATAGTATCTTAAAGATACAAACATTAGATAAATGGAAAAAAAATACAATACTAAATACAACACATGTATTATTTTATACATTCAAAATATTCAATTTAATGGAAAATAAATGCAATCATTGACAATATCTTTTTAGTTCTCATAATATAAGATTGTATGCAGTGAAGTAGGAGTCGTCAAAGTAGTTGTAGTTATAAGTAGTCGTATCTCAATGAATTGTTTATTGGATTTTTTGTGTTCGTTGTTAAACAAAAATGCCATGAAATATCAACAATACGAGAAAACATACGAATGAACGCTAAATTAATGCGTGTTATGAATTTAGGTCAATACACGGAGACGGAGTCAGTCGTTCGTTGGAACTTCGTTACGATTGATACAGCTGTAGAATAGTGTTGTAAATTAAATCGATACTTTACAATAGACTACCAGATACAAGTACTGGTTAATACACTCACATGTCTAAAACTCGATATTTTGTATAACATACTTAAGAAAGTACCGCAAAATATCAGGTATTTAATTTTATGTATTCAGCACCCAAAATATTAATATATATCGAATATGAAGAATTTCATATCAAAATCGATATGATATCTCAGATTTTGATGAAATTTTGCATACAGCTACATTTTACCTATAAAAATAAAAAAAAACTGTATCAAGGGTAAGTCCATATTTTGGGGCTGTCTGAAAAATTTGATAATACGATTCTTGTTCTAATCTATTAGAATTACAAAAAAATCTGTATAACTTTCAAAGTATAGATACTTTATTCTTTTTTGTCACACAATGATATCAAAATATAAGGAAGTTAACAAGAGATGCATTTACTTAAAAAAAATTTAAAAAAAAAGAAAAAAAACGCCATTTTAGTTTTTAGATATGTTATATATATTAAATAGAAAAATTTTTTTTTGGTAAAAAACACTTGGCCTTTGAAGTGTTTTCCCAGTTTAAAGTTTTATTTTTGCCAAAAAAATTTACAGTGTATGTTTTCGAAAGCAGACTTATAAACCTTTCTAATAGCACCAAGATCTTTGAAATCGGTTGAGCCATTCCGTAGTAATCGCTGCTTAAAAGTACCGTCATTTTTCAAATATTTCGATATCTTGCCACACCCACTGGTTGTGTTTGTATAGGTAAAATGTAGCTGTATGCAAAATTTCATTAAAATGTGAGATGGTCGGGTTCAAATGTGCCTTTTTTATAGGTTTTGATATGAAATTCATCATATTTGGATGCTAGATACTAGGGTGATCAAGTTGGCTTTTTAAAACCAGTTTCACCCGGTGTGTTTTCTAAAAAGTTAAATTTTCGAATATCAAATAAACCGATTTTTTGCAGTCAAATAAATGGGTTTTTCTTAACTATTATTTTTTTAACTTCAATATATTAAATTTATAAACTTCATTTGTTTGTTCTGAGAAATTTTCTTAAAAATCGGTTTTTTATTGAGGTTATTCATGCAACAGAGCTCCTTTTTACTTAAAAATTACTTTTTTGCATAACCTCAAAAATTGTTATTTTTGAGTGTCATTTTTGAATTGATCCAACCCAGTGTAGAAAAGCATTACCATATACATAAGTGGTTATAAAAGTACATATTTGGTTATAGCAAGTACTTAAAACTGTCAGTACAAATCTCATTACTTTTATATGGGAATGTCGCGCAAAATAATGACATATCATTACAAAACACCTTACGGAAAATCAAAAAAAAATATGTGGTGACCTATACACTGACTAGTATGGACAAAAATAATGAGTCTAAAAATAAAAATATTTTTCTTTATTGAAAATTTATTTTTTAACAAAATGGTATGAATCCGAACCTCCAGGTTGTCAGTAAACCGCTCTACCACCTGAGCTATCGCGACATGTTATACTTGTTAGATAAAAACATAAATAACTTGCTTGCACAAAATTTCGTTACTTTCCAGTTTACAAAAAATAAAAAAATTGTAGTTATATATGTACTTACTAGAAGTACAAAAATAATGAGTCTAAAAACAGATTTTCAAAAAATTTTTAGATCATTATTTTATATTTAAAATAATAATAAAAAAATATTATTAAAATTACTTACATTACTTTTTGTATTGAAATAATGGGCAAATTAACTAGTCATTAACAAGTCCTTGTTATGTGTGTTAAAGTAATGCAGAGAGTAAACTGGTGTCATTACTGGTAGTGAGAAAAGTAATGACATGTCATTACCGTTTCTACGCTGACAATGTTATTATTCTGTCATTTTATATTTGGTTATATTAACAAATACATACAAAAAAAAATATTTAAATAGCACATTATTTATTTTTTTTAGACATTTTTAAATAATATTTGTATATTAGCATTTTTTCTATGAAATATGTCAACATTTTAAATGATTTGTAAAAATTATAATTGATTTTTGGAAACCCTCGAAAAAATTTATTGAAGCTAAATAATAATTTTTCAAATAAAAAACTTAAATTATTCAAATTCATAATAAAAATAAATTTTTGAGTGTAATTCAACATTTAAAACCCGGGTATCCGGTTTTTAATTTAATTAAACCTAAACCGGTTTTTCTCAAATTTCAACTATTTCGAAAAATTTCGAATAATCGATAACCCTACTATATACCCGCTACATTATTTTTACTAATACCAACACCAAAGCTCCAAATCTGGCAAATCAGATTTGTAATTTTTCGTAAAAATTGCGAACTATTTTTTGGTATGGTGGCAGAAATTCAATTGGAAACTGAAGATTTTTTTATAAATTTAAAAAATATTTTGAGATTGTATAAAGTTTTAGATGAATAATTAAGATTTTTCCACTTTTTGTAGTCCTTTAAATAATAGATTTCTTAAGAAATGGTAACAAATAATTATATGACAACTCTGCATAACAATTTTTTAGAAATCTTTTATTTACGATTGCACACTAGGCAAATAACTTTTTTTTGACTAAAAATTTAACAGGCACTACACTATGGGGAATATTGTACTGATAATAAAAAAGTTATCTTAGGTCAGTTTGAAACAAAAACCTTCCGCACCGAATGCGATTTCTAAAGCCTTTAATAAAGTCAAAATTTAATTTAGGTTATGAATTATATTTCCCGGTATTGAAACAAAAAGTAACTAAAATCATAAAAATTATTTTAAATAGTGCCATCAAAAAAATCCTAATTCCAAACTTCATCGCATTTGGTGCGGAACCTTTTTTAACGATCGCGAAAAAGTAGAAAAGCAATTATTCATATTTTTCCATGGACTATTCAGCCTTGCCTGATAAATTTTGATATTTGTAAAAGATGCCAAAAGTTATATGCCTATTGTACACTCAACAAAAAAATATTGTATAAAGTTAGTAAAGCCGTTAGTAATCCAACTTTGCAAGTTTTTAACTAATTTTAAGTTCAAATTTAGGTTTTAGTTAAAAATTTTGCTATTTTGACTTGAACTTGATGAAATGCTAAATTTTTAACTAATTTTTTATTTTTTTAATTGAATAAAGTCCAAATTTATTATTTTGATAATGGAAACCAGCAGAGGTCTTTGTAATGCGATGTTTGCGCTTCAGTATTTGTGTGTTTTTTATATTGCGTCAGTATAAAACAGTCAAGTGAAGTGAACATGTCCTATTAGAAAAATATTTAGAAACATTTATGCAAATGATTTTATTATAAACTAATAAAAACTAAAACTATAAAAAATATTCAAGAGTTTTTTAAAAAAAAGAGAAAGATTTTTTCTGAATTGAGGGACTATAATAAGTGGTTTTTGTGTTTATAAAATAATTTGTAATGTTTAAAAAAATTAATTTAAATAATTTAAAAAAATATTTTGCTTTTAACAATGAATATATATTGAAAGCTTTGAAAAAATCAGTGTTTATTTAATTAAATGTTTACTTATTTTTCTATTATTTTATTTTTTTTAGATTACTCTTCTGTCTTTGACATATAGCATTCCAATGTTAATAAGAGGAGCAAAGGGAATAATAAAGACAGATATAACGCTGTGTTTTATTAATCTTATAAATACAGAGCTGTATTTTAGTTGTTTTATTATTAATATTAAACAATTTCACGAATATATGGCGCTTAATTTTCATGCAAACAACTAAAGATTTAACTAAATTGTAGTAGATTTTACGGTTTTTTTTTGCTGTTTTTATTTTACCAATATTTAGCAAAAAGATTCTACAAATTTTACATCTTTTTCTTGCAACGTAATTTTTAACTAAATTTTTTAGTAACTTTTTCTGCTATTTTTACAGACTTATTTGTATGCGCTATTAAGTTATTTTATAGCTTTTAAATCACCTAATTATATATATAAAGTAAAAAAAATATAGCCGTTTAAAAGTACTGGGTTGAAAATGGAATTTTCAGATTTGATCTCGTTATAAGCCATATCGAGATCAAATTTGAAAATGCTTGCAAGTTTTTTAATAGCAGTACCAGCAATTTAAGTGCTTCTCGTAAATGTATTTAAAGTCTAAGGCCTTTTCTAAAAATGTATACCAGAAAAATTAAGAATATTTTAATTTAAATAGTCAATATCGAGTAACCGGTACTCAAATACTCAATAATTTTACAAAACTGCTGCTGCTAGAGTAACAGAAGTAATAACATAAAAAAAATAACAACAAAATGTTGTACGATTGGTAAGGAATGATTGGAGATTTAGTTTGTTTGTCAATTTGGCGTGTTGGCGGCTAAACGGCTGCCGCTACCACAGCTACTGTCGCTTCACTTAGTTAGTCTGTTAGTCTACATTATGCTATTGATGCTGACAATGTTGTTCTTTTTGTAATGTCAATTTCATTTGATTTTTCATTTACAATTTAAAATACACAACAACAAAAAAATGAAATCAAACAAAAATTCCAAGTAAAAACAAAGTAATTTAACCCTCGAAGGACAGGTTAGTTTTTTGCAACAGTCACAAAAACCTCATGGCATTAACACATATATTAGTTCAACAAGTAAATAAAACAATCAATCAAGTAAATAAAACAATACGGCTAAAGCGTTAACATTTTTCCTTCAAAAATATAATTTGGGTAAATCTTCGATTTTTGTTTTGATTATGGTTTTCATAGTTTTTTTCTTGTAACGTAACGGATCTTATCAGCCAAATTGCAGCTGATAAAGTTCGGGCTATTGCAAAGTATGATACGCCAAACGCATCCGTAAAAAAAAAATACCCAAATTTGCTCTCATAGTATTTTTATTACTAGATATTACCCAGCAAAAAATAGTGCTTACTCAGAAGCGCTTCCGGAAGGCAATATTTAATTACGAAGCGCTTCCAAAGCATATCGAGAAGGCATGATTTTTGTTCGCGATGTCCCACTTAGTATGTCTCTTTTAAGCAGGTGAAAAGCGCTTCTTTCATGTGCTCTTAGAAGCAATAAATGCATGCCTTCTTTGGCAATAAGAAGCGATTTTTTATATGTTGACAACATTAATGCTTCATGGTATACATTCTTTATTGCTTCGTTGTAAGCATTATTCATTGCTTCAAAGAAGGCATTTTGGGAAGCACTACAGAATGCCTTGCGTAATTGCTGTGAAGCGGTAATTTGGAAGCATACAATGTAGTTTCTGATTACCAAATCCAGGTTATTTCTTTTTATTTTGACTTATATTGAAATTTTAAGGTACACACTTTCTTCGTACAAACTAAAAAAAAATTTTGAGCTTTGGTGTATTCAGATACTTATAAAGGGTCCGCCATCTAACGTTTTTTTTTTTCAACTAGTGCTTATTTCGTGAATGGTAACACTTAGCTCATGTCTAATTTGACAGATAATTAGTTTTATCCTTCCGCTGAACGAATATGGTCCGTATGTTCGTTATCTTGTGAAAAAAGTGAAAGAAACTGGCATCCTCATCGATAAACCAAAGCGTGAAAAGCCAAAAACATTGCGTACACCCGAGAATATTGCTGCTGTGGCAGAAAGTGTGCGTGAAGCGCCATCAACATCAATTCATCGTCGTTCTCAACAATTGAACATTTCGGAGACATCATTGAGACGAATTTTGCATAAAGACCTTGGTATGACGCCATACAAAGTCCAATTGGTTCAGGAGTTAAAAAAAAAAGTTATTTGGCGGACGCTTTAGTAGAATTTTATGACAATTATTTTCGCAAGTTTGATATAATTTTTATTAAAAATAAAAATTATGTTTCTTCGCCCTTTAATTGTGCAATAAAAATGAAAATTATTCAAGTTCGAGGCCATACTCAAAAAGCATCTATTGTGTATCTACCAAAGGAAGAGCTTGTACATAACGAACAAGGTTTCAATTTATTTTTGAGCAATGTTGATAATTTTTAACTGCGAGCTCATATATTAGTTCTCATTTAGTGGGATAACTAGGTTATATGAATTTTTGACGATTGCATGAGGTTGTCACTTTTTTTAAAATGTGTTCTGATGATAAGAACCTAGAAAATTGGCCACGAACTTAAATAATTTTCATTACTAATATTTTTGTTTAACTTCTTAACCCGTTGTATCCCCGTTTTAAGCGTATTTTTCCCCCTTTCTCACGGAAAGGACAGAAAAGACCCATACATAGAGGATTTAGAGGGTTAATATGCTCCACAAAAATTTTCATCTTAGTTTTTTACATATATCTGCTAAACACATTTTAGACCTTAAATGTAAGGGTCACATGGTTTCTTATGCCGATTAGAATGTGCAAAAAGGGAGAAACTTTAAACCCCTCCCCCCTAAAATGTAATTCAAACGTAAACTTTTAAAACGCCGATACATGTATATTTGTGTTCCCCCTCTACCAGAATCTGTTGTCGGAACCTTGTTTTTTTTTTTTTTTTTGTTGTACAGTGTTATTTTTCTAACATATTTCTGTGCATTTTAAAAACTTCATGCATTCAATTGATTTAAAACCAAATCCACATAACACAATTTAGCTTTGGTCCATAAATTAGTTGTTTTTATAATGCGAAACTTTTTCTTTTTCATCTTTTAAGTCTTCTCACATCATTTTTATTGATTTCTATGAATTTCTAAAACTTAATTTGTTTCATTTTTATTGGTTGTTTATGTACAAAAAGAATCAAAAATTTCCCAAAAATTAATTTTTCTTGTCTGCTTGAATATTTATGATCTTATCAAAAAGTGTATTCAAACTGCAAACTGTTTTGTTGTTTGTTTGCCATCATAAGAGTTTATAAATTAGGTATCAGCACATCAACACAGCCAGTAGTCGAGTCTGTCTACTTTGTATCGTTTGTCTGCTTTTAACCCTCAAACCGGCCTATGCGTTTTAGCAATGAAATTTATACCACTTGATCGGTACGAAAAATAAACAACATGTTCTTCTACCAAAATGTTTTTCGTTGCCTATTTTAGGCGATATGGGCCAAAATAGTCTTAGAGCGAATCTGAAAAACTAATCCATAAAAATTAATAACTTTAGCTCTAAATTATTCTTCTTACCAAGATATGAATGCAATCCAAAAATTACACTTTTTGTGCTTTTATTTAAGAAGATGTGGCGATTTTCGTTTTTCGAAAGACGCGAAATTAAGCGAAAACACACCTAAACTTCTACATATATTGCTTAAACTTAAAGACTTTTCGGACACTAATATAACATCATTCTGCCACATTTCATAAAAATCCGTCCATACGTTTTCAAGTTAAGGGAATGTCCTTTGCAAATATCCTTTTGAAATCCTGTCTGTCCTTGGACCAAATTTAGAGTTTTTTAAAAGTTTAAGCTTAAATCTTACTTTGTATTTCTAGTCAACATAAATATGTTTTCAAGATTTTTGAAAATTGTGTTTTCAAAATATTTTTTGAAATGTTATGAAATTTTAATTTTAACGCTTTCTCGCTTCGCAACCGTGCCATGCATACAAAAAATTACATCAACATAAACCTCATTTGGCATAGCAAAAACCCTCATTTGGCGCACTTATAGACAATATAAAATACACCTCCTGGAGGCGGACTTGCCCGTTAGAGGGTTAAGATTCAGTGCAATAAGATAAATCTTTAAGAAACAATGTGGGCTATTCATAAAATTTGAGTTTTTTCTATTGAATTCTTTTGTTTTTAAAGTCATACATGAGTTAAAAATATATATGAAGCTTCCCATACCAAGTGTTCAGGTAAAAATAAAGATTTTGTCAAATTTATTGGCCTTAATGATACGAATTAAAAATGGAAACACTTTTTTAATTTTTCCAAAAAGTGAGCGAAGTAAAATTGTTTAAATACTGACCAATTTATCATTCACTTTTAATTAATACTTTAATGCAATTTGGAACATGCTAGTAATTTGATAGCAATAGAGTTTAAAAACATTTTAAATTTTAGAAAAAAAAACTTAACTTGATCCAAATATTTAATGTAATAATTAGATAACTTAATTTATCTAACAATCAACAAATTTTTTTTTATTTTTTATTTCTAGAAAATGTTCAGATGTTTTTCTATCCATTTATAGAGTTTCAGCGGGTTAACCATTCTTGGGAAAATAATAATTTAATACTGTTCACTGTAAATATTTAGTTAATTTTTATTTTTTGTTTTAGGGACAACAGAGCGTATGATTAATATTTAGAAAAGAATAAGGTTGCGATTTAACCTCGCCCAGCTTATATAGAGTTAGCAACTTGAAATTTGGCATGGAGGACCCTTTTCCGTCAGATAAGATAAGGTTTCTGGAAATACCAGCGGGGAGGGCATGAAGGAGTAAAAGTCGTGCCCTGGCCAAGCCGCTAAATCGATGAACTTTAAAATTGGGATGTGGGTTCCTAATCCCGAGTAGTCATCAGCTTGAACGAGATATTTGGAAATTCATATGGGGAAGAACCCCTGTCGGCGTGACATAATCGTTAAAGCAAGATGCTTGAAATTTGATATATGGTTCCTAATACCGCGTCAACACCCACGTAGATACACTAATAATAATCCATGCTAAAAATACGAAAAAAATGTCAACGAAATCTTTTGTAAAATGAACATGAAATGAGATGCTTGAAATTTGATATATGGTTCCTAGTATGGTTCAACACCCACTTAGATAGGGGTTTTTGAAATTTTTGCGAATAAGGTGAAAAAGGAGGAAAGTATCCCCCTTAGAGACCTTCCCAATCCCATATAGTTAGATTTAAGACATTTAAAATATGAGTTACTCCAAGTATTTCCAAACTCACTGATATGGTACTTTTGGAAAGGAACTTGGTACAAAAGGGAAAAGGGGTCTCCTCTATAAAGACCTGGCCAAATCGAATAATGCTGAAAACTTTAAATTTCGTAAGTGCGTTCATAATCCAGCTTAGACATCCGCTTAGAAGGGATTTTTAGAAATTCGTACGAGCAAAGGCAAAAATGGGAAAGTTTTTCTCTTGCCGCGCTGTCCAAATTAAAAATTTGAAAACTATGTTCCTTCGATTATGACCTCATACACCTTTACAATACTTTTTGGTACTTTTGCCAGGAACGTGGTATGGAGCGTTCTTGTAAAGTTACCTTCTTAAAGGTAACTTGATAAAAAAAAAAGTTCAGTGTCGTACACAAAAGCAGTTGTAAGTGAAAATGTGTGTTGGGTTTTTCGATCTCACAGAAACTTATTAAAAACTGAGGTTCAAACGAGTAATGCCCTGTAATGCCCTGTCCAAACCAAAAAAGTTAAAATATTAAAATATATCTGTCTATAATATATATATCGGAACCACTTACCACATTTACTTTGCGTTTAACAGCTGTTTAAAACATACAACCTCGTGGATTTTTTTAAAAATGGAAAAAAGTGAATTTCGAGTGCTCATTAATCATTATTTTTTGCGAAAAAAAAAACCGTCAATCAAACCAAGTAAAAGCTTGATAAATACTATGGGGACTTTACATCATCGATTTCAATGGTAAAAAAGTGGTGTACTGACTTTCGTTGTGGTCGCACAAGTACAATTGACGCTGAACGTTCTGGACGGCCAATTGATGTCAATACACCCGATCGAAGAGTAAAAGTGCGTGAATTTGTTGATGCCTTAGGCATTTCATATGGCAGTGTGGTTTCGATTTTAAATGAACAGTTGGGTTTAAGAAAGCTGTCCGCAAGATGGGTGCCCGCGTTTGCCCTCAATTGACCATAAACGTAATCGTGGCCAATAAGGTGATGGCAACAGTTTTTTGGGATGCACTCGGGATAATCCACATCGATTACCTTCAAAAGGGAAAAACAATAAACGGCGAATATTATGCCAACTTATTGGACCGATTTAACGAGGATTTACACATCATATGGCCAAGAAATGCCTATTTTATGGACCTCTTTTGGAAGGGATACAAAAATTGGAGAAACGTTGGACTAAGTGTATTGAGCTAAAAGGAGACTATGTTCAAAAATAAAATTTTTTATTGCAAAAATCAAACTGTGTTTTATTTCAAAACTTGTTAACTCATATTGTCCATAAAAACTCGGTTGACGAAGTTATATATATATTAATTAATCCGATTTAATTTTCGTGTAGCGGGACAACTCGCTTGGGAAGCCTTATAGGTATGATGATTTCTTTTGTTTGCCCTTAATTTATGTAGAAAAATAAACTTTAAATCAGATAAGATTAATTTAAAAAGTAATGATTATACAAGAAGGGACATTCCAAAAAATTTCGATTCGATTTTAGTCGGGTTTGTGTATGGATGTGTTTCAATTTCATTGAAAGTGAGCAAATTGGTATTCAACGTTCTTATGATATATGTGCTGTATTAAGTTTTTCGAAATTCGCTCTATTGCATCTCAAAGTTCGACATTTTAAGCACAACTAAAAAAAATCCCTAATGTTTAAACTATTCTTAAGTTTTTATCAAATTTTCAAAAATTTTGTCATATATGAAAGATTGGATCATATAGTTTTCGATACTTATTATAAAATTATAGTCTCTTTCCAGAAAGTTTGCAAAAATTTAAAAACGCAGATTTTCACGAATATTTTAATAACTAGATCTTCGATTTAATATATAATATTGTCTTGTAGAACATATCAAAAATGCAGAGTGGGTTCTTGATGGCGTTAGTAGATTTGAGTAAAAAATTCTCATTTTATTTTCTAAAAAAAAAAATTTAAATTTTTAATCTTCTTCAATACACATGAATTTTCAATTTCGCAAAACTCAAAACTAATAGTTTAGAGTATAATTTTTAAATGGTTCTTTGCGCTCTGAATCCTCATCTGAACTCAGAACTCTTCCAAGTTATCAAGTTTTTGTGATATTGTAATCTAAAAGTGCAAAAAACACGGTTTTCTGTCATATTTGGGACGTTACTACACCTCGAATAAATTTTCTTATCTAAAACTCGTAACAGTATATATTAACTTTATATTTCTTTATATCTTAATTTTTCCACCGTTGCCAGCAATAACCAGTGCAACATTATATTCTTATGGGAAACTAAACTAATTAATTTTAAACGAGTGGTTTATCTGAAAACAAATAGATACCTGATAGACTCAAAAAGTATTTTCATAATAACGAGTAGTACCCACCAAAAACACACATTAGCAAATACCCTGCGGGAAATGGACCAGTCATTGGTATGGTCACGTGACTAGAACTTTGTGTTTATGAACCAGTCCAAGTTTCGGTTCTGTTATATGAAAGTGACCGGTACTTTTAACATGGGCTTGTCATAGGAGGTGACACTTGCTACCTGTGGAGCACTGTGTGACGTGGCGAATAACTTGACCAATGTAACCTATCACCGTACCGACTGAAATGAATATGCTACGGGACAAGTTAGAAGTAGGTAGTCTCAAAGTATGACCATTTTAGAATTTATGTGACATGCAACAGAACCAGTGGTTAAAAAATTATCACGTGACTGGTGTATGTGGACGTATCGAAGAACTGGAGAATAATTTTTGAGAAAAAACTAGTCACATATTAAGCGCAATGTGTTCTGTCATAGGGGTAGTTTGAATGGAATAGTTTTGCGACGTATCACTGCACAGGTCTAAGGGGTACATGTCGCCGGGCATGCGAAAAGTAATTAGCAAGTAACCTGCCACTTTTTATTCAGAGTGTGTCACATTATGAACGGGTTGATAAATAGCCCGTCCGGTACCAGTCACTGCACTTATCCAAAACAGCGTGTCATACCACCTGTTCAAAAAAGCTTCAAAAAGGCACAACAAAAATTAGTTTATTTTGTCTATATCCAAACAAAAAACTATAACATTAAATTCGTTATAACAATTTAAATTTGAAAAAGTCCGTAAACTAGTCCAGAAGTCCGGATAAATATAGATTTTTTGCAAGTTTTTTCTTTATTTGAGTAACAAAATATATACTCAGTTTCAATTTTGTTCCCAAAGAAATTCTTAAAAATCACCAATTACTTACACATAAAAAATCGTTACCAAAAATCTTGCAAAATATCAAAACAAGATATTTCGAAACCAATATGCAGAAATTTTGAAATTTTAATTTATATTCTTGTAAAGTGTTTCAAGTTTTTGAATAAGTTGTGCAAAAAATCATATTCTGGTGATAATTTTTTCGTAGCGATATTTTATGTGTAAAATCGACATTCACTCGAAAAATCGCCAGTCGGCATTTCGAAAATTAATTTGCCAAACGAGTTCTAAGATCGCTACGTTTGGCGAGAAATCGCCATATCTGACAAACTTGGTTCTGTATTCAGTTATTTAAAACCAGTGGAGTGTTACGTCTTCTACTGTCAAAAAGTCGGTACATAACTACTGTCTACTGTCACAAAGTCGGTACATAAAAAATTCCTTCACTGTTGTGTCCACTTTGCAGCAGTCAAGAAACTGCATTCTTAGGTACTAATTGCCATGTTTTTATCCACTGCTAACGGTTTTCAACCAGTTCAATGCCCAGTAGCAACTTCAACTGCAACGACCCTAGTTGCTTCGGTAAACTTTCATGTTATGTTACTTTTTCTATAGTCACGTGATTGGACATTTCACCCAAATTTACACTTTTTGGTGCACCACAATTTTGGTTTCACCAGTTTACCACTTTGGATCAATCGACCCTTCATTTCCCGCAGGGTAATGAGTCTTGTAATCTAAACTCGGAGTAAAAGTAATAAGTTATGCATTACTGGCAGCCTTAAGGCTCAATTAGTCTTGCCGTTCCGTGCCGTAACGAATCAGCTGTTTTGTTTTTGTTTTTGGTTTATGGATATTGCGTTTTTCAAAAAAGCAACTCACATAAACCATGAACGAAACAGCTGATTCGTCACGGCACGAAACGGCAAGATTAATATATCATTTACGTGACTATGAATTGCAATGGGTATACAAGGGCAAAAGAGGGTATGACTAATAAGCCATTACCAGAACGAACAAACAATGGGACTAAAAATAGATTTTGAAAAAAAATACGAATTTAAAAATATATGTTACTAATTTTTTTAAAACATGGTCGAACCGAGAATCGATCCCGGGTCGTCTAAATAACAAGCGACTGCTCTATACCCTTAGCCTCCGAGGCATAACCGCACATATTTCCACTTAACTTTGCATTCATACACTTAGAATACTATGTAGGTAAAGAACACTGCAAATGTAGTAAAAAACAAATGAAATTTCACTTAAAGAAAGGACGACTTACATTTCTGTAAATTCAACTAACATTGTCATTTGTTTTTTAATGTTAAAAAAATGACTAATAATTGTAGTAAAAATAAACCACACATGTTAGTAAAAAATAATCAAACATTTATTTTTTTAAATAACAAAAAACTACTGTAAAAAATGAATGTAAAATCATAAAACAGTCATTTGATGTGGTTTGGTTTTTCAAATGAACTACAAGGTTTGTAAAAAACTTAATTTGTTCTACAAATGACTGACATTTACATTAAAAATAAGGAAACTGTATTACAACCCAAACACCAACATATTTTTAAAGCAGAAGTTACCCGAGTGTAAATATGGTTAAGCCATAAACTTCGCACTGAGATAATTATCTGGTTGATATCAATGAATTTTTGCATTAGATCTATGAAGTGTAGCTGAAATTGGTCCATTGAAACTTTTCTTTAGATTAATGTGGTCTTTTATAAAATTTTATGAAAAATTTCATTTCATGAAAAAGTTTCATTAAAACTATGTAGTTTTTTTTATAAAGTTTAAAAAACTTTCCATTCGTTTTGTGAAGAAAACTTCATTATTTTAGAGGAAAATTTCATTAAGGGCCATTATTACAACTTGCCTTTAAAGTAATTGTTAGTAAAAGGTAACTTTAGCTAAAGTGAGTAATAAAGTGAGCTATAATGTTTTTCGTTATTACAACTTCCCAATAAAATAAAATTAATATTTTTGATAATGTGGCAGCACCAAACTAAAAACCGATTATTGGTTTATGAATTGGTTTATAAAAATACGTAGTGGCAACGTACTTTTATTTATTTGTTTACAAACAAACAATAATTTGTGAAATTCGGTTGTGAAATTCGGTATTTTCTTCTTTTTATTTATAGAGCAGAAAATGTGGTAACTTCAAACACATAAACCTTACGTTTAAAGTTAAAGGCAACAATGTCTTCCCTTTAGCTTATGGGTCACTTTTAGCTTAAAGTATACTTATAATAACGAAAAACTAATAATCTGTCAGATAACATCCGAACTTTAGCTATTGGCTTGTTGTAATAATGGCCCTAAAACTTGTTTTCTCTATGTGGTTATTTTGCGATGAGTTAGCAGGTTTAGGCATATTATTTTCTATTGTATTAAGAACATTTAAAGTTTGTAATATCTAAAAAGTTGTAAATTTCAATTCTAGCAGTTTTTATACTGCGCACTCCTTACTTTGCTTTTTAAAAAAGATTTTATTCTACATAATATGTACAAAATTTCAGATGCGCTATAACTTTAAAATCGCTTGACAGATTTCGCATATTTTTAACACCAAACTACTTACTTGTGGGCTCTGTGGTGTAATGGTTGGAAAAATAATATATATTAGTTTTCTATCCCTCATATGTATCGCAGTGCCCACCTTCCGAGTTCCCATAGCACTTAACCCCACCGAAGTAAAATAATGAATCAGGGCTATGAACCAAAAAGCTTTATTAAGTTCGCCAACTGTCCATCAGGTGGCGAGCAACAACTGTTCTATGATTTATCATCTCGTGCAATTACAGTGTTGCCATGTTTGAAGCTCTTCATAATTCCCCACCATTCATATCTACACTATCCCCGTTCCAAAGAAAGCAACACATTAATAAATAGGAAGAACCCTGCGGGAAACGAAGGGTCGATTGATCCAAAGTGACAAATCTGTGATATATGTTCTGGGGGCACATCACGAAACTGGTGAAACCAAAATTGTGGTGCACCAAAAAGAGCTAATTTTGGTGAAATGACCAATCACGTGACTATAGTTATGGTGACAAAACATTCACTGGTTGCTACCAGATATATCATGCAACTGGAGAAAAAGTAACATATCATCAAAGTGTACTGAAGCAACTAGGGTCGTTGTAGTTGAACTTATTAGTGGTCATTGAACTGGTGCAACACCATTAGCAGTGGATGAAAACATGGCAATTAGTGTCAAAGTATTCAGTCCCTTGACTGCTACACAGCAAATATAACACTGAAGGAATTTTATCCGTACCGACTATGTGACAGTAGAAATGAAGACGTAACACTTCACTGGTTTAAAAGAACTAACAACGGAACTGTGACCAGGGCTGCCAGATATGGCGATTTCTCGCCAAACGTCGCGATCTTAAACTTAGTTTTTTGTTGGGTATAGGCAAAATAAGCTAAGTATAAAATTGATTTTTGTTGTGCCTTTTTAAGGTTTTTTTGAACAGGGGATAAGACACACTGTTTTGGAAAAGTGCAGTGATTGGTTCCGGTCGGGCTATTTAGCAACTCGTACATAATATGACATACACTGAATAAAAACTGACGGGTTACTTGCTAATTACTTTTCGCATGACCGGTGACATGTACCCCTTAGACCGGTGCAGTGATACGTCTCAAAACTATTTCAGTCAAACTACCCCTGTTACAGAACACATTGCGCTTAATATGTGACTAGTTTTCCTTCAAAAATTGTTCTCCAGTTCTAAGTCACGTACACCTACACCAGTCACGTGATAATTTTTTCCCACTGGTTCTGTTTCATATCACATAAATCTTTAAATGGTCATACTTTGACACTATCTACTTTTAACTTGTCCCAAAGCATATTCATTTCAGTCGGTACGGTGATGGGTTGCATTGGTCGAGTTATTCGCCAAGTTACACAGTGCAAATTGCCACCTCCTATGACAAGCCCATGTTAAAAGTACCGGTCACTTTCATATAACAGAACCGAAACTAGGACAGGTTCATACACACAAAGTTCTAGTCACATGACCATACCAGTGACTGGTCCATTTCCCGCAGAGAATTTTCTGAGTGTTGTTTCTCTTCAAAAAAAAATTAAAAAAATACTTAGGCCCATAGCTAACATTTTTGGGTAATAATCCATATTTTAATGAGTTAGTAAAACAGAATGATAAGTATATTTTCACTTGTTGATTGTTTTCTATAACGCAATTATTTGTTATAATATGATGTTGATGACCATTAATACACTTATAGACGTCATAAAAAAAATCACAGTGTCAAACATAAGATAACAAACAAAAAAACAGGCAATTGATAATTTACCGTATAATTGATAACTTTTATTATGAAAATAAAAACAAATTTGGTTGCTTATACTAAATTAATATAATTTACTGGAGTCTTAAAATAAGATACGCTTATCAAATAAAATCAAAAATATTGAAAAATATATGAGGAAATTAACAATTTTCTACACTTTGAGGCAAAATATTTTCAAAATTATACATGAATAACCTTTTGCGTATATTCTAACCGATGTTTAAGCAAGCTAATCAATTCGAGTTAATCATTTATATTTAAATCTATCTTAAATTGCAAGCAAATTAAAAATATTAAAATTACATAAATTTACACCGCTAAAAAATAAAAAAACACGAATTTTTTGTCGATTTTATGATATTGTTTAGGGTTACTTATTAGCTGGAAATCATTTTAAATACTTTTGAATTCGAAAAATGCTTTCTGAGGTTAAGAAAATTTAGTTAGCTCCATAAAATTTAAAGCCCTTAAAATTGTTTGATGCCATTACGATTTTAGCACACTTATAAAAAAACGTTAGTACAAAAGTCTGTTAAACGGGTTCTAATTCAGTTGAACAAATTTACTATCTTGCTTACGTTTAAATCATTTATTAAGGGGGGACAGACATGACATTCGCGGCAGAGAAAACAGAACTTTTTTTAAAAATTCATAACTGAGTCAAAAACAAACATTTTTCCAAAAGAAAAAAAATTCAAAAAAATATATTTTTCCACTCCAACATGGTTTTATAAAACTCCAAACTGGTGGCCTCGTGGTTGCAGCGCTGGGAGTCGCAAAAATTGTCCGATCTGGAAAAAAAATGACTTTTTTAAATCTTAACAAAATTGGTTATCGTATGACACGAGCTTTTTTTTAATATTTTTTTTTTTTTTTGATTTTTGGAAAAATGTTTGTTTTTGACTGAGTTATGAATTTTTAAAAAAATGTCTGTTTTCTTTGCCGCGAATGTCATGTCCCCCCTTAAGCTAAAATAGCCCACCTTACAAAGAAAACACAACAATTTTGGAAAAAAATTTTTTTCTCAACATAATATTCTTTTAACTCGATACACTTTTAAAAGCGATATTCAATAGCTTCGACACCCTGTTTATAGTCATCCGCAGACTTCAACTCTTCATTGTTTACAAATCTTTTACTACCGATCCATTTTTTTAAGTTTGGATATAGAAAATAACCCGAGGGAGCTATATCTGGCGTATAAGGTGCGTGATGAAGCAATTCGTAGATGTGTGATCACATCACAATAGTATTTGTGTGAACTGGTCTTGATGAAAAAACACTTTCTTTTTCGACAAATGTGGCCATTTTTCCTTAATTTCATCAGTTAAACGCTGCAAGTTAGCATAATACGTCGCCGTTGATTGTTTTCCTTTTTGCAGATAATCAATAAAAATTATCCCACGCTCATCACAAAAAAAAACTGACTGCATGACATTGCCTGCAGATGGAACTGTCTTTGGCTTCTTTGGACACAATAATCCCATTCCAGTCCATTGCTGTGACTGTTCCTTTGTCTCAGGTGTGAAGTGTCTCATCTATGGTTACGAATCGACGCAAAAAACTCGGATTTATTGCGTTGCAGCATCGCCTCTTATGAGTCACCTTTACAACGCTGTTTTTGTTCTATTGTGAGCAAACGCTGCAGCCATCTTGCGCACAGCTCTCTTATCTTAAAATTTTCGGTCAATATGCAATGTATAGCACTTTTTGAAATGCCTATCATTTCAGCCAGCTCACGCAACATCAGCTGATTTTTGTATAATTTGACTACAGAGAAAAAAGTTTCTTGATGATATTGTTTCATAAATCGTTTGTTATAAATTATTCATCATATTTATGAAGTTTTCATAAATATTATGACAATTTTCATAAAAATGTATGACAAATGTTTCATACCCCTTCATCATTTCAAAAAAATGTTTCATGGACTTTGTGAAAAAATGTAAGCTTTTTATTGAAATTTTTAATTGAAATTTAAATCAATAATATTACAAAAATATCATATCAATAATATTATTATTATTAATTACACAGTTCAACAAAATCAGAAAAAGTTGATGCATCGATATTGAGATCTATCATTGCTAAAAGACTTTGATTTGGGATGCAAATCACTAAAATGGCCTTATAATTTTTAAGTTAGCTTTAGTTAAAGATATATTTGCAAAAATCTTTTTGTAGGAAATAAAAATGTTTTGATAAACTTCTTGAACAAAAGTTTACTTTTTTACAACTTTTACTTTTTACTTTTTCACAACATTTAAATAGTATGAACTGTGCTCTTTAATTTAATATATGTATTACACGTTTCAAAAAGTGCTATAATTTTCGCTACACTCATAGAAAACCTGTAAAAATCCACTAAAAAGTAGTTAAAAAATGACGTTTCAGAAAAAACTGCTTAATTCAGCAGATTTTTTTGCTAAATATTAATAAAATAAGAACAGCCTTTTTTTAATTATTTTTTTGTCTACTAATATTGGTAAATTTTTTTCTTGATTTTAGCAGATTATTTTGTTAATTTCAATTAAAATTTCAAAAATTTAGCTCAAATATAACTAAATATTTATAAATTCAAGAGATTTAGTTTTGCTATTCTTATATTACTAATATTTAGTAAAAAATCTGCTAATTTTAGCAGTTTTTTCTGCAAGGCCACTTTTAGTAGATTTTTACAGGTTTTCTATGAGTGTAGGGAAAATTATTTGCAAATTCGCTTAAGGGATTTTATAATATTTATAAAATTGAAAACTTGCACTTTAGTTGCAATTATATCATATATCCTTCACCCAATCGGAATAAATTGGAATGATTCTTAAACCTTAATGTCCACACTTTGAAAAAATAAAAAAAATTGGAAGAAAAAACTTGGTGTTTGGCAGACTTGGGCGACGTCAATTAAATTTCAAAATCGTTCACTTGTGAAATTTTTCTATATTATTAATAATTTTAGACATACTTTCACACTTGTGGGCTTCAACGCTTCCTTGAAAAATTTAAAATTTTGTCAATACCAGACATGGGACATAATTCCAATAAATGTGTATTTAATTCCAGGCCAATTACTTTTTTATGTTTAATTACATGTAATTGGGTGTAATTGAGTAATTGCCCTGTAATTAAATACCCAGATGTTGTTCCTAATCCCCATGTTTGGTATTAAATATTTTACAAATTTTCCAAGGAAGCGATTAAGCTCACAGGTGTGAGTGTAGGTCTAATATTATTAATTATATAGAAAAATGTCACAAGTGAACGATTTTGAAATGTAATTGATGTCGCCCAAGTCTGGTGTTTGGTACAATCACAATATTTTTTCCTTAAAGACTACTGAATATACACATTTAATTAATTGAAAAACAGTTAAAAAAGGACTACTTAATTATTCGTTTAAAACAATTGTATTTACAAAAGCGGTAAAAATAATAGATTTTTTTTTTGGTTTAATTCAATACTAAATATAGTTAATAAAACAACTTTTTGTTTTAAATAGAAAATTTTATCTGGATGTATTAACTAATACCCAAAGTGGGGTTTTTTATGTTTTTTTTGTTTAAAATATATTTCTTTGGTAATTTATATACCAGAAATTATTTGAAATTCTGAAGCAAAAATTACATATTATTTGATGTGTTCCTAATTCTAAAAAGATTTTTTAAATACGTTTCATAATAACGTTTCATAATGTTTATGAAACATTTCATAAAAATTTATAAAACCTTCATAAATATTTGTAAAACTACTTCATTCTATTTATGAAATATTTAAAAACATTTGGAAATCATTTCAAAAAAGTTATGAAACTTCATCATATTTATGAAACATTTCATAAAACATGTCATCAATTTTTCCTTAATGAAGTTTTTCATAAATATGATGATGCATTTTCCCTGAGTGTACGGTATATAACACTTTATGATATCTTATTGTGTTTTGGCTGTAGATCATTATTTCAAAACCATGTCCATCTTGTTGCCCCTTCCCCTATGTTTAAAAATGCATAAATTTATAACTAACATTTAAACAAAATCCAAATAAACCCAAATACTTTTCAATTTGTTTGATATAAATCAAATTTGAAATTAAAAAAGCAACACACAATAAAATGTAATTGATTAATGTTTAAGTTTTGACACAAACGCCACCTACCATTTCTTCAATAGAAAACATAAAGAGGAGTGTAGTTTATAAAAATAATTGAAATTATTTTTTTATAAACAAATTGTGCGACTGATGTGAAGGAATATATTACACAGTTAAACACTAAAATTGAATCGGAGATGGGGCTAATCAATTGTGATAGATTTAAGGTCGAAGATCACGAATGTGAACATCAAATTTTGGTAATAGCTCTACTTTTCAAAATATTCGCGTATTTAGCTTTTACCAAAAATCAAGCTTTTTCTTTAAATTTTTTTATTTTTTCGTTTAACTGAATAAACTACGAATGATTTTTAAAGTATGAACTTTGACGTTTAAAAACCATATAAATTTATTGCGACTGGGTGAAGGGTGTAGGATATATTTGCAATTAAGTGAAAACTTCAATTATTTTTTCTATTTTGTGAACATTATAAAACCCCTTAATCGAATATGTAAAATTTTAGCGCATGGTGTTAATTAATATTCCACTTAATTCATTTAATCAAAAAATCCATCAATTGATCATCAACATTTTTAGAAAATTAAATTTGAAGTACAATTTTTATAAATTAATTTTGTATGAATTTACTATGGAGAAAATATATAAAGTACATTTTTGAATTCTTACACTCACAATATTTTTTCCGTAAAGACACATTAAATTAACTGAAAATCAGTTAATTGTATTTTTTTAGCTTATTTTCAACTGTTGAATAATTAATTGACAAAATCGGTAAAAACAATAGATTGTTTTCGTTTATTTCAATACTCAATATAATATAACAACTTTTTGTTTTAAATAGAAAATTTTAACTGAATATTTTAAATATTACCATAATTCCGTTTTTTTGTTTATTTTGACAGAAAGTTAAAAAATATATTTCTTTGGTAATTTAACTGTATATTCCATTGAAACAACTTTACCGGTTAAACTTTTAAATAACTGTTGATTTTTTATGTAAAAGTTCTTGTGAGTGTACGCTCACACTTGTTGGCTTAAACGATTGCTTGTAAAACTTAAAATTTTTTCAATACCAGACATGGGACATAATACCAATATTTTTGAACTTAATTACAGGCCAATTACATTTGTACGTCTAATTACATGTACACAGAAAAAACTAAAAACGGGTTTCAATTAAAAAATTTATTGAATCAATTAATATTTTAATTGATTTTGTACCTATCACGGCAATGATACTATCAATTAAACCTTTTATTAAAATTGAGAAGGAAAAAATAGTTATAAATAACTTCTACAAAAAAAAAATGTGAAACTCACAAAAAAGTGTGTGATCTATACGTTGGTATGTGTGTTTTTTGCAATGCTGAGTCTGTGTGTGTGCTTGTTTTGTTTGTTAACTTGTATTTGGTATTTTATACTGAAAATTTTCTACTGTATGCATACAGTGTATGCAAAAATAATATGATAATTGCGTCTTAAATAAAATATGTATTTATATACATATTTAAAAGTCAATTAAAATACTAATTGATTCAATTAAATATTTGTTTAGAAACAAATTAAATTCAAATCAAATCTTTAATTAGATATTTTAGGTTGATAATTTTTCTGTGTAATTGGGTGTAATTGAGTAATTACCCTGTAATTATATACCCAGATGTTGTTATTAATCCCCATGTCGGGTAATAAAAATTTTACAAATTTTGTAAGGAAGCGTTTAAGCCTACAAGTGTGAGCAAAGGTCTGAAATTTTTAATGATATTTAAATACTTCACAAGTGAATGATTGTAAAATGTAATTGACGCCGCCACTGTCTACACTCAAATATCTATCCTTAAACGTGTATAAAGTTAAAAATTAATTTAAAAATACTTTGGAGAAAACAAAATAAAAAAATATTCTAATCCTAACTACATTTTATTTTTAAGAATATATCGTTTTCGACTTTTTCTGGACGTACGATGGATTCCCAATTTTCGAAGACTAGTTATGAGATTATTTAATGAAATATTAAATATTTTTTTTTAAAAATTTTAAAAAACAAACATTTTTTTGCACAATTAATAGAACCTGTGCAAACAATTATATATAGCATCATATAAATTTTTTTTAATCGGGAACATAAAAGAAACCATAATTTGACATTTTGAAGACAGACCCAAAAATCTTGTCGAACGGTGTTATCTATCGTTTATCTGTTACTTTTTAAAACAATTTGAAATCTCTTAAAATAAAAACCAGCATAAGTTTATACCTCTATTAGGCTGCTTCTTAAAAAACAAATTGACGAATTTAGCACGGGACAACACTGGTTTAGATTAAGATTGAAACAAAATCCTCTAATATTTCATAATATTTTTTTCATAAATCGTTGCAGATTTTGTATTAAATTTGTGAAAAATGAGAAAGTTTATCTTTAATACATGCATCCTATCGAAACGTGTACTACTATATTAAATTAAAAATCATCATCATGAATGTTGTAAAAAAAATTGCGTTTTTGTTTTCAATTTCGTACATTTTTGCAAAAAGTTTATTAAAAAAAATTTAATTTCCTTAGAAAAGTTATTTGCAAATATTTCTTTAACTTTAGCAAACTTCAAAATTCTAAGGACATATTCTTGATCTGAGTCCCAAAGTTATTTAAAAATTATAGGTCGCATTCCCCATGCATCAACTTTTTCTGATTTTGTTGAACTGTGTAATTATTCCCGCGAATTAAGATGTCCATAATTTAGGAATAGACGAATTTCAATGCAAAGAGACTTAGTTTGTTCAACAAATGAATTTGAAAAACAAATTTTTAAGAAAAATTTTCGTTAAAAAAAACGAAACATCGGAATATATATGAGCTACTTCAAAACAACTGTTGAAACTGACTTTAGATACCTCTTATTTTTCCAAAACTAATGTTAACCCAAAAAAAATTAAAATGGCCCAGTAATTTCTATATTTATCAAGTTTTAGCGTTTTTTTTTCTAAAATTATAATCTTTTTTCACTGTTCTAGTTAAAAAAATAAGCTATTTCTAGTGATTTTTTTACGTCAGATTCAACAAAATTTGCCAACAGTTTTTGCAAACTGAAAATAAATTAAGCTTGCTTTTTTCTTCGTATATATTTTGTCTTCTTGAAAAAATTTTTATTTTCTACATAGTGGTAACATACAAAATTTTTATGAAATTTATCCTTCAGTCGATTATCAGCCGCCAACGACACCTTTTCCCTCATTGCAGCGGCTGACCATATTATGGTGGCTACGGGCGACTGATAATTCCGCCGCCCACTGATAATCCCCAATCCGACACACCCGACGTTTTGCTAAGCATTTCATCTCTTATATTGACCAAAAACTGCAAAAGCAAACTTTAAAAGGTAGGAATGTATATTTAGGTGTTTTTCGATGTCTAGAATCAAACTTTGGTCTCGATTCGACCTGTTTCTCCAACAAAAAATCATCTTCCTACATTCAAGACCAATTGAAACAAATTTGACAAGTTTTAATATAAAACATCCACAATTCGTAATTTAAGGGGCACCTTAATGTTGACACTGTGGTGGCCCTATCGTACACAATAGGAAATTTACAATATTTTTCTTAAATAAAATGTGGGTGTTAAATGTTTATAAAAAATATATTTTTTGTATAACTTTTGATTTCCTTTAGTCATTTATTGTTACTGTGTGTTAGTGTTTCCAATACGGTTAATCGATTAACCGTTTCCTCGATTAATCGCCTCTATTTCGGTTAATGTCGAAACAAAAAAATTTAAAACTCATCTAACTATTCGAACCGATTAATCAGCTAAAATAGCTCGATTAACCGGTTACATTTTTTATGTGGATTTTTTCCTAAAACTTGTCAATTTATTTAACATTGGCTTTAAAAAAATGGCTAGTCAAGCTTAGAAAAAAGAAACCTTATATAAAATATCATCAAATCGTTTAAAATCTAGCGAAACGAAAGCCATATTTTTACCGGCTTTAGAAAATTCAATGTATTTCAAGACAAGGTTGAATTTGTTTTAAATCGCTGTCACATAACTGTCAATTTACAAATTAATTCTGTACACAGAAAAAATTAAAATCGATTTTCAATTAAAATATTTGTTGATTCAAATAAAAGTTTAATTGAATTCGGTCCAATTAAATAAATTGGAGTATCAATTAAAATAATAAGTAACTATTTAATTGAGTTTATTTTCAATTAAGGTTTTAATCATATATATTCAAAATTTAATTGAATATTGTTAATTTCAAACACATTTTAGTAAAAAAAACTTTAATTAAAAATTGGGGGAAAATCGCTAAAATTACAAAATTAAAAAAAATTACCAAAATTGTAAAAAAAAACGAAAAATACCTCAAAATTAATAATAAAAAAAAATCTAAAAATAGGAAAAAATTAGGGGAAAAAAATAGGAAAAAAAGTAGGAAAAAAATTTTTCAAAATTTAAAAAAACCGCTTTATTAAAAATACATTAACAAAATTTAAAAAAGATCCTCAAAACTATCAAAATTGAAAAACTTTTAACAAAATTAAAAACAAGCGCCAAATTTGAAATTTTTAAAAACGGAAAAAATTCAAAAAAATTTTAAAAATCCCTAATATTTTAAAACATTGTCAAGATTGTAAAATTATCAAATGCATGTGAACATTTTTAGATAATTGCAAGTCTCATAGCTAAATCACTTACATATCTTGATTTTGAATTTGGTATTAAATACGATTTTTTTTTTTAATTATAACATTTTATATTTCAAAAAAAAAATCGCAAGATTCTAAGGCAGATTTCATTAAGACATCGATCGCACTGTACACTCAAAAAATAAGTTAGTAGAAAAGTTAGTAAAACGTCTTGTAAATCAGGTATACTATTTTTTAGCAAATATTTTTGCTAAAATCGTGTTTTCAGCTAAAATTTTTGTTATACTTATTCAGCACTTAACTGTTTTATACTAATGCTTTACTAATATACTAATGTTTTACTAATTAATTTTGCTAAAAAAATTGTGCTGATAAGCAGAAGTCGCGGCATGTCAAGATGTAGTAGAGAAGAGGAAAATGATACTAAAAAGTACAACTCTAACAAGACAAGTAAAAAATCAAGAATGAAAAAAACATATACAGACATGTAGACAGAGTAAAGCGAAAGAGAAAGACACACATCTTAGGTAGATTTGTATGGTTCCTTTTTCTTATTGCAAAAAAAGGGTTGTTTTTTTTCGTTTTGTTTGTTTTTGTTTATTTTTTCGTTTCGTTTCTAGAATTATCTTCGGCAGTTGCGATAGCATCATTTAAACGATAGCATCATTTAGAGAACCATTGATGTAAGTAATTGAAAGAAAATTTTTGTTATGTTATATATATTTATTTCTATATATTTTCAGATATTAAATTAATTCATGTCGTCAATGTGGGAAAATGAAAATTTTTATATTTCGTAATTATTGTAAATTATTTTTAAAAGAATCACAAAAATATGTTTTATGATTTTCAGCAAATATATTAACTAACTTACAATTTTTTGCGTTTTTTTCAGTCTACTAAAATTCAGCAAAAAATTTATTAATTTTTACCAACGCTTTTTTATTTGTAATCTACTAAGTGTTAGCAAAACTTTTGCTGAATCTACTTATTTTGTTGCTAAAAATCAGCTCGCTGATTTTCAGCAAAAGATTTTGCTGACATTAGCAATTTTTTTGCTAGCATCCTCCTGACTAAAATTTTGCTGACTCAGCAAAATTTTTTGCTGACTTTACAAACTTTTTTTTTTGAGTGTACATTAAATCATCCTCAACAAACACTTTACTTCATATTTAGCAAATAACAAAGCAGTTCTTTATGTTTTTATTAACAAAAAAACAAAATAAATTCATTTTAAACGAGTAATCGATTAATCATTCATTTTGTCGATTAATCGACCCGAATAGCCAGTTAATCCAGTTAAGCTATTTTTCTAGTAATTATTCAACATAGGCGGTTAACCGGTTAAAGGTTAACCGCCTAGGTCGAATAATTTTAAGCACTACAGTGTGTTCGTGGCTTTTATGTTGCTTTTGCCTCTTGACCCACTAACAATTATTCACTATGTCATTGTAATATGCTAAGAAAGAAAAACAAACATCCCGATTAAAAAAGATCCGACATAGGTATATATAATCTAATATAGTCATATATATAAAACATTATCATATCATAGCTGATCCGAAAAACGGCGTATATATACTTATCTCGAGATTCCTTGGGATCTCATCTGACATAATTTAATCCAAAAAATGGGTATATCTAATTTGATCAAGTTATATATAATTTGATGAAATTTTCAATTAGCTTTTTCTTAAGATTTTTGGGCTTTTCGTTGCTTTATTAATATTTTCTGACTTAAAGTTCTTTTTATACTGATGAAATATTATTTATTCTATTAACTTTGAACTTTTGTTTTTAAGTGTAGCTTCGCTAAGTTTTTTCACTTTTCCTTTTTTTAAAAATATTTTTATTTGCTTTAAATACTTTGAATTTTGCTTTTTGCCTTTCCTGATAATTATATATAAAAGCGATAGATTTCTTTGTTAATTTATGCCATATGTGTTTATATATAATTATATATGAAAGTGATAGACTTTTTTTAATATTATTAGTTATAGAAAAAGTAATAGAATCTTTTTGGTTTTATTGTATCATATATATATATATACACATGGAAGTATATATGATAACATAAAAAAGATCAACTTATATAAAGGGTCCGCCATCTAAGGTTTTTTTTCAATTAGTGCTTATTTCGTGAATGGTAACACTTAGCTCATGTCTGATTGGACAGATAATTAGTTTTATCCTTCCGCTGAACGAATATGGTCCGTATGTTCGTTATCTTGTGAAAAAAAGTGAAAGAAACTGGCATCCTCATCGATAAACCAAAGCGTGAAAAGCCAAAAACAGTGCGTACACCCGAGAATATTGCTGCTGTGGCAGAAAGTGTGTGTGAAGCGCCATTAACATCAATTCACCGTCGTTCTCAACAATTGAACATTTCGAAGTCAAATTGGTTCAGGAGTTCAAAAAAAAAAGTTATTTGGCGGACCCTTTATAACGTGAGATATAACGATATATGATGATATATTGTTCTGTATTAACAATTTTCTTAAAAATAAATATCAGATGTAAATATAATATACTATGACTATATATAAACTTTTTTCCTCGGGATATTGTGACTGACGGACTGACGGGCGAATGTAGCTGTTCTTCATGTGTTTCTTTTTCTGCAATCAACACATGTGTCACCCACAGCTTAAACAACATAATAATAAAATACTACAAAAAAAAAAAAAATCTGTAAAAAAACGTTGAAAGTTAAAGTTAAATGAAAAAAAATCTACAAAAAAATAATAAAATCAATAATATTAATTTGTATACCATACACCAGGGAAATTAGTATTGTGGATATTTTTGCAGTAAATACTTGCAGGTCATTTGTGTGGTCATCGTTAATAGTAATTTTTAAATTAACTGTATGTATAAACGAACTTAAAAGCCCGTTACTGCGTTACCGGTAGTTTTATATATCGAAATATATTAAAGACAAAATTGAGTTATTCAGTGTGTTTGTTTACATGATATTTTTTTATTAGTTTTACCCAAAAATCCGTTCAAGTACAAAAAATCTAGTAAACATTTTAAGGGAAATTTTTACTAGTTTTTACTGGAACACTGATAGAAATTTGTGCGTAGTATTAATGAATTCCTTCATTAATCCAATGAATTTTTTCATAAAAAAGTCCCCAAAGAAACGTTTCATTGAGTCAATGAAAGGTGTTTCATTAAATCAATTTTAATGAATGGTCTAATTGACCGAATGAAAATTTCATAAAGTATATGATAATCCTAGCCTTATCGTTATGAAAGTTTCATATGTTTAATGAATAAAATTCATAGTTTGTATGAAATATTTTTGTTGATATTTAATAATTTGCACTTTTTATGATTATTTTAGCATAGCATTAATTTGGTGGTTATTGAGAAACTATCATTCGTTGATATTATTTATAAGGTCTGGTCTTTATTTTTATAACAAAAGTTCGAAAAATTCGAAAGTTCTGCAAAAGCGATGGCAGATTTTGAACTCAGCCTGATTCAGCAAATTTTCGTTACTTGGAATATTATGACATGTAAGAAAGAAATCTAACAAGAAAGGTTTTCCCGGGGCCACCTACCAATGTAGCACAGTGGTTAAAATTCTATTGTTTCTCAACAAATTTGCTAAAGCTCATAATTTTTGACGAATTCGAAAAAGATAAAAGTTGAAAAGTAGCTGATTAGATTTCAGTTCGAAAATTACAAATTTTGAAAATAAAATTTTTTTATCCATAAAAAAGAAATATTTTAATTATTGTACTTTTTTTAAATTATATATATTAAGAACTTTAATGATTGAAAAAATCGTTTAAATATAATTAAGCGGCAATAAAATATTAAAATCTGAACTAAAAAAAAACCAATTTTAATTTATTTCTGTTTTTCTTTACATTCAATCTTTCTTTACATTTTTTATAATTTGTGTTAAAAGATGACATATTTTCTTATATGTCGGTACAAAATATGTAATTTTTTATTGATCTAGCTTGGAATTCTGTAGAACGGTCGACGATTATAGTCCACTTTTGTAGTTAAATTACGACCATATTAGATAAACATGTTAAATATTGTTAAAAAACAAAAATTTATTATCGTTTAGCACAACGTTTTTGTGTAACATCGTCAAAAAGACAACAATTTAGGTCTCGATTTGAACAAAACTATATCGTTTTTCTTAGAGAATCTGTTCCCTGGAATTTAGTGACCAACTATTCTAATTCGTCAAAAACTGTTAGCTCTAGGCAAACTTACCAAAAAAATTTATTTATATCAAAGTTTTGGTTAATTTTGTTTAAAAGAAACTTTTCAGTTTTTTTTATTTAAAAATGATAGTACAAAAAACAAAATTTTTTTTCTGATTACAAGTCAAAATTTTTATTGAAAAAAATTTGAAAATTTTTCATTGGTTTAATGAATTTTTTTTATGAAATTATGAAAAAATCATAAAAAATGTTAATGAAAAAAATACCAATATTAATGAATTTTCATTCAGTTAATGAAATTTTTCATTAAACCAATGAATCGATTTTAATGAAATCGTTTCATTAATACTATGAAGGAAAATTCTATCAGTGAAGAATTTCTATCGTCAAAAAATAGTAAACTTTTTTTTAAAGAAAAGTTGAACAAATGATAAAATTGAACACATTTTTATGCTAATCGTTATTAACTTAATTACTTTTAGCGATTCGCTTTAAAGTTTTAACTCTGCGAATGTGTTTCCCGTTTTTTTTTGTAAATTTCAATTATTTATTTTTATCTCGTTCGTTTACTTTCAAATATTTTGCCAACTTTTTAAATTTTTAATATTTTTTAGTAGTTTTACTAGAAATTAAATAAAACAAACCTACTGTTTTAAGGGTTTCTATTTTTTAATAACTTTTTTAGCCTCTTGTAGTGGATGTATCAATTTAAAGTTTCAGATTTCTATATTAATGGCCTTCGAAGGTCATACATCTTTTTGACTTTCTATAATTTAAACTTATTTATACCAAGATTTTATCAAAAATGTATAAGGCATATCTTTGTAAGATATTCCAAGTTCATCGCTTTAGCAGTTTGTTCAAGCTACCAAGGCTACCTTTTCTTTTTAAGCCCCTTTTTACAACGTTCCTGTGCAAAATTAGAAAAATACCATTTTTATTAATTCTTCACATAACCGAGCCCTTAGGGCCTTATATGGCTAATTAAAGCTACTAAATAATAACATGTATTAAAAATTGCAGCTTTCTAGCCAAATGGGTTTGGCCAGCCCGCCAAGGGGAAGACTTTTTCCCCTTTTGACCCTTCTCATAGGAATTTCGAAAAATCCCGTCTAAGCTAATTTCTACGTGGAAAAAGAATCGCGAATACCAAATTTCAAGTTCAACGCCTTAGCAGTTTGGCCAGTCCGCCAAGGAGGAGACTTTTTCACCTTTTTAATTCCTATGTTATAACGTTCCTGTAAAAAATTCTAAAAATACATCACATCACTGAAATAGGTAATATTAGAGGGAACACATATTCAGAATTTAGCATTCTATTCAAATAGGTTTGAAAAGGCCGCAAAGGCGGTGACTTTTCCCCTTTAAATCTGAATTCCCAAAAATCCCGTCTTAACAGACCTCTATGACGGAGGATGAACCTACATAACAAATTTCAACTTCCTAGGTCCAGCGTTTTGGGATGGGCGATTTTGAGTCAGTCAGTGAGTGCTTGAGTGAGTAACATTATTATTTTAAACAGGGTTGTCCAAAAGTCACTTCCTATATAAAAAATAATAACTTTTTCATTTGTTGGATTTTTTATTTTTATTTCATTATTTCAGACATAAAACTTGGAAAATGTTAATATGAATCACTACGCCATAGCAAAGTGAACCGAATTGATGTACTATTTTTAAAAAGCGGTTCATAGTTGATACTAAACCTACGTCCATATGGACAATTTTACGGAATTTGTAATGGTCCAACAGCTTCAAATATTCGTGCTATCGCTGACAAGTTGGAGATGTGAAACGGCCGGAAAATTTTTTTTTCAATAATTTTTGGCGTAGAATCGAATTTCAGGTTCAAATTTCATTAAATTATGATCTTGTTACTCTGTAGTAAAAGGGGCCCTAAATTAGCGTTAGTGGACACCGCCCGCCGTTAAAATAGTGATGATATCCTAAAATCAAATTTTTGTGACAAATTCTAATAAAGATAGATATGTGGTCATTATAACTACCCAGTCAGAAAATACAATCGGCAAAGTACTGGCAAAACGTCGACAATTATCGTTTATGGGTTTGCAGAACGTGGTATTAACAACCCTGACAGTTACCCGATTGCTAACAGAGGTCAACTATTGGTTGGAGCGAAACTGCCACCGTTAGCATAAGGTTGTAAATTCTTCTATAGGGAATTTTAATCGAATTTAAAACTGTTTAAGTTTTTTAATAGTATTGTTTGTGATATTTAACTGTGTATTTAGCAAAATTTCAGTTTGTCATTTTTATTATATTTGAATTCGGTTTTACAATACAAGTACGTAGTGTTTAATTTTGAACGTTTTTTACAGTTGTTTTTATGTAGTTATTTTTAGTATTTTTTCATTTTAATTTGTATAAAAAATACACCTATCGCCTTTTAAATGACATTCGTAGTTATTTAATATGAAATTTTTAGTAATTTTTACCTACATAGTTTCCTGAGTGTACTACACACTTTGTTACCAAAAAAAATAATATGTATTTAAATCTAAAATTCAATAAATAACATTGCACATTTAAACTTTACCTTTTCAAAAACCACAATTTGCATAAGCTTTAACATGAAACTTATTCTAAAACCACAGCTACAAAATTACAAAATTTTGTACTCTAAATACAATTTAACATCAACCCTTATTTAAACCACAGATGTCAGATTCCTACAAAATATATTCAATAAAGCAAATAAAACATTAATCAATTTTAACAGAAAATATACTACAATGAATAACTCAAGTATGTCAAAATAGAGTATCATCATCATTGTTTTGTAATAGGAAACTTACAAACTGTATAAAACTAAACTCAAAAATAGTTGACAGTAAAATCCACTGAAAATTACAGTTAAAACAACTGTTAATTCAGTTAAAAAGGCAAGAAAGGTAATAACTGTAAAAATAAATAAAAATTTAGTTATTTTAAACTGCTGAAACATAACTTACAAATGCAGTAAAAATTACAATATCATAAAAATAACTGACAATTTTTTACTACAAAAAATTTTAAACAAATGTAAAAACTGGTAAAAAAAATGACACTCAAAAAAGGTTAGTCGGAAATTTTGTTAAACGTCTATTTTAAATGTTTAACTAACTTACTGCGAAAATTTTAGTTAAACGGTTTTACTAAAAAAATAATTTTGAACTAATGTTTAACTAGTTTTTGTTGCTACCAAAATTGTGCTGATAAACACATTTATAGCATGGAGAACAAATAAAAATACAAAATTTAGATATCGCAGCTGGTCTAGACGAAGTAGAGAGAAAAGAAAATATACAAATAAAGTATAATTACTTCATACATACGTTTATTTAAGTAGTTCGGAATTATTATGTTCTGTTACTTAATTAATAAAATATTTTGTTTATTTACAGATATTTTATTAAGATTTGTTAACGGTGTGGAAGCTCACAAAAACTTGATTTAAATTTCAGCAAAATAAATTAACTAAAGCATAAAAGTGATACTAAGTTTTTTAGTTATTTTCAATCTACTAAGCTCCAGCAAAAATTTTGTTTTTGTTGATTTCAACAAGTCGATTTTAGTTTGCATTGAATTCAGTGTCAGCAAAACATTTTGTTAAATTTAAAATTATTTTGGTAACAAATTAGATCACTAGATCAATTAGATTTTTAACGTGTGAGTAAAATAGAAGATATTTACGATTAACACTAAATGGCACGAAGAATGTTGATGAAGACCGTAGTGGGTCAGAAAATGCATTCCATTCATGCTAGTGTCTAATAACTTTTTCTGTGTTTTTTTTCTAATAGTCAAAGTAAATTATCATATAAAAAAAAAATTATAATTTTTCTGTTAATTTAGAGAAAAATTTGTCATGATCTAAAACCGAACGAATAAAACCTCACACATAAACTTATAGATCAACGATAAAATTCACTATTAAACCACTCACCAGGTACAGTGTAAAAATCGTTTAATGTATATGCTCGACATATGTATTAACAAAAAATCTTTAATTGTTGTTGATATGCTTTGCTTATGTAGAAGGATAGTATATGATGACATTAGAGAAAAGAATTGCCATTTAAAGTTTTAACTGAAAGTTAAACTGGCAACTATGATAATGACTAGAGAAAAAACAAACACACTATAAATAGAAATCGTTTGTGGTAAATTTCATTCTAACTCAACACACAGAGTAATGCGGGATTTAATGTTACCCAATTTCTTTAACGTGTGAGTTAAATAGAAGATATTTAAGATTAACACTAAATGGCACGAAGAATGTTGATGAAGACCGTAGTGCAGGAGTGCCCAAAAGTTCCTTATGGAAGAGCAAACACCAATACATTTAAAGAAAAACTAATTTTTATTCAAAATTTTTTGTTGTAAAAACCAATACATACAAAGAAAAAAGAAAAAAATATTTCAATGTTTACCAGCAAAGCATACGAAAGTTTTGTTGCTTTGCGCTTGCGTGTATAAAGTGAAGAACGACAAAAAAACTAATAAGACAAAGTTGTTTGTGTATTTCGTATTGCTAGTGCTGAGCGCTCTATATGTGTATTAAAACACACAGCCTATAGCTAAGTGTTTTTACAAAAACAAATGAGTACCAAGCGCATAGGCCGTGGGCACCCCTGCCGTAGTGGGTCAGAAAATGTATTCCATTCATGCTAGTGTCTAATAACTTTTTCTGTGTTTTTTTCTAATAGTCAAAGTAAATTATCATAAAAAAAAAAATTATAATTTTTCTGTTAATTTAGAGAAAAATTTGTCATGATCTAAAACCGAACGAATAAAATCTCACACATAAACTTATAGATCAACGATAAAATTCACTATTAAATCACTGATTTTTAGCAAAATAAATTTGCAGATATTAGCAATTTTTCTGCAAAGGATCATCCCAGTAAAAATTTTGTTGACTCAACTAACACGTTTGCTAACTTTGTTGTTGAGTGTGGTGTCTTTATCCAGTTATTTTTACTATGTTTAAACATATTTTTTAATAATTTTCTTTCTTATAATTACAATAAACATTTGTATTTTCTACAGTACTCAAAATTCAAAGTCATAATTCCAAACGGTATTCTCGTTATGACGTTTTTATGCATTGGAGATACAATGAAATTTTCTAAATATTGTTTGTAAACTACGAACATTTCAATAATAACAAATTTAAACTAACCGAGAATTTTTGAAAATTTCGACATAATTTTCAAGTTTTAAATAACTACCAAAATTAACTGTTTACTGCAAAATGACTATTTTGGTAGTTGTTTATTAAAATAACTGCTTCAAAACAACTGTTACAAAAATACAGTAATTTTCTATAATGATTTTTTTTTAAATAACTGTCACAATAGTTGTATTTTATTATTTCATAGAAAAATAACTGTAATTTCAGTTGAAAACTACTAATGATTACTATACAAACAACTGTCATGTAGTAACTCTAAACCTTTTTGAGCGTACTTACTATTTCGTAGTAACTTACCAACATATGAAAACAATTTATTTACAAAACTCAGATCATGTAGAGAATGTAATGTTAGTATGTAATTTACAACTCTAAGCCAGTATAATTGTTAAAGTCGGAATTTTTTTTTTTTTTTTTCAAATTGTATCTGTTGAAAAACGAGTAATTAACGTGGGCACACGTTCTTCTTTAGTCAATTTAGTGTAATACAACTATCAATTTTTGGAATTAGTTTGAGCAGTAAATAAGCATATGATTTGAGTTTGGTTTAATATTGAAAAAAAAAATCTGCTTTGAAAGTAGCACCTATGCGTGATATTTTCTTAGTTGTAAATCTACAAAGAGTTGCCAGTTATATTTTTTGAGATTTCATATAGTATTTGGATTTCGAAATATAAAATGTGTTCTAACCGACCAATCCCGAAAATTTTAAAAGTTTTTGTAAGTATGTATTACAAAATCAGTTCGTTGCTCGTCATTTCATTGATTTTGTTTTTATTTGAATATTACTTTTGAGATAATTGCATAAAATAATATAAATTCCAAAACGGCCCAAGTATTTAAAATATGTATAAGGTCCCAGGAAAAAATTACACATTCCAAAAAGAAGGTGATGCCCACACTTGCTAACATATATCATTTGCCAAATTTAGTAACTGCAATACCATACTCATTCCAACGATAGAGTCAAAAAAGCAAGTAGTATTGTAATCAATTCTTTAAATTTAAACCAGAAAGCATGAACTCAATAACAAAGTAATTATTTACTTAAAAGAAAATAACAATGTTATTAACTTATATGTATAACTTTTTGTAATCAAGAAGTAATCATATACTTTTTCTTAATAAAAGGACGTTATTGGAAGTAGTTCCTAATTTTGAAAAAAGAATTTATCTCATATATATTTTCAAACAAATTTTTATTTGCAGGAAAATAATACTAAAAACAGAAATTGCATGTTGCCTAAATTTTGTTAAACTGTGGTTAGGTATAAATTAGGGAAGCGCACGTGAGAAGAAAATTGTGAGTGGAAGTTGAATTTACTGACGTTATCGTGAGTGAGTGTAAAAAAAAATTTCGAGGGTGATTGTGCGTGAGTCACATTTTAGTTTTTCAATTTTGAATTGTTCTTTTTTTGAAAAATTTATATTTTCGTGGTTTATAGCTCCAAAATTATGACAAACCCATGTTATCATAACAATTCGATGTTTCACTTTTTAGGATTTTATTTCCGTATGAGTTTGGATCGTTATATTCTAAAATGTTTCACTTTTTAGGATTTTATTTCCGTATGAGTTTTGATCGTTATATTTGAGTGACTTAGGAGAATCACGTGTGAGTAAAAGTTGAATTTAATTATGGAACTACTTCTTTTTTTTAAATGTAAGTACTTCTTATTTTTTATAGGGAACTATTTATTTAATTTTTTTTTTGTTGTGTAAGTACTTCGTAGTTTTACAATGGAACTATTTCTTTATTAAAAAATGTATGTAGTTCTTAAAAATATAAAGTAAATGGTTCTTCGGTAAAAAAAATAATCAATTCTAAAGAATCAATTATTTTAGTCTCACGCCCTGTTAAAAGAATCGAGTATGTAATCTAGTAAGGAATGCGTCCTGCCCAAAATGCTTGATTACAAACCCGCTTACCTTTTTGGAAATTTTTTGCTGGGGTTTTGCGAAAGTAAATCTAATTTTTAATTTTTTTTTTTTTAATAAAATGTGCAGGGGATTTTTAATTTGTCAAAATATCAGATGGCAACCTCTTTGGTGATTTAATAAGTGAAACAAGAGGCATGCAACATTAATGTTTATTTCTTCAATATGTGTGTTTAATAATGTGCTCTCAACACCTTGCCCAACAATTTTATTTTATTTTCGATTTTGTTCAACTCTTTTTTTTTATCTATTTAATCGAAAACCAGTTATCTACTGAATACAAACCACCAGTTTAATGTTATTTTGTAAAAGCAAACACTGGTGCATTAGAAAACCGGAGTTTTTCATTCTTTAAGTAAACACATTAATTCTCATCACGTTTTCTATTCATAGTCGTTTGTTGCTATTGAGTAGATTACAAACAAAATATGTGTAAATATGAGTGTCTCTGCGTGTATAAAGGTGAGCATGCGCGCATTAGCAGCACCTTGCCACCCGCTAGCATTTTAAACAGTGTACTGACAAGCAAACATTTAACCCTTTAACGTATAAATCTTTTGTTTCTAAAATTAATACAAAAAAGTTGCACTCCTGCACATTTCACGCTCATATAAGAGTTTATTATCCGAATTTTGTTCAGAATGCGATTCATAACTATTTAAGCAAAATCATAAATTTTGTTCAACATGAATTTTCTGACATATCTCGTTTTCTTTGTAAGGATGAAGCCGGTTATGAAGCAAACATAGAAATTAATTTATTCTGAAAATTTCGAATAAGTCATATTCTAAAATCCTTAAACCAAATGTTAAGAAGCACATTACTTTATAATATCTAGTGAAATTGTTCATCAGTTCTATGAAGAATTTCATTAATACAATAATATTTTTATAATAATTGAATTTAAAAATGTTAAGTTTTCTTCGATCTTCTTTTATTTTATTCTTTTCAGTTTAAACGAGCTTAAGATCATTTATTTATTAATTATTTATTTCCAATATTTCGTCTCCACATTGGGTGACTTCTTCAGGGAACAAATATTACAATTTGAAAAAACTAGTTTTAATAATTAAAAAAATTATATACATATGTATATTGCAATTTAAAAAAACTAGTTTTAATAATTAAAAAATTGATATACATATGTATATAAATTTTTTAATTATTAAAACTAGTTTTTTTCAAATTGTAATATTTGTTCCCTGAAGAAGTCACCCAATGTGGAGACGAAATATTGAAAATAAATAAATGATCTTAAGCTCGTTTAAACTAAAAAGAATAATTGAATTTATTTAAATATGTTTAAGAGATGTGATAAAACAATAATGATATTCACAAGGTGTACTAATTGTTGTAAATGTTTCATGTTGTATTGTAAAAATAAAGATGGTAAAATTGAATTTGCAATTTGACGAAGATTTTCTGTTGAGTTTTATCTGAACATGATACACTCAACATATGTACAAATGTTGTATCGTATTATTGTTGTATCGTACAAATGTTGTACCGTATTATATTTCAAAATTAAATTTTAACATCTCTATTTTCGATACGACTATACAACATTTAGAACACTCCTTGTGTCATACTTTTAAAAATTACAGACATAAGTCATATTAGTGAGCATTTTATGCTTTTCCTAAAAACAAGCTTTGAGAAACAAAACTATAATTTTTGTTTAGAAAAATATACCACGAATACGATTGTAAACTTTCTTTTTATCGCTCTAATAAGGCGACATTATTCTAAACATGCAAGCTAGCAATAAAACCAATTGCTAATATATTCTAAATGATGGAAGGCGAAATGAAGAGGTCGCACAAAATAATAAGTCTTATAACGCAAAGCCTTGGATATTCACAGAGAACATTTTCCGACGTCTTAGCCACCAACTCACAAAACCTACAAATATCAGTGTCCGATTGACCCAATTTGTGCCGATGGTACTTGAGATCACAGTGCCCAGTGAAGTAATCCGTCAAGATCCCCAAATACATCCAGTCCAGAGACAAGAAGCAACTCTAGAAGAAAAAAATGTCTTAGCCTGGCGTTAGTCAAGAAAATATTTTCCAACACCTAGAGAATGCGGACTGTCCCCTCAAATTGAGCTTATCAATAACATAACCAGCGGCAACTCTACAAAATAGTTCCGGACGTATATAAGGGTTGACGGACCCTGGAATTGTTCAGACATTCAGCTACTTTCCTTCCTACAGTGTCCCTCATGTCCAGGAGTCCACCCCTCTGGAACCCGGGTCCAAAGACATCAGCATCTATGTCCAAATTCCTTCTCTGGTTTCCAAAATCAGTTGGTTCACATGCTCCTATCAAACAGCACAATGCCAAAGAAACTAACAAAAATCCAATTAGGTTACCCATTTAGATCACCACTCTTCCTCTCACTGAATTTCTTTAGTCTAAGAAGGGAAAACTGGCAGCCTCTACTACGGAAATATGCAATGGTGAAAAGCTCATTAAAGCCCGGCACCCGTTATGCCAATACTCGCAAGGCGTTATATTCGATTGAAAGTTCCGCTTACCTTTAGTTGCTCATCATACGATTGCAGCATGGGCGATTTTAGGTTTAACAATATCATTGAACAACCAGTAAATCATATATGGCGTTAGAACTCACGTCCTCTCAAAAATCCTCTGCCCAGCATATGATGCCCTTGTAAATTTCCTGAACAAAGAGTCAACGGTATTAATCCAGGTAAGGGATCTGTGGTAGGTACTACACCTGTCCGAGAAGCCTATTGTCGTAACCCCAAAAATACTTGGATACAAAAATACAGGATTGACTTTTTAGGGTTGACTGACAAAAGTAGTCCTTTCATCCCAGCCGACGACAGTTATGATAAGATCATCGGCTTGTGCATAGATTGTGAAGTTCATATTCCGAACGTGATCACCCTAGATCTGAACATGTCCAAATAATTTTAATTTAAATACTGCCTTTTCACCGTGGATACCCAAATCGGCCGCTCTTTGTGACAACATGATGGATAGCGATCTCGGTAGATCTCGTTGATATGCGAACTGAAGCTCATATTTAAGTTTGCGGTAAGGGTCACTAGTATAATAATACAAAACTTCATCCATCATATAAAGGACAAATGATGTGAGCTTAGGCGCATTCTACCCGCCTTTGTTGTACAGTCCTTAACCTTAACCTATCTCCAAGGTGTTGGTACATGACCAAATAACAGACTACATCTGTACAGAATTACTACTCAAACAACTACAAATATTTACAGCAGAAGTTTCTTGTGTGCAGCACAATTATATACATCCTCTTTTTTAACAGAATCGAATAGATCCCATACGGACCAGGAGATTAAAAGGATAAACCCCCATCGATTTTACCTGTGTCTCATTAAAGATAACACCTGGTAGACATACATTTCTTGCAGACAGATTTGGGGTTTTTTAAACGCAACAGACCCTGCATGTGGAACGTGAAGGGAAGCCAATGTTAAGTAAGAGTTCGTAGGTTATATAGGCTGTATGGTTCAGTGAATGTACCGTACAGCCCAGTAATAGTACAAAAAACGTTTATATGAACCTTGTGAGATTTCTTTTGGATGGTTGGAGATCTTTTCACAATAGTCACTCCATGTCAATCATTTGGATCTGTTTAGTTCCTTATTATATTAGCTGAGTGCGGTCATGTAGGTGACGCAATCATATGTTTTCTTTTTCCAATCCCGCTAAATTTCCGGTAAATTGGCAGTAAAAAAAATATATCTGCGGAAATTGGAAATCTCCAACAGATAGATAGATGTAGCTTTCAGATCATACCTCTTGAATCAATATGGTATCACGGCCGAAAAAAAATGTTTGTTCTTAATTTTTCTTAATTTTTCTTACATATTTTCTCAAACGCTATTGTACGGTGGGGATAAAACTTTTGGTAGGCCATGGTACAATTATACAAGTTCCAAGAAACATTGAATTGATTCATTCTATTCCCTACAGGACACTGATGCAATATAGTGTATATATATCCCATTGGTCATCAAAGGTAAAGAAAAGAAGAGGTTTATATTCTGTTTGCACATTTTTTGTTCGCATTGGAGTTTATAAATTTTTGTCCTGGTTCCTAATCTGGTCTACAAATTTTTCTATCCCAACACAATTTTTAAAAATTATATAAAAAGCATATTTCTGGACTATTGACATGTTCGTTCAGCATAACCAAATTAATTAGAAAAGATGCGAAATATATCAATTCACAAAAAGAAATTTTTACAGCGGTAAATATATGAAAACCTCTTGATCAAATTTTCCATTTTCCCCATTCCCCGATTTCGATTTAAATTTGGATTACATATTCGTAATGTACGTTCAAAAATATATTAGATTTGATATGTCGCGATAATTATTTTTAGTTTTTTTCTCATTATTTTTTGATTTAAATAAAATGATAGACCAGGAGATTTAAATAACTGCGGTCAAACTTAAATTTCGATCTGCGACCTCTAAAAAAAAACTTTTTTTTGAGATTTTTTTACCAGACTATATTTATTTCCATAGTGGCATATTTGAAGTGTTGTGGAGCTGCCGCATTCCAACTTTTTTTTGTCCCATGTACCTTTTCATAGAAGTTGCAAAAAATATTTTTGATGACACTTTCTTAAGAAATGTTTAGTGCACTTAGCAAAAAAGAACTGCAAATTTTGAAGCAGTTTAAGTTAAGTGGTCAAAGGGTTCGGGCTGTTATTTTCAAAGTAGAGATTTCACAGAAAAATACTATAATTCTGTTAAAAACGCAATGGCAAGTCATTGATAGGTTAAAAAAGCGTATGAGAAAAATGTTTAGCAAGTACAGAAATGCATTTATAGTATTTTTTGTAAAACCTCTACTTTATAGGAGTAACAGTACAAATAAGCTTTGAACTAATTTTAGTCAAATTTTATAGTCAAAAATCGAAGCTGACGGGTATTTCCCAAAAAGTTTCAAATATTTTATGTAACGGCTTTTAACCCATTAATGTCTTCGGCAATCAAGAATATATAAAAGTCTAAAATTTGTGTGAAATGTTCTATTGGACATAAAACCAAATTAAATAATATGATCAAGCTCTTAAGGTGCAGTACTTTTTTTAGTACACCATGACTGAAACTAAATAAATTACTGGAAGTGGACGGTAAAAAAAATATTTCAAGTTGCTCAATGAAGCTCGTTAAATATATATGACAGTGGTTATAAATGGGTTATTGAAGATCTTTAAGTGAATATTTGATTATGGCAACAATTGTGTCCTGTGAACATCCTTCGCATCAGAGGGTTAATTTAGATTGTACTTAATATCTTTACATCTGCTTAACAATCAATCACTCAATTATAAATATACAGCCGCACTAGCAATTGTATGATTTAAAATAATGATTATTATGATTTCTTTGTAAATTTTCAAAACATTTAATATTTTTATCTATTTGGCAGCTACTTTGAGCAAAAACAAGAAAATAATGTTATGATCGTGTCTATCATAATTTATTACATTTTATTGAACTAAAATACAAAAATTATACAATTTGTTGTTATTATAAGAGTTCGAGTGGAGTATTCCCTCACATTATATATTTATATACAGGTAAACCTTGATTTACGCAGTCGATAATTTAAGAGATTTTAATCTTATGCCAATTTTTGTAGAATTTTTAGCGTAAACAAATATTTGTTGAAATTTAGAAGTTTTCAACTAAAAATTTGTAAATCTGCAAAAATTTTCTATTAAAGTTTTTATAAATTTACTCATTTTTAACTAAAAACTTATTTATTTCAACATATTTGATTTGAAGCCAAAAACTAGTTATTTCTGTTAAATTAAAGACGTATTTATTTGAGGGAAGAAATTCTCCTTAGGTTTTTTTCAAATCCGCATAAATCGAGGTTTACATGTATTATGAATTGCTCAATAATTGTTAAGCATGCGCTTTGACAATTAGTCTCCGGCATTGTTTGTCCGTCTGTCTGTCCTTAGCCAGCAAAAAACTAACTTGATGAATTTGTTCAATTTTAATCGGTCACTTGTTATCGATTCTTAGGCCTTTGAGTATCTCAAATGCGTGCACGCAAACGCATATAAATTTTTTTTAAATCTGGTTGCCCAGTTAACTGACTATATGAATGCATGTTGATTCATGCAATCACAATTAAAATAGATTTTTATTTTCTTGAATTTATTATACTACATTTGTTTTGCGTGCATTCGTATTGCTATTTTGTGATTGAATTTCAATTGAAATAATTTTTTCATATTGGGTTTGGTCATGTCAATTATGTTTTTTTTTTTTAACCATTTTGTTATAATTCCAGATAATACCGATAATAAACATGTCAATATGTTCCATGTTTAATAACAATCTAGATGAAGTGATAATTGTTATACGATATGAATGAAAAATAAAAAAAGTTTTAAAACTACTTAAGAAAATGAAAATGTTTAGAATTAAATGAATTAATTCATTGAAAGGTCATAAGAAATAAGTAGATATGGGGCTACTTCAAAAGTTCTCGACACCTGCTGAAACCGACTTTATGTGGCTCCTATTTGTCAAGGTTATTTGTCAAGGAGATATGGCAGGCAAAGTTTCACATTGAAGAGTTTTCACCTAAAGAATTGATGGCCATTTAAAAAACAAAAAAATTTATAAAATGACTTCAAACTTACAAGAGTTTTTCATTCATTTAATTTTTTTTTTCATAGTTTTTTAACTTTCAGACCAAACCAATGGAAATAAAATTGGAAGATTTAATAACTAAAAAAAAAAAATCATTTTGGTGAAAAGTGAAACCAACATTTTCCGAATTTTAAACTTTTGTAGTTTTTCCCATAGGGTTTTTGAGCCGTGTAATGGAATTAAATTTTGAGAACAGTATTTAAAAACAAATGCACTTTTTAAAGTTTTAAGGAATTGGCATACAGTTTTTGAAAATGTATGTGTTTTGTGTCTGACGTACACAATTATATTTGTAATTGGCTAGGGTTTTGCGTGAACTGAGTATATTAGTAAATTGCACCTCCGAGTCAAAAAGGCACTTAAAAATTTCAAAACTCAAAAATTTTATAAACTTTTTAAAAATTTTGCGAAGTTAAATTTTTTTTTGCATTTTTTATAAAAAACATAGCTTGAGAACATATTTAGATATTTAGAGTAAATCTTCACGACGGACATAACTGATAAAGTGCAAAAAAATATATTTTTTTTTTTCGTTCCAAGCGAGTACAGCGGCAGTTTTTCCAAACACATTCGCTTTGTGACAACTAAAGCGCTGTATGAATTCCGCTAAAACGTACATTTTAATGAGCTTAATACTAAAATCGATAAGGCATCAACAAATTTTAAGGACTTCAGAATTTAATGGAGCAAACTATATTTTCATAACCTCAAAAAGCATCCTTATATAAAAATTTTAGTTTTTCGAATGTAAAAGTATCGCACTTGATCAAAAAGAGGGTATTAACTCAAAATTTTTAAAATATCACTTTTTTCAAGAAATCAACTAGCAACATCAATACCTATCTATTGTAAAAATTTCAACGTATTCCGATTACTCTTTCATCTCGAAAACCACTTTTGAGACCATTTTCATGATAATGTAGTGATTACCTTTATTTCAACAAAAAGGTATTATTTCGAGTTAATACAAAAGTTCAAATAGAAATGAATCGTATATTTTCATAAAAAAGGTATTATTTTGATTTGAGTCTTTATTTATGTTAAAAATAATCAAACTGTTTTATTTATATTTGGTTGTATTTTGAGTTGATACTGTTTTGTTGATAAAATTTGTTTTCTTCTATAAATTTAAATCGATAAAATTTCAAAAAAAATGGTATTAACTCAAAAAATTTATTTTTTTGCAATGAGTGGTAAAATTTATAACAAAAACAATGTATATATATTTTCAAATGGAATTTGCTTATTATGATATGTTTGAATTTTTAAATTCTGTTAAAATGTGGCCATAAACAGTTTTTTGACTCTACTGAAAATTTTAAAATTTTGAGTTAATACCCTCTTGTTGATCAAGTGCGATATATGATTTCCCGCAAATAAGTTACCCTACCCCCAATTATATATCATAAAAGTGACAAAAAAATTCATGTTTTCCAAAATAATCGTGGTTTTATTTTTAAGTACTAATATATGACAAAAAATGTTTTGAGTGTATTTTTATATATTTTGAAATGTGGTAAATGCAATGCAATCTATAAATTGATATATTTTTAAGTAAATCCAAGCAAAAACTGTTATTTTATTATTTTTATTTTCTTTAAACTTTAAACCTCCCTAAAGTTTTAGCCGTTAAAGACAAATGTTTAATGCGGATGAATTTAGCATGCTTAAAAATTGACTAACACATACACAAAATGTTATTCGTGTCATACAAAAAAAATTTTAAATCTTTTGCCTCAAAGTGTCGAAAATTTGTAAAGTTCCTTATAAAGAAAAATTATATTTGATTTTTAAAAATATTCAAAATTAATCGGAATTCCTTTCGAAAAGTTCTCTTCAAACAACTAACATCAGTTTTTAAGTCCATTGCAATCGAACCTACCCACTGTAATGAAGCCTTAAGTTATTGACACCAAGAAAGACTGGCATAATTCTAAAATAATCATCAATAGTTTTTTTTTTCTTATTTTAAATCGAGTTGTGAATGACAAAAGAACTATTGTCAAAAGAAGAAAAATTAATTAAAAATGCAGAACAAAAATGTACAAAGATAAGAAACTTCTGGGTTTTCTTGATGAATGAATAAATATATGAATGAAATACTGTTATACATTTAATTGAGCATTTGTTCTATTCTTTTCATCGCGCACCAATAGAACTTCCTAGAAACAGCAAAAGAACTGTGGAAAATTGTGTCATATAAATTATGCAGCATAGTGTTTTATGTGAATAAACATTTTTATATAAACTTCCAATTAAATATATAAATTTAATTTTAAAATTTTTATTTAAAAAAAACGAATACAGACATACACTCAGAATATTTTAACAGATTTTTTTTTGCAGTAATTACAGTCATTTTTAAATGTAACTGCTGTCGATTTTTATATATAAATAGAAAATTATTATTGCTGAAAGTTATTATAAAAATTAACTAACCAAAAATACTATTTTGTAGTAAGAGTTGTTTTGGGTAGTTGTTTTGCATTATTTTGCTGTAAATAATTGCAAAAATTTTGTCGATTTTAAAAGTTGAATTTTTAAAACTAATTACAGTAATTTTCTTCAATTGTTTTTAAAATAACTGTCATAATAGTTGCTTTGTGTTATTTCATAAAAAAAAACAATTGTAATTGAAGTGTAAAGCAACTACTACTGAGTACTACACAAACAACTGCATGTAGTAACTGTAAAACTTTTTTGAATGCAGTACTTGTTCCATGTTAGTAATTTTTATCATGTCGTACATTATGTAGTTAGTTAAAAATTACTACAATACTATTCATTTGTATTAAAAAATATAGTTATCGCCCTTTTTAATTACATAAATTGTTACTTAAACTGCAATTTTTGGTAATTTCTAACAGAATTTATATTTAATTTACCAATTAAAATACCCATCCCAAAGTTATCTATTATCTATTTTAATTTCACCTCTTCTGAATCAAATTTTAAATTTTACAAAAAAAAAAAATACAAAAAGTTGTTCTTTTTAAAGAAAAGAGTCAAAGAGAAACTGATATTTACAAAATAATCTAAAATAAGCAAATGTCAAAAAATAAGCTAAAAAGAGCTCTAGAAAATATAGATTAATATTTTTATAATTTCATGATCAGAACTTGCATTTATTCTAAATAACTAGCTCTACACTCAAAAAAAAAAGACATAAACTATAAAGCAGTTACAAATTTACTTCAAAATAGTTCATAAATTTTCCTTAATTTAAGTTAAATTTTACTAAAATAAAGAAAATTTTTCTAAAAACAATTAAAATTTCCTAAATTTTAGTTAAACCTAAATAGTTTAAATACTCAGAAATAGTTCATAGTTTTTCTAAATAATATTTCTTGATTTTAGTAAAAAAAAATCTACCAAATAAAATCTTTCTAATCTTTAGGAGAAACATCTTAGTTATAAGGAATTTATATCTTAAAAAAAATAAAACTACGTTTAGTTCAACAACAAAAAGTAGGGCGTATTTTACTCCTATTTAGTTCAAGAAAAGGGTTGAACTTAAAACGAGTAAATAATTGTACTCTATGTGAGTTTAATTTTTTTTCACTAGAAGTAAGTTTAACTAAAATGAAGAAAGCCTTTTCAAAATTTTATTTTTAAGTTAACCAATTTCGAGAATTGCTTTCTAAAAAAAAAAAATCAGAATAAATACAAAAAAGTAAGAAATTTTTGCCACGTAGTTATAAAAAATTATTTGGTTTTAGAAACTGATTATCTATTTTTATGAAAAATTTTTATAGCTTTTAGTTCAGATAAATTTATAAAAATGTAATAACATATTCAGTTTACAAGTAAAGGTTTTCTAATTTTTGGAAAATACCTAACTTATTTTTAGGAAGTTTTATTGTGTCATGTTTCCGAAAAAAATCTTACTTTAAAATAGTTCAATTTTACTAGGATTTAAAAATATAACCAAATTTGAAGTAAAATTTGTTTCTCAGTTTTAAGGAAAATTTTATTAAATTTCGTTAAATCATGTCTTTGGCGCTGTTTCAAGTTCAAATTTTCCTCAAATTAAGTTAATTTTTCTAAATTCTAGTTCATTTTTTTTTTTGGGTGTATCTTTTCAAATAAAGAACAAGGTATAGCTTATTTTTGGTTGCCCTAGATATCATAATATCAGCAGAATCGATCAGTTAGTATCATATATATTACATAAGGATCATACTACCATAAAATCAATTATTTTATTCGTCATAAACCCTGTTTTCTCAGAGTGTTTAAAAATAAATATTATTTCTTTCGATTCAAAATCTAGTTTTGTATTAATTGTGCGATTGAACAACTTTTTTATGTTTGGCGTCAAAAAGGTTAACAAAACAAAATGTTGTTAAACTCCCTTCAGACTACTGTCAGATTTTTTAAAGCATAAAATATTTAAAATTGTGTTTAATAAAAGTGACACGACTATTATAAATAAAAACAAATCTACTTTAATTCTCAGCCTTTAGTCGAGACTACGTAAGTAAATTTTCCCATGCATTGGAGGCATAATATTTATCGTTATTTTCCATTATTTGTTTTAAAACTATTTTTAAAATATATATATTTTTTTATAATTTTATTCAATTTACTCGCTGATATAAAAATTTTTTCCCATACAATACAACTCTGTTTGTTTAACGTGTTCTTTGTATCACTCATATTTAGAAAATTATAGGGTGTCCCTTAAAAACGGATTTATCATTACACCCCCCCCCCCCCCTCCCCACCCCCCTTTATACCAAAAGGAAGAAATCGATTTTAATGAAAATCTTAACCCACGCCGTATTTCGGCCAAAAATGGCACATTTGTGAAAAAAATTGTATTTTTATTAAAAATTCCTAAAATTCGAAATATTAAAAAATTTAATTTTTCATTTCATTTATTCATTTAATATGCCCAAAATTATGCAGATACGGAACTCTGACTTCATTGGATATTATTAACTCAATTTAGCCTTTAGAATCAAAAATGAAGCACAAATTTGATAAAAAAAAATGTAAAAACGTGTTTTTTCAATTAATGTTGAAGATTTTTTAAAATCCATTTGTCGATTGGTATTTTTATAACAAAATAGTTTTAATTAAAGAAAATAAAAATTTAATAAACGATAATTCGTGTTAGTGTGTTGAGCGACTCCAGGACATGTTATAAAAATTGATTATTTTGTCAAAAAAAGTACCACTTGATACGAATAATTATGTTATGCAATTTTATCCAAAATTGTATCACTTTTGACTAAATAAAATACACTTTTCAATTCGGTTGGCGCTTTATTTTTCTCTGTGTAATTCTAGTCATATGATATTCTGATATTTTTCCGAGAATTTGTATAATTCTTTGACGAAAACATTCAAATTTTGTTCAACTTTTGACATTAAAAAAAATTGTCATAATATGTCTGGGAAAGGAGTCGATCCACACTCAAACACATTTTACATTTTTTTTATATTTAATTACCACTATTATATTATAAAAATAGCAATTGACATCTCCATTTTAGGCATTTAAAAAAATCTCAAAAACGTATGTTAAGAAACACGTTTTTCCATTTTTATCAAATTTAAGCGTAGTTTTTAATTAAAGGCTAAAGTAGGGCAATGATATCCGATGAAGTCAGAATTAAAGCAATTAAAGGAATTAAAGGAATAAATGAAATAAAATTTTTTAAAATTTCGAATTTTGGAAATTTTTATTCAAAATACACCTTTTTCGGCTGAAATTCGGCACGGATTAACGTTATCTGAAAACAAAATCGATTTCTTCCATTTGGAACCATTTTCAATAAAACTGGGGGGTTGTAATTATTGAAAATTATTTTTTAACTGACATATTACTGCTTATATACTCGGGTTGTCGCGTGAATAAAAATTATTCGATTAATCGAACGAACAAAAAGAAAATACGAACGAACCATTTAAAAAACACGATTTTCGAATAATGAGTTCGAATAAATGTTGACGATTATATGAAAAAA